>OY744532.1:52823374-53069708 GCA_963556195.1 Sepiola atlantica | reverse complement strand
CTATATCTATATCGATATATCTATATCGATATATCTATATCTATATATCTATATCGATATATCTATATCTATATATCTATATCTATATCTATATATCTATATCGATATATCTATATATCTATATCTATATCGATATATCTATATATCTATATCGATATATCTATATATCTATATCGATATATCTATATCTATATCGATATATCTATATCTATATCGATATATCTATATCTATATCGATATATCTATATCTATATCGATATATCTATATCTATATCGATATATCTATATCTATATCGATATATCTATATCGATATATCTATCTATCGATATATCTATCTATCGATATATCTATCTATCGATATATCTATCTATCTATCTATCGATATATCTATCTATCGATATATCTATCTATCTATCTATCTATCTATCTATCTATCGATATATCTATCTATCTATCTATCTATCGATATATCTATCTATCTATCTATCTATCGATATATCTATCTATCGATATATCTATCTATCGATATATCTATCTATCTATCTATCTATCTATCTATCGATATATCTATCTATCTATCTATCGATATATCTATCTATCTATCTATCGATATATCTATCTATCTATCTATCGATATATCTATCTATCTATCTATCGATATATCTATCTATCTATCTATCTATCGATATATCTATCTATCTATCGATATATCTATCTATCTATCTATCTATCGATATATCTATCTATCTATCTATCTATCGATATATCTATCTATCTATCTATCGATATATCTATCTATCTATCTATCTATCGATATATCTATCTATCTATCTATCTATCGATATATCTATCTATCTATCGATATATCTATCTATCTATCGATATATCTATCTATCTATCGATATATCTATCTATCTATCTATCGATATATATATATATATATATATATATATATATGGTAAAATGAAAAAGGAAAACCAAAAACTGGATGTTTTTTTATGTGTACATCAACGTTTCGTCTTTATTTATAAGACTTCATCAGGATGATGATATAGGGAAAAGATATCATGCAAGCACGGATACATGTAGGGTAGACATGTTGGGAAGAAAAATAAAATAAAATGAAAAATAATGGCAGCGTCTAGCTGGACGTCCGTACTTGTTAGAGAATGAAAAATGAGTACGGACGTCCAGCTAGACGCTGCCATTATTTTTCATTTTATTTTATTTTTCTTCCCAACATGTCTACCCTACATGTATCCGTGCTTGCATGATATCTTTTCCCTATATCATCATCCTGATGAAGTCTTATAAATAAAGACGAAACGTTGATGTACACATAAAAAAACATCCAGTTTTTGGTTTTCCTTTTTCATTTTACCATCACGTCGGATTACCTTCATCCTTCTCTTCCCATATATATATATAGATATATCAGTCTGGCATGCTCATTTGCCTCCTGCAGCAGGAGAATGTAACACGAGGCCGAAAGGTGGGAGAATACCAGCTACCCCTGAGGAGGGGGGAGCACTCTAGTCAGATACAAATATAACTGAGAACAGACTTGTCAAAAACTTTCTTCAAATCCGCAAAAGCAAAATACAGGTTCTTAGCAATATACTTCTCTTGCTGTTTGTCTCGGGATAAATATAGCATCACTAGTACTTCCTCAATTATTTGACTTCTCATTTGCTACTCAATTATTCTCGCAATCACTTTCAGGACTTAATCCATCAAACTTAAAGTTCTTTAATTACCTCCCTCCAGAGCTCCTACTTCACCCTTATAACAGTTCAATTTTACTAAGATCCCTTCATGGACGTGAACCAACAGCTGAAGTCAAGAAGCTTCTTCGTCCATGTCGAGCCCCTAACATCTCAAGAAGGGAAACCAGACTACAGCTGTGGACCAGACGGCTAGAGAATGCCCCCCTCCTACTGACTTGGAAATCCCCCCTTCTGATTCAGAAGTACCCTGGATCCCGTGAAAAACACTCAACCGCTTCAGAACGGGAATGGGGCAATCAAAAGTTGCTATGGCTCGATGGGGCTACAAAACCGACCCAACTATCTGCGAATGTGAAAAGGGGGACCATACGATGCAGACGATGTCTTGTCTACCCACTACTGCCCAACCAGTGCAGCTTGAAAGATTGTGCAGAGTAAAAAATATAATGCACAGGACTGCGTAAAAAGTGGGGAAACTGTTGTATGACCACATGCTTCAAAGACACAAAAAAGACTAAGATTCCAGTCTTTCGAAAAAACCTTTTATGTTATGATTTGTCAAGTCCGATCATATCAATGCCTGTGTCACCCACCAGAGCTTTCAACATTTCTGCAACACCACATGAGGGTCTTGCAGCATTACCCTTCATCTTACTCACAGCTTCCCTACAATTTCTTCCTCAATTTTTATGATGCGTAAAATTAATTCTCTGGACAAAACAGTTTTGTACCAGTTCTATGTCCCATTATGAAGCTTAAAATCAGGATATGATACTAAACCTTTTAGAAACCTTATTCTAATTTTGATCAAAATAATGTAAGAGATTTTGATTATAGAAAATGTCAATTTTTTAAAAATTTAAGCTTAAGGGGTCTTAAGAAATTGAAATTCAGGGAATCTTGCTTCATTAGTGCCTAATGACTATGGATCAAATTCAATGCAAATCTGATATATTTTAATTTTCAAATAGCAGGTTGTACCCATTTTATGCCTCCTAAAAAGCTTTTAAAATACTCCAATTAATTTTGGGGACTATTTATGTCCAATACTGATTCTAACAAAAAAAAAAAAAAGAAAAAAAAAAAAAAGAAAGTTATTTGAATTTTCACAAAGCACTTCCAGACTTTTTACTCACTCTGCATGAAATTTAAATTATATCTTATAAATATATATATATATATATATATATATATATATACACACATACATATATTAGATATACACATATATAAAGATAAATGAAAGAGGGATAAACATGTATGAATGACAAATCTATTTCAACTTCGATTGTTCAATGCAAGGTGTACTCGGTAAAAACATGTTTATTTTTCTCCTAATAAATCTATCTTCGAACAAAATTCCAACTTCTACAATTATGCACTACTTAATTCGGGATACACTGATAAAATTAAATACGAAAATAATCCTTTTATCCAGAAAAACAAACATTTAAATGTAATTACACACAAAATGGCAATACAGAATAAAAAGCGGACAAATACTACACTACCCAAGAAAACGTAAACATACATAAATAGACCCACAAAAACTATCAATATTGACAAACTAGCTGACCCTCAAGAACATAGTAAAAAATAAAAGAATTAGAAAAAAAGAATAGTATTTGGTTTAATCCACCCTATAACTGCAATGTGAAAACATATCGCTAAGGAATTCTTCAAAATTTTAGATAACTCATTCAAGCACCTGCATAAATACAGCACTATTTTAAATAAAAATTATTTAAATTTCCTACTTCACAATGCTCAATATAGCACAAACCATCATCACATCTAATAACAAAAAAATTAAATATGCCCAGCAACCAGCATCTACTATACACAATAATTGTAACTGCCAGAAATCTAGAGAATGCCCGTTAAATGGCAATTGCATACAAAGTAACGGCATATATGCTTGTACTGTTAAACAATTCCCCCAAAACACCATTATGCAAACAGACACCAACATACAATTTCTCCCTTCACCCTATAGCTCTCCGCATCTCCAACCCCCTGTACCAAACGACACCCTAAATAACACCTTTTACACTAACAACCTTGATCTCACCCCTCAAATTATCTCATCTTCTCCACCTAACAATTCCAACTTAACTTTGGCCTAGAACTTGAACATACAAACCCAAAACATTCCTGATACTATAAATAACACAAATACTATACCAACCACATACAAAATACACTTACATTGGGGCAAGTGCCTTCACCATCAAGACACGAATTTCAAACCATATCTACTCTTTCAAACACAATAATAATGCCACTGACACCTCTCTATCCAATCTAATGAAAAGCCTTAACAGTAAAAACACCCCCTACTCCCTACATTGAGCAATATTAAAAAAGTCTAAATCCTACACTCCAGAATCCGCTTTCTGCCAACTATGTACATTAGAAACATTTATGATAGCTACAGCAGCTAAAAGCAAAAATATTAACTCTAAAAATTAACTTATCTCAAATTGCAGGCACAAGCGAAAATTTAAATACATAAATTTCATTACTCCATCTGACATCCCTCCTCCCAGCCAACAACCCCCTCTCTAACATTAGACTAATTCTTAAATTCTATAATTTGTTAACTTTTTAATTTTTAACTTTTCCAACCTTACAAATAACCATCCCAATAACATAGCGTACACTTAATATCTATATTAACCCATAGCACTTAATGTAAATGGAGAACTAATATTATTCTCCTCCACTCCACTAATCCTTAACCGCTTTTACTTCAACATTCTAATTCCTATTTCCCTATTTTTCAATTATTGGCCAACCCTCTTACACTCATCCATTGCTTTTTTATCTCCCTTATATTCGATCCATCGATTCTGTATACGCCTCGCTCTACCGACAATATTTTTCTCATAGATTCCATTTCTCTCACTTTTAAACTACGCTCCCTGGTTACTCCTATAATGGTCCATTTGCCCCCCCCCCAAAAAAAAAGAAAATCTACTTATAATTTCAACACACTAGTGCTTCACTTAAGTTACAAATTCAACGCAATCCTACCCCATAATCCGTATACTAGAAATCAATTGTTGCAAACAGACTAACACTGTTCCCAATTCTAACTTCAGTTACACATTAAAGTTTCTTATTTAGTCATGCATTTAATATTTAACTAACTGGGAATTCTTTAAAGTCTTTATAAATCAAACTCTGAAGCACTAGTTCTTGTCCGTATTATTACATATTAAACACGTAAATTCCAGATTTCCATCCATTTGAACCCTAATTTCCCAATTGGAACACTTAAACTTTCTTAATTATATATAAGTTCGTTTAAAAATCCGTTTTAATTATTATATTTCAGAAATATTTACTTACTGACCTGAATTCACTTCTGGCCCATTCCATGAAAACTGGTCCTATGGTGTAATTTTTTTTTTAAATTCATGACTGGCACTTATTTTTATGAAAACTAGAAAGGTTGAAGTATCTTTTTTGGGCCTTGGAGAGCTTTTTAACGTTTTATTTTTTTATACGGCTTATCTGAAAACCATCAAACCTCTGCCGTATAAATACATCTTTTTTCACTCTTTTTTTAATGGATTTATTTGGGTATATAAAAGCTTAAAAAATCTCTTAAACAGCATTCATACATAAGTTCAGATCTGATAAAGGTATTTTTACAGAGCAATACCTCTTATACGTGATAATTGGAAGGTTACTTTATCCGTCACGTACGTGACCCATCAGAGATATAAGTTTTGCTAGCATAAAAAGTTTATGGAATAGACAGTTCAAATTTTTTTTACAAAGCAAGTATACCGATACCATCCTTGAGCCAAAATGTCAAGTAGCTACAACCAATTGCTTTAGAAAAAAGCACATACATAATTCTGTCACGTACGTGACCCGGTCACGTACGTGACATGTATTTTCAAGCATTTTTTTTAGTTTGCCCGTTAACAATCTTGGCTGAAATTAATTTGAGCATTCAAATATTCATAAAACTCTATTGCAGGTTCATAAAGGCCCAGTCTCGGCTACGTACGTGACCGACCATTCAGATGCATTTTTTCAACTTGTGAGATAATACTTTGTTCAGAATAAACTCTTTCTAATCAAAACTATGTGTCTTATAAACATAGTTAAGTATAAATCTTTAATGAACTTGCTAATAAAGATAGAATTGATGAACAAATTGTCAGGCCTTGACAAAATAAGCTAATGTACATATTCAAATAACAAAATGTGTACCATATAAATGCATGATAATATCAGTGGCAATTCTGACAAAAAAAAAAACAGCACATTTAAATAAGATTAACTTCATTGAATCTGAATTACATTGCATTTTTCATTAGGAAAGTTCTACATTGTAAGTACATTTTCTGGCCTCAGTGTACAAAAACTTGAGAAACAAATAGTAATATCTGGGTGAGTGTTTTTGAACAAAGCATATGCTTCTTTTAAATACATTTGCAGGTAAAGTCTAGGCTCTGTCCTTTTCTCTCCATTTTCCCACACAGCCATTGTTTTTATGCCTGGACTGGTATACACAATGTCCATACTTTAAAAAAAATCCTGGACTGTTCTTACAGTATCTTCTGACAATCCATTTCCAGTTCTTAAATTGTTTTCGGCCTTTGTGGCCAAACTTTCTCCAATATGTTTCCTCCCCCCCTACAGCTTTTCGAGGACTGGAAGGAAAAGCCCTCTCAGCCTTTCTGACAGCCCTCCCATACGATTGTGGCGATCTATAGGATTCAGTTGGTGTACTAGTAGCTGTAGTAGGTGGCTTTTCTGCATTTGCTTTAAGAAGCCACGACTTTCTCTTCCTGTCTCGACTTTTCTTGTACTCTGCAAGTTCAAGATTAGTCATTGCATTTACTGTATTTGCCTTGACAGCTTTCAATCTTAAATTTTCTTTCTGTTGAAAATTTGGATCTAACAGTTTTCTTCTTGCTCTGAGATTTCTCATTATTTCTGCTGATGTAAGCCTTTTTCTTTTTGCTGGAGCAGAGACACATGCTTGTTGACAGTCAGCCATCTTGGTTGAAAAAGGAAGTTACTAATGGATATCACTCTTAAATAAAGGAAAAAAAGCCGGAGACATAACTCTAAAATCAAATATTCTCCATAGTTACAACAATAAATAAACAGTAGCATGATATTGTCAAGCTAAATCAATTTTTCAAGCTTGCAATTCAGACCGTCACGTACATGACCCAAAATTTGTCACGTACGTGACCCAACTCAAACCTAATTTGTGCTTGATTGGAGATGTGTAAAGACTTGAAATTTTTGCGAGTCAAAATTTACACATATTTCCCTTTGGAAAATGGTTATTTCAATTTGTAGAACCTTGATAATTCACAGAAAATTTCTGACAAAGTAAAATTGGAAATGCCAATTTGTGTGGCATCAAGTCTGTGACCCAATCTAGTAAGCATTTTAAGTATGAAGATTTGCTCAAATCAATGAAAACTAAAGTTATTTAGACAGAGAAATGATTGAAGTTTGTTGTAAGACACATATTTTGATTAGAAAGTGAGTATTGTAGACAGTAATATGTTAAAGTTGAAAAAATGCGTCTGAATGGTCACGTACGTGAACCGGAATGGGCCTGCTGTTTTTAGCTTATGATAACCCCACCCCAACTTGCACCTGTTTTATTGTTTACTAGCAATAAGCAGTAACCATACAATCCCTTCCCCTCTCCCAGCATCAGCCATAGTTCATTTAACTAATCCTATCACCCACCGTCTTTATCCCTTCCCCCACTTCCTCATTTGACCTTGTCTCCAACCAAAGCTGTCACTTTTCTTAGACTCGATCAAAGTTCACTACTTAAACTCCCGACTGCCTGCGTTTATACACAGTTCAATCGCAACTTCTGAAAAACTACTATCATTCTCGGTCTAAGGAAGTATTTTAAAATGGCCCGAATTCTTAAAATTACTTCCGAATAAGTGCGTTCCACCTACAATTGAACTAAAAATCTTTCTATCGGATTTACTTCATTTTTGAACATTTTCAACGCTACCTTTCTATCTTTTAATCTCTCTTCACTGGACGGATATTTACTAACTGAACAGACCCCATATCTTTTTACACACACTCTCACTCTCCATTACTTAATATTTCAAATTTTGAATTTTCCACTGGTAGTGTAGTACTAGGTGCAGTATCCCGCGTATTACTATTTATTCTCCTATTGATTTTTCTGGGATTTCCCATAGCCATGTTGTATGATATTATGTGAGGTGCATTCCTAAGTGCCCTAGAATTCTCATTGTGCTTCACCGAGTTGATTTTATTATTTTAAATTATTGTTATTTAATCGCAATAGTTATTAAGAGCTCAGTAAATGGAGTTCAAAACTGTTTGAATTATGCAAATATCCCTAGTGGTTCAAAAGTTATGAGAATGTAAAGGTCTAAAATTTGGGGTTAAAAGTTGACATCATTTTAACGCACAAATTACTTGAAATCACGGACCAATTCACAACAATAAATTCAGTAACTTTGTCATAGTTTCTTTATTCCTGGAGCAATTTTGATAAAACTTGGCATTATTATGTAAAATTGTATGTTCTTTCAGATTCTGCACTCAGATTTTATGTATCTCTATGTTGTAACCCATTATTTAGAGAATAAAGGTACGAATATTAGCGTTTTTTTTTACTTATTACTTTATCACAAGATTATTCAACATTTTTATTTAAACATGAGATTCAACCTTTCTTTTAGGCAATTACATGTGAACACTGAAAAACTTGGCAGAAAGAAACAAAAACAATTATTTTAGAATTTAGAGTGAGGATTAGTTTCACATAAATTTAATGTAGAATAATCCCATCTTTCAGAGCCATTATAGCGTTTTTGGGCAGTTAATCATTTTTTTCTATAGGAGATGAATCCTGTGCGTTTTTCTTGGGAGGGGGGTTTCTCCTTTGTTTTCTTTTGGGTGGGGGGTGCGATTATTTGTAGTTTCAAGAGGGTCTTTGTGGAAGGAAGAGGGGCTTGCCACTCGGACTTAGTGTTAATGGTAGGGTCAGGGGCAATTACGTGTGAACACCTTGAAAACTAAGTAGAAAGAAAAAAGAATTTAGAGTGGGGGATTAGTTTCCCATAAATTTAATGTAAAATAATTCAACATTTTTGCGCCATTCTAGCGTTTTAGGACAGTTAATCAATTTTTTTTCCATGGGAAATAAATTCTGTGCGTCTTTCTTTATGGGGGGGGGGTTGCTTTTTTTGTTTAAGACTGTGTGGTTTTAATGGGCTTTTTGTAGAATTGGGGGCTTGCCACTAGGACTTAGGATTAGTTTCAATATATATTCACTATTCATCTTCAAGGGGAAAATACATAAAATGATAAAAAACATCATAAAATTACATTATTTTGTTGACGTATGAATTGGTTTTGAGACTCATTCACACAAATAAAAATTCATTCAAAGTACAAATAACTTAAATTTTAGTATAGATTTTATTTTTCAAAAATATAAAGCAGAAAACTTTTCATAAAAATCTTGAACATTTTCATGGAATTTTCCATAATCTCCCAGAACTTAAGCATTCTGGGAACAAACCAATTTTCAGAATAAATTGTGCACATCATCTCTGTCTGGCCAAAAATAAATCCTAATAATATAATAATATACCACGAGTATGTTTACATTCGGCATAATACACGAACTCATAATTTTGCAGTCAGTTTTTTTTTTTTTAAACTAAAGTTTCATAAACTTTTCTGACGTTAAAATGTCGCATTCTTAATATTTATGTATAACGTGGAAATGAAAATGTCATGAAAAATACTCGCGAATGCTGCGTGTTTGTTTACACTCGGCCGAGTATAACGCGTAATTTTTCAGTCCGATTTTTTCCAAAACTAAAAGTTCAAACTTTCCGGCTATTTAAATATTATTCAAATTTCACATATTATATATCAAAATAATTCTAAATCTATTTTCTATTTAAAAATATTTGCGAATAAGATGCGTACCTTATAATTTTTTAAGAAATGTCGGTTGAGTTTACACTATCGTATTTCGCCTTCAAATGCTCTAAGAAAAAAAAAAAAAATAACTACCTAGTTGTAGTTTAAGCTGTGTCCTGATTAGTTGTAGAATTTTAAGAATATTGATGAATATTGGCTGCTTTAACTTTGAAAAGCAAACGAACGTGTTAAATTGAGTCTAAAAAAAAGCTCATATTTTTGATTTTCGGCTGTTTTAAGTAAAAACCGTTTTAACTCGCTGTAAAAAATAATTCCATGAATAAAAGCACACACAAATTAAATATTCGGAAAGATTTTTTTATTTTCTTTCCAACCATATATATATTTTTTTAAATTGGACCAGAAATAAGCGAGAAATTGCGATTTGAACGCATTAAGGTACGAAATCACAAATGTCGCACGATATTGGCAGCAGGCTGGGAATGCTATGTAATTCCTCTAAGATTTTAATCTTTGAAAAGCCTTGGCTTGAGGAAAGAATAATAAACATGTTTTTACCGAGTACACCTTGCATTGAACAATCGAAGTTGAAATAGATTTGTCATTCGTACATGTTTATCTCTTATCTTTATAATTGCTCTATCTCTTAAACCATTTCACTATAGGTTCTATCTACTAAAAGTATACTTTTAGTTTCATATTTTTATATATATATATATATAGCCCACATTTGGACTATTATGCCTAACAGCTGTGTTCCAAAATTTATAATGATTAGTTAATTAGCTAGGATTGAATCCTGTACATACAAATATATAAACAGGTTTGGTTGTTTGGTTGTTTGGTTTGGTATTACTGCATATCAACCCTTTTCGGGTTATTTAATGCCGAATCAGGTCATTTTAGTAAAAGTTTTCTGCTTAAAGTTTTTTATATCTTAAAATATTTATTCATGGTGTTTGGTTTGGTTGGTTTGTAGGGGAAAAATGTTTGTTTTTAGCTTTGCAGAACATGATTGAGTTTTGCAAGGTGAAGGAACACAATAACATCAATGTTTGGTGCAGGAAGCCGGTATCTGGAGACAGCCTGACCTGGTAGCACCATAAATATATAAACAGACCTAACTTTATATAGATAGAGATACGAGTCAATCAACGTTTGTTTTGTTAGATAGCAATGGAGGGGTTTGAGTGGCGCCTTAAAAGCAGAAGTCAATGAAACCATGCGACTGTCTGAAGCTAAACTTCCGACTGAGTGCAAATCTGCTAGAGTCACTGCTATACATAAGGGGACAAGAAAGATCCTAGTAATTATAGGTTGGTGAGTCTGACATGTATAATATGCAAAATATTGGAGTCAATCATTCGTGATCAGATGATAAAACGTATGACAGTGAATTGAACTATTTACAGATAAGCAATTTGGATTCATACCAAGGAGATCAACTGTGTTACAGCTACTGACTGGATATGTGGACGGATTCTATAGATGCTGGATATTGCATACACACTGCATTTTGTGAAGGCGTTTAACAAAGTGATTCACCGCCTGTTAATACATGGGTTAAATGTACGGATTGGACCCAGTATAAATAAATTAGATGAAGGCATTTCTTTCAGACAGAAAACAGACAGTAGTAGTGAACAAAGATAGCTCTGCGGTCAAAGATGTGACCAGTGGTATCCCTCAAGGATCCGTTTTGGGTCCTCTTGTTTGTTGTATATATAAAAGAGCTCCGAGTCTGTGAGGAATGACAGTGAAGCCTTTTTATATGCTGACGATACCAAGTTATTTTGTGAAATCAGAGACTATGAAGATTGTCAAAAACTACAGGAAGATATCCATTGCATGTCTGATTAGTTTGAAAAATGGCAGTTAAAGTTCCATCCAGAAAAAGGCCCTTGCCTTATGTACATAGGTACAAAACCGAACACTAAAAATTTCTTTCAATATACTCTGAATGATTGTCCATGGATTATACGAACTCGGAAAAATACATTGGTGTTGTAATAGACAGTAGGCTAAATTTCGAAGAACACATTAAGGAGAAAGTCAGCAAAACCAACAAAATACTCGGTTTAATCTGCAGATCTTTTGAATACCTCGATCGAAGTTCATTGGTTATATTGTTTAAAGCGCTTGTGAGGCCTCATATTGAATATGCTTATCAAGTGTGGGCACCATATAAAAAGAAACATTGAAATGATAGAAAATATACAAAAGCGAGCTACTAAACTTGTTCCAGGACTGTACGACCAGAGTTATGAAGAAAGGTCGAAAGCTCTGAAATTGCCAAGAAGAATACGTGGGGACATGGTTGAGTGCTATAAATTGCTCTCTGGAAAATATGACTTCAATGCAGATAAACTATTTAAAAGAAAAAATACAAGAGAGGGAAACAGGGGGGCACAGTCAGATGCTCTACAAGAAACAGGCATGTTTGAACATGGAAAAATATTCATTCAGCCATCGCTGTGTTGATTTGTGGAATAGATTGCCATCAAGTATAATTGAAGCCGAAACTGTAAAGATGGAGAAGCGGTTGGATAAGTTCAGGATTGACCAAGAAATCAAATTCAACTATAAGGTTGCTGTCGTCACTGGACGCATACAGATATGAAGACAAGGAGCTGGTACTATAGGATGACCCATGTCCTACCAGAATCCATTTTTCTATTGAGCTGTAGTCGTATTTGTAAAGCAAGCACAGGAATGCAACATTGCAGAGATGGGACAGGGGCTGAAGCTCCTAGTCTCCTGACTGACAACTGAAGCAAACAGATGTGAAACGTTGCTGTTTCCGGCGAGGGGGGGGGGCTATAGGGGTTATGTACAGGGTTACTAAGTGTAACGAAAGAATCTCTCCTGCACGTGAATCTGTTTTATATTTGTTTCAAATAAATCCTGTAAAAAACAATCATGGTGTCCACGTGGCTTATCAACAGTAAAATAAACAACCCAAATTACACAGCAATGACAACAAGATCAACACGTTTACATTTATCGCTAACCTGGGTTCACAACATGCGTGTCTGAAAGACATTTTATACACCCATCGGTAAAGAGCATATAACAGTTTCCCTAACACAATACTGTGGACTTGTTTCCCAGCTGACTACAACAGGAGTTTTAAAGTCCAATGTAAACAAATTCTTGTTGAGCCGTCCTCTTAAATAATCAAATTCTGGCAAGTTTCAACCATCGTTACCAATCATCACGGTGTTGTCTCACCATCTACCTGAAAAACTCATTAACCCTATCTTCGAGTAGCCTTTGGGCCTTGATAAGTGGTGACTCAATAAAACAAACAAAAAAAAAACACTTTAATGAGGAACAAAAATTTAACAGTCATGATTTGATTCAATATATTGTCCCGAAATATGCTTCATCAAGAATACAAGATGAATAACAATCGTTATTTAGATATGTACATTGGTGTAATGGTAGGAGTGATAATTCAAAAAATGCAAGAGTCTGCATATGCGTGCATGTAATAGCAGTGTGTAACTTTTAAATCGTCTGTTACTTAAGTTCATTTTAAGAGCTATCTGAGTTTCCAAATAAGTATCAATGAGCAATGTTAGCTTTCTCAGTTCTTTCAAGAATCAGGACTAAGTGGTCAAACCATTTCTTGGGTGATCTCTCTACTTTTAACTAAACATTTCTCCCATTGCAGGCCTGCCGTCTATAATGCATCTCACAACATTGTGCACATTTACATATGGAAGAGGAGCGACAACGTAGCTGACTGTATGAAGATCATTAAACCGGAGGAAAATTATGAATGTGCTTGGCACAGGCCGTGATCGTCAACACTTTGTGCTGGTCAAAAGTTGTGGCTAGAAAGACACTGGTCGCAGTGTCAATATGGTCTCAGTCAGTGCTGCAACAGGAGAATTTTCTCCAAATAAAATTGCAACTCCCGTTTCAAACAAGTTTTATTCTTTTAGAGGTTACAATGATGCATTTTTTTTTCCTTTGAATAACAGACTTGCCAATGGGAAATTTTAGCCCGATCAAATCAAAACAAGTCCAATGGTTTAGAGCTTAAGGGTCCATCTTGCTTGGAGAGGCACACAAACCCAAATGTCAGGCACCAGAAAACCAACTGACTTCCTTCCTTTGCCCATCTGCTGGAATATATGTAGATCTTACCAGGACCACCCCAGAAAGACCACTTGAGATAATGGCTAATCAGCAAACACCTGAGAAGGCCATATGCTGCCAATCTAACAAGTCCAATGGTTTACAGCTCAAGGGCCCACCTCTCTCTAAGCACAAAAAACCAACTGACTGTAAGACCCCAGAAAACCAATCAGAACCCCCCCCCCCTACCCATCTACTAGAATATATAGACATTCTGGATCCACACCAGAATGGACCACTTGAAATAATGGCTAGCCAACATCCACTTGAAAAGGGTAATTTCCTGACAATTCTGGTATCTGGACAGTCATTAAATTTGGAAGACCCTGAATAAGTCATAACCATAGCAAAGAACCTCCTATACGAAGAAAGATGTCAATGGAATTCTGGGTGGCTAAACTCCAGATCAGACATTTCCAATTTTCCTGTGTGGTCGTTTTTGCAACAAATCTGTTATTTGCCTGCATTGCAACTACCCACAAAACATGCAACCACCCAATGCATGTTTACACAATAGGTTGTGTTTTTATGGCATGTCAACCATCGTTGGATCATTTTATGTGAAATCGTACATAGTATTTGCATATGATCGACTTGTAAAATATGAATTTGAACAGAAATTTAATTCCAACATCTAAATGATCATCCATTAAGTATTGGCCCGGCTCAAGATCACTTACGGGTATTTTAAAGTGATTATAGCCACACTAGGAGGATTTTGATTGAACCGGAGGAGAGCTGCTTTCTCAATAAAGATCCCTGAACCTTGGAATTGACTTCCAGAGATTTAGTTAATGCGCTAACGACACAATTCATGGCATTTTTAAATTTTTTTTTTTTAAACAGTTCACCCCCAAACAAAGCAAGTTGCCACTATAGATGTAAGAGGCTACTGAGAATTAGGTTCACCCTAGTTTAGGGGGCATCCTAAATTGGGAGCTGTGCAGCGAGAGGCTTGTTCACATTAGTTTTAAATTTCTGCATATCAGTACAGTCGGGGAAACAGAGACAGAGTTTCAAAGGCCGGAAACACGAGGAAATAAGCTTTTGGAGTAAAAGACTCCGGCATCTGGGGACCTCCACAGTGAATGGATGGGATTTAGCTGATTGTCGGGTTGGTCGAGTGTATTTACGTCGAGGGAGCACCAGAGCAGCAAGTTCATAGGAGCACATTCCATTAAAGTACTTGTAAAACAAGCACAAGGATGCAACATTGTGGCGATGGGACAGGGGCTGGAGCTTGGTAGATAGTGAGGGCTTATTAGATTAGCGACTCTTTTTTGGACCTTGTCTAAGGAGAGACTAGTGGATGGTACATCAGCCAAGATGTGACAATACTCTATGCATGGGTGAATGGTCGCTTTGTAGAGATATAAGATACTGTCAGGTGTGAGAAGTTTTCTAGCCCGGTAGAGGGAGCCCACTTTCTTTGCAGCAGTCTTAGCAATATCTTCTATGTATTTGTTCCAATTCATGTTACCTGTGAATGTCAGGCCCTAAATTTCTACCACTCTTTCCCTACATAGCAACTGAAGCATGCTTATTTTATTTTTTGAAAACCTTATTGAATTGAAAAATACTATTAGAAAGTCCCGACGTTGCTCGGGATGTAATGAGGATCACTACGATGTACTTTTTCATTATGCTCATAACACCATGATTTTCTTTGTTTTTAGGGAGTAACGTAGATTTAGGGCCACATCCATTGTACATTTTATAGATACGATTTAAATTTCAGAAAAATAGAATATATTTAGAGTTTTAAGGGGCTTATGTACCCCAATACTTCCATTGTCTTACCCTTAGATTTTATGTGGATTCTCTTTCTTTCTATAGAGAACACACACACATCACATGCAGACATTGAATTTATATATATATATAGAAGATGGCAGTTTGTTAATTATGAAATATCTTTTTATGTAATTCAATTCATTATTTTTCCATTTATTCTGTGTTGATTTTCAATAATTAATATGTAAAGGTTTTTAACTAAAAAGTTTTGACCAATTTGTTTTAGGTCTCTCGATTGGAGTTGTATTTTGATTTGGTCGAGCTAAGAATTCTCATTTGCAAATCTATTGTTCAGTAGAAGAAAATTAGTATCATTGTAACCTCCAAAAAATAAAACTGTTACTCGTTTTAAACTGAAGTTGTGATTTTATTTAGAGAAAAAAAACATTCTGTTGCAGCATTGAGAGCACACAATTGACACTGCAACCAATATTGCAATTGAGCCATGACTTCAGACCATGTCCATGCCACTCTAGATAACAATTACACAATACAGAGAAGACATTGCCTAGGCTGCTGCAAAGAAAGTAGGCTCCATCTACCGTGCTAGAAAACTTCTCACATCTGACAGTATCCTATATCTCTACAAAGCCACCATTCGCCTATTATGGGCTGGTGCACCATCAACTTGTCTCTCTTAGGCAAGGTCCAAAAATGAGTCTAATTAGGTCCCTCATTATCTATCGAGCTCCAGCCCTTTTGCTCGTTTTAGAAGTATTTCAATTGAATATGCTCTGATGAACTTGCTGTTCTGGTGCCTCCTTTACAAACCCGACAATCAGCTAAATCCCATCAATTCACTGTGGAGATCCCCAGATGCCGGAGAGCCTTTTACTCCAATAGCTTCTTTTCTCAAGCTGCCGGCCCTAATTCTCAGTATCCCCTTACGTCTTGTTTGTGGTGAACTAAAAGTTTTTTTTAACCCCCCCCCCCAAAAAAAAAACTAATACAGATGTAGACAGACTATACCGATCCAATGATGTGTTTATAAGGAGATGCTGTAGTTTGATACATTGTGATGTGCCTGGAATCATTGGGCGTTTTGAGTTTTGAGGTTTTTTTTTAACATTGAGCGACTCAGCTGGGATTGATCAGACCCTAGCTGGTGTCCAGATACTAAAACAGTTCTATTTTAGCCACAGACATCGCCTCTTTCTGAGGAAGTCTTTATGAATAAAGATGAAACATTAACTCCGTACATAATCCAGTTCACACAAGGGGTTTGTGACAAAAATAAAGGGTCTCCTCTACCGACCGAACAGATACTACACCTTTGAGCCCAGCACACCTTCAGTTGCATTGTTCATTTAGGATGGATGTTTCTTGTGTAATATCTACTCATTTCCATTAAGGACCACCTAGCATATTCACTAAAATAAATAAAAACGACAATTTTTCTCATGCACCCCTATCATAAAAATGGATTATTTTGGGTTATGTTATTAATTCAGTAGTAATTTATTTTCTCCACGAAACGTGAATAAAAAAATTTAATAACTATGTTGCGTATCACGTTCTGTCGACAGAAAACACAAATACGCACACACACAAAGTAGGTATAACCATTTGTTTTTACCTACATATCCGACGAACTGACGATTGCAGCGTTTTCTAACCTACAAAGTTGGTTTTCGAAATTTGAGATGAAGATTGATAAATATCGGATTACTGTTCTCACCTTGAAGGAGATTCTCAGGTTTCAGCCGATGTAACCTCTGCCATTTTTCAAGTGTTTCTTGTCAAACTCGGGAACCTATACGCAATTTCAACCTGAAACCTTTAATTCATGGTAGGATTGATGGGTCTCATTCTGTCAATTATAACAAGGTAGAATTCCTAAGTAATTTTTATACTTAAAATTAAATGAACGGTTTAGTTTGCAATTCTGTATCGATTCCCGAGTTTGATCCTTTCAGCTAAGATCAAAGTGTCATCTGTTCTTTAGTCAGTTTAAAAGAAATCCTTCTAGACTAAGGCAGTTTTAATTTTTGTCCCAATCCAGAGTGCCCCTTTTAGAGAGATGAATTTTCTCCACTTTAAAATCAACCTTGTGTCTGACTGCCCTCATGGGGAAGGTAGTAACTAGGGACAAAGATTCCCCAAAATCGACAGGACGAACCTGACGAAGATCAGAGGTTACATTGTGAGAATAACATCCAAGATGAGATAAGTAGTTTGAATGATCCAAATACATGAAGTTATCTTGTCGGATCTTCGCTTCATTTGTTTGGAAAACACACATACGCCTGTGTACACTGATAACATCGACAGATTTATTCAAAACAATGCCATTAACGTTTTAATATGCAATGTTATAAGAGGTTAAAATACACGATATCATAAAATGAAATGCCATGGAGACTATGTATGAAAGACAAAATGAAAAATTAAACACAGGAAGAAATCATCAAAAACGAGATTTATCGGTTTTGTTTGGATTGACGTTATTCAATAAATTTAAAATCTTCACTTTTTCTGAAGACATTCGTTGATCCGAACAAAACCAGTAAATCTCATTTTTTAATTATTTCTTCCCGTGTTTAATTTGTTTTTCCTTTTGTCTTTTTCACACAATGTTATATATTTAAAGAGAAAATGGTGCTTACCAGAATAAATCGTTTTTAAAATGGATGGTTTCATAAATAATTGCTTGGTATTTTGTATTTCTGAATTTGTTTTATTTGCATACATATAAGCACAAGATTTACATTTATGAGAAAAAACAAACAGCTTCGCCACACGATTGAAAACAGAACTTCCATTCAGAGGGTCGTGGTTCCGTTTTATCAACATGTGTGGATTAACAGGTGATACTGAAGTACATTAGAGTTCCTGATAACCAGACAAACATGACAATCGGACAATGACAATTTTATTATATCTCCATAATCACAATATTCGATCAGTTATGACGAATGTTATTAGTGTAATTGCCAGTTTCTTCCATTTACAATTTTAAATATTGTAAAACTTAAAGAGGCAAAATGTGTTCAGAAACCATGTGTTAGATGCAAATATTTTTATTAAAATCAAAAAATCTTCTTTTTTTTTAATAATTTCGCTTGGTACGAGCCTCTTGCGAAAAAAAAGTATGGTCAATACCTTTTATTTGTTTAAATTTCTGAGGCTTGTTATACTGAGCGAAATCAGAAAAAGGTCAAGAAAATAAAAATTATTTTGATTTTAATAAAAAATAATATTTGCATCTAACACATGGTTTCTGAAGGCATTTTGCCTCTAAGTTTTGCATTTTAAAGATGCTTAAAAAAAAAAAGAAAAAAAAAAAGCAAACTTATTTAAATATTGTATTTTCTTTTCAGACATTATCATTAAATTTGTGAATTATAAAGCCATACTGTGTGAAGTTGGTCAATCCTCTTCTGGAGTAAAGAGAAAAAGATGATTTTTATCTCTTATAAAATGTGAGATTATTAATAAGAAAAAGGGAATAGTGTAAGTTCATGTGAATTGATGGATACATATAACGTAGATCTTCCAATATTATATGATTTACATAAATCTAAAAGATACAATTGTCGAAGGATCACAATCACTTGCCAGTAAAATAAATGCCAGAAAAGGACGAATAACTCCAGTGGTTTCTTGAAAAGCGCTCTGAGGGCATGGCAATCAGTGGACCCATGATCATGGCCAAAGCTAAACAGCTAAATGAATCTTTTAGAGTTGAATTCGAGTTATAAATTTAGCTGGTTACTTCAAAAAACGTTATGGAATAAGGCAGCTAAATATCACTTGAAAACAAAGATCTGCTAACACTGAAGAAGGGGCTACACAATTCAGATCACCATTTCAATCGATGTTATTGGAAAATGGATTTACAACTAATCAAGTGTATAATGCTGATAAGACAGGGATCAATTGGAAATGTTTGCCAACGAAAACTGTCAAATTATGAAGAAAAACAAGTTACAGGCTTTAAACGTAACAAAAAACGTTTGACTGCACTTGTCTGCGGGAACACGTAAGGCCAACATAATTAAAACTTTTACTGATAGGAAAATCTGCTCGTTCTTGGGCATTTAAGACCATATCTTACCAGTTATCTATGAACAAGAAAGGCATGGATGAACAAAGAAATTTTCAAAGATCTTTTTTTTAATAACTTTGTTCCTTCAGTGCGTCAAAATCTTTTTTAATGTGTAAACCAAAAAACACTAAATGCCTCTTGCTTCTAGCTAATTGTAAATGTCATCCATCTGAAAGTGATTTCGTTTCAGACTGGAAATATCTTTACCTGTTATTTTCCACCAAACGTTCATTCTCTTAAACAGCCAATGTACTTCAAATATTACAAAAGCAAATTCCTGTTCCAAATGATGCATAAAAATGTCAATCCACTAGAATTTCAACAGACATTTACTAGCAATACATATGAAAAAATTTAAATTGCTTAAAATATATCAATAATGGCATATATAGAAAGAGCTGGATGATCTAAGAAAAGTATCTTTTTCAATTTTTTAAAATCTGACTAAAAATAAGGATGTTATGACTATTTCTGTGCCTATCATAATTGGATATTTTCCCCTCTTTAAGACCATATGCGTTTCGTCACATTTTTTACACTCATTTTTCAGTAAAAATGTTATATCTTTGTTAAAACACAAGATTAAGCAATGAAATTTGCCATATAAGTGTATGCCACTGAAAATCTCCAGAAATTAATGGATTCCAAGTAATCTGCAGTAAATGCACATAAATATGCCTCAATAACTTACAAATACCATGTAGAGTAACGTGGGGTATTAAGCACCATGGGGCATTAGACACCAACAACTAGGTAACCTTCACAAAACTCTCTATAGCATTATCATGGCACTGGTAGGGAAATAAGCACCAAATTTGTCTGATCACTGACGAATCACAGACCTTGTTACTCATGAGTATTTATTTATTTACCTCCTCTCCAGGAGGTTAGGCACAAGGCCAGTTTTATCTTACTCCCACAAGTAAGATGTGACCCAAGGTCGGGTCGGGAAAGTGGGGTTTGAAAAGCCAGCACCTGAGAAGGTGAGCACTCTGGCCATTAAAAATTGCCTGGGAAGCCCCATCGGCATTCCCCGGTAGGGGCGCCTCAGGCAGTAAGCAATAAACTTACTCCTCCCCAAAGAGGGGAGGCAAAGTCTGGGAGGGTGGACCTCCTAGAACTGCACAGGACAGAACCATAGACCGGCGTAAATCAAGCCCCGAAGGCCAAGACAATACCGGTTTATGGGGTGTAGTATCCATCGGAATAGATACTACACTTTGATCTTAGCCAAAAGGCCAAGAATCATAGCGAGTAGCCTTTACTGAGCCAATCAAAAGTAGTCTTTTTCTGTCAAGTTGAGAAGCTGGTTTCTCTACATCTGCAGCCATTTTGAAACTGCCTTCAAAACTTTTTGCTTCAGAAAGGCAAATGCACAAAATTGTTTCTCTGCGAAAACACGGAGGCTGTCAACTGTTCCTTTGCTGCTGAAGCACTGGGATATATCAGACGTAAATACCAATACATTTTGACACTTGATTTAATTCAGATTTTCATTTTTCAGAGCTGGAAAGTGTGTCATGGTGGTCTGCATCCACATACTATCAAATGTGATCATGATTTCAACACATTTTAAAAACTGCTGCAAATTCAACTTGCCATGTTTTTGTATTTTAATACATTTATATTTTAATGTTATTGCTTTGTACTGGTACTTATTTAAGCATGATGCATGTAATTATGTGTAATTTATTTCTTTAAAAACATATTTTGATATTTGAAAACCCACGCAGGACCAGTGAGAACGGACTTTCCCATGATGCTTAAAGCTCTCATAGATAAATACTTCAAACCTGAGATCAAAGCAGGATTCAACTGCACAGGCATCTTTTCTTTTCAATGCCCAAATGGTCACTGAAAAGTCAGCCTCGTGTCACTGCTCAAACAGAGCCCTCCACACCAGCTGCTCCAGTGTCTGCACTGCCCCGCCATTTCAGGACCCTGTTTGCCAGCCCCCACTACAGGACCCTCATCCTCAGACATCTGTTTCCTTGCTGACTTCATCTTCATTGAAAGATTCTTTCTCAAACAAATGACTCCCCACTTTCAATCTTCAACAAGAGGAAGATCAGCTAGAATAGTGATTACATACATACATACATATATAAATATACATACATACATACATATATAAATATACATACATACTACATATATACATACATACATACTACATATATACATACATACATACTACATATATACATACATACATACTACATATATACATACATACATACTACATATATACATACATACATACTACATATATACATACATACATACTACATACATACATACATACATACTACATACATACATACATACATACTACATACATACATACATACTACATACATACATACATACATACTACATATATACATACATACATACTACATATATACATACATACATACTACATATATACATACATACATACTACATATATACATACATACATACTACATATATACATACATACATACTACATATATACATACATACTACATATATACATACATACTACATATATACATACATACTACATATATACATACATACTACATATATACATACATACTACATATATACATACATACTACATATATACATACATACTACATATATACATACATACTACATATATACATACATACTACATATATACATACATACTACATATATACATACATACTACATATATACATACATACTACATATATACATACATACTACATATATACATACATACTACATATATACATACATACTACATATATACATACATACTACATATATACATACATACTACATATATACATACATACTACATATATACATACATACTACATATATACATACATACTACATATATACATACATACTACATATATACATACATACTACATATATACATACATACTACATATATACATACATACTACATATATACATACATACTACATATATACATACATACTACATATATACATACATACTACATATATACATACATACTACATATATACATACATACTACATATATACATACATACTACATATATACATACATACTACATATATACATACATACTACATATATACATACATACTACATATATACATACATACTACATATATACATACATACTACATATATACATACATACTACATATATACATACATACTACATATATACATACATACTACATATATACATACATACTACATATATACATACATACTACATATATACATACATACTACATATATACATACATACTACATATATACATACATACTACATATATACATACATACTACATATATACATACATACTACATATATACATACATACTACATATATACATACATACTACATATATACATACATACTACATATATACATACATACTACATATATACATACATACATGGTGGGCCAAAATAAGGGTCCTATCTTTAAATTTGAATAACTTGAATTTGAATAACTTCCACAAAATAAAAGTTAAAGTCACCAAACTTTATGTGTGTGTAGACTGACCCTTCCGAGATTTTTTGAAATAAACAACAAATTTTAGCCGAAAAACACTTCTTAAAACTTACAAAAACTAAAGTATTGTTTTTTACACTGTTTTGAGTTTTTTAAGCAAAAATAATGTTTTCTAAATGAGGGTACGTTCCTTAGGGCTAATACGGCTCATGCTTGCTTCGGAAGGGGTCCTTTACTTATTCTAAAAAAAAATTTTTTTAAATCAATAAATAAAAAAGTTATGAATTTTTAAAAATAGGACCCTTATTTTTGCCCACCCTGTATATACATACATACATACATATAAAAATACATACATACATACATACATATATACATACATACATACATATATACATATAAAAATACATATAAAAATACATATATACATACATATAAAAATACATACATATAAAAATACATATATACATACATATACATATATTGTGTGTATTTAGGCAGCAAGTTTTCATTTAGGCAAACGTTGTTGAATAACACGGAGTGTTTCTGCTTTGTGATCTTTTTTAAATTTTTTCCATCTTCCGAATGGTCAACTTCGTACCTCGATCAAACTGGTGTATGAAGTTTCCGTAGTTTTGTTGTTCCATCTTCTTTGCGAGTACTTTCGATTTGATATCCTCAAATCATCTTCAGGCGTGTTAGTGTGAAAAAAGAATATGTATTTATAGAATGTAAAGAGAGGAAACGAGTATGTCTTTACTTTTTATTTTATTTATTTATTCTATTTATTCATTTATTTTTTATTTTTATTAATTTATTTATTTATATTTATTTTTTTATTTCATTTTAATTTTTTTAATTCATACAACTTAAGAAAAAAAAGAAAAAAGGAGCGTCTAAAGTATTGAAAAGTTATATACATATACACACATACACATATACACATACATACACATATATACATACACATACATAAGGTCGGAGTTAAGTGATGTTTAGCCTGGGTGATCATTTCGGATTACTAGACACTGTACATGTGAGAACAGCGATATTTAAATAAAAAAAAGCGTTGTCAAAATATCCCAGCATCATTTGTGAATTTAATATTTCCTAGAAACTCCATCCTGAAAGGGTGAATGTTGGATCAGGACAGAAAACATGAGTGTCAACAAAAATGCAGCGTTATACATAATATACTCCAATAAATTCGTGAGTGTGTGAGAAAGAGAACACACAAACACAAAAAAATATGGAAGTTTAATATTCAATTTGATAAGTTTACAAAACTAACATTTGTCCCTAAAGCTCAGAAATGGACCTGGCCATTTTTTTTTTTTTTTTTTTTTTTCTTTTTCTTAGGTAGGTAGGACGTTCCATTTGAGTAAGTAGGCAAAGATATATCTATACACACAATTAGGTTACGCAATAATGAGCAAAATATCGAACGATTCTATTTGTTAATAATCGCAAACAAGAGGCACACGTGTTACCCGCCTTTTTTCATGACAATGAAAATATTGTTGCTAAACAACATCTGAAGTAACAACAGCCTCAAAGTGGCTGGTTTTTGTTTAACCAAAAAGCAAAAGGAAAAAAAAGAAAACTCGTTATAGGTTTCTTTTTTGAAGGGGGGGGTGTAACAGTTTGACAAAGAACTGTTTACAATAAAGAAATATCGTGTTCTTTCGTAGACTAGTGGCGGGTGTCGAAAAATCCTTTTTTTTTTTTTATTTGATTAGGAGTAAAATATCGAAACAATTTGCTCATCTAACATAAAACTATCTTGTCGGATTTTCAAAGTCAGACCCAAATAGAATTTAAGCTGACAAATAAGACATCTGAATAGCCAAGTTTCATTGTTGTATCGTGCTATTGGCAATAAATCAAATTTAAAAATAAAAATAGTCTATTTTAATAAAATATGTTTAAATATATTTTACGAGCTGTCTGGGATTAAACAATGTATATTAATTAACAATTAATATTAATACATTGTTTAATCCCAGACAGCTCGTAAAATATTAAATTTGGAAATATGTAATAGATTAAAAATTTGGAAATATGTAATAGATTAAAAAAAAAACGATGGTGAGAGCAGAGATCGTAATTGAGACCAAGATATTCAGTCTGATCCTCTACCATATGAACTATATACAGCAGATTGGTTATGTGATAAAGCAAAGTCTTAATAAATGTCACCATTGTAAAATAATTCCGAGTGAGATACAATATTATGACAGAAATTGAATAGAAATCCCTTTTTTTGTATGTAAGAACAGGCAAAATTTTTACAAAGGAAATCAAGATACAATATTGAGTTTGTAGACCATACCGTGGTCTTCTAAAGACAAGGCCCTTCCATTGAGTCATTCTGCTGACGTCAAAGTCCTACGAAAAAGAAATATGGAGGGTATATTTTTTCACAAATAATTTAAAGTGTCGTATCTGCTGATGCTGATACTTTATATTTTCTGTCCTTGGTCAGTAAAGGAGAAATCCTAGATCGAGACAATTTTTACTTTTGTCCCAACTCAGTGACCTCCTTTTGTGGATTTTCTTACATTAAAAATCGACCTTGTGTCTAAACTCTGCGCTTGTGAAGAGGCAATAAATAGCAACACGTAATTACATAGCTTGTAACAAACACCATTTTTCACAAAACATAGGTTGATATTGTAAAAAAAAAAAAAAAAAGGTATAATCGACTTTGCCGGTTTTTATTTTAATAGCTTCTGTAAAGAAAATTGTTTTCAAATTTTCACAATGAAAATAATATGAATTTTAGTCTCTAAAATCCATGAAACAACATGATGTTTATTTGCAGAAACAACGCACAACTTAACTTTTGTTTTTGTTTTAATAAATTGTTTTTTTTTTTAAATTAATATTGAATAAGTTCAGTTTCAGTATAAATCAGATTGTGTTCCTTTTTTTTTTTTTTATAAAATCAATTTTTAACGTTTTCTAATACTTTTTACAAAAGCTACCATTCATTATCAACAGTGACTTTAAGACATGTTTCTCTCGCACCAAAATGTATGACGTCATTTTTGATCGAACAGGCCTTCTTAATGAAGGTCGTGGCCATACATAATCGATGACAACATATGCAAAATAGGCTTTACATTGAATATCACAAGCCAGCCTAGTTTAGAGTGCAAAAATGGGTAAATATAGTGCAATTCCCTTACCTTACCAAGTCTCATTTATTTTTTTGGTTATTTTGATAAAATTTGGATGTAAACAATTTTTTTTTCCTCTTTATAAATGTACACTTCTTTCTATTGTGCCATTAATAGTTTTGTAATAGTTTTGTAATAGTTTTTCCATGTTACTTCAAGTGAGGTTACTAATTTTGGTGATAGATTTTTTTTTTATGTTAGTGTTTTCAGATTTGGTGTGCGCGATATTGTGCATTTCTATACATATAAAGATAGTCCCATTTTTTTTTTCTGGTCTTTTGGCTGGGATCAAAGTGTAGTATCTGTTCCAACACCCTCTAGACCAGTACCGTCTTGGCCTTCGGGCCTTGATTACGCCAGTCTGTGGGATTGTCCTGTGCAGTTCTAGGAGGTCCACCCTTCCAGGCTTTGCCTTCTCACCCTTTGAGAAGGGGTTAGTTTATTGCCAATCGCCTGAGGCGCCCCTACTAGGGAATGCCGACGGGGCTGCCCAGGTATTTTTTGTAGGCCAGAGTGCTCTTATTCTAGGGTGCTGGCTTTTCAATCACACTTTCCGACCTTGTGTCACATCTTACCGCTGTGGGAGGAAGATAAATACAAAAAAGGAAAGAAAAAAGTCCCATTTTAAAGAAAAAAGGTCACTGGTCAATGTGGTGGGCCTGTTTTAGGCTTTTAAGTTGTCTTTCACACACACAAAAAAATTAAACTTAAAAACTTTAATAAATAAAATTTGTGCCCCATTATCAAATTGTGTTTCTGTCTGTTTTTAATGGTTACAATCTAAGGGTTTGGAATTTTTTTTTTTTTTCATTTACTATTAAAAAGAAAAAATATCTTGATATCTGATGTACTAATATGAATAATTAAAAAGATTCAATTGAAGCTGTTGAAATGAATCTTATATGAAGAGTCGCAGTTGTGCTTCCGTGTCATGGGGATTTTGCAGAATATGTAGGTTACTTTGATCTAATAAATAAAATTTGGCTTCAGGACCAATAGTACAAATTTGGTACCATTGTTTATGCTTTTAGCTACGTGCCCATACACATATTATAGAGACTTAGTTATTGGCCCATCACCTGTAGAAAAAAACGGTCTAATACTGATGGATAGTTAATTTACTAAAAATAAAATGCAACACCAGACGTTCGTAGTGCGTCATTTTAAATGATAAAAAACCTACCCTCTTCTCCCCTACCCCAAAGCTTTTGTAGATACAAAGGTATGTGGTTGATGACTCACATTCAAATAAAATATGTGTCCTCAATAGTTACCTGTGCTTGTCTACCTGTGTGACGTTCATTATTTGTCGCTGGTTTGAAATGTGAAAGAGAGAGAGGAACGCCTCGATTTAGCACAAGAATGCCAGCAACTCACCCCCACGCTATTTCTAAGAAACATCCTCAACCTTCTGCAGATAATGGGGACGGATTAAAACGTGGGCGAACATTGTCATTACTGAATGTTGTCACCAGAGGAGTTATATTAAGAACTAACTGCTTACTCGGCGTTACCCGGGAGTCTTTAATTTCATTCGTTTCTTTCTCTTAATATCTAGTCAGAAAATATTAACATTTTTCGAAAGTTGGAAAGTTCAATGTTGGAACATGTTATTAAAAAAATTGGTTTTGCAATAAAAACATTAGACGTTTAAGGAAATGTTCAAATTTAAATCGCAGAGATGCTTTCAACTTTTTTTTTTTTTAATTTTCTTTTTTACTCTTAAATTGATAAGCTCAGAGCCAAGGACGCATGCAGTTTTTTTTTTGGGGGGGGGGCGTATATATATATATATATTTTTTTTTTAAATAAGAATTTTAAAGTATTACATTTTTCTTTTTAATAACTATTCTAAATAAATTATTTAATCTATTTTATTTTTTTAATTTGGCAAATCACACTTATTCGTACACACAAAGATAATTATTTTATGGAGATGAGAGATTTTTCACCGGTTCCTATTGTAAAATTGAAAACTAACAAAATTAACTTTGAAACGAGAGTTACCAAGATTTTTTTTTTCATGGGTCAGATCAGCGACATGTTTTAAGCTTTGTGTTTGGTTGGTTATTGGGTTTCATGGCATGTCAACCATCGTTGGATGATTTCATGCGTAATTCAGTTTTCAGTGTAATCATTTAGACCTCAGTATCCTATTGGCTAAATGACCTAATGTAATGCTCATCTCAGTTGAAGGATTGATTGATTGGTTGTTGGGTTTTACGGCATGTCAATCATCGTTGTCTCATTTTATGCCGAAATTGTACATATGTTTCGTGTACGATTGTAGATTAATTTGTTTTATAAGCGTATATATAAGTTGAGTCACTGAAAAATGCACGAAAATTCCTTAGTTGAGAAAAGAGGTGGAAATCATTTATTTGATAGACCTTGGTATCCTATTGGCTAATTGACGTAATGCTAATTCTGGATGAAGGATTGGTTGATTGGGTGTTGTGTTTTACAGCATGTCAACCGTTGTTGGGTCATTATATGCCGAAATCATGATTTTTATACAATTGGTTTGTAGATAAATTTGTTTTGTAGGCAGATATTTTGTAAACAAATAGTCTGTAAACGATTGTTTCTATTTACCTGATAGATGGGGACCTGCCAGGTACTACCACTCCGAGTCAGAGTGGACCTGGGAGTAGTGGTAACTAAGGATAGACTCCATACTCAAAAGCTCCCAGACAAGGCATGAAGACACTTGATGTAAGGAGCTAACAAGCACAAAATATGATTATCGCAAAGACAGGAAATTCCTATTGACCTTATTCTTGAAAAGACCAAGGCAGAAGGAAAACAGTCAGCACACACATATATATGTATGTATGTTTGAAAATCTATCGATGAAGATGCTGGTATATGCGGAATCTATTAGTACACATGAGTATTTGCATACAAGTGTATACAGGCATACATATATATATATATATATATATATATGGATGTATGTATTTATATACGGGTATATATAGGCGAAGAGAATCGGTTTATAGTTGAATATGTATTCTTCTATTGTCTAATATTGTATATATTCATACTTTATACTTTCATATTTGGAATTTAATTATTAACCCTCTATAAATATTACGAATAAACTTTTATAACCTTTAACATTAGATGCAGTTTTGTGTCTTACCTAGGATGGTTGAGGGAGCTTGAGTAGTTGGTAGGGTTGGGAAATAGGGTAGGCATAGGTAGAAAGAGTTGAGATGGGTTATGGGGGTGGTTAGGTGAACACCTTGCCCAAGAATATCCAAAGCAGCTTCGTGTCATACCATAGATAATTATATTCAACCCATAGATGTGACCATCATAGGTACTACCACTGCTCCCGGTCAGAGTGGAGACGGAACTAGTGGTAACTAAGGGTCGATTCCATAATACTCCACAAATTGGGGCCTCACCACCGGATTAAAGTTTAGGTCATTTCTAGAACCAATAAAACCTTATGAAATCGATTAGAAATTACATTTTAGCTTTGAAGAACACGGACCAATATTTGCTAAAACTAACTGACTGAACAGTTAAGTACTTTTTTGTTAAAGCTATTTAGGTCAAAGAAATAGAGGAAAAATAGATTTTACTTTATATACAAGATTGGAATCGGTCGCTATCACCTTGTGAAAGTCTTCTCTTTGCAAGCAGAAAGACTTCGTAAGGTCATTGGATTCTCTTTGGGGAAAGTTAGTTGGCCATCTTTTTTTTTTTCCGCCTTTAAAACTTGCTATTTAAACGTTTGTACTCGATTTATTAAATTACATTTTAAAACTTATTCCATCTCATCGGCAGTTAAGTTGCCCATTCTTGCTTTCTCGTTACTTATATATTTTGTAGACCAATGATTTCCCCTGACGGGATGTTAGTCGAAAGCGCCCTAGAGATTAAATTTTTGCTTTTATTTAAAACCATATGTATATTTGGGTAGCATTCCTTCCTTTAAACATATTTCATTAAAGACATACTTTTGTCCTGATCCACTTCAGTTTCCCCAATGTATTTTCTTGTTTATATATATATATATATATATATAATTTAAAAAATAGATTAACAAAAAGTATAATCCTACAAGTCAATAATAAATAGCATAAAAATATATAAATTAATAAACCTCTATTTTCTGCGAACCTGGTATTCTTTAAGGAAAAGCTATCTTGGGACGATTCTTTTCTGTAAACAGAAAGAACATTCATTTTTATTTTTCGAAGAGGAAACTTTCTCCCAAAATATAAAAATATTTTCATCATCTTGGATTTTATTAACAGAAGTGAAAGATTGACTGAAAAATGGATAAGTTTTTAAAGAAAAAAATATTGTCTTCAATTACTTGTTTTTGTTCATCTTTCATCATTCTGGTCTTTTCCGGATTACATTCAGCCTTATTAAATAGCTATATACCAGCAATGCTTCAAGCAAAATACTATAGCCTTTTATAATTGTATCAGTTAAAATTAATAACGGCAAAATGCGACTTAAAAAAAACAACGAGAAGTCAGATTTTTTTTATAGCCGATTAGCCTTTTGGCTAGAAATAAGTGATACTACAATCTTTTCTGTTCTTGATCAGTGAAAGATAACTCCTAGACTGAGGCAATTTTTATTTATCTCAATCCAGAGTATCACTTCTGCATAGCTGGATATTAGTCCCACGTTAAAAACTGAACTTGTGTCTAATTGGGAGGTAAGTAAATAAGGATTACACTACTTCTGATCTGAGGATATTGTAAGACTTATATGGCTCTATATATGTAGTTAACGCGATAGATTTGATCATTCCTTTCCTATGGTACGATGAGCTGCAAAGGTTAATTCAGATGCTAAGATAGAGCGATAGATTTGATCATTCCTTTCCTATGGTACGATGAGCTGCAAAGGTTAATTCAGATGCTAAGATAGAGCGATAGATTTGATCATTCCTTTCCTATGGTACGATGAGCTGCAAAGGTTAATTCAGATGCTAAGATAGAGCGATAGATGGAAAAAGATAAAATAGGAGGTGTGCTGGGGGAGAGTGGTACACATTCATTCACCTATCCGATCCTCTTTTAAAGAGATTTCTGCCGTGATATCTTTTGAAACGAGCCGGAAATGATTTATTAGGATTCTTTGGGGATTTCTTATTTAAGAAATAATTCCATCTCGATTTGTGTATTTATTCAATAGACATTTCAGTGTCACACACACTGGAAACTTAACCTGCAGCAAATGTGACCGATTCATCAACCAATGTTATAATAGTGCAACTTGCAGGTTGAGTTTCCAGTGTTTCCGAGAAACTGAAAATACTGATGGATGATCAAGATTATCACGTATAACATCCATTGAATAAATATATGCTCTTGCACAAGTAATTGAGAACTCATTTCTCCTATAACACACACACATATGTGTATAATATATATACGTAACTCATTGTGTGTTCCCTATAGAAAGAAATGTTAGAGAATGTACATAAAATTTACAAGTGTATTCTTATATAAAATTTACCAGGAAACACAATGGAAGTATTCCCAAATTTCTAAAGGCACCTAACTATGACATAACCACCTTAAAACTACAAATATCCTAATTTTATGAAATTTAAATCATTTATAAAATTTTCTTGGAAAGACAATGGAAGTGGTCCCAAGTCTATTGTGCCCTACTTCTAAGTGACCCAAGGGGACACAAACCCCTTAATTTGATTGGTCCCACCCTTTCTTCTCTGCACACTCTCACAGATGTGATGTTGCTAGTCTGTCTTTTCTATAAATACTATCATGACATGTCTTCAGAATTGTCTGATCTATTCCCTGCTTCTTTTGTTTCACTCCGTTTGACTCGTTGGTCTCCATCAATTCGCTGTTTTGATACCTCATTGTAATACAGCTTCCTATTCCAGTAGCTTCTTTCCAAGAACTGCAGGCTTGTGGAACTCTCTTCATGTTGACTGTTTTCCTCCTACTTATAGCCTTGGTCTTTTTAAGACTACGGCCAATAGGCATCTGTCTTTGTGATAATCATTCTGTTCAAGTGGCGTTATGCCTTGTCTGGAGCGATTTCCATTAAAAAAAAAAAATCAAATGCGTATATTCGATTTTAATGAAATTTAAACAATGTGTATAAGACACTAATTCAGAGTTTTCCAACATTTCAGTTTCTTTTGATTATAATAGGGGGGGGGGGCGGTAAAACAAAAAAAGTAATATGGTGTTATGAGCAACGCGAAAAGTACATAGTGATCCTCATTTAATCCTGAACAACGTTGGGTCTTTTTGCTGGTATTTTATAAACAGATATTCCTTAAAGCGAGTCCATTCAGTCAGCATTTTCATCGCGTAAATGCACTATTTCAAACTGAAGTGTGACAGAGACTGAGCATGTCAGATGATGCAAGGACACACAAGCACACAGTATCAGGTAGAAACATTCAAACCTATTTTCATTTGTTCCCAGATAATCTGCCAATAAGAACATTTTTATTATTTTTCTATTTTATATATTTTTTTTTTTTCTTGATCCTCTGAATTAGATTTGATTAGAAAAAGGGGGAAAGAAGATTACACACGTTTAACGTTCCTTTTACATGCTGGCATGCATTGGACAGCTTTAAGAAATAGACTTCCAAAGTAACCTATCTGTCCAGGTCTTTATTTATCCCTCTTTCCCGCAAATCCATTTTTATCACTTCCGTCCTTGATCTGACCTTCTCCTGTGAACTGAACTTGCTACCTCAATTGTTCTACATCTAACACAAGAACTCATCCATTAACATGGCCATACCATCAAGGTCTCCTGTACTGCACACATCTCCCTATACTGTCCAGATTTAATCGTCCTCTGAGGTCATCAGATTTAAGCCTGTCTTGACTCACATTACCCATCCATCGTATTATTCTATCATTTCTCTCCATGCAACGCATGTCCTTAACCATCACTAGCCACTAATATATATATATATATATATATATATATATGTCTTTAACAATATTTTCTCCAGTTCAGAAGATTGTTAGAATGGAAACAATTTTCAATAATGACCTAAACAGCAGCATCACTCCAGCAAAAAAGTCCAACCTTTCTTTACCGTGGTAGGGGGAGTGGCAACGTGGTAGTGTCAGAGGTACCTGGCTAACAGGGCTCTGGTGAAAATCCAGGAGGAGTCGGCATCAGGATCTGTTGTCCTCTGGTCGTCTTCATGTGGAACCACAAATCAATAGAGTGACAACGTTGCTTCTGCACCATTCCTTTATGTGTTCTGGACCAAACCTTCCGACTTTGCATGCAACTACTGAGCTTCGGGGATAATCTGCAATTCTGCAAGTTAACGAATAACTACGACTCACAAGGAGTAATTTAAACCAGACCAGATAATCCTGAGGTATGATCATTTTGAGCCTCTGACAAGTCAGAGCATTAAAAAAATTTAATAAAAAAAAAAAAAAGAAAAAAGATTTTCATTCCAGAAATCTTTCTACATAACTGGTCTGAGCCTGGAAATTATTTATTTCCGAAAAGGGGGGGAAAAAAAAAAAAAAGAAAAAAAAGGCCCCCCCCCCCTCCCCTAAAAAAAAACCAACGTTTACATAGATATTTCTACAAAAAATAATATTTCAACTAGCCAATATTATTACCCCCCCCCCCCCGGTCGCATATTTTTGCTAGTATATATAATGTAATTGTTGAGTTTGCTTATGAACAGCCGATTGTGATAATTTCTTGTTGACATAAGCTACCCCACCCAAAAGAGGTAATGCCTGGGAGAATCGTCTCATAACAGAATAGATACAATAGTCTGAAATAGTATAGCTCGGTTTCAGACAGATGGATACCAAATTTCCATTATTAACGATATAAGCAACCACTCATAATCTAAACCCATTTTTAGGGCAAGTTGTTTACTGTCTATCTTTTATTAAAAACTGAATTGGTCAGAGTTCGGAAATCATTCATTAACAGAATACTAACAAAGGTTCGAAGGTATAAGAAAAAAAAAGAAAAAAAAAGAAAAACAAGAAAAAGCAGTTTAAAAAAATTTAATTTGGATGGCAAGGTTACTGAGGTTGTTCAGAAGTTTTGTTACCTAGGTGTTCGTCTGATAGAAAGAGTTAAGAATGCATGGAGTAAGTTCATGGAACTTCTACCATTACTAATTAGCAGAGCATTACCAAAGAAAACCCAGAGAAGAGTCTATCAAGCATATGTACAGTGTGATTTATGAAAGTGAAACCTGACCAGTTAGGGATGAGGACATGCGTTGCATGGAGAGAAATGATATAAGATACGATGGATGTGCAACCGAGTCTTAAAGACAAGGCTTAGATCTGATGACTTCAGAGTTAGATTAAACGTGAACAGTATAGAGAGATGTATGCAGAACAGGAGACTTCATTGGTATAGTCACATTGAAAGAATGGATGAGAGTTTAGGGGTTAGTAGATGTAGAACAGTTGAGGTAACAGGGTCAGTTGGCAGGGGAAGGCTAAGGAAAACATGGGAGGAAGTGATAAGGATGGCTTTAAGATGATGAATAAATATAGATCTGGCAGAGATAGGTTAGTTTGGAAGTCAATTTCTAAAAGCTGTCCAACACATGCCAGCATGTAAAACAGACTTGAAACTGAATACAAAGATGCTGGATACAAATCGTGATAGTGTTAATGAAAATTGAAATCCATCTTGTTTCAAAGTCGGAAATCATGATAAACAGTCATCGGTTTGATCGCCATATTCACTTATCTTTTTAAGAAATTATTTCACCTGCCAAAGCAAATTGGTACGAATTTGCCATCTCGATTCAGAACTTAACAAAAAATTGCATTTTTTTGAATAATTATAAAATCTTATTTTCTTGTGCTTCGAAACAATTTCTATAAATAGCCCTAAAATCGTCACAAGATGATGTCTCTTTCCCTTCTACAAAAAAGTTTATCTTGACGTGGTAGGTACCAGTGTTGAGGGGTAAGAAGGTATAATCCGGCCAACTCATAAAATTTCAAAATACCTGACTCCGTAAAGTTATCCAATATTCGGACAGACTGATTTTTATTAAAAAATTTTTTTTTTAAATTCAACTAACTCCTAACATTTTTAGAATTTAGCCTCTAGAACTCTGGTAGGTACAAAACCAGCAGTTCTGATTCGAGCACGACATACCAAATGCTGCAAACTGGTAATTAAAAAAAAATCATAAAAATTTCAATTAACCATTGTTAAATTAACCTTTTCATGGAACATTCTCTTATGGAATCGGAATTTCATTTTTAAAAACTTTTTCTTATATAATTCATCCATCATTTTTTGTCTTTATTAGCGTGCAGGTTTAAAAGCTTCCATGCTATGTGATCTCTCTGCAGAAGTTCTTTCCAAGGCAACTTAAGTCAATCTCTCCCCTGCTTATCGGGGACTTCATCCGTTTAATTCTAATTAACATGAAAAAAGTCAAGAACTTTGAACGTACAAACCAGGGTTGCGGAGTCAGAGTCTGACTGTATACTTTTTGAGTCTACAAACCTGGTGAGAAATTTTTAATTACTTGCTTATCTTATACAACAAAACTTTTCTAAAGGAAGGTCTGCTACCTAAATATACTTTCATACTGACAATGTGCAGTTGAGGATTGCGCAACCCTAAGAAAGTGAAGTGGTGTAATGGTCACAGACGCAAACTGGAATCTGCGTGCCAGGTTCGAATTCTGTCAAGATTACTGCATCACTTTTACTAATTTTTTTAGTTTTTATGAAAGTCGTTCCAGACAAGGTATGAAACTAGTTGTAGCTAGAAAAGGGGAGCCATAGATTGGAGCTAGAAAAGGGGAGCCATAGATTGGAGCTAGAAAAGGGGAGCCATAGATTGGAGCTAGAAAAGGGGAGCCATAGATTGGAGCTAGAAAAGGGGAGCCATAGATTGGAGCTAGAAAAGGGGAGCCATAGATTGGAGCTAGAAAAGGGGAGCCATAGATTGGAGCTAGAAAAGGGGAGCCATAGATTGGAGCTAGAAAAGGGGAGCCATAGATTGGAGCTAGAAAAGGGGAGCCATAGATTGGAGCTAGAAAAGGGGAGCCATAGATTGGAGCTAGAAAAGGGGAGCCATAGATTGGAGCTAGAAAAGGGGAGCCATAGATTGGAGCTAGAAAAGGGGAGCCATAGATTGGAGCTAGAAAAGGGGAGCCATAGATTGGAGCTAGAAAAGGGGAGCCATAGATTGGAGCTAGAAAAGGGGAGCCATAGATTGGAGTTAGAAAAGGGGAGCCATAGATTGGAGTTAGAAAAGGGGAGCCATAGATTGGAGCTAGAAAAGAGGAGCCATAGATTGGAGCTAGAAAAGGGGAGCCATAGATTGGAGCTAGAAAAGGGGAGCCATAGATTGGAGCTAGAAAAGGGGAGCCATAGATTGGAGCTAGAAAAGGGGAGCCATAGATTGGAGCTAGAAAAGGGGAGCCATAGATTGGAGCTAGAAAAGGGGAGCCATAGATTGGAGCTAGAAAAGGGGAGCCATAGATTGGAGCTAGAAAAGGGGAGCCATAGATTGGAGCTAGAAAAGGGGAGCCATAGATTGGAGCTAGAAAAGGGGAGCCATAGATTGGAGCTAGAAAAGGGGAGCCATAGATTGGAGCTAGAAAAGGGGAGCCATAGATTGGAGCTAGAAAAGGGGAGCCATAGATTGGAGCTAGAAAAGGGGAGCCATAGATTGGAGCTAGAAAAGGGGAGCCATAGATTGGAGCTAGAAAAGGGGAGCCATAGATTGGAGCTAGAAAAGGGGAGCCATAGATTGGAGCTAGAAAAGGGGAGCCATAGATTGGAGCTAGAAAAGGGGAGCCATAGATTGGAGCTAGAAAAGGGGAGCCATAGATTGGAGCTAGAAAAGGGGAGCCATAGATTGGAGCTAGAAAAGGGGAGCCATAGATTGGAGCTAGAAAAGGGGAGCCATAGATTGGAGCTAGAAAAGGGGAGCCATAGATTGGAGCTCAATTGAGCACCTACCATGAAAATAACGATAGAGTAGAGAAAGACTAGCAACGTCTCTTGTTAGAAGGAGGCTGTAGGGAAGAGCAGAGGACATTTCCCACTAGATTTAGAATGCCAAGGTTATTTCTGTTAAATATAATTTGTCTGGTTAAAACGAGATCTTTCTTAGTTAATATATACATTTCCAGGTAAAATATTTGTATTTTTAGTTTCATCATAGATTTTGAATTATTGGATGAACCATATTTTTCGAACTTACACAAAACAAGTATTTCCTCTTACACCACCTAACAAAACATTCACTGAGGCAAGCCAAAATAGATTTAACAAAACTTGTTTGACAACTTGAATTCAGTATGTGTGTGCATGCGTGCGCACAATCACCTAGCATGAAAATAACGATAGAGTATTGATTTACTCCTCTCCAGGAGTTAGGCACAAGGCCAGTTTTTATCTTACTCCCACAAGATATGACCCAAGGTCGGGTCGGGAAAGTGGGGTTTAAAAATTGCCTGGGCAGCCCCGTCGGCATTCCCCGGTAGGGGCGCCTCGGGCAGAAAGCAATAAACTTACTCCTCCCCAAAGAGGGGAGGCGAAGCCTGGGAGGGTGAACCTCCTAGAACTGCACAGGACCGACCCATAGACCGGCGTAAATCAAGCCCCGAAGGCCAAGACAATACCAGTCTATGGGGTGCAGTATCCATCGGAACAGATACTACACTTTGATCTGCAGGGGAGAGAAGAGGACAACCCTAAATAGATTTCGAATGCTTCTTATTTAAATAAAACCTTTTTTAATAGAAATCGCTCCAGACAAAGCTTGAAGCCTTGTCACAAGTAAGTAAATTCGTATGAATCAGTATCATACAACTTTGTTGACCGGTTTGATTCTGTTGTCGCCATTCTTGCAGAAGAGACCACGTAGTGGTTGCCAACAGCCCTAAGTGAAAGTGGTATTATGGAATCGGCTGGATTCAAACTTGTTACACCCAGGTCGTCAGTCCATGTAGTTATCCACTGTCACCTCCCTGTGATGTAAGGGCCTAACAGGAATGAAAGATGATTAACGCAAAGACAGGAGACAACTATTGGCCTTAGTCTTGAAAAGACCAAGTGTAAGAGGACATACTTGTTTTGTGTAAGTTCAAAAAAATATGGTTCATCCAATAATTCAAAATCTATGATGAAACTAAAAATACAAATATTTTACCTGGAAATGTATATATTAACTAAGATCTCGTTTTAACCAGACAAATTAAAAAGGAGGAAAACAGTCAGCAGGAAGATAATTCCACAAGTCTGCAGTTCTTGGAAAAAAGCTACTGGAATGTATTATTTTATTTACCTCCTTTCAAGGAAGTTAGACACAAGGTCAGGTGTAGGTTTAATGAAAGTTTCTCTGGAAGGAACTGGATTCGAACTTGGCACACCCAGGTTTTCAGTGTGTCGTTAACCACTGCTAAGTGGTTAACGACACCATCAACCCCATAGGAAGCTGTATTATAACGAGGTATCTAAACAACAAATTCACGAAGACCACTAGACCAACAAGTGAAACGAGCTGGAACAAAGCAACCAGGGAACAAATAAGACAATTCTGAAAAAGACATACCCTGTGGAAACGTATGAATACATCTGTCCACCTTATAGCTATGGTTAAATAGTAGGGTAGCCTTGGTTGTGCAGTGTAGGAAAAGGAAAACTCTTAAGAGTCTATGATTATTCCTAATGGTCCTGGACTCTTGCCATTAAACTAAGCAATGCCTGTTCAGGAGTATTGTGCAACCATTGCTTCACTATACTCCTCACAGACACCTTGACAGGGCATATCCATTGTCTTGAGACTGAAAGCTGCTAACACGATATTGGTAGTATTCAGTATTTTAGATTTTTACATTCTTTAATTTTTTGTAGAGAGGGCATTAAAAGAAAAAACATGTACTTTTTGTAATTAAACCTAAAAATGCAAAGTTTGCTTAAAAAAATTCCAATCTATGTTAATATTTAAAATTGCGTTTTTCCTGTAAAAATTTAAAAATCTAAAACTACATATTTTTCTCTAGCGCTTCATTCCATCGCCCCTCAAATAATTTAAAGATGTAAAATTGAACATATGAAATAGATTCAGTTTTTATTTTAAAAAGAAACATACCCGTTTTCCACTTACAAAGTCAGACATGAAGTTAATTTAACGAGGGGTCGTGTGGAGGATCCAGTCCCCCACCCAGGGGTACAAAAATAGCCAAGAATGTGTGAGGTTAACTCCTTTCTCTGATAGGTTTATAAAAGTACTCATTGATGGACAGAAGTCCGAATCTCAGTTTCAACGCTGGCATGCCTAAAGGATCCATTTTGTGCTCAACCCTTTCCCTGATCTTCAATGATCACACAAATCACATTCTAAGATCATTCGTCAACATTTATGCAGACGACAACCATCTATGGCAACACTTCGAAGAGCAGCAATGACAAAGATCTTTCTGATTCTCTCTTCCAACCTTCAGCACGTGGTAAAATGGGGAGGGGGAAAGGTGGCTGGTTACTTTTAATGCATCCAAAACCAAGCTTCTCTTTCACCACTAACGCTCTGATCCCTACTTGGCCCAAATCGAAGTGAATGGCTCTCGTCTTGAAGAAGCTTCTGCTTTAACAAGCTTCTTGGACTGATCTTCACTCCTGACCTGAAATAGAAGACTTACAAATCCGTCGCTACGGTCGCTAGAAAAAAATGGTTGGGTCATTCTACCGCTCCATCAAGGTATCTTACTACTAACGCAATCCTTTATCTGTATAAGAGTCAAATACATCCTAACATTGAGTACTGTTGCCACGTCTGGAGATGTGCCACTCGAAGCACCCTTTTCTGCCTTGACAGTGTACAAAACAGACTGAAGTATATTGAGCGATGTCCTTTTCTCCTCCCTACAAAAGAGACGTTGCTAGTCTTTCTCTTCTCTAGCATTATTTTCATGGCAGGTGCTCGACTGAGCTTCAATCTATTATATGATCCCCCTCTGTAAAACATTTACAAAAATTTGTCTAGCTACAACAACTGTCAATAATTTCCTTCTCTCTGTGCCTAAAACTTAATCAAACTTCCATGAGCAAAGTTTCTGTCCGAAAACTGGAACACAATATTGCAGAACTGTATCCCAGCTGACTACAACATGATAAGTAGTGACTATTTAGTAAAAAAAAACAAAAAACTCCTTGGAGCAAGCCGGACGATACTGCCCCCCCCCTCCCCCGGCACAGAAGGCTCTGATGGTTCAGGACAGACCCTAGGTTGCCAGAATGATGCCACGAGTAACCTCGGCTGGTATGATAACTTGCCAGATAGAACCTGTTCAATTTACCATCCTTAGTGTCAGTGGAGGACCGCAAACGATCAAAGTACACTGGTCTTTGAGACATTTGAACGAAAGCAAAATGTCCACGCCAGACAGAACACACATGTTACCTCTGCAACTTACTCCCACATCGGCCTGTACAGTCAGACGTCAATGCATTTTCGCACGATTGGTGACATTTATTGGATGTGTTTCTACCAGTATTACATTTCATTTTCGATTCTTGGGCGATTATCAGGGGTCCTTGTGCAGGCCTTAACGGCACCATCTTTTTTTTGTTGTTAACAGAGACAACACTGTTTTTAACAACAACAAAAAAAAAAAACGTTTCTAAATAAGTTGAAACACAAACTTATCCAGGTAACTTTTGCTAACATTTGTTACATATTTGTTACATATTTGTTACATATTTGTTACATATTTGTTACATATTTGTTACATATTTGTTACATATTTGTTACATATTTGTTACATATTTGTTACATATTTGTTACATATTTGTTACATATTTGTTACATATTTGTTACATATTTGTTACATATTTGTTTGTTTTTTTACCCATTTTTGGTTCTTTTAAGTAATAGCCAAAATTTTATTAAAATCAATAAATCTCGAGTCAATTTTGATAAAGACGTCTTATGTCTTTTTATTTACCTCCTCTCCAGGAGGTTAGACACAAGGTCAGGTGTGGGTTTTGATCAAAGTGGATTCGAACCCGTCACACCCAGGTCCTCAGTCCGCGTCGTTAACCACCTAGCCATCGTGCCATCCCAGTCTTGTTAGAATTCTTTGAATAAAATCTTTTTAAATGTAAATACATATGTGGTAACACTTTATAGTTGGCATTGGTTTCCCCCAAGTTCTTTTTAGAATGAGGTACTCACAGGAGGAACCACATGAAGGTTGCCAATCTCCATAAGTGAAATCTTCCTAACGATAAATTCATAGAAATTTCTTTTGTTCACCCCAAACAAGACAGATTGCCACTGAAGGGCTACTGTGAACCATCCTAAGTGGGGAGTTTGGCAGCAAGATGTTTGTTCACATTACATTTAAATTTCTGCTGGTTGGTACAGTCTAGTTACAGAGAGCATGGATGGAATTCCAAAGGCAAACGATCAGAGAAAAGCTTTTAGAGTAGGTTTTCTGGCACCTAGGGACCTCTACAGTGAAGGGGTGGAATTTTGCTACTAGTTGGATTGGTCGAGGCTATTTAACATTGTGGGGGTACAACTGCAGTAAATTCGAAGCACATTCCATGGAAGTACTTGTAAAACAAGCACAGCTGCAACATTGCGTCGATAGACAGTGTAAATAATGCGCTAAAAAATTGTAAATAATGTTTTTGTATTTTTAAATATTAAATGAGGAACCATCTATTTTATACTACGCATGTAATCAGAAGAAAAACATTTAAAATGTGTAAATATGTTACAAGAATCGTGATTTTCACAGGATGTCCCCACTTCTTTTTTTGTATTGTTCAAGTCGAAAAGTATTAAAACGTCTGTTTCCCCCCCTATCGCTACGTAATGATACATTAATTTTAATTCCAAAATGTTCTTAGTGTCATAATTTTTAAAAGTATTATATATATATATATATAGTCTCAGAAGTTTCTCAACCATTAAAACTATAAAATAATTAAAACAAAAAAAACCTTAAGTCCCAAGTCGTTCAGTGGAAAATCACTCATGTAAGTCAATTTAATTTTTACAGTTATTATATTAGTTTGCTTCTAACATTATTTAAGGGATCATCAGTTGTTTACCATGAAAAACTGTTTTAGGAATTTAAAAACAAGACAGTATTTAATTTCATGGCTTCCCAGCAGAGTTGATCAGACCTCACTTCCCTTAAAAGACAAAAACATAAACGTTTCATATACTAAACCTAAGTTTTGTTCCGTATAAATGTTTTGCTAACTTATCTTAGTTATTAAAAAAAAAAAGAAAAAAAAAGTCCTCCTTACCTGTGTTGTTTGTCTGTCTAATAAAATTTATCCGTTACTTACAAAAATGTTGCTGCATTTTAAAGTGTTTAGACGAATCCATTACACTACTTTTTAGGTGATTAATGTATTTTTTCTCTTTTTTAACTCACAGCGTTTCCAACCGGCGTTCATAAGCTAACTATCTATTTTTTTCTCTCTTTTTTAACTCACAGCGTTTCCAATCGGCGTCATAAGCTAACTGTCGATTTTTTTTTCTTTTTTTAACATTTTTCTTTATCTCTTTCTACTGTTTATTACACGTAACTATTTTTTTTATATAATTAGTATATGTGTTATATATACGATTATACATATTCTACATTATTTTTATTTAGATAGCTTTGGATTTACTCTATCAATTTAGTTTGATAATTAAAAGCATTAGGGTGGCGAGTAATTGCCTTATTTAATTGTGTAAATATTTTATTTTTGATCGGCACCTTGTTTAATCATTATTATTAGGTCAGAAATTGGGGGCATAAAATCTACCAATTTTAAGGTAACACGAGCAATCCTTAGAAATTCGGACATAATACTCCCGTAAAATATATACACAGGGCAGGTACTATTTTTATGTGGCATCCGCACGATACGAAAAGGAAATCAATTTCTTTTATCAAACAGTTTATAGATAAATATTTTATCTTTAATTTTTATATCCAAATCAAGAAAAGTAGCTTGTGTTCCCTTATATTCACAGTTTAATTTTAACTCTTTAGGATATATTAAATGTTTAGCATTTGTAAACTCATCGCTATCATTAATGCAAACAAGGTAGTCAATATATCGCCTACATCCATGATAACTATACGCTCTAGATATATCGTTTTTTATTAATGATGGTATATACATATATTCAAGTCTATGCAAATATAGATTTGCCCAAAATGGAGAAGGATCCAAACCCATTGGAATACCTATTATTTGGAGTAGTATTTTATTTCCTATTTGAAAGTAACTCTTTTATAAGGTGACTTATAAGCATTGTCAGACGCGTTTTGGACACACTCGTCTTACCATTTTTAGTTTTACACCAAAAGGCTTTAGATTTTGAAAAGTCTGTATTTACCTTTTCCTCCTGCAAAAGCTAAATCTATAGTATTACCTAATTCTTTAATAAGTTCTTTATGTGGTATTTTTGTATATAATGTACTAAAATCATATGTCGAGCTTGATTTAGCCTGTTTACGAGAATAAATACGATCTAATTTTTCTTCTACTAGATCTGAATTATTTACCACCCAAAATAGGTTTATATTACTACAGAATTTACTTTTTTTTTATGGAAATTATTTATTTGATTTATAATTAATTTAAAGATACAGCCTTACTTAAAGGTTTAGTGATGCACATTTTTGACGCAACAATAAAACGGGCGGCAACTGGTGTTTTATGCATTTTAGGTATCCAATACATACATGGAAGCCATTTGTACTTTTCTTCTAATTTTAATCCTAATTTTTCACAAATAACAGTATTGTTTATAATAATATTATCGCCTTTACTATTACTAAATTTATAAGTATCAGAAGCTTCACCTATTATTCCTACTTCTAGCAATAAGCGTTGTATATAATATTTTTTACAGATAAAAGCTATATTATTTGTCGCCTTATCAATAGGAACTATTACAAACCTATTTTGAAGCATTTCAAGTTCCGTAGTTATTTATGGACTTCTAAAGAGGGGATTCGTTTTTTTAGGGTGTTTAAATTCTTTTAAACGTTCTATTTTTTTATTTACGAATCTAAGTACATTATTTTTCCATGCGTCAAATGTAGAGTGTAATAGTTTATGCTTTTTTGCCATGGATGCAGTGAAATTATCTAACGCTTTATTTATTTCCTTAACAACATTTCGCATAATTTAAACATTTAGGTTCTCTATAGTTTGGGCCTTTACTTAGGAGTTTTCTTAATTTAGAATTTTTAACTATCGCTAGATTACCAGTAATTATATGCCCTATGTCAGTATTACATAAAGGGGAGGATTCACATTCACATGATGGTATATACATTTTATCATTATCAGTAATATTTAAATTCTCTACAGTTTCTTTATAGTTAAAATAAATATATATATATATATATATATATATACATATATATATATATAACCGAAATATTTTGGTCCACTTTTAACTGGCTGTTAACTATATTGCAAGATTACCAAAATATAATCATTTGCCATGACTGTAGACTAGAGACTGCTTACAACAAACAATGTCGAAACGAACCTCGAATTTCGAACATAGGTAAAATTTGCACTCATCAACAGAAATAAAAAATGTCTACAGCGACTATTTGTGTTTACTGTTTATTGATTATTCAGAAGATTTTCCTGTTTTGGAAATCCAGCCTTCCGGGTATAACCTGACATATTTTTACCTTTGGGCTAATCTCAGTGAGGTATACTTCTGTTCGGTCCCAGGAGGTCTTCCTCCCAGTCATTATTTCCTCCTTTGGGAGAGGGTGGGGGGAATAGTTTATTGTCGGTCACCTGAGGCGTCTAACTTTGCCTTCATGGGGAGACAGGTAAACAAGTTTTTTTTCAGAATCGAAAAACGAAATAAAATATCTAATGAAAGACTGACTATCCACGTTTTGGCTAGAAGCAAAGTGTAGTATCTGTTCTGACACTTCATCTTTTGTCTTCGGTCAATGAAGGAGAAGCAATCCTTCTAGACTGAGGCAATTTTTATTTTTCTCAATCCAGAGTGCCCCTTTTTGGGGGTAGTTAGATCTTCCCTACATTAAAAAAAACAACCTTGTGTCTAACTGCCCTTGTGGGGAGACAAGTAATAGGGACTGAATGCTTCAGCTGGGTACACAGTGTTACTGCTGTTATCCTAACGTCGACTAATTGATTTTTAATGACCAGGTATCAATTTTGATTAAAAAGGAGGGTTTTTTTTCCACATACGCCGACTGGTTTTCAGTGTCATTGTTGGTGGAAGAAATATTACTTCCTCTCTTTTTAGCCAGTCTTGGTCAATGAGTAACTACCCTATTCTCTACTGTAGGCAATCATGCAGTATAGTTAACAACTAAGTCGAAAAAAAAACAAAAACAAATAACTTTTACCAAACGCATTAAAATTTAATTTTCTACCGACTTGTATAATTCTAAAGTGTGGAAACTGATAAGATTCTGGGAATGTTATCGTCACTTTGACGCAACCAAACAATTCAATTAAAGATGGCGATCGATTTTGTTTGGAGATCGTTGCTAATCTAAGATTAAAAATAAAAATAAAAAACTATCACTAAGCCTAAGTCCAGAGGGACTTGCCAGTGTGAATCAGTTAAGTGGTAAGGTAAGCCACATTGGATTCTGAGTGTATCCGAAAGACATATCGCCGAAAATAAAAATAAAACAAGATTTTAAAATTTCAGAACTTTAAAACTATACAGATCGGTAGAAAATCACATTTTAATGCGTTTGGTAAATGTTTGTTGTATAAGTTTGCTTTCGATTTCTCGGCTGTTAACTATACTGCATGATTGCCAAGTTTCATTTTAGTTGACGTGGGGGGCCACCTTCGTTACGATAGACAGCCGCAGTGTGGAGTATGATTTTGTTCGTTCTTTCAGTGGGTTATCCTCCCAGACAGTATCTCCTCTTTCGAGAGTGTGATGGTAGTAGTATACATGCTGGGCAAAATTTTGCAATCCCCAGAATGCCCTCCTTTTAAGAGGGGGGGGGGGCTAAATTTCCACGTTAAATTGACTTTGGGCCACCTCTACTCCTTGTGGGGAGGACGTGATAAATAAAAATACCATATTTAAAAAGTCAATAAAACTTCTTTTGGTTTCAACGTTTCAATTTTGTAATGACCGACAAATGTTTGCGATTAGTTTCTTCTCACATTACAGCCGGTGTTACAATGACAACAAAAATCGTTACAATGCAAAATGAGTACAGAATAGTTATCATTCTAAAATTCTTAAACATCAAAACAAAAAACAAGAACAATTCACATAAACTCATTAGAATTAAATTATCTACCGAATCCGCATAGTTTTAGTGTGTGGGAATGACTTGTAGGAGTTTTTTTGGTGCTTCTGTTTCGATCGATGGCGGCGGAAACTGCCGACTCCTCTTCGGGAGAAATCGTGCGAAAACGTGAGCGACGGAATGAAATTTGATTTTGGGGAAGATAACTGTTGAATTGACAATTGCGGATAAGTTAAAATTATGAACATTTATTTATTGAAACAAATTAAACATTATGTACAGCAAATAAAATAAAACGTTGATAAACATTTGAAATTTAACAAAAAGCGAATTAAATAAATCTTTGATAAACATTATGTACATCAAATAAATAGCAAACTTTTAATTGAATTAAAAAAAAAAACGTAAGTAAAACTTTGATTTGAAAAAAAAAAAGTAAACAATTGACTGAACGATAAATGTGGAAAAAAGTTTTAAACAGGGTATAATTCTGCGATCAGTTCAAAAATACTTCCAACTGAAATTAAATTATGCGCTTGCAAAAAATCAACAATTTTGCAATTATCCCCGAGTAAATGCAATAACTCTTCAAAGTTTAATCGGTTTACGTCCATTTCGTGAAAAAGTAATTAACCCAATATTAGTTATCCCCCCCCCCCCCCAATCAAATTTCTTTTCGTCGATCACGATTTCTCCCGAAGAGGAGTCGGCAGTTTTCGCCGCCATCGATCGAAACAGTGGCCCCCGTCTCTGTAGAAGCACCGTTTTTTTATACCGTTGAAAAAATTAATGGTAAAAACGTATTGTAGTATCCATATTTTGGGAGGCTCTGCGCATGCGTCAGATTCATTCATAAAAAAGTCGTAGTGAGTGATTCAAACATGCGCATGCGCACACAATTCAGTTTGTAGGAAAAAAAAACGTTTCATTTTTTGTTTTAGACAAAAAAAACACGTTTCTTTCGTGTTTGTTTTCATTTTCGTTTTCTTCACTTTTAGCGTGTTTATTTTCAGCGATAGTAACTTAATTGTTAAAAATGCCCACTTTTTGTTTTAGCGTGTTTGTTCTCATTCTGTTTCCTCTGCGCATGCGCATGTTTGAATCACTCACTACGACTTTTTTATGACGCATGCGCAGAGCCTCCCAAAATATGGATACTAAAATACGTTTTTACCAAATTAATTGTTTTCACACGTAAAATCTAAGCGAGTTCGGGCGAGAATTTTATTCTAATGCGTTTTATATAATTTTTGCTTGTTTACGAATGTTAGCTATTCCATACTTTTACCCAAAAATTAAAACAAATTTAAAAAATGCAATGCATCAATATTTTCTTTTTCGTTTTGTTTGACGTTTCAAAAACCAGAGTTCAATTTTGTGTGGTCGCCGACTAACTGTTGTCGGAACTCATCAACGGATTTTACCGAGCCCAAAACTGGGCATCCATGGGGGCTGATCTGTATACACACCTTGAAATCTATCTTAAAAATCGGCTACACGAGACTCAGTAAGTAAGCAAGTTAGATAGGCAAGAATAAACGGGAGAAGATGCCCCCTCCTAGACGTGGCTAGTTAGTCGTTGCTAAGGCAAGCAAGCCTCTCATAGCTAAAACGAAGCAACTCTTGCCTTGTCGGACGAATACTCTCTCGTGGTCGCCTAGCAGGTTTTCGGCTATATTTACCTTAACTTTTACCTACCTAAAGAAAAATATATACATACCTACATGAAGCATATACTAATAGATTTGACTAAACTATCATGTAAGAAATAAAATTGTAAATTTTAAATCAGTCGAGATAATTAAAATTAAATAAGTTGTTTTTTTTAAATAATTTAAGAGAAAAAAAAACGCTCAGATAGAAATGAATGAGAGTGGCAGGTTCGTCTTCCTCAACGCGTAAAAGAAATCCCCCAAACTTTGTGCCCGTGTGTTTGTCGTATTAATAAACTTAAAAGCATTGTGTGCATGCCAACATATACCAAACAATGAGCAGTTACCTGGTGTTGCCCGGTGGAGGGCTTAAAGAAAAGAAAGAAAAAAAACAATCCCAAATATGTTCACACTTACATTTTTTTTTTTTTTTTTTTTCGAAATAAATTTTTATATAATCATTACTATCAAAGACAAATTATTGCAAAATGAAATACAGTTGGAGAATTACTAAAAAAAAACTTATTTTGAGAGCTCTGGTGCAGCATGGTACCACCAAATACAGTGTACATTTTATTTCTTCATGTAAATTAATTAACTATAATTAATTTTTACGACTTTATTTTAAAAAAAATTTCAATAAATATTCAAATAATCAAGTGTTCAAAGTTACGTAGGTGAGTAACGCAGACACGAGATATACAGATATCTACTTTATATTTAAAAATAGGACGACTTGAATATAGTATTATTACTAGTGTATACCCTCGTTCAAAAATTACTGAAAAAAATGATTCGCCAGTGTTCGCTAATTTAGTATAAATTTGAAACATTTGTGATTTTAAAAAAATCCCACCCTTGAATTTATTATAGAGTGAAAGATTTTTCCTAATTCATTTCAGACCTTGGGGGTTTTCTTCACTCGCTTCTCCCTATTTGAAATGCTTTCGCTATTAAAAAAAAAAAAAAATGGACACGTTTTATTCGTTAACTTTTGCGTGGCGGAATGAAATATACATTTATTTATCGAATAGGCTATATTGCCGGTCCCGGCAAAATAACGATTCCTGCGTTATTTTGCCGGTTCATGTATATTTAACTAAATTGTTAAACATACAGTGACGCCCGGCACAATAATGAGTCTTACGTTATTTAACCGGCTCGTGTTTATTTAACTATAAATTACTTTTTTTTTATTATTTAAATTATTTTTTTTGTATTATTTAAAACTTTATCAAACGAAATTTTATTTATAATTCAAAACTTTGCCTGATTGTTTTTTATTTTTTATTTAAAACTTTGCCTGATTGATTTTTTTTGTTTGTTTTTAATTAATCTTTGCCTGATTGATTTTTTTGTATAATTTAAAACTTTATTAAGCGACAATATATTTTAAAATAACGATAAAATTAATTTTTACTTCCGGTTGATTCGATTAGGAGTGAACTCTTCAAAATTACGACTTATTTTATGATTTCATTGAAAGAACATTTTAAAATAGAAACTGTTTAAATCCAGTAATTTTCTGTATATTTTAACATTATCGAAGTTTTTCTTCATAAAGTAAAGTAAAGCACATTGTTAACAAGTAAATGTTACCAAAGGCAACATAAATTATTCTTCTACCTGTATAAGTTTATTTGTTTATTTGATTGTTTATTTTTATAAAAAAAAATCATTTATCAAAATAAATAATAAAATAAACAAATAAACTTATACAGGTAGGTAGAATAATAATTTATGTTGCCTTTGGTAACATTTATTTGTTGCTTATTTTTTTCTTTATATATAACTTATATATAACTTAAGGAAAATTTCAATTACTTAAATCGAGAGCAGACTTAGTAATGTTGGGAAAATTCATCAACATTAATTCTATTATGAAAAGTAAGCAGATATTTCTTTAACCGACACAATAGGGCAGGTCGATTTTTTTTTTATTTCTTTAACCGACACAACTGATGATGAAAACAAATTGTTTTTAAATATTTGCCCTTATTTATTTAATTACCTTTTCTTTCGCAAGGCCATAACAATTAGGTTTTTAAAAATAATGAACCGGCATAATAACGATCCCCTTACATTAGTAAATAATTATTGTGCCGGGCGTCACTGTATGTTTAACAATTTAGTTAAATATACATGAACCGGCAAAATAACGCAGGAATCGTTATTTTGCCGGGACCGGCAATATAGCCTCTTCCTATATTATTACTATTGTTTTTAAAAATCTTAAACTATAAAAAATAAATTCAGATTTTCTATTTCTCTTTTGTTACAATATAGTAATATAAAAGTCTAGCTGTACAATCCGGCGTTGCCCGGGAGTCTTTAATAGGATTTTGGGTAAAATTGAATTATAGCCCCCTAGTGGCCGCTATTCCGAACTGTTGTACAAAACGGTCATAAACAACGTTTTTAAGTTTAATTTTGACCGTTTCAAACCGATATAAATGATTGCACACTAAACAAATTTTAGTCAAGAAAAATTCAATTTTTACTTGATATTTAATTTTCATTAAAAAAAATAGGTAAAAATAGTCGTTTAACAACCAAAATGGCGCACAATAAATCGTCTAGTTTCCCGACCTCACAAATGAGTAAGTAAACCGCAGCAAATTGTTTTGGACTAATTCAAAATTTACCTTAAATTATTTTAAAGGAAATACAGTTTTGGAAATTAGCCCCAAACAATTTATTTGGGTTTAATTACTCATTTGTGAGGTCGGAAAATATCAAAACTGAAAACGATTTATTGTCCGCCATTTTAGTTGGGAAACTACTATTTAACAAAAAAAAAAATAAATAAAAAAAGTAATATCAGAAAAGTTGGTTCTTGTTGCTTAAAAGTACGAAAAAAAAATTTTTTTTGTCTTTTCCTGAGAGAGTTAATTAAGGGGCAGTAACTGTGAATTTTAATTTTGAGCCAGATTTTGTCTTTAATATCTAACAACTTTGATTTTGTATTAAATTGCGATCATGGATCTTATTTCTGGCGAAGAAACCTGCAGTTGTGGCCATAACATGCGACTTGTGCCATCAACAGTGAAAACTGATGGATTTCTTTGGTGTTTCACGAGTGGTTACTGTGCAAGTATAACGTCGATTAGACGTAACTCGCTGAATTTCGTTCAGTGATTTCATTCACTACAAAATTTAAATTTAAACCAAATAAATTCTTAAATGTTCCATTACTGTATTCTTTTACGTTCATTTATTAATAATTAATTTCCAGTTAATTGCTTTCGATGTAATAACAGTTGAATAGAGTTACTGGCCCTTAACTCTCAGGAAAAGAAAAAAAATTTTTTCGTACTTTTAAGCAACAAGAACCATTAATTAATTTTTTATCTTTAATTTTGAAGAGTCAAATAAGGGGGAGATAACTTGTTTTCAACCACGCTTTAAAATGGATTTGACCATAGTAATTAATCTAAAATAAAGTTAAAACAATGTATACGTAAAAAGATAAAGTAGAAATAAAACAATCACAACGCATTTGGCACCAATAAAAAATAAAATTAAAATAAATCAACGAAGGAAAAAATAGAAAAATACGTAAAAGAGGGGAAAAAACCATGAAACAAGGGAAATAAAGTTTTTGAAATAAATGGCAGTTTTACACGGTGTGCGGACAAAAGCCCACCAAAATAAGTCAAACACGGACAAAAGCCCACCAACGTAAAAATAAATTTATTTTAAAAAATTAAATTTTTAAAAAAATTTTTATTTAATTTTTTTTACAATTATCAATAACTCTTGTCTGCAATTCTTTTTTCGTGACAGCATTTTTAAAATTTCATGTTTAAATGTATTTCCGGTACTTTATATATACTGCACTTTTTTTACATCATAAAAACCAGGTACCCTTTTTACTACTAACCCTAAGTCCGGTGGTAAAACGAAAAATACATTTAAAAACTTACTCATCTTTAGCGGAAAGAAAAAATTCTATGGATTGTTTTTCACCTAATTTAGTTAAAATGGCACCGGTAAAAATGGCACAAGTTAATAAATAGGAAAAGATGGCACGAGAAAAAAATACAGATGAAAATCTCCATGAGTTTAGCAAAATCTTGAGAACAATACGTAAAGGGAAAAAATAAAAGTACCCCCCCCCCCAAAAAAAATGAGATTCTAACTTTTTTATGCGATGACGTGTGAACACTGAAAAAAGAACCGAATTATTCTTTAAATTTAGAGTAGGGGATTTAGTTGCACATTAACCGTAAAATGATCTCCCCTTTCTAACTTTTTCTACTTTCTAACTTTTTTTACCACTACACTAAGTCTGATCGGCAAAGTCGTAAAACCACACGTAATCGCTTTAAAAAAGTAGAAACCACCAACCCCGCCCGAAAAACAATGCATAGAATTTATATCCCATTGCAAAAGAAAAATAATTTACTGCCCTGAAAAGTTAGAATTATCCGGAAATGGATCATTTTATGTTAAAATTATATGCAAAACTGATCCCAATTTCAATCTTACATAATTGTTGTTTTTTCTTCCCGCGAAAGATGGGTAATACTATACATAATTTAAAACATGTATTTTTCGTTTTACCACACGGACTTGGGATTAGTAGTAAAAAGGGTGCGTCATTTTTTATGATGCAATCTTTAAAAGAATGTAGTATTTACAAAGTACAGGAAAAATGTTTAAAAATGAAATGTAAAAAATTTTGTCAAGAAAATTACAGACAAAGACTTATTGATAATTGTAAAAATAATAAATATCAAAATATTTTAAAATTTTTTTTAATAATTTATTTTTACTTTGGTGGACTTTTGTTGGGTGGGCTTTTGTCCGGTGGGCTTATGTCCTACCACCATTTTACACTGGGTAAAAATTCAGCAATTTGTTCGAAAATTAATCTGCGATTGCAAGAAGTCTAATGGCATTATATCTGGTTAAGTTCAGAGCGTTAAAATCCATTTTAAGATAAACTAGAGTTATTTGACTCTTCAAAATAAAAAAAATGTTTTATTTTTCGGCCCTACGGTTCACAAACACCTCCAATTCTATCTGAAAAAGATTTTATGTGACTTATTTTTTTTAATTATAGTTTTATTATATTACAAGAGAAATAGTCTACTTGATGAGGCTTACCGTTATGAATTCGGAATAGCGGCCAATAGGTGAAGTAATTCAATTTTACCGGCTTTTGAAATTACATTGAATTGTTACAATATCGTTTGGTCATTAAATTATCAATTGAACCAAATTGTTATAAAACTAACGAATTGCTGTTTATGTAAATGTTTCATTAATGTCTAAAATGATTGAATGTAAAAAGCTTCCAAAAAGCTAAGAATTCTAAAGCTACAAAATATGACTTTCATTCGACAATTTAAAGGTTTCTAAATTCTATTCAAATTTCGAAGTAATAGTTAAAATTAACACATTAAAATTGCTGGTTTGTTTATGAAGAAACCTAAGTGCATTCTGGTGCATTTAATTTCACAATTTTTAATTAGGATTTTTTAACTTTCGTTTTAGTACTTTATGCTATTGGATTTTTATTTTATTTTAATAAATAACCCACAAACAATAAAAAAAATAATGTGCAAGTTATGTAGGGGCGAGAAACACACATACAAAACTAAACTTAAATATAAGAATGTATCAGTGTTCAGGGTATCATTATCTCAAAACGTAAAAGTTTTTAAAAATATCTAATTTTCAAATTTTATTAATACAAGGAAATCATTATGTAGTATTCATTTTATTAGGTGTAAATTAATAATTAAATGAAGTGGTTTCTGTTAATTGCTAATTAATTAAACAGTTGAACTCAATTTGAGTAAAAGTACAGAATAGTTAACACTCGAGAACTAAAAACATAAAACGCATTAGAATGAAATTCTCTACCTACATAGTTTAATGTGTGAAAATGATTTGTAAGGCTTCATACTGTTTAACAAATACTTACAAATCATTTCCACACGTTAAGACTATCGGTAGAGAATTCCATTCTAATGCGTTTTATATACATTGTGTGTGTGTGTTTTTAGGGGGGGTGAGTTCTAATGTTAACTATTTATTCTGTACTTATATCAAAATTTGAGTCAATGTTCTGAAGTTTTACTAAATTTGCAAAAATATTAAAATACAAAAGTGTTTATTTTAATAAATTATAATTTTTTAAAACATTCCATTTGATAAACTCATTTTATTATGAAAAAATAATTGCTATTTAGCGAATACTTTTTGCTACATACCACTCCCAATGTATTTAATATTTGTTTTAAGAAATCGGATGTCTCGATATTTTTAAACTTTCAAGTTTAAATTTTAACCCAACTTTTCTGTTAAGATTTTTGAAATCATGTCAAAACAGAAAACTTCTTAGTTGAGTCAAACTCTTTCGTAATGTTCCAAAGAAAGCAAAACTCCAACAGAGGTTCATTAGTGTTTTCGAATTTGATTTATTTCATAAATAATTTTGTAATATAAGATTGGATTAGGGTTAACAAAATATCTTTAATTCCTTAAAAAAAATAATAATGTAATCAATTACACGAAGTTCTACATAAAAAATAAATGTTTAAATATTAATTGTATATCTTTATTTTGTTTCTCGGGACAAGTTACACGAAGCTGTACAATATTATGTATATATATATATATATATATATATATATATATATAATGGAAATCGCTCCAGACAAGGCATGAAGCCACTTGATGTAAGGAGCTAACAAGAACAAAAGATGATAATTGCAAAGACAAGAGATGCCTATTGGCCTTAGTCTTAAAAATACCAAGGTAGGAGGAAAACAGTCAGCAGTGAGAGAGTTCCACAAGCCTGCAGTTCTTGGAAATAAGCTACTGGAATAGGAAGCCGTATTACAATGAGGTATCAAAACAGCGAATTAGTGAAGACCACTAAACCAACGAGTCAAAAAAGGAAGCAGGGAATAGATCAGACAATTCTGAAGAACACATGCCATAATAGTACTTATAGAAAAGACTGAGACTAGCATATATATGTATATTAAAGTATGAAAATATGTAATTACGTTAATGGGGGCGGTATTCACTGACTTGTTTACTTGGTCGCGGTGTGCGTATAAATGTGTGTGTGCGGGGGGGGGGGGGGCTATGTTTTTTTATTTTTTTTTATTTACAATGTAAAATTGGATCTCAATCCCCAGAAGTAAATTGAGGCATTTATAACGACAGCTAAGAGAACGAACAAGGGGTAAAAATCAAATAGGCAACAAATATGTTACGAAATTAGTTTCAATAATCGCTCAAAAAACGAAAATTAAGCAAAATACTGGTAGAACATTACATTCCCACAATTAGTGACATTTATTGGATGTGTTTCTAAACATTTGTTTATTTTTCGATTTTTCACCAATTATCAAAGGATCCCCGTGCTGGTCTCATGAACAGCCATTTTTTCCCGTTCTAACTGAACGGGAACAGGTCAAAACGTCACCAAATTTTTTGGCCCCCGTTCCGGCGTCGGAAACCCCCTCTCGACGGCTAGCCGCACCACTTCTGGGGATGTTTCCACTCGTCACCAAACTTATAAAATATTATAATAAGAATATTGTTTGCAATGTGGGTCGATATGATAACGGTGATTTAAGTTTGCTTCGAAAAGCATCTCGGATCTACATGCTGGCTATTTAAAAATATATTTTTTATATTTTATTATTAATAAAAAGCTTCATATTTTTGAAAACCTTTTCATTATTACAAAAGTAGAACACTGGTACAAGTAACAAATTATTTGACGAATTTGGTGACGTTTTGGCTTGTAACCAACTGAACAGGTGAACACCAGGTTTGTTTTGAACAAAAAACTTATTAAAATAAGTTAAACACAACTAAACTTATCCAGGTTAGTAGAAGAGTAACTTATTTTGCCTTTCGTAACATTTATTTATTGCATATTTGTTTGTTTTTGTTTACCCCTTTTTCGTTGTTAGATGTCGTTATAAATACACACATATATATAAGATCCGTATATAAGTTATAAAATAATTTTAAAAAAGAATAGCGAGTGAGATGTCATTTTGCGAAGCAATATTCAAATAAGTTGACCTTACGACGTTGACCTATATAGAAGCTATTTTTCTTATGAATTTAGTGGGGTATATGTTACGACGCTCAGCACAGTCGCGAACGGGGTCCAAAAAAAGAACGAGAAAGGGTTTAAAAGCATAAATTTGCAACAAGTGAAGTTGACCTGCGACGAGAATAGATATTTTTCTATTTACCTATGTAATTTGTTTTTATTTTTACGTATTATAAATGGGGTTTTATTAGATGTAAAAAAAAAAAATGTATTGTTTTTTTCCTAAAGGCTTGCACAAAATTCAAGATGGCGATTCACGTGCTTTCTTTACCAAATGCCCCCCCAACAGCGGCCATGTTTTTCCCAACCTTCGGTGATACAACTATTGATTTCTAATAAATAGCGGTTGTAACGGTCTAAAAATACAAACAAATAGCACATGCAAGTTTGAAACTAACTTTTACAGCTTACAGTTACTTTTATTTGTTGTAAATTTGTTTTTTTAGCGTGTTTACTCTGCTGAGTCTCGTAAAAGATGCCCAAAACAAAACGAAAAAAAACATGGAGGCCCCCAAAGCGATAAATCTTGTCAGGTGAGGTGAAGTATACTTTTACTAATGAGACAAAGAGCAGGTGAAATAAATATCTTATTTAGGTCGACTAGGGGTGGAAGACAAGAAAAAAGAAGTTCATATTTCAGGTGAAAGAGTCTCACTCCTAAAAAAATAAAACAATATATTTGTTTTCTTTTGAGGGGTGGGTGAGTCAAAAACACAGCCAACATGAAAAACAGGACAGGTGTTCTGATAGACAAAAATAGAAATTGCTAGACATTTGTAATTGGTATAATAGTGTCGCCGTCAAGAAAAAGTTTGTTTATTTTTTGTTTAGAATCACAAATGAACCAAAATATCTCTAGTTTCGGGACATTTTTCCTTCACAGGTTAAAAGAAAAAAAAAAAGAAAAAAAAGGCCGTTACTGAATTGTGGCCGTGCGTGCAAAATTCGAAAGTTGTTTTTAACTAACTTCGAAAGTAATTACTGGCTAGAATTAAAGTTTATGCTAAAGTTACGATTCTGTTTGGCTCCTAAATCAAAGTAAAACCGTTAAAAAATACTATTTTAGTCATTAAGAGTGAAAAGAGCTTTTGGCATTTACCCCCCCCCCCCCCCAAAAAAAAAACAAACAACTTAAACCTATTTCTTTTTAAGAAGGGGCTATTTTGCCGGGACCGGCAAAATAACGAGGGGGTCGTTATTCTGCCGGTCCCGGCAAAATAGCCTATTCGTTCTTTTTACTCAAACCTCGTTCTTTTTACTCAAACCAAGATTAAGTTAAATAAAGACAGTAAATAATAGGAAGTTTCATCGTACACGTGAAACGCCGAAATAAAAACTGGTCCGGAAAAATAGTCACTTAAGTCGAGATAGAAACTAATGGCGTATATAACTCATAAGAATTTCCTAACCATTAAAGTAAAACAATTCCGTCTTTTGACTAGAAAATTATGAGCTCTAGTTATTGTTTTTCCTTTTCATCGACCTTAAGATGACTATATTTTTTCGGCCTAGTTTTTGTTTCGGCGTTTCACGTATACGATTAAACTTGCTATAACACTGTCTAATTTTATTTCGTACTACTTGTAAGGACCATTCCTCAGAGTATTTCAGTGCTTATGAAGTTTGTTCCGAGTATTGACGGAGACTCTAGCAAGTCCCGGAAATGACAAGCAATTTACGATTTGAAAACCGTGAAACAAATGTAAAAAGGCAGACACTAAGCATGCAAAGAGTTAAGTTAGGTTCAAACAAATCCCCCCCCCCCTTTTTTTTTTTTTTTTTAAATTCCTAAAAATTAATTGCCGCTTTTCCGAGACTGATTCGGAATTCTACGCCAATACTCAGAACTGAAATCCTCTGAGTGCCCATTCCTGACAAGTAACGTTATTTGTTCCTATTTACTTGGCTCCCCACAAAGACAGAAGGTCGGTTTTTAATGTGGGGGAAATACAGCTCCTCAAAAGGGGTACTCTGGATTGGAACACAAATTAAATTTACCTCAGTCTAGAAGGATCTCTCCTTCACTGACCGAGGACAAAAAAGTTTAAGTGTAGTATAATCAGAACAGGTATTACACTTTGCTCCTAGCCAAAAGGCGTTTTTAAGTAAAATAAAGTTGTTGAGAAATAAATGTCGAAACCCATTTAACTACAAATAAGTTGGGTGACTAAAATAGGTTTACAGAAAAAAAAGCATCGCGAGAAAAATGCGGGGGGGGGGGTATTTTCTTAGCCAATTTTGTTTTATTTTAAATATAATTGGGGAGGTGTTCTATTAATCTGATTTATTTTTGTGTTTTTAAATGCTTTTTATTGCATGTTTGTTTTCGGGCGCAACATTTTTTTCGTTATCCAATGTAGTTATTTTTGTTTTAAAAATAACTTTAAATTTGAGATTTTATGAGGGGGGGGGGGGTCAGGTACTAACTATGGTCATTTTTTGTTACCAAAGTAAAACGTGGATAAAACGTTTATTAATAAGAGTTTTTCCTAGTTTGTTTTTCTTTATTTTCTCCAAGTAACTAAAATATACCATTATTTCAGTCAAAATAAATCTGAAGCTGTGCTCGTAAGTAAAAAAATAATAGTTTCTACATGTTTTTAGCGTTTTTGAAATATTTTAAGAGTTTTTAATCTATGCATTTGTATGTATGTTTTTTTTATTCTATGCATTTTTTATGGTCACTTAGCGAAACACGAGTATTTTCCATCGTGGTCGCTTTTTTTCTACACGTTCTCTACTTTCACATTTAAAAAACATGCAATAAAAGCATGAAATATTAAGATTGGCGAAAAAAAAAACGGATGGGGGGGTATTTTTTTTTCTTCGCGGATATTTCTTAAGGCATATAATTTGCCCCAGAAGTAAAATCTTATTTTTTGGGGGGCTACGTTGCGTGTTTTTCTAAGTGGCAAAGAAGTGGGTGCTCAACTTACGTTAAAATGATATAGGAAAGTGATCCCCATTCCAAAATTTAAACTAAATTTTTTTTTTTTCTTTACGGATATTTTTTTAAGGCTGATTACATGTAATTTGCCCCCAAAAGTAGAATTCTAATTTTTTAGGGGGGGGGGGGGAACTACGGTGGGTGTGGTTCTATAAATTTACCGAAAAAAGGTTGTTTTCACCCGCATCACGACTCTACGATTGAACCCAGTTGCCAGTTTTTTTTCTATTTAGAAAATAAACTGGCAACTGGGTTCAATCGTAGAGTCGTCAGATCTATAAATAAATATAAACTGACATTTTTCTTTGATGAATGTCGTAAAAACGTAAAGGGGTGCGCATTTAATTGCACAGATGCGTCTTTATACACGTTTAGGACGTCAGTTTTAAATTGTTGATTTCAACCAGGTGGGGCGTGGATTCCGCGGTAAAAATGTGATTGCCATTGACGACAGCAATGACAGACAATTTTATCACAAAGAAAAAGCGGAAGTGGACACTTTTAAATAAAGCAATGGTTATTTAATTTTTTTATTAAATTCGAATGTATATATTTTTTAAATTAGACACATGGAATAAGTTGCTAGAAATCCTTCTAGACTTAGGAAATTTCGGCGCTTCTGTATTACAGGGCCGAAAAAAATTATCTTTAATTTTAAGTCACATGACAGCGATAATTCAAAGTTTCCCTCCAGGGTTTATCTTCAAAGGGATTTTACCGTTATGCATTATATATATATAAGGATTATTTAAGAATAAAACAATCACGACGCTCTTCGGCAGCAATAAAAAATTAAGATTTATTGAAATAATTTTTTCTATTTTTTACATTCTGTGATGCTTTATTTCGGACTGGACTACACCATTTTTAAAATAAACTGTTCGAGGTACGTTATTATAGTACCAATAACATGGAACAACAATAAACAAAATTGCCTCGTCAGAATCAGTCTGATATGTCAGCTTCGATACTATATAGGTCCTTAGCAGATCAGAGTTGGAGGTAGGGTGCTTTTCAGGGTAACTCTGGTTAAAAAGCTCAATGTAATTACAGAGCAATATTGATAAAGTTGAATAGAAATAACCCGACAATGTTCTGGGGATTTTTATCCTCTGATCTGCAGATTCCACTGGGCGGTTAATGAAATAAATTATTACATCTGACATGATTCGGAGCAAACAGTAGTATCTGTTCTGATGAATTTAGGAAAACTCGTCACAGGAAAATTTGGCAACGGAAAATTCGTCACTTTTGGCCAAGTAGGAAAATTCGTCACTTTTGGGCAAGTAGGAAAATTCGGCAATTATCGATTGAAAATAGATTTTAAAACCGTTTTTACAGGAGATATACTTGTAAATACGAGGCTACCCACCCCCCAGTGGAGAACATTTTTTTATTATTTTTTTGGTACTTGTGCAGTTTACGAACCGGGCTATTTTTTAGATAAGATTTTCAAGTTAAATTAAATTTTTACGATATCTTTTGTTTATTAAATTGTTAGATGAAAGTACAGAATAGTTAACAAAGCACCCCCTTCATTCTCCCCATGTAAAAAATCGTTGTCTAAATAATGTTATTATTTCAAGCCTGTTTCGTAATTAAGTTACGAGATGAAATCCATCATAATTCATTTAGATTTCTTCGTAAACAAGTCAGCCATTTTAATTGACAAAACATCAATTACTTCGTGTGTGTGCAAAACTTGAAAGGAATTTATAAACTATGAGTAAAAAGTCATTTAAACTGGCTTTAAATTCTTAGAAAATTTCCATGTATTTAAAAAAGCAAAATTGTAATTCAGTGTTTTTTTTTCATCTTGCCTGAAACTTGTTTTAACAACTTTATTTAATACTTAAAAAAAGAAATTTCGGGAATCTCGCGAGTCGGGTTGAAAAAAAGTTGTAGAACGTAGTCAAAAAAATGAATATGCAACAAATAAATTCGACGTACGTAGAGACTGGAGATTTTCCTAGTTATCTATTCCATTTGTTTGTATGTTTACGTAGGATAAATGGCTTTTTATTAGACATGAAAAAAAAAAAAAAATTCGCCAACAAAATGTAGACTTAATAAAGATGGCGTCAATAGTTGTCACGTTGTGTTTTTTTTTACCGGGAGTCATAATGAAAGCGGCGTTTTTTTTTTTTTGTTCTTTTGCTTTACTGAAATATGAAAAATTGGGGTTCGGTTTAGATTTAGGGTTAGGTTAGGGTATGGAATTTTTTACAGAAACAGGAGAAAAAAAAACATTACGGTGTGACGAATGAAAATAAGGTATTTTTTTACTATCCATTCCCAGCGCAGTTTACCACTTAAAAAAGTTCAAATCCTACTTTTTTTGTGCAAATACATTTAAACAGCCTGAAAAAACATTCGCAAAGAAGTAATTTAAAAAAAACTTAAATATTTAAGATTTTAGCGTGGGGATCACTTTCCTTTATAAATTTAACGTAAAATGAGCACCTATTTCCTAGCCACTTAACATTAAACGAGACATGTAACCGACTTCTAATTCAAGACTGGAGATTTTCCTAGTTAGCTATTCCATTTGTTTTTATTTTTACGTAGGATAAATAGTTTTTCATTAGACATGAAAAAAAAAAAAATTCTGGGCACGGATTTTTACAGCAAAAACATGGCGTCGACAGTCTTGTTAGCCTCGTTTCGGGTTCTCGTTGTCAAGTGTGTGTGTTTTTTTACAGGGACTCATAATCAAAGCGACGTTGTTTTTTTTTTAACGATCAGGGCTGGGGTTAGGGCTGGGGTTGGGGCTAGGGCTGGGGTTGGGGCTAGGGCTGGAGTTGGGGCTAGGGCTGGAGTTGGGGCTAGGGCTGGAGTTGGGGCTAGGGCTGGAGTTGGGGCTAGGGCTGGAGTTGGGGCTAGGGCTGGAGTTGGGGCTAGGGCTGGAGTTGGGGCTAGGGCTGGAGTTGGGGCTGTTTTTTTTATTAAATAAACACGTAGAAATTTAGTCAATTTAGCTTTCTGGGGTTTTTTTTTAGGGGGGGAACTCAAGTCAAAGTTTGCCCACCCCCCTCCAAAACAAACACGAAAATCGCTAAATTTTTATGTGTTTTTATTAAAAACTTAAGTCGGTTACATGTCTCGTTTGACGCTAACTGGCCAGAAAATGGGTGCTCAATTTACGTTACATTTATAAAGGAAAGTGAACCCCCACTCTAAAATCTTAAATATTTAATTTTTTTTTTAATTCCTTCTTTGCGGATATTTTTTTAGGCTGTTTAAATGTATTTGCACAAAAAAAGTAGAATTTGAACTTTTTTAAGGGGTAAACTGCGCTGGGAATGGATAGTAAAATGTTACCGAAAATAATATGTAAATAAAAGCACACTGACATAAATCAAAAGAAAATTATTTTATTCTTTTTGCTTAAAATGTAGTTTTGTTTTGTTCTGCTTGGCTGAAAAATGCAAAAATTGCGCTTTGACTATGAGTCCCAGTAAAAAAAAACAATCGAAACGAGAACGAGAGCGGCCATTAATTTTTATTTTTCACTTCACGTACGCTAAAACTATCAATTTATAAAAAATAGCACTTTTAACGGATTATAATCATTAATAACTGTCACAGTTAACTTGGAAATTCAGTTTTATCGGCTACGGTAACTTATTTGTTGTATATTTGTTTTTTTTCAGCGTTTTCGTTGTAGGGCTATTCGTAAACATACCCAAAAAATCTTCTCCACTGGGAGGGGGGGGGGGTAGCCCCGTATTTACAAGTATATCTCCTGTAAAATCGGTTCTAAAATCTATTTTCAATCGATATTTATTCGATAATTGCCGAATTTTCCTACTTGGCCAAAAGTGACGAATTTTCCGGTGACCAATTTTCCTGTGACGAGTTTTCCGGGCACTGTTCTGATACTAGACTTTATTTTGGTTTGTGAGTTGGTTGGTTAGTGAAGGAGAAATCCTAGGCCGAAACAATTTTTATGTTTGTCCCAATCCAGAGTGCCCCTTTGTAAGGAGCTAGATTTTTCCCCACATTAAAAACCGACCTTGTGTCTAACTGTCCCCGTGGGGATCGAAGTAAATAGCGTCAGTTTTTCCATATAATATATAGAGAGGCTCCACAAGGTCATTTTAAACAGGAATCTTTAATATTTCGGCTGTCTCTGGGCGAAACCTGGGTACCTTTAATGGACGCCCAAATTTATAGTATATAAATAAACATACTAAAGCTTTTATTTCCTATATACTTTAATAACAAACTACACGCTTAAATATTATTTAGTTCTGGGATTTGAAAAAAAAAATCAAAATTCCATTTTAATTGTTATAATTAGTCGTAATTTGCAATTAATTCACCAGATGACACATCTCTTACTAAGTCTCTTATCACAACCTTCACTGTACTTTTCTTGACCCTCCCTCTCGTGCGGTGTTTATGAGTTTAAGTCAATAGCTGGGAATAGTCAATTATTTACATCAAAAGAAAACATCACCGACAGAAAGAGACTAACATTCGCTTTGTCTTTCTAAAAAAAAAAACAACAAAAAAACACACTGGCTTTGCAAACTCACTTTGCCATACTTCAAACAATCTAACATTACCAACGGGTCATATTTTTTCTTCTAATTGTATTTAATTTTCCAATATCGACGTTTACAAGATGCTCATTAGCCCAACGCGGTCATTTTGAACCGAAATTTAAAAATTACGGCTAAACTAGTGGATAAAACCTGGGTAGCTAATGGACGCTTGCTCTTGTTTATTTTTACGATCGAGCACCGACTGATTCTCTGCTGACACGAGATACTATATATATATATATATATATATATATATATATATATATATATAGTGTGTGTGTGTGTGTGTGTGTGTGTGTGTGTGTGTAATCAAACTCAGGTGTTAAGGTTAATAGAGATTAGACGTTCCAGAGGTACTAATGTTTTTTTTCAATGCTCTGATTGTATGGCTATGAAGAAACAGCTGCTATTTTCTTTTAAATAAAAATACAGTTTGGTACGAAACCTTTGTGTGTAGGAAATCTCAAATCTCTTTCATATATATAGTACTTTATAATATATAAGTCTTATATTGGACCGAAGAAGTGTATTTTGATTGAAATCGCAGCTGAAAAATGTACATATGTAGCCAATAATGCTTGTATAAATAAAATATTTTACATTATATAATTTCAATTTTTTTTTTTAATTTTTTTTAAAAATTTAATTTAATTTAAAAAAAAAAATGAAATCGCTCCAGACAAGACGCTTGATGTAAGAAGCTTACATTAACAGCGAAAGTTGATTATCGCAAAGACAGGAGATGCCTATTGGCCTTAGTTTTGAAAAGACAAAGGCTATAGGTAGGAGGAAAACAGAAAGCTAGTTCCACAAGCCTGCATATGTGTGTGCGTGTATCTGAAGGAGATTGTTCTGAAGGAAACGATTTTATTTCATGGGTATAAATTTTATTTTGAAATTTGACATTGTTTTTTTTTCAGACAAGTTGACAACTGATGAATCTGTTATGCAATTAAGACAACAGTATGAGGAGACTGTTGAAACGGCTGTATGCTTAATAAAACGGTTTAACGAAAACATATTTTCTTATATACATAGTTTCAGTCGAGTTTTTATTTATCACGACGGGAAGATTAGACAAGGTCAGGAAAGTGACATTTGAAAAGAGCAGAAATTGCCTGGGCAGCCCCGTCGGTATACCCCGGGCGATTACCATTACCAATAAACTCACCCCTTTTCAAAGGGCGAGATGGTAAAGACTGGAGAAGTTAGACCTCCTAGAACTCTACAGACTGACAGAACAAGCCATCCTCAAAAATGGCCTAGAGTCTGCCGGAAAATGTAAAATCTGGTGTCCACCTGTTTAGTAGGAAAAAAAGCCTGTAATGACAGTTTTGATAATCGCTCTAAAAACAAAAAATAAGCAAAATACTGGTAGAACATTAGATTTTCCCACGATTGGTGACATTTATTGGATGTGTTTCAACACTATTGTCTATTTTTCGATTTTTCACCAATTATCAAGGATCCCCGTGCTGGGCTCATGAACAGCCATTTTTACCCGTTCTAGGTGGACACCAAGTTTGTTTTGAACAAAAAAACTTTAAAGTTAACAAATAAACTTATCCAGGTTAGTAGAAGACTACATTGTCTTGCGTAACATTTATTTGTTGCCTATTTGTTTTTTTACCCCTTTTTCGTTCTGTTAGTTGTTATAAATGCCAAGTCATTGTTGTTTACGTTAAAAAGGTGGCTATTTTGCTCAGAATCGGTACTTACGAACTTAAAAGGCTTAGTTATAACTTCTATTAAATATTTCTTAACGGAACGCAAATAGGTCACAAATCAGTAGGTAAAGCAAAATAAATTGGTTTTAATTTTCCAACTGTTTCCTTTTAGAATACAGTATGTTTGTAATAGTAATGATTACCAAAAATACTATTTAAAAGAAATCACTTGATTACAAAATTAAATCTACCAGAATGCATTTGTTTCTTCATCACAAGTCAGACATTTTAACAGTTGTGTGTATTAGTGTATGTTAACCTTGTCTATGGGACAAGAGTTGCCACTTTAGTTTAGTTGTGAATCAGAATTTGTTTGTTTTCAATTTTGAAAACAGGGACATCAACAGGAAGTAATAGAATTAGAAGTTTTTACCCAAAAAGAAAGCGAACAATAATAACAGCGAACAGTTTTTATTTATTTTTTTTAATTTAATTATTTAAAACTTTATAAAACGAAAAGTTATTTAAAAATGGTAAAAATTAATTTACTTGATTGGGTTAGGAGTGAATGTAACTTCAAAATTGATTTGATTCACAGCAGAAGTGCCAAGAGTTGAGTTGTCGAAAGAAAAATCCAAATTAAACACATGTTGACTACTAGATAAACATTCTAACGAAAACCACTGTGTAGTTAGGCGCCCTGGGCCTCATTAGTAAAAAACAAATTCCATGTGAAATATCACTTACATACATATGCAACAAGATGTGCTATTATTGTACATTAGGACCCTATGTTTACTAAAAAAAACAATGAGATTCTACTTTTTGGACGATTACGTGATTATCCTGAATAACTTGGCCGTCAAAATAAACTATATTTTAGAATGGAGGCACAACCATTTAATGTAAAAATTTAGTGGTTTAACGTAATGTAACCGTATTCTCGTGGTGGTGGGTGTTGCCATCTTATAAATCGTCGTGGACCTTTGACATGCGCATGAATTAGAGATTTTGATTTCATTGCGCATGCACTATTTTATGTGCCAAAAACGCTATCTGGTTAGAAACTTCTGACCTGGAAATTGGTGTTTATTTAAAAAACAATTTTTTTTTTTTTTTTACATTTATATGCGAAACTGATTCGGGATTAGTGATCCCCCACTTTACGGTCATGTAAAGTTACAAGATCTTCTGTTAAGTGTTTATTAGGTAAAAGCATAGATAACAGTGTTAAGATTTTTAGAAAAGGCGATATAAGATTGTGTATAGGCGATATATTTTTTTTTAGGGTGGCATGCTAAAATCAAGTTCGTATTACGCATGAAATACGACAATTTTTTTCTTTTAATGAGTAAATTTACTAGAAAAAAAACCTTAAACCGGTAGTAACAGACCTCCCCCCCCCCCCCCCAAAAAAAATAATCCAGTCTACTTAGACTTAGGTAGTGGTAGAATTAAGGAAGTTTGTTTTGTTGAGACACACACACACAAACCATCCGATTTGAGACTGGAATGATTCTAGAAAATTACCACCTTTGTTAATCATTCCTATTACAGACATAAATTCCGGGTATCTTTTACAATAATCCGCAGAGTCGCGGACGGGGTCCAAAAAACGGAGAACGGGGAATAATATATATATATATATATATATATATACAACAAGTGAAGGTGACCTACGTCGGGAATAGATATTTTCATACTTACCTATGACATTTGTTTATATTTTTACGTAGTATAAATGTTTTTATTAGATGTAAAAAAAAGTTTTTGGAGCACGGATTTTTACTAAAAAAAAAAATGGCGCCGATGAGCCTATTTTCCAGCCTCGCTTACGACCATCTCCCCCCCCCCCCACATGTTCGTGTGACAAAAATATTGATTTCTAATAAATAGCAGTTGGAACGGCTTAAAAATACAAACAAATGTCACAGATAAGTTGGAAAATAACTTTTGTCGGCTACAGTTACTTTTATTTGTTGCGTTTTCACTCTGCGGATTATTGTAAAAGATACCCGCAACTTGTTTACGTTACGGACCATACTTCATGTGGTTAAAAAAATGGCTACTTTGCTCAGAACCCATATTTACGACAACTTAAAGCTTATCTCATTAAATATTACAGATGAGTCGGTAACCCAAAACATTTTGACTAATTTCCCAACCCTTATATCTGAAAAGATGGAGCTGGATCGATATTAGCTGGAGGAAAATTACGGAGTAAAGGTAGTAAATATCCGGCGAATAGAATGAAAAAAAGAAAGAAAGAACTTACCGAGGCCCGACGTTATTTTGAATTCCAATTGCACTGAAACGATCGATTCATAATCCATTGACTGCCCCTTTCGTAAAGAGACATTCCCAGAATTAATATCAACCTTAAACCAACCGGACGGGTCGCTCAGCAGTTCGTATTTCGCCTGAGGATCGCCGACAGAAATTGAAAATAAGTTACCCACTTGATCCTCTTTCAACCTTTGGGAATTCGAAGACAAAGCCCTCCTTCTCCTCACCTGTAGAACTGAGGAGTAGGAAGGGCCACCACGGCCAACATATAACGACGGTGGCGGAGATTGGAGCTTCTTGCCTTCGGAATTTCCCATCTGAAATTTCAGGGGGACGTTTTTTTTCACAATCACTTTGACCAACGAGGATGCACTCCGATGTCCAGAGTGGTCTGACGCGAACACCTTAAACAGGTAAAAGTGATCCACGGGTAATGGCGACATGATGGAGGTTAAAATCCCAGAGGACGGATCGATCTGAAAAGGTGTAACAACATGGTCGTTTCCTGGGGTTTCGGCCCCTCGGGTTTCCATAGAATACACGGGCGGGCCCTCGCTGATGAGGTCCGGGTCGCGTGCGACCACCTTCAAGATGGCCGTGTCGACGGGAATGTTTTCATCCACAACGGTGACGTAGTATTTCTTCTTCAAGATGGGTGCAGTGTCGTCCACGTCAAGGACGTCCACCCGGACGTTGGCCGTCGCAAAACTGCCCTTGGGACCAACGGCTTCGACGACGAAGGCATGGGCGGACGTGACCTCGCGGTCGAGGGCCCTCTTCGTGAAGACCTGCACTTCTCCATCTGGTAGTGTAGTCAGACTAAAGGTCTGTCGTGCCGAAGCTGGTCCTAGAATGTGGTAGGTAACATCTCCAGGTGATAATGAAGATGGACTGGCGATTGCTGCAAGTTGTTGAAGACCGTGCACAAAAGATCCGGGTCGCTGGTTTTCCAAAATATAACCCAGGTACTCGGACTCTCGGAAAGCAAGCTGTATACTGCTTGGTTGAGATAGTACATGCACCAAGAAATTATGGTCGATTGTTGAATGGTCCTCAAATATTCGAACTATAACCGCTATGTCGCGACCCCGCCAGTGGCTGAGATCGGCGTAAGTGACAACCAGGCAGTCGTCTTTATCCAGTGAAAAAAGATGTGTCCGGATTTTATCCTTGAGTTTCGGCCCGAACAAATCGGCACTGTTTTTTTCAAAATCTTCACTCTCAACTTGGGAGACTCCGAGCAAATATTGGGTTATTGTATAGTTTGTTTTAAGGTGGGACCGACATGGCAATTTTAAAACAGGGTGTCCATACGGCACTGTGTCAGGTATATGTATCCGGGGTACTGTTATTCCTGTAGAAAATGTTAATATAATGGCTAAATGGAAAAATAGTGAAACAAACGCCATCTTCGTAGACATCATGGCTTTTATAATATATATAATCGAAGAAGAAAGTAATTATATATATGTATGTATATATCGAGTTGTAGGAGTGTAGGTTTGAAGTTGTTTTGTTTAGTTATATATAACAAAAAAGGTGAGAGGTTTTATAAAACACCCACCTGAATTGCGTTTTGTTGTTGTTAGAGCGAGTCACTGTAGTATAGTGTTAATATTCACCAACAACGTTATATTAGGACTAGCAAATATAGAATTAGCACACACACACACACTACATATTAACTCCAGGACGTGTGTGTGCGAGCGCACACATGTCTACGGCCCAAACAGTTTTTCTCTTACTAAATTCTCGGGTTTAGTCGAACTGGGAGAGAGGAAGAGGAAAACAGAGAGGGCAGACAGGGGGCGCTTTTTAAGAAAAGAAATAGGGTGTGTGGAAGTCTGAGGGAGAGTCAGGTGTTTTATTATATATATATATATATATATATATATATATATATATATATATATATATATATATATATTAATATATGTATATAGCAGAAACGAACTATAATTAATGTGAGGGAAAAGGAGAAGAAAAAAGTAGGTAAGTACGAAGGGTGAGAGGGGTGTATATAAAAATAATAAAAAGAGGAAAACTATCAAAAGCTTAGAGGGAGGTGAGAAGGGTGCGAGAAGTTTATAATAAAAATAGAGAGACTAAAAAAGAAGAAACGAAAAAGAAATGATAGAGAGAGTATTAAAGGGGGTGGAGTCGAAAGGAGTTAAGTAGAGTAGAAGGATGAGGAGAGTTGAATTGTTGATTGAGGGAGAGATAAACTAAAAGCAACAGACTACTATATACTATGGTGAGAGAAATGAGCGAGCAACAGCCTAAACCGGCTGTGTCGTCGACAGTAGGGAGGGGGTGAGATAGGGAAAGGGTAATACTGAGAAGGTAACAAGTCAGAGACGCAGAGGGAAAGGAACAGCTATACAATAGAGAGGGTAGATGTATTGTGTGTAGAAAGAGGGTGGGACAAGCTAGACTGAATGGTTGACGGCCACGAAGTTTAGGGTCTACGAAAGTTAAAATAGCCAGAGAATTACTTACACAAAGAACGAAAAGAAAAATATTGACTTGGACAACTTAGTTATTTAATGCATATATATATATATATATATATATATATATATGGGGGGGGTGTAACGATAGATTGGCGCTGAGTAGGTCGCAAAGATTTAAAAAAAAACTCGATTTGTCGAAGTAATATATATATATACCAGTTCTAATAACTATTTTAGTATTGAATACTATCGGATAAAGGTTTGGCATAGGTCTAAACTTATATGTGTGTCTCTACATTAGTAAAACTATCAGACAAGTTTTTGTGTCTTTCGACTCATAAATACATATGTAATTATTTCATTTTATTGATCGTAAATGTATTTAAATAAATAAAATAAGGAAAAACTAAAAAGATTTGTTTTAGATTTTATTTTAGAAAAAAACTTGTAACCATGACTAGATTTCGAATTATTTTTCCTTTCTCTCTCTAAGCCTTCCACCCTGCAATGTATGTCTCCACCCGGAAAACATCGTGTAAATACGGCTAGTTCTATATATAACGTACACGTACCTGACCTGACGATCAGGTACAAATCTCACGTGTATTCGGCTTTCAACAAGGACCGAAAAATAACCTGTTTGCTGTCGGATTAGTGCGTTGAACGTTGAAAGACTCGCGAGAAAGAGAAACAAAAAGCACTTGATTGTTCAAAGAAATTAATTGTTCAAAACTTTTAGTGTATAAAAAACGAACGTATTTTTGTTTTGGCTTTCCTTTTCTTTCTATTTTGTTTTTACTTTCTTTCTTATTATTACTTTTCTCTTTTTCTAAGAAAAATAAAACATAACTCCCTCAACAAATAATCTTGCCTCTAACTAATACGAAAAGACCAAAGAAATCTGCTATTGAAGGGCACGGAAATACCTTTCTTCTTTCTTACTACTTAGTAAGTAGAAATAAGTAATAATAGTATGGAGTCATAATTTTTATTATAGAATTATATATATAAAAAAAACGTCTATCTGGCTTGGAGAAAAGTGGAGAAAATCTGTTTTGATACGATACTTCACCTTTTCACCACAACCAGTGAAGGAGAAATCCTTCTAGACTGAGGCAATTAAAATTTTGTACCAACACAGAGTCCCATTTTTTTTTTTGGGGGGGGGGGGGTAGGATTTTTGCCCGCATTAAAAACCGACCTTGTGTCTAAATCTGCCCTGGTGGGGAGACAATTTAACGTTTTATTATAAGTAAAACAATTAAACAATTAATTTTATAAAAAATGACATTTAAAATTAAAATTAAGTTTATTTATTTATATGCTGTTGGTGCAGTAGAGTGGAGTTGGGGTTTATTATTATTCTTTTTTAAATAGGCTTCTTCCAGCAGACGCATATTTTTTTATAGACTAAAAAAACAAAACAACTTATATAACGTTTTTAGTTTATTTTCTTTACAAATTGGGTCTTACATGTTGTCCAAGAGGGGTCTTAACACGAAGAGTCCAAGTTTTTTTTGTTTTTTTAGGACGAACATCATAAATTTTCGTTGTTACTATTTTCTAGGGGGCGGGGATGATTTTTAAATTTTAAAAAAATTGTTTTTCATATTGTCCACATTACAAAAATAATTATTATTTATTTAAATACCTGCCAGTTCTTTCGGATATTAATAGTTTTATTTTCACTTTACAAATTTTGGAGGTTAATTTAAAAAAAAAATTTAATTTTCAATTATTATTATTATTTTATTTTTTTTTATTTTCAAAATTTTTATTTATTGAAATCCACTGATGTTAAATGAAGGCCTTGTAGATCTCGGTTGAGTGGTTACGCGCGTAATCGTCCCCGTGTAGGCACTTCTTTCTTTTCATTAAAAAAACGGCAACGCTGTGCATTTTAGCACACACACGCACACGTTACACCGACAAAAGATAAACTCCATGGAGAGTTTGAAACAATTTCTAGTTGCGTCCACAGCTCTCTATATGTGGCTTCGTCCGTCGACCAGCTTCAGTTTGAAATAGCGTTTAGATCGCTAACCGCGCAGATTGAAAGGAGCGCATCTTTATAATGTAAGCCGATCCGTCACGCTAAAGTTTGAAATAGCATTTACGTTCGACCCGTCTGTCACTTTTACAATTGGAATAACATTTTCATCGCTAACATTCAATCTTCCTTGGTCTAAAGCAACAAAAAAAAAGAGAGTAAAAGTTCTAATAATTATTTCCTTTTTTTTTTTTTTTAATTATGTATTACTATTTATTTTTTTTCTTTCTTTTTCTTTCCAGTTGTCTGTCGGTCATAAAATATATTGAAAAAAAAAAGAAGCTATTCTGAAAAATTAAAAGAAAATCCGGCAGCCGGCTGTTTGGGTTAGAATATCAAGAACTCGTTGAAGAAAAGAAAAGAAACGCGGCGTCAAGGGTGACCATTATTTAATAATGGCAATATCACAAAAAGTCCTTAGTGGAATAATGGCTTGGCTTCTTCCTGGTTTGGGTTCGGTGTTCTTCGAGTTGAGGATTTTGGAAACGATGGTGAATTTTAATCCGTTATTAATAGCAGAGCGGCGAAATTCGTTTTTTGTCTTATTTTCTTTTAGGAATTACTTGAAGAATAACACGTGTGTCGATAGCAACAAGATACAAACCAACTGAAGGATGCCGTGCGTGATGCTGGTTTTTGGCATCGCTTCTTTTTCTTCTTCTTCGTCGTCTTCTTCTTCTTTTACCGTTTATTGTGTTGACAAACGCAATGGCATCGAACACGAGAGAGGGAGTGAGACAGAAAGAGGGAGGGAGGGAGAAAGAAAACATTTACCAAAGTCATTTCCTTCTCTCGCGTAACTGTATATCTTCCCTTCTCTTTTTTTAATGTATTTCTTCTCCTCCCGCCTCTTCTCGTAGACCCTCAAACCAAAGCAAGAATTTACAGGAACAAAAATCCTGCACAGAATTCGTACTACTGCTAAAGACGTACAAGAAGGGGGAGGGGCGAGTTGGCTTCGGTAGTAACAACGTCGCGTCTAACTCTTCCAGGCTCTTCCGATTGATTGAGGAATTTTCGGATTCGTTAATGGCATTCTCAAGAACTATGATCATTTGTGTACTTGTGAATACGTTTTTTTGTCTAAATACTTTTGAGTGTAACGAGATATATTCAGCTACCCGTGAATTGTTTCGTAAGTTTAGTAACTCGTAATCAACTTGCTATTTTGTCGAACTTCGGAGGATACGTCCACGACAATCAGACCGACAGAGTCAGATCCATTTCAGTCGGACTGAGGTATGGTTTTGTGCAGTTCATTGAGGTCCACACTACCAGGCCTTCTCGCGCTTTGAAAAGAAGTTAGTTTATTGCTAAGAAGCTTCCTCAGCCATGTCGAACCCATTACAACATCTCAGGCAGAGACCAGACTACAGCTGTGGACCAGACGGCTAGAGAATGGCCTCCCTCCCGGTTCAGAAGCACCATGGCTCCAATGGAAAACACTCAACTGCCTGAGAATGGGAATGGGATGATCACAAGTTTCTATGACTAGCTTGGCGACAAAACTGACCCAACCATCTGCAAATGTGGAGATGAGGACAATACGATGCAACACTGTATTGTCTGCCCCATACTGCGCAACCGGTGCAGCTTGAAAGAAACATTAATGCAAAGGACTACGTAAAAAAGTTGGCAACTGTTGTATGACCACATGACACTTCAAAGACACGAAAAAAAGAAGTTTATGCGCCCTTACTGAGGAATGTCATCGGGACTGCTCATGCATCTTTTGTAGGCTATAGTGCTCTGCCTCTTGTGCGCTGCCTTTTCAATCCCCACCTTCTGACATTGTGTTACATGGTCCCACGGTAGGATGAAGGTATATACTAACTCCAGATGCCTTTTTTTTTAAAAACTCATCAAAGATTTGTTCTCGGAACTCAATACGACAGGATAAGGAGTGCCGTAAGATCCTTCTATGTCGGGTGAGGTGCGGACCAGCTCGGTCTTTGGAGGTGAACCCTCCCAGACAGTACCTCCTTTGTTTGAGGAGAGGTTGGGTTATAGCAGGGTTGCAGAGTCGGAAAGATTTGGAGGTTTGGGAGTTGTAGGAGTTGCAGTCAAACCTTATACCTTCCGACTACGCAACCCTGGTTTATTGTCTATCTCCTGAGACACCCCTACTGGGATATGTCGAATTGTCTGTTCTTGGTTATTTTTATTTTATCCAGTCAGTGCTCCCATAGGGGGAGCTGGTTATCTTCACCTTCCGGCCTTGTGTCACATCTTGCTTTGTCAGTAAGCAAGTAAATATTAATTTAGTCTGTCTTTACTTACCTCTCCACGAACAGATACTACACTTTGAAATATTTATTTTCAGAAAATTTGTAAAATTACATTTGAAATAAATTAAGCACAAAGACATCAAAAGTGTGGTGAAAATGGAGGTCGTTGGTCATCCTTGACAAAAAATGATAACAATGCCTATCCTACTCTTAACTAGAATCATCTCAGTCACCACAATACCACATTTACTCTAGGGGCCATCCTATTTAAGATACTCCCAAATTTGTTTGAAATTTTATTTTTCAAAATTATATTTATGTACAAAAATTCATTGGAATAACACGAGGAGTGGGGAAAAATAAAAATAAAACAAAAAAAATCGGTTAGTTATACCCTCCCAACCTTTTCTAAATAATAGACCGCCCACTGTTTTTCGGTTTGTTCAGAACAGAAAACAAACATGTTAATCTCTAAATGGGAGTGGAATCAAAGTGGAAGAAAAAAGAAAACGGGGGATAAATGCAATTTGGGAGAGGTCGAGGGGAAAAAGATTTAAAGTGGGGAGTGGGCATCTTGGAAGATTTCTATTACCAGGACTAGCTAGGAGGCTAAACTTAACCGAAGGGCTGGAGTCCAACATGACCAGGAACCGCGTACGCCATGCTCAGGCAGGGAACACATACTTGACTCCTTTTCGTACACACAAGCTCGCTACTTGTATCCACCTGTTTTCAAAAACCGAGGAATGTAATATTTTTTTCTATCACATCTGATCTTGACCTTCACCTGGTGCTTGAAGAAAGCGATCAGGTCCTGATCAGCAAAAGATTCAAGTCTTGCTTTTCTCTCAGCCCCGACGTCCACACCACGATCGCGAGAAACACTATTCGTCTCTCCCTGTCGCATGTCGGCCCGACGTTGTTGATTACACTTTGATCCTATCTCAAAAGACCAGCCAGCTTTTACTTTCATCGCTATCGGTCTTACTTTCTTAAAATTTTAAACTTCTTTTCTTTTTTCTTTCTTTCCTTTTCTTTTTTCTTTCTTTTCTTTTTTTCTGCTTTCTTTAATGTATTTTTCGTTTATTTTTTTGTAATTTATTTTTTGTCTTTATTTTAATTTTTCCTTTTCCCTCCTTTTTCTTTAATTTAGTTTTTTTTCTTTCTTTCTTTAATTTCTCTTTCTTTGTTATCCTTTCTTTATTATTTCCTTCATTCTTTCTTTCTTTTTTACTTTTGTTTTTTACTTTATGTATTCTTCTTTTTCTCTTTTTTCTCTTTATTTAATTTACTTTATTCTTTCCTTCATTTTGCTTCTTTTCTTTTGTTTCGTCTTCCATTCTTTCTTTAAGTAATTTTTTTCTTTTTCTTTTTTCTTTTCCCTTCTTTCTGTTTTCTTTCTTTTTGCTTTCTTTCAAGACATTGAATACGAAGGAGATTCTTTATTTTAAATCAACGTTTTATTTATTTAACATTTTATTTCCTTGAAATATATTATGGAACACTGTTACACACATTAGATCACTGTGTAAAAGTCTTGACTAATCAAGTAAGATTTACTATATACAAAAAAAAATAATTTGTTTTTGTCTTCTTTCTCAACACCGACGCATTTCCACTTATTGAATTGTGATAGCCTCCTCTATATTTTATTTATTTATAAAAAATCACATTATGTTCTTCCCATTTAAGTCCTACTCCAATTTAGAGATCAAATAAAAAACGAAAACAGCAGGGTCTTAATAATCTGTCCCTTGATTGTATTTGGTTTATTTGTTTATCTTTCTTTTGAGAGTGTTTTATTGTGTCACTCCTCATAATATTGCCCATTAACAAGTGTTTTAAGGGGCTGCCACCGGCTGACAAAATGAAATCCATAGACTGGTACAGTCTGGACCTTCTCCTTAGCCTTTTGGTTAAGATCAGAGTGTAGTATCTGTTCCGATGGATGCTTCACTTTGTAGACCGCTACCTGCTTGTCCTTCGGGCGTTGATTCCGTCGGTCTGAGGTATTGTCCTGTACAATTCTAGGAGGTCCATCCTCACAGACTTTACCTTCTCTTTGAGAAGGGGTTAGTTTATTGCTAATCGCCTGAGGCGCTCCTACCAAGGAATGCCGACGGGGCTGCTCAGGCATTTTTTGTATGCCAGATGCGCTGATCCTAGTGCGCTGGCTAACCACACCTGGCCTTCTCTTGGAGAGGAGGTAAATAAAAATACTTTGACCTTGTGTCTAACCTCCTAGAGGTAAATAACTTGGTCTTCGGGCCTTAATTCTGCCGGTTTGCGGTATTTTCCTGTGCTGTTCTAGGAGGTTCATCCTCCCAGGCTTTGCCTTCTCACTCTTTGAGAACGGGTTAGTTAATTTTTAATCGCCTGGGGCATCTCTACTTTTTGACGAAGCTGCTAGGGCGCTGGATTTTCAATACCACTTTCCCGACCTTGTGTCACATCTTACCGAAATAGAACGTAGATAAATACCTCCAAGTGTCTTTCCTCACCAGATCTCCCCGCAAAGTGTCTCCCCCAACTGGTTTGAAACGTTGTTGATTATGATCCTTGTTATTCAACTTTATCAAAGTGTCACCCTTCGTAAATGTTTCCTATGCCAAGTGTCTTCCCTAGTCACTTTTTAACTGGTCCGAAATGTATGTCATTATGAACTTCGTCGGTCAGTACTAATTAAATAATCGACAAAGCGAGAAGAAGCCACCGCCTGTTTTAAGTGTAATTTGTCTGACAGGTACTTCAAGAAAGCGATCACATTAATAAGAATACAAGCAGATACATTTCAGAATAATCGGTTAATTAGTAATCAACCGTTCATTATAAAATTTTGAACAAAGCTGCTAGGCGGAAGAGGTCGAAATGTGGGCTGTATTTAGATTAATTCACTTTACATAGCTTATGTATTCTCTATAATGTGTGTACCCTGGCAGTTCATGTTTATTTCAATTGTGTGTAGGGACTTTTAACGTAAACGCTTACGTAACTAATTTTGTCTATAATTTTCAAGCGCTTTTATGTATCATATATCCTGTTCTTTCTTGTGTATGCAAATTCAACTGTCTCTTTATTATTACCGTTTCTATATCATTGTCTTATTTGTCTTTATATTCCGACTTCGTGATATCCACCATAACACAACATATACAACATGGCGGCCACGGGTTAGAGAAGAGGCTCCAAGAATATTAAATATTTCTATTTTATATCTGGTGAGCTGCCGACGTGCCAAACACTTTTAAGTGTTAGAATGTTACTTTCTTAGAACGTGCATGACAATTTTATTACTAGCAACCCCTAGTTCTGAACATGCAAACTAAAGAAAAACATGGGAAAATAATCTAAAAAAATAGAATATAAAATATTTTTTTTTTTTGCTTTTGGGTCACGACTTATAAAGGATAAGGGTTAATGGGATAGAATGATTGCCAGTCGAAAGATGGGAAACACTATTGGAGTACTAACATTGTTCATTGGTATAAACGACATATCAAACTTTGATTCTGACTAGTCAATTTTCATTTGTTATTGGTGTACCATGTTATTGGCACTATAATAATGTACTTCGCAATAGTTTATTAAAAAATGATGTAGTCCCGCCTGGAAACCTTTTTAAATTATGACTGAAAAATCAAAATCAGAAAGAGGAATAACTCATATTTTTAATTGAATAATATAAAAAGAATTACAACTAAAATGTTATTTCTTTTTCTGTATACGTTTAAAATAATGTGCAAATAAATAAAAATGAAAAACTAAAACGACTTCACTGCATCCTGGGCAACATCGGGTAAGTATGGCTAATTTTTTATAAAATACTATTGTGGGTAGAATTGTAAGTCTCTCTCTCTCTCTCTTTTTCTTTCTCTTTCGCTCTCTCCCCCTATTTACTTACACCCTCCCACACACACACGAGGGAGCTCTCCCAAAATGAGCACTTTGCATTTGGACAAATATAAAAAGTTGCCTCAGTCTAGAAGCATTTCTTCTTCACTGATCGAAAACAGAACAACGTGACCGCAACGTGTTCGGGACCCGTTTGGAAATTCTAACATCGATTGTCCTCAATCGTATTTAGTGAAGTCAACCAGCCAAGGCGGTAAACACGTGTCGACAAAAATCCGGCGCTACAGATTTCGGAGGTAATCTGTTTTGTGTACGTGTGTTCGCGTCTCTCTCTGTTGGGTAAGGCATGTCGAATTATAACCCCCCTCTCCCTTTCTCTCCCTCTCTCTCACACACACACACACACACCCACACACACACTCTCCATCTGTTTTTTCACCCTCTGTCTGTCTGTCTGTCTGTCTGTCTCTCTCTCTCTCTCTTATATGTATAGAAATACATATACGTTATGTATCTATGCGTAGATTTTATAATATATAGCATTATCTAACCTTTTTTAATACATTTACACAGACACACACCAGAGGGTTTCAGAGTGGAATTATCTCCCTTTTTGTGATCGTAGAGGGCGCTACGACACGCGTTATGACAAGGAGAGCAAAGACTGCCACTCTCACTTTTTTCATTAGACTCACCTCGACAGACACACCTCATGGTCTCTTCTTTTCATCCGTTTCTGGCCTTGACGAAAACACCACACAGCACTCTATTCGGTATGAAAGACTTCTCTCAACTCACACACATCATTTGCCGGTTTTCTTATACAAATTCTCGTAGACACAACTTCATAGCAAACCAAGTTGTGTTCGTCAAAAATAATTTTTTTATATATACTTTATTGTTTTCGAGTTGTTACTTTGTTTTCATTGGTCCATGCTTGTATTCGAACCCATTAACTGCAATCAATCACCTCAAATACTTGGGACGCGCAACGAAAGTGAAATTAGCTTGCTCTTTAAACAAAAAAATGGTTACTGTTAGATTGAAAAAAAATTCACTAAAACTCAGACAATTATCCGATCTTAATGGAATTCTCAGTGTTTATTAATTAATCTATATAATAATGAAAGGTATCGGATATTTTTTGAGTTCAAGAGAAAATATTTGAAATAATGGCATTATGGGTAGAGTCTGATATCTGCTGTTCAGCAACGATATTTATTATAATGGCATCATGGGTAGAGTTTCTGCTACTTAGCTTTTAGTTCAGGGTAGTCCAATCAATATTTATTATAATGGCATTATTGGTAGAGTCTTGCCTCTGCTTTTTAGCCTTTAGCTGAGGGTAGTCCAATCGATATTTATTATAATAGCATTATATGTAGAGTCAGGCCTCTGCTGTCTAGCCCTTACCTCAGGGTAGTCCTATCGATATTAATCATAATGGCATTATGGGTAGAGTGTGACCTCTGCTGTTTATCTCAGGGTAGTTCAAGCAATATTTATTATAATGAGATTATGGGTAGAGTTTCATTTTTGCTACTTAGCTTTTAGTTCAGGGTAGTCCAATCGATATTTATTATAATGGCATTATGGGTAGGGTCTAGCCTTTGCTGTTTATCCCTAAGCTCAGATATTTATTGATATATTTATATAAACTGTGTCCATCGCTTTATTGCAGATTACAAAATAATCAATATTTCAGTAAATATGAGTTATAAAAAGCTGAAAATTACACCATCCAAGGACTGTATTAAGGTGAGATAAATCCTAAAATTTCATCAAAATTCATGTCATATTTAAAAAGTTATGTTATTTTTTTAATATTCAAGGAATTTTCTTTAGCTCAGGGTAGTTCCAGCAATATTTATCATAATGGCAACAGCAGAGGCCAGACACTACCCATAAGGGTAGAGTCTGGCCTCTGCTGTTAAGCCCTTAGCTCAGGGTAGTTCAAGCGATATTTATCATAATGGCATCATGAGTAGAGTCTGGCTTCTTCTGTTAAGCCCTTAGCTCAGGGTAGTTCAAGAGATATTTATTATAACGGCATTATGGGTAGAGTCTGGCCTCTGCTTTTAAGTCACAATCCACATTAGCTAACTTACACCTTTTCAGAAATACAGGACCCCTCATAATTCAACACAATGTGTTTGACTGACATATATTTTGTATAAATAAATCTGTTCCTACGAGTGATTCATCCCGCATGGGGCGACAGATTGGATAAGGAGAGGTCAAAGATCAAAAGACAGGTTAGATAAAAGTTAAGCACAAAGCGACAGTGAATAACGCTTATGTGATTGTATGATGGAACAAAGGGACTGTGACGTCACTTGTTGTTGTCGAGACAAGAGTCGAAGTCAGACCGCTGTTGAACTCGAAACGAGTGGATGTCTAAAAATAATGATCTGGAAACTTTCAGTTTGGATCTCAAATGAGACGAGAATTAGTTCAGCCCACGATGGTACTCGAAGTGAGTGGACGTCCAAAGATAATGGTCTTAAACTTTAAGTTTGAGTCTCGAAGGAGACGGGAATGAGCCACTTTATCTATTTCCCCCCATCTAGTCAAAAGAATAGTTAAGTCAAAAACCGAGAAGCAAAACAAGTGCAAAACGGCGACTCTGCCTTCTGAATTCTTTCTTTGTCGTATGAGAGAGTTTTATTCTCAGAGAACAGATGCACCACAGAAGACGATGAAGAAATCAACACTGCGATGAAGACGACAAAGGAAGGTAAGAAAATCTAAGAAAATCTTAATAAAACTAATGACACAACGTTAGACGACTAAGATTACGGCCAAATGAAGAATGGAGAACGGAGAAGGAGAAAAAAAGGTATCAGGTAAATTATGAACTATTGTGTTAAAAGAGAGTTTTAAGAAACCCATGTACACACACACCGAGTGTGTTAAAAAAAGAGTAAAAGAAAGTTTGCATGAAGTTTGTAGCATCGTATGATCGATGGGCTGCATTTTAAGAGACACGCACATACGCATTAACTCTCATCCACACATTAACTCCCAGTTAAAAGAGACACCCTAACCAAATCGACCCACGCAGCCAAGAGGAGTGAGTAAAATTCTATAAAAAAAAGAACTCACAGTTTAAAGGCTTCGAAATGCTTAAAGAAAGACTTTTGAAAACGCTTCTAAAGTTTCGGTTTCGAGAAGCATTGATTTAAAGATCGTTTGATCGATACCGTTACAATTGTTGTTGTTATTATCATTATTATTATTATTTACTCACTAGGAGTTATCACACTGGTCATCGTCAGTGATCGCCCACTGCCAACAACCTGTGGTATTCCCTGGAGTCTGAGTGACAACAAGTCTCCTCAGACTTCCAGTATGCTCCACCTCTTTTCGTTCATCATCGCTGATGACCTTGCGGTATCGCAACAACCACCTACCACCGATTTCCCGCTGATAAGGGCCATTGGTTCCCTCTGGGGCCCGAGTGGCAACAAGCCTCCCCAAGGTCCCAGAGCTGTCCGCGCTCTTCCAGTGGAGGTCTGGTTTGCGCTTTCCCTCCTCGACCCTCTGTCCATAATTTTCGTGGTGTCAGCCTATGCTTGCGCCTCTATCGTGCGGTTGTATTTTCCCCGGTTCTGTTGTCTTATGCTTCCATGTGTTTGTTCTCCATTCGTTGCTTATGTGGGTTGGTTTCCGCATTCGAGGACATTTCTCAGGATTGTAGCTGTTTTGATCATTACTGTCCTTTGTATGGTCTCAGTTATCCCTTTGATTCCTATTTCTCCTAGTCTTTTCTCCATGTTTTTGGGGACTGTTCCTAGTGCTCCTACGATTATTGGTGTTATACTGACTTTCTTCATGTTCCATATTCCTTTCAGTTCTCTGGCAAGTTCAGTATATTTGCTTCTTTTTTCCGTCTCTTTGATCTTCACTCTGTGGTCCGCTGGAACGGCAACGTCTACGATTTTGCAGGATTTTTTTTTCTTGTTGATTATTATCATATCCGGTCTCCTTGCTGTTATGGGTTTGTCTGTTTGTACATTCATATCCCATATGATTTTGTGTTTTTCGTTTTCTAGTACAGTTTCTGGTTTGTGTTTGTACCGTTTTTTTGCATATTCGAAATTCAGTTGTTTGCACATTTCCCGGTGTACTTCTTTCCCCACGCTGTCATGTCTGTTCTTGTATTCCTTTTGGGCTAGCTTGCTGCATTCACTTATTATATGATTTATCGTTTCGTCTCTTTGTCCACACAATCGGCATTTGCTGTTTTCCTGGGTTTTATCTATCTTTGCTTTAATAAAGTTTGTCCTAATCGCATTGTTCTGTGCGGCCGTCAGCAGAGATTCCGTTTCTCTGTTCAAGTGTCCTTTTCTTAGCCATGCCCAGCTATTTTCATTGACTTCATCGCTTGTGAGTCTTATAAAGCGTCCATGTAGTTGTTTTTCTTCCCACTTTTCCTTTCTTGTCTTTTTGTTTCTGGGTTCAGTGCTTCCGGAGTTGTTTGTTGGGCTGGTGTCTCTTGCTGTGGTGATCAGTCTTTCCGTGTTCTGGGTTACATATTTCTCCAGCTCTTTTTTGGTGTCTTCCACACAGTCTTCTATACTTACCAGTCCTCTACCTCCTTCATTTCTTTTCATGTAGAGTCTGTCCGTATCGTTTTTGGGTGCAATGCATTGTGCATGGTCATTAGTTTTCTAGTCCTCTGGTCAAGGTGCCTGAGTTCTTCTTTGGTCCAGCCTATGAATGGTCCAGAGTATCTTATTAGTGATACAGCCCATGTGTTTATCCCTTTTAATAGATTTCTGCTATATAGTTTAGTTTCTAAGAGTTTCCTTGTTCTTCGTAGATATTCTTTTCCAATCTTCTCTTTCATTTCTGTATATTTGATTGTGTCTGCTTCCAGAACTCCCAAGTATTTATAACTATCTTGTTCTAGCGCCCTCATCTCCTCTTGGTTGGGGAGTTCTATGCCTTCTGTCGTCTCCAGTTTTCCTCTTTTAATCTCTAGCAGTGCACATTTTTCTATTCCAAACTCCATTTGGATATCCTGGCTGAATATCCTGGTTGTATTTATCAGCTTTTCCAGTTCTTTTTTGTTTTTTGCAAACAGTTTAAGGTCATCATGTACATCAGGTGGTTTATTCTTTGTTCTGTATCCGTAAACCTGTATCCGGCATCGCACTTTCTGAGTATGTAGTTGAGTGGCATCATGGCTATTATAAACAATAGTGGTGATAGAGAGTCTCCTTGAAACATGCCTCTCTGTATTTTTATCTCAGACAGGTGTTGTCCTCCGGCTGTCAGTTTTAGTCTCCATGTTTCCATTGCTTTCTGGATGAGATTAATAATCCTGTCTGGTATCTTGTATATTTTTAAGCATTCAATTATCCATGTTTGGGGGATTCTGTCGTAGGCTTTCTTGTAGTCAATCCATGCCATGGTTATGTTCTTTTGTCTGCTCTTCACCTCCTTCAGGGTCTTTTGATCAATGTATAGTAGATCATGTGCCCCTCTTTGTCCTTTTTGTTCCTCGGGGAGCAGTCCACGTTTGTCCAGGGATTGGTAGATTTGTTCTCTCAGTTGTGCTGTGAGAATTTTCCACATTATTGGTAGACATGTTATCGGTCTGTAGTTGCTGGGGGTTGTTCCCTTTTTGGGGTCTTTTTGTATTAATGTTGTTCTTCCTTCTGTCATCCATTCTGGTACGTCTGTTTTGCGGATACATCCACTCAGTTTCTGCGCTAGTCTTTCGTGCAGGGTCGTGAATTTTTAAAACCAGTATGCATGTATTCCATCGTGGCCTGGTGCTCTCCAGTTTGCCATTTTTTTTAGGGTTTTCTTGATCGTTTCTTTGTTAATTTCTGTTTCGGTTCCTTGTTCGATTTCCTGCAGTTCATCTTTCATGTTTTTCAACCATTGGACATTCTTGTTGTGCTTTTTTGGTTCTTCCCATATCTTGCTCCAGAAGTGTTTTGTTTCTGTTGGGCTCGGTTGCTCTGTTGTTGTTTTTTCTCCATTTACGTTTTTGTAAAACTGGCTTTCATTGTTTTCAAAGGTCCTGTTCTGTTTGCTCTGTTCTGATTTGTACCTGTATCGTCTCAGTCTTCCTTCTATTGCTGCTATCTTTTGTTTTATTTCTTCATGTTTCTCATTTAGTTTTTCCTTGCGTTTCTGATTTTTGCTTCTTAATCGTTTCATGTCCTCCTTTCTCCTGTTCACGGTTTTAGCTTCTTTCCGGAGTTTGGTGATCTGGGTTTCCAGTCTGATTTCCCATCCAGGTTTTGTCGGTCCTCTCTTTTGTCCATTCTCTTCGTTTCATACTTACCGATTTTGCCCCTGCATATATCAGATTGTTTAGGTCTGTAATAGTTTCTGTTAGAATGTGTGTGAGGTGTCTGTTTACTCTTTCTGTTTCTGCTTTTATCTTCTTCGCTACTTCATTCCTGAGAGATGGGAGTTTTGTTTTGTTTTCTAACATGTATCGTCTAATGTTCTCCACTTCACTTGCTTCTTTTTTGTTGAGTTCTATCTCAGCAGGTTCTGTGGTTCCGCAGTCTTCTATCTCATCTGGTTCTGTGATTCCGTAGTCTTCAATCTATTCAGTTTCAGTGTGTATGTTTTGCCCGTCCTCTTCCTGTGGTTTCTCCTTCGGTGGTGTATCTTGCTCCGTTTCGCCATTAACCTTCTGTCTGATTTCTGTCAGTTCCATCTCCGAGAACCATCCTCGCTTGAGGATCTGTCTTGCTTGATCTGCTATCCTTTGTTCCGTTGTATGGTAGTCACTAGCAATGTCCCAGAGATGTTTCATTCGTTTTCGGTAGCCTCTTTCTGTAGGGTAGCGGCTTTTATAATAGCACTCCATCACCAGTCTGTTCTCTTTCGTGGCCCATTTCTTTCTATATCTTTTCAGTTTGCTGTTTTCGCTCTGGTTTTCCTGTCTTTGGTCTGTGTCCTTGTCATACCTGGAATCAGAGAGGTTACTTACCTGGTTTTTGTCCGTTGTCTTGTTTCTGAAATGAGAAGGGCCAACATTCGCAGGATGCGGACCGGGTCCCCCATGTTGGCTAACGAGGGAGCACCTGCCCATCATGACACTCAGGTCTTTCTCCTGAGTCATTATTATTATTATTATTATTATTATTATTATTATTATTATTATTATTATTATTATTATTATTTATTGTGTTAACTTCCCATTTAAATAATTCGTGTTGTTTCCATCACTAATAAATAAACTTGCCGTATCACAACAGCCATTTACTATTGATTTCTTGCTGGTAAGGACCATTGGTCTTCTCTGGGATTTGGGTGGCAATAAGCCTCTCCAAGGTCCCAGCAGTCTCTGCACTTCCAGTGGAGGTCTGGTTTGTGCTGCCCCTCCTCGGTCTTCCCATCCTCCTTGACCCTATGCAAATATTTTGTGTGGTGTCAGCCTAGGCTGGTACCATTTTTTTTAGGGAGGCGGGAAGTTGATGGTGTTTCTTGCTATTTCTGTCCATCGATTCATTTTTGTGTCGTGTCAGTTGAGGCCGGTGTAATTTATTGGGGGGAACTTATAAAGTGATGTTTCTTGCATTTTCTGTTCCTTTGTTTGTGATGTGTTCTTTCTGTGGTTTTGTTTTCTTTCTGTAGTAGATTCCATGTGACCCTTCGTAGCTTATGCGGGTTGGTTTCCGCATTCAATGATTTTTCTTAAGATTGTAGCTGTTTTGATCATTGCCGTCTTTTGTATAGTTCCAATGATCCCTTTGATTCCAATTTCTTCCAGTCTTTTTTCCAGTTTTTTGGGGGATTGTTCCTAGTGCTCCAACGATTATTGTTATTATACTGACTTTCTTCATGCTCCATATTCCTTTCAGTTCTCTGGCTAGTTCTGTGCATTTGCTTCGTTTTCCCGATTCTTTGATCTTCACTCTGTGGCCTGCTGGAACAGCGAAGTCTACGATTTTGCAAGATTTTTCCTTTTTGTTGATTATTATAACATCCGGTCTCCTTGCTTGCATAAGTTTGTATATCCATATCCCAGATGATTTTGTGTTTTTCGTTTTCCAGTACTGTTTCTGGTTTATGTTTGTACCATTTGTCTGCGTATTCGAAATTCAATTGTTTGCACAGTTCCCTGTGTACTGCTTTCCCCACACAGTCATGTCTGTTCTTGTATTCTTTTTGGGCTAGTTTGCTGCATTCACTTATTATATGATTTACTGTTTCGTTTCTTTGTCCACAGACTGCATTTACTGTTTTCCTGGGTTTTATCTATTTTAGCTTTAATGTAGTTTGTCCTAATTGTATTGTTCTGTGCAGCCATCAGTAAATATTCCGTTTCTCTATTCAAGTGTCCTTTTCTTAGCCATGCCCAGCTATTTTCGTTGGTTTCGTCTCTTGTCAGTCTTCTGAAGCGTCCATGTAGTTGTTTTTCTTCCCACTTTTCTTTTCTTGTCGTTTTGTTTCTGGTTTCGGTGCTCCCTGTGTGTTAAGTTATGTATTTCTCCAGCTCTTTTTTTGAGTCTTCCACACAATCTTCTATACTTACTTTGTTTCTTTTTATGTAGAGTCTCTCCGTATCGTCTTTTGGATGTAGTGCATTGTGCATGCTCATTAATTTTCTAGTCCTCTGGTCAAGGTACCTGAGTTCCTCTTTGGTCCAGCCTATGAATGGTCCAGAGTATCTTATTAGTGCTACTGCCCAGGTGTTTATTCCTGTTACTAGATTCTTGCTATATAATTTCGTTTCTAGGAGTTTTCTTGTTATTCGTAAATATTCTTTTCCAATCTTCTCATTCATTTCTGTATTATTGATGGCGTCTGCTTCCAGAAATCCAAGATATTTGTAGCTATCCTGTTCGCCTAGCGCCCTCATTTCTCCTTGGTTGGGGAGTCCCATGCCCTCTGCTGTCTCCAGTTTTCCTCTTTTTTATTTCTAGTAGTGCACACGTTTCCATTTCGAATTCCATTTGGATGTCCTGGCTGATGATTCTGGTCGTATTTATCAGCTTTTCCAGTTCCTTTTTCTTTTTTTCAAATAGTTTCAGGTCATCCATGCACATCAGGTGGTTTACTCTTAGTTCTGTGTCTGTAAACTTGTATCCGGCATCACATTTTCTGATTATGAGGTGGAGTGGCATGATAGCTATTATAAACAATAGTGGTGATAGGGGTCTCCTGGGAAGATGCCTCTCTGTATCTTTATCTCAGTCAGGTATTATCCTCCGGCTGTCAGTTCCAGTCTCCATGTTCCCATTGCTTTCTTAACAAGATTAATCATCCTTTCGGGTATTTTGTATATTTTCAAACATTCAATTATCCATGCTTGAGGGATTCTGTTGTAAGCTTTTTTGTAGTCAATCCATGCCATGGATATGTTTTTTTTTCTGTTTTTTACCTCCTTCAGGATCTTTTGATCGATGTATAGGAGGTCATGCGTCCCTCTTTTCCCTTTACGGCATCCTTTTTGTTCTTCGGGGAGTAGTCCACGTTTGTTTAGGGACTGGTAGATTTGTTCTCTCAGTTGTGCCGTCAGGATTTTCCACATTGTTGGTAAACAGGTTATTGGCCTGTAGTTACTTGAGGTCGTTCCTTTTTTGGCATCTTTTTGTTTAAGCGTTGTCCTTCCTTTGGTCATCCACACTGGTATGTCTGTTTTGTAAATACATCCTCTCAGTTTCTGCGCTAGTCTTTCATGTAGGGTCGTGAATTTTTAAAACCAATATGCATGTATTCCATCATGGCCTGGTGCTTTCCAGTTTGCCATTTTCCTTAGTGTGTCCTTCATGGTTTCTTTAGTAATCTCCGTTTCTGTTCCTTCTTCTATTTCCTGTAGTTCATTTTTTATGTTTTTCAACCACTTGGCATTTTTGTTGTGTGTTTTAAGCTTTTTCATATCTTGCTCCAGAAGTGTTTTATCTCTGTCGGGTCAGGTTGTTCTGATGTTATTCGTTCTCCGTTTACGTTTTTGTAAAACTGACTTTCATTGTTTTCAAAGGTCCCATTCTGTTTCTGCTGTTCTGATTTGTATCTATATCGTCTCAGTCTTCCCTCTATTGCTGCTATCTTTTGTTTTAATTCTTCATGTTTCTTAATCAGTCTTTCCTTGTGAAGCGGATTTCGGCTCTTCCTTCCTTTCCTATTCTATTTCATCCTGTTTACGGTGTTAGCTTCTTTCTGGAGTTTGGTTATCTGGGTTTCCAGTCTGATTTCCCATCCAGGTTTTGTCAGCCCATTCTTTTGGCCAGGCTTTTTTTCTTTTTTTAGTTTCATATTTACTGATTTTTCCTCCACATATATCAAGTTGTTTAGGTCTGTGATAGTATATGTTGGGATGTACACGAGTACCTTGTTTACTGTTTCTGTTTCAACTTTTAACTTCTTCCAATCTTCGTTTCTTAGAGATGGGAGATTTGTTTTGTTCTCAGACATGTATTGTTTGATGTATTCCACTTCTCTTGCTTCTTCCTCTGTGAGTTCTACTTCGGTGAGTTCTATGATTTCGTAGTCTTCGACCTCTTCCGTTACTGGGTTTATGTTTTGTCTGTCTTCTTCCTGGTGGGTTTCCTCGGGTTGTGTTTCTTTCTCTGTTCCACTCTTTTGTTTGATTTCCGTCAGTTCCATCTCCGAGAACCATCCTTTCTTGAGGATCTGTTTTGCTTGGTCTGCTATCCTTTGTTCCATTGTATAGTAACCAGTAGCAGTGTTTCGAAGATGTTTCAATCGCTTCCGGTAGCCTCTTTCTGTGGGGTGGCGACTTTTGTAGTAGCATTCCATTACTAGTCTGTTCTCCTTTGTGGTCCATTTCTTTCTATATTTTTTGTTTTTCATTCCTGCTTTATTGTGTTTGGTCTGTGTTCTTGTCATACCTGGAATTGGAGGGGTTACTTACCTGTTTTTTGTCTGTAGTTTTGTTCCTGAAATCAAAGGAGCCAACATTCGCTGTATGCAGACCGGGCCCCCCATGTTGGCCATCACGAGAGCACCTGCCCATCATGACACTCAGATCTTTTTTCTGAGTTCCACGGATTTCATTGTTATTATTGTGCATTACTCATATGTTGGTGTATGTGGCTACACCAGACCCATGTTTAGTTTGCCTGTAATCCTATCCCAAGGATTGTGTTTATCTCCTTTTAATAATGTAAAATGTGCACTATCACACACAAAAAAATAAAATAATAATAATAATAATATATATGTTACTTAACTACGTTTTATAGGCTAATCTTAGACAGCCGGGGGGTGGGGGAGACCATAGATTCCCCTCCCGTTTTTATCTGATAAATTTATGCCAGATTATAAAACGCATACAAGTCTTTATAGTTTGGACACTAATTTTCAAAAATTCCATAAGTAAAAACTAAAACTGATTTTTCTGTCAGACTTTGGGCAAGTAAATCATATCTGACTAGTTTTAAATATAAAAAGCGAAAAGTTACATGGTAAAGCTTTTTTTGTTTAAATTATTATTATTATTATTATTATTATTATTATTATTATTATTATTATTTTGTTATTTTTATCACGGGACTGCCTTTATCAAATTAGTAAACTTGAGTACATTTTAAATTAATGTACCCCCTAATTGTGAGCTGTACTCGACCTAAATAAATTAATAAAATATAACAAATGTATTAATAACAATAAGATAAAATAAAAAAGGAAACCTTAGAATTAAAATACAGTAAAAAAAAACTAAGACAAATAAAACAAAGGAAAAACCAAACGAACAAGATTAAAGCCTAATGTATCAACATCCCACCACAAATTGAAACCAGACGGGAAAACGTGTCTTGGTACACAACGAAACATCCACCGGATATCGACGCATCTTCGACAGCCATCATACATTCTGACATTAGCTGTGTGTTTTTCCCTTCACCTCCTTCACCCTTTTTCGTTTCTTTTTAATTTTAACTGGTCGCCGTACACGAACCCCGGAACACGAGTTATATTTCAAACTCAAATTCCAACGTTTAACCCTCACGGTCGTTGTTAACAACTCGGTAACTCAGCGAGAGAGTAATCCTATTTAAAAGCAGCTGTCGTAAAGAATTAAAAGAATCATTGCATTAAAGGCACGATGACAGCTGTGCCAATACTACTCACTACAGAGCCCAGCCTAAATTTGGAACGACAAATAATTATAAATATTTGTTTCTCTCTCTCTCTCCCCCCCTTGCTCTCTCTCTCTCTGTATATATATATATATATATATATATATATACTAGACCACCCGTGACCCGTTGGGTCAGTTTGTTATATTAGCTATGGAATTCATGTATGAGCGTGACACTTGTGACATAAAGAAAATAGGTTTTTTTACATAACAGAAGCATTTCTATGAAAGTATATTAAAATGAAAAAAGAATATAGATAGATTTCTATGAGTCGTTCTGTTTATTATAATTGTTTTTTTTTTTAATTACAGTTACTGAATTATAAGTGGTTGGTTAGGGCGATTTGAGAAAGGAAGGGGGTACAGCAAGCTTTCTCGCGTACGTAACGAAAACAGAGGGAGTAGGAGTGGTGAAATCTATGAGAGGGAAAGTGGGAGGTGGTTTCGTTCACCGACCGCTAGTATGGCTGATATTAATAATGAGTGTTGTTTTTTTGTTTGTTTGTTTTTGTTTTTTTAAAAGGGAGGAGTTTTTTTGAAACTGCGACAGACTTTACGAAGTCCTCCCGTTGAATGTTTTTAGCCGTGAAGAAAACAAATAAACTATTTGATGAAATTAAATGAAATTGTTTAAAAATTTCCAGAATGAAAAATTTCATGCGTTCGTTAATCATAATAGAGAATAACGGAATCGGAATAACAGATTGAAGACGATGCTATTTACGCATGCGCAACCGGATGTTGAAAACCGGAAAGCTGAAAGCTGATTGCAAACATACAAGAACAATAGAGTTTTAGTATTATGTAGATATATAGGGTGTTACGGAGCCCTCCAAAAAGGAGCGCGCTCCAGGAGCACACTCCTTTTTGTTGGAGAGAAGGGCTCATTTTATATTCAACAGGAGTTGAGCGGGAGCTACTCCATTTGGGACTAAAGAGCGGTGGTTTTATCGCTCCGCGCTCCAAAATTATTTGATTTTTTTTTCTTTTAAACATTAGTTTTTTATTCATCAATAAAAAGGAAAAGAAAAGAAAGTCTCAGAGTTTACTCTGAATTATTTTTTAAAATTATATCTGGTAAATGGAGAGAGAGAGAGGGAGAGGGAGGGGGAGAAAGGTAGAAAGAAAGAGAACATTTGAAGTTCTCAGATTTTTACATGTTGTTTCTATGTGTTAAATTTTTGATGGGACAGTTTTCTTAAGGCAGAAGACAGACAATTTGGCACCAAATGTCTTTAAATGAGCCAGTGCGTCTATAGATGTTTTTGAAGTTATTTTCTTATAGATTTGAACTTTTTTTATATTTATGATAGAATGTTTATTGTGATTGAATAAATAAGCCAATTTTTCTTTAAATTCGTGTTTTTAAATAAAGAATTTTAGGTGTGTCAACGTGATTGTGCCATATATATATATATATATATATATATATATATATATATATATATATATATATATATATATATATATATATCACAATCACGTTGACACACCGGTTCCTGTTAGATCACCGAAGTTAAGCGGCGTCGAGTCTGGCCAGTACTGACCATTTGGGAATACCAGGTGCTGTGTGTGCTCTCTGCTCATCTCGGCATTGTTTCCAGTCGTCTAGTATTACTACTTGCCATTGGAATCAAGCAATGCCAACTCAATTGCGCCACCCTTGCAATTACAAATTCACACGCGGGCAGCCCCAGGTGGGGCACTCATACGTCGAAATTGACGGGAGAGTCCATTATATATATATATATATATATATATATATATATATATATATATATATATATATATATATATATATATATATATATATCTTATCCCTTATTCCTGCCTTGTTTATTAAAACCTGCCATTTTTCCTGTCCACGCGGTCAAATAGCATTTTTTTCACTTCGTTTCCAACGATTCCTGCCAGCCACCCACACATATTCGTCCGTCGCAGGGAGCTGATTCATTCAGTTCTTCCTTACTACCAGGTTGTTTAGGGCTCCCTCCCTTCAACCCGCCCGTTCTCAACTAAGAAAAAACCGGCCGCCGCTCGACTGCCACCCCTACCCCACTTTTGTTCAATTTACAATTCACTCCACCTTTGTTTGAAATCAGCCTCCTCCTCCTCCTCCTCCTCCTCCTCCTCCTCCTCTTTCTCCTCCTCCAAACTAAACGATTCTGACCAAGGAGGGAAGTCATAATATTGTTAAGGATGAATGTCAATATTTATAATCATTTCGGCGTCATTTGATAGGGGTGGTGATGGTTGGTGGTGAACCTCCCCTTTCTTCTTCTTCTTCTTCTTCTTCTTCTTCTTCTTCTTCTTCTTCTTCTTCTTCTTCTTCTTCTTCTATGACAAGTCATGAGATTTACCTGCCAGACAAGTTGACATTTCCTCTCTCTCTCTCTCTCTCACACACACACACACACACACACACACACACACACACACACACACACACACACACACACACACACACACACACACACACACACACACACACACACACACACACACACACACACACACACACACACACACACACACACACACACACACACACACACGTCTCTAATGATGCTCGCTTAAACAGAGCTGAAAGGGATAAGATAACGAAATACCAAGGTCTTACATACGACGTGAAAAGATCTCCATCATCCCAGTAATTATAGGAGCAACCGGACTCATAAAAAAGAATTTCAAAAACTATCTGGCGAATATACCGGGTGAACCAAATACAAGAGATATGCAAACAATTGCACTTAAAGGGACGGTTAGAATCTTAAAAAGATCTATCGGCTAGAGTGTCTGAAATAGCGGGTGAATGTCTGCCATCCGGTAGAATACCCCATCCCCAGCAAAAACAAAACGATAAGAAAATTAAAAAAAAGAATATATATATATATATATATATATATATATATAATTTTTTTAATTTTTAATTTTTTTATTATTATCATTTTTATTTTTATCTTTTTATATCTCTTTAAATCTCAACTGTTACTTCCCCCCCTCCTTTTCTCAACCTTTCCTTACACTAAATTTAAATTTAAATTTAAACAAACATACACAAGCTCTAAGCAAATAACGCGTCCAAACGATAGTGACACGTGACTTCAAATTTCCGAAACAGATGACAACAGAAGCTGAAGAGAGCCGGATGGCTAAGTCCTTCCGTGTTTGAAACCGACGGTACGAATGTTGTACTATTTTTTCTGTACCAATATATATATATATATATATATATATATATATATATATATATATATATCATGGACGGCGGCACCGGGGGGGACAGGGGGAGGGGGGGGGGGGGTTCAAGCCCCCTCACTTTTTGACTTGCCCCCCCCCCCCACTTTACGGTCATCAATAATTAAGTTGATATGCATGTGTTTAATTTTATCTAATTAGCTTATCTATTAATTGATTGTTGGTCTTATATTGTCATCATTACAATATAAGACCAACAATCAATTTTATCTAAAATTTGGCGAAAACCAAGCGAAATGGGTGAGTTTTTGTTAAATGTCCCTATTCTATAGGTATATTTACGGACTTTCATTTTCTTCTCCAAAAAATCGACACCCGGAAGCAAAACACGTACAACTTGAATTAAACTGATTTTGGCATTTCGTTAGTTTAGCTGTGAATCACAATTTATTTGCTTTCCTTTCTTGAAGACAGCGGCAGACGATCAACCGGAATAACAGAATTAGGAGTTTTTATACAAAATCTTCTTCTTCTTTTCTTCTTTTATATATATATATATATATATATATATATATATATATATATATATATATATATATATATATATATAAGTAGAGAGGATTTTTCCCCTGTACATATTTGCTTAATAGAAAATAATCCCATCCATCACAGGCTACTAAACGCACCAATTCATTACGCTTATTTACTCGAGCGTGTTATAGTAAATTTTCATTATTTTTCACCAACAAACACTAAATATTATATTTGGCCCACCATCTACGACCTTCCGCCAAACCAACTCCATATAGGTGGTAGCAAAAACCTTTCTCCCTAACAATTCTGTACTGTCACTCCACTCATCGACACCGGGAAGAGCGGAGTAGGAGATGAGAGCACGAATAATCGGTGCCCAAAGCCAGATGAAGAAATTCGACTTTTATTTTGGATTAACATTAGGTGAACTTATATACCGACACACTGACAATCTGTCCGCTACTCTCCAGGACCCCAACTTATCGTCATGCAAAGCACAAGTAATAGCCACTCACACTGTTGATACTTTGAAAAAAATTCGTTCAGATAAATCCTTTGATTTTTTTTGAAGCAATGGAGAAGAAGCGAGAAATACTGGAGATGGATGATCCAGTCTTGCCTAGAAAGCGCAAACTACCAGCCAATTTGAAAGACGGTAGTCCGGGGTTTCAATTTGATGATCCGAAGGATAGATACCGTCTAATTTACTTTGAAGGATTGGATCTTGCTATTTCTAGCATTGAACGCAGATTTAATCAACCTGGTTTCCACGTGTATAAATTAATAGAAACATTTCTACTAGATTATATACATAAAAATCTTGTTGATGAGGCAAAGCTTGGTGAAATTCAAAAGCTGTATGCTGGCGATATGGATGTCTACAAATTAAAGGCGCAGTTACCCATTTTTCAAACAATGTTGACACAATGGGTAAACACACAAGATGAGTGAAAGCCAGAAGATGTGCAGCTATCCGACATACTCCGTTTTTTTTTCAGATCTATGACCTGCCCTGTTCGATCTGTGGTGTCAAATATAGAGGTACTGGTTCGCTTACTTCTCGTCAGTCCGGCTACAGATGCAGTTTCAGAGCGATCTTTTTCTGCTATGAGACGCCTAAAAACATTCTTACGGTTCACAATAGCATCTACACGTTTAAACAGTGTGGCAATTCTGAATATCCACAAAGATAAGGCGTCTTCTTTGAACTTGAATTCTATTGCAAACACTTTTGTACAGCTTAATGATACACGTTTTAATACGTTTGGATTGTTTTAAAATATATTCATTGATATGAATATGTGCAATTACATTTGAGAATATAAATTGTTTTATGTTATTAGTATCGTTTTATATCTACAAAAGATTGTTCAGTTTCATCACAAATATTACAGTGAGGTCGGGGGCGCCGTGAAGCGATTTCAGGGTGAGACATTAACATTCGTCGAAGTATATCATGAATATTGTTCTTGAAGGACAGTTGCCGAGCAGCTGGACCACTTAGAAAAGACCGAACGTGCTTGTTACAAGACTCTACTGGACTCTCACTCCATTTTGCTATCGAGTTACCGTTATTCCACTTGAACTATGGACACACATTTGATGGTAGCTCGGGATTATCATAATCCATGGTTTAGCCTTCTCATCGACGAAGGCAATTCTGAGATGAAGCATTATCTCGATGTCCAAGGTTTTCAATGCTTCCACATGCACACATTTGTTTGTGACAGACTGGGTGATAGTCAGGATGATGTTGGTGTTACTCATGAACGTTTAAAAATTTTCGCGATCGACGCTGTTACGGATGAGAGAACATCCGTAAAAGCAATTTTGAGGGCTGAAAAATCTGTTGCAAAGCGGACCATTATTTGTATTTCCTCCACTCGCACATGGTGCATCCATTAACATACCGGTGATTTTTCGGATTGCATCGATACATTCTTTTTTCACATTGTTGAGGATCCGCATAATATTCAAAGTTATTCATTCCATCCTCCCTTCAGTCCTTCTGTCCACAGAACAACCGATACAGTATCTTTTTAGCAAAGTCCAATGAACGCAATTTGAAGTGAAGAACAGAGAAACAATGCAAGTCTGCCTTGTTAATACGCTTCCAACGAGCTATTCCAATTCCAATACATACATTTATACTTTTATACTTAATACATTTAAACTTTTATACTTTTTACTTTTGTACTTTTATATGCACCTTGTCAGTTAATACTTTTAACTTTTAAGTAAAAATGACAAAATTCAAGAATCAATTGGTTTATCAAATATAGAGAATACATAAGTATTCTCTATATTTGATAAACCAATTAATTCTTGAATTTTTACTAGAAGCGACTTGCTGATATGTTTCAAATGAGCCATCAAGCAGTGTCAGAAAATCATTTTATGTCTAGATTAAGTCCAAAAAGGTGTATTTGGCCCAAAACGACCAAATATGGTTATTTGGGCCCAGGTCCCCAAAAAATGAAATTTCTGTTCATTCTTTTTTCACCAGAAGCGACTTGCTAATATGCTTCCAACAAGACCTCAACCACTATCAGAAGATTATTTCATGTCTAAATTATGTAAAAAAAGGCATTTTTGGTCCAAAATGCCCTAATATGGTAATTTGGGCCCAGACGCCAAAAAATTGAATTTCTTTAATGTTTCTTTATCCATCACCAAGAGTATTCCATTCCGCTTCTAACAAGCCATCAACCACTACCAGACGATCATTTTAAACCAAAATATGCCCCATATAATGGAATTTGAACAAAATTAGAATAAGAATTCTAGATATAAGGTTTAGTATTATTGTATATTGATTTTAATCTTCTTTTCGAGGAATTAATTTTACCTGTCCTAAGATATGTATTCTTCTAGTATATATATATATAAAAATATACACAGTTTTTCAATCTACCCTAACTATATTCAGCATAAAAACCGGTCATAGTTATTTAATTCTATGATATTAGATAACATTTTGAAATACCGTATATAGTAGACTTCAAATGCCGACAATTAGTTTTAGGTTTTCTAAATTTGCATATTTATTTTATAAACAGCTTCCAATAAATGAATATTCTGTAATATACAGTTGTAATTTTGCATTGTCATATTTTCTTATATATATATACGCAATATTTTCGTCGGTAGAGAAATGTCTGATGTCGCTTAAATGCTGAGAACAGATACGTCGGATGTCGCCGGCATTCTGAAATGAATGAAAAAAAAATGATGTAATCTATTATGTATTATCTTCTAATGGGGGTGGGTAGTGTGGTATTTGTCCTGTTGTCATGATATCATCCTCCCAGGTATTAATTCCTCCTTTGGGGGGATGGGGAGGCGTTCGTCATGATACCATACTCTCAGTCGTTACCCCCTCCTTTGGGAGGGTCAGTGTAGTAAATGTTCGTTAACCATGATATCATCATCATAGGCTAGCAAAAGGTGTTGCATTATCCTGTACATGACGGCCTGTTGTCAACTTACTTAAAGTGCTCCATCTAGCGAGAACTTTTACTTATTATTTATAAATAACACACACACACATATATATATATATATATATATATATATATATATATATATATATATATATATATATATATATATATACTAGCTGACCAGACGCGGTGTTGCCGGGATTATATCATTGCAGGTATAGTACACATGCCCCCTGGAAGTCTTCGAAAAATTACCCCCCCCCCCCAAAAAACAAAACAAAACAACACAAGCGAGAGCGAACAACGCCCAAGCAACAAAAGGCCAATAATCTGCCTACAAATAATGTTGAAAATAGTAAATGTAGATTCGGTTAGAAAAAAGAGATAAAAGAGTAAACTACACACATACAGCATGCAACAAGCTAGCCCAGAAGGAATATAAAAATAATAAGTGCCTTGGTTGGAATAATTGTACCCTGGGTACTGTGCAAATGACTGCCATTTGGTCATGAATATAAATAGTACGAGCACAAACTCGAGTCAGTATCGTAAACTGAAAGGTCTAAAATCTCCTAGGACATGGAAAAGACAAACGGATGAACTCATCCTGGCAAGAAGACCGGAAGTAATAATAGTCAAACAGAACGAAATATGCCTACCAATTAGTAGATTTCGCCGTCCCAGCCGATCACATAGTGAAGCTGAACGAGATAGTAACACTAGTTTTTACATAGAATTTGCAAGAGAATTAAAAAAAATATGTTCATTTACCTCCTAAGAAGGAGGTGGGGTTTGAAAAGCCATCACACTGGCCTACAAAATATGCCTGAACAGTTCTGTCGGCACGTTTCTGGCTATAAGCCGTCATTAGCATGCCTCCCTGCCCAGGGAGGCATGCTGATGACAGCTTATAGCCAGAAACGTGCGTCCATGTCTACCTTTTGTGCACGCAAAAAATTAATTTGTAAATTAATTATAAAAATATGTATACAACAAATTGGTTTATAAATAAATTAATTAATTAAAAAAAAAATATATATATATATATATACAATTTATGACTTGTTCGATTAAGGGCGAATTAAAAAAGGAAAAATGCGCTAATTTGCATATTCTTAAAAAACATTTTTAACACCCTCCCCCTGACTAGAGAACATAGGTTAGAATCAGATGACCAAGACTACATGTGCTTTAGATCGACTATACATCACAGCATCAGTTACTTATATTTCTTATACCTATCCCCGTCGACCCAGGACTGTACTCTGCTAAACTCTGTCTCTGAAAGCATAGATAGAGCACTCTTAATTGACTTGAATGCCCAGATACATGTATTTGGGGATTTTAATGCCCACCACCGCGACTGATTGGGATTCTCCAACCTTACTGACGCAGCCGGCAACTCTACGTATAATTTCTCCTTAGCTCACTCCCTCTCTCAGACTGTCGATTTTCCGACCCGCATCCCCGATCGAGTAGACCAACAAGCCTCACTTCTAGACCTTTTCTTGACCTCAATGCCCGACGCTTGTGTGACGAAAGCTCATAGCCCACCGGGGGATGCTGATCACATTGTGCTAATGATACATATCACCCTAAAAAGTCGTCCAAAAGCTGATGAACCGTTGCTCAAAACAACAAGATAGGCTGATTTTGAGTCAATCAAAGATCACATCAGTGACGCCCCATGGAGGGAAACCTTCTCACTCCCTGTCGACCAGTGTGCAAACGAATTAACTGAATGGGTCAAAGCAGGCATCGAAGCCTATGTCCCCATGCGAAAATTTTTTAGCAAGCCCCACTCTCCCCAATGGTTCACCTCGGAATGTGCAGCTGCCATTTCTAAGAGGCAACAAGCATTCCGTAAATTCGGCTGCCATAAGTCAGCTACTAATAGACATACATTTATAGAGTCAAGAAATAATTGCAAGGCCGTGATAGGTGAAGTGAAGAGAAGGTATAATGAGTTAACAAAAAAACGCATCCAGTCACAGAAACTAGGTACTCGTGATTTCTGGAAAATCTACAATAGTGTAGTGAATAATGGTCAATCAACGATTCCCCCACTATCAAACCACAATGATGTCGTATGCACGGCCACTGATAAGGCTGAACTACTTGCCCAACGCTTCGCTTCTAACTCTACTTTAGACTCAGATAACCACGCCCTCCCCAAATTCCCATTGCGGACCGAAGCCACACTTGATAACCTGGTCATCACCCCATCCCAGGTCAGAGACATCATAAAAAACCTTGACACCTCCAAAGCTTGTGGGCCTGATCTTATACCAGTATTAGTAATAAAGAAATGCTCTGCTGAACTGGCCCCTGTCCTCTCCAAACTCTACAATAAATGACTAGCTGAATCTTGCTTCCCTGATAGTTGGAAAATTGCCTCTGTGGTACCAGTCTACAAGAGTTCTGAGAATAGAACCGATCCTCACAAATATCGCCCAATCAGTCTGCTGCCGATCTTTGCTAAAATCTTCGAATCCTTAATCAATCTAGCGATAGTAAGGCACTTAGATAATGCTAAACTTCTATCTGACCGCCAGTATGGATTTAGAAAAGCACGATCTACTGCAGACATCCTAACGGTCATCTCTGAACGCATGTATCATACACTTGACAAGGCAGGAGAAGCTAGGGCAGTGGCGCTTGATATATCCAAGGCCTTTGACAAGGTATGGCATAAAGGGCTTCTGAAAATACGCTCATACGGTATTACTGGGCAATTACTTAATATAATCAGATCCTTCCTAGACAAAAGAAAAATCCAGGTTGTCCTTGATGGCCGTTTATCTAAGCAACATGACATAAATGCTGGTGTACCCCAGGGATCTATCCTTGGACCCCTGTTGTTCTTGATCTATATAAACGATCTCCCTGATGACACAGTGTTTGAGATTGGTTTATTTGCTGACGACACCACGCTTTACTCTCGCCATGTTGGCAAAACCGACACAATCATATCCGAGGCATTGGTTGAATCCTTAGAAAATGACCTCCAGGCTGTAGTGGATTGGAGTCACAAATGGTTGGTAACTTTTAATGCTGCTAAGACAAAGCTCCTTTCCTTCAATAACTACAAAGAACTTCTCCATCCACCGATTGTGATGGCTAATAACATCCTACCTGAGAGTTCATCATTCTAATTCCTCGGCCTAACCTTCACAGGTAACATGAATTGGAACAAATACATCGAAGACATTGCCAAGGCTGCCGCAAAGGAAGTTGGCTCCCTTTACCGTGCTAGTAAACTCCTCTCACCTGACATTATCCTGTATCTCTACAAAGCCACCATCCGCCCATGCATGGAGTATTGTTGTCACATCTGGGCTGGTGCATCATCTACTAGTCTCTCCCTCCTTGACAAGGTCCAAAAAAGAATCGCCAACCCAATAGGTCCCTCACTGTCAACCAAGCTTCAGCCTCTGTCCCATCGCCGCAATGTAGCATCCTTGTGCTTGTTTTACAAATACTTCAATGGATTATGCTCCGATGAACTGGCTACTCTGGTGCCCCCTCGACGTAAATTCACTAGACTAACTCGACAATCAACTAAATCTCAGTCATTCACATTATTTGTTTGTTATGCCTCCTTGGGCATCTCCCATTTAACTATCTTCTCAATTTAACTGTTAAATAAAAATCAAAAATCAAACTCTTAGTTATCCAGATCAAATTCTGTTAAATATTTAATTTGATAACTCCCAAAAGTGCCCCCTCAATTTCTCCCTCCTACCACTTTCTCTGAATTCATCCAACCTCATCTTAAACTATTGCTGTTCTTAATTTGATCTGGCAACTTATTCAAAAAACATATTACTCTGTGAGCAAAAAAACTTAACTGGTTAACAGATCTAGTTTTTGAAAACTGCCTTGACAATAATCTTCCAGATCTAGGATAAATACTAAAAAAATGCCCACCATAGTTAGAAAAGCCATTTATTATCTTGAAAGTCTCAATCATATCACCTCTCATTCTTCTCTCCAGCAGAAGTAGTCAAATCCCAATTTGTCCAATCTCTCCCTGTAACTGCACTCCTTTACTTTACTTATTAGTTTTGTCACCCTTCTTTGTATGCCTTCCAGTTTCAATATTACATTCCAATTTCCATATCTAGTCGCTGGAGCCCAGGCCTGGGTGCAGTATTCTATATGAGGTCTTATTAGAGCTTTATATATCCTTAACACAACATTTGTCTCCATCGAAATAATATTCCTAACCATCCACCCGATCATTCTATTTGCCCTCGATACAATGGTCAAAATGTGATTATTTGTATTAAATGTATTATCAAATTCCACTCCCAAATCGCACTCTCCATCCACTTCTTTGATTTCTCTGTTGTTTAGTACATATTCAACTCCAACATTCCTGGATCCTACATGTAGTACTTTACATTTGTGTAGGTTAAATCCCAATTTCCAATATGATAATTTATTTAGATCCATCTGTGTTATTTCCTTTGATAAAGGTATCACAAGTAGTTTTACGTCATCAGCAAACAGTTCTATTTCTGAATTTATATTATTAGGTAAGTCATTTATGAATATCAAAAACAACAAAGGATCCAATACTGAACTCTGCGGAACACCTGAGGGTATGTACTGTGATTCAGAATAATTGTTTCCAACCTTTACCTTCATATTTCTATCCTTCAAAAACTCCCTCACAATATTTACCATTTTGTCAGTAATAATAACATTTTTTATTTTCACTAGTAAACGATGAGATACCCTATTAAATGCCTTGCAAAAATCCAAATATATGATATCTGCACTATCCTCCTCCATTAAATATTCATTTATAATGTCAATACTTTCCAAAATATTAGATAATGTTGATTTACCATGGACAAAGCCATGTTGGTTAAAATTTATATCATCCTTTATAAAATTTAATATGTGGTTTCTAATTATTTTTTCAAATACCTTACACAAAATACATGTTAAAGAAACTGGTCTGTAATTACTTTTTAAATCTATCGAACCTTTTTTATGTAGCAGTATTACTATAGCTGTTTTCCAACTATATGGAATCTCTTCATATTCCATACATTTCCTAAACAAATTGGTTATTGCATTGATAAAGCCTTCATTTGATGATAAGTATTTCAATATTTTAGTATGAATTTCATCAGGTCCCATACTTTTACTAACATCCAACTTGGATAGTAATGTCTTTAGGTTCTATTTTTAGTTCATCTATCATTTGTGTTGTACCCTCCCCATAACAACTCTCCTGTAGTGGACCAAATTCTTCAAAAGAATGAACAGATTTAAAAAAAAAAAAACTTGCTAGTACACCTGCTGTTTCTACTGGTGTGTCTGTTAAATCCCCTGTCTCATCATCTCGTACTGTACTCACGCTTTTTTGAATTTTAGTTTTTGCTTTAACATATTTGAACAATGGTTTACAGTTGTATTTAATATTCCTAACAATCTTATTTTCGTGTTTCAACTTTTCTTTTACTTCTAGTTTTTCATATTCATTTTGTTTACTTACAGCATTTTGATAATATTCCATACTTGGTATAATTCCAAATTCCCTCCAAGCTTTATCTTTTTATTTTCTTTTACGAGATAGACGATTATTGTCCCAAGGTAATTTTTCTAATGGATCCCCTTGTTTGGAGAATTTTATAATAACTTCTGGAATATTTTCTATTATAGATTTTATCTTCCCATTTAATTCCTCCCACATTTCATTAATATCAGTTGTTTTCGAGCTATAATTCCAATCGATATTTTCTCCTTTCTCTGACACAAAATCTTTTGTAATCTTAGACCAGTTCCTCTGTTCTCTGTTTATATAATCAAACTCTGCCTTCATTTTAACTTCGATTTCAATACATGCATGATCAGATGTACCTAACGGTGCTTTCAAACTTACATCTCCTATTATGCATTCATTATTTGAAAAAATCTGATCCAATGTACCTTTTTCTAATCTATTTCCCACTAGTTTATATCTAGTATCTTCTTCTATATACCAATGCAAACCGTTTGTTGTAAATAACTCCAAATATTTGTTCTACATTCTAAAGTGTTGACTAATTGAATTCATAGGAGACACAACTAAACACTTTGTCCAATTTACATTTGGCAAATTGAAATCCCAACCATTATAATATCTTCAGATTGATCTGATGTAAATGGCATCTCACTCATTTGTTCTTTTAATCTATAATCTTCCTCTATGGACAAATTCAGAGATCTGTATATACATACTACTACGAAAACTCTGCATCAATGAAATAAATGATTTTTTTCAAAAGAGACTGTAACAAAATATTTTTTATTTAAAAAAATGTATTATTACATTTTTTAAACGTAAATTTTTATTTTAACATGAGGTTTTGCGAGGAAACATTTACACAAAAGTATTTTTCTATTTACAGCCGACACTTAAATTTGTAATTCCTTATTGAAAAGAATCTGTTACCGCTATTGCTTTGAATTCATTAAAAAATGTTTGAATTGCTTTTGACTAACTTATTGATTTTCTATTTCATTATTGCTTTGAAAATTTTGTAAACTATGAATACATATAATACTGTATAGCTCTGAAAGAGAATTGTTTGTATTGTTTTGGACTTGCTTATTGACTTGCTATTTCACTTTAATTACTATTGCTTTGAAAATATTGTAAACTGTAAATATAAATTATACTGTATGCTTAAGCTTTGAATAGACTCGTTGTATTGTTTTTGACTTGCTTATTAACTGGCTATTGTACTCGAATTACTATTGCTTTGAAAACATTTTAAACTGTAAATATATATTATACTGTATGCTTAAGCTTTTTAATAGAATTGTTTGTATTGTTTTTGACTTGCTTATTAACTTGCTATTTCATTTGAATTATTATTGCTTTGAAAATATTGTAAACAATAAATATATATTATACTGCATGTGTAAGATCATGCAGAGTGGCAAACATGGATCGTGAACGAGTCCATTGTGGGTGGGACGTCGAGAAAGAAAAAATGGGCGACTTGATAACTGTTAAAAAGGAAAAGGTTCTGCAGTGCAAGTGCGACTTGAAAGACGGCGATTGAAAAGACGCGAAGACTCGAAACGTTTGGTGGTCGGAGTACCGAAGTACCGGAAGAATGGGAGTTTACCGATGTTTATGGCACCTATGAAGCTTTATTGGCTATGGTACCAAAGCCAGTCTTTTGTGTCCGCTGAAAAAATGCGGCTGATAAGCCAGTTGGTACTGTAAAAGAATCCCCTGACTTGTACTTCACCAAAGTGCTTGTAGAACAATTGCTTTAGTTCACGCTTGGATAGAAAATCCAGAGCGAATTGCTTTCCAATCGGATGTATATACGACCGAGTTTCTAGCAGAAACCAAGTCTGTGACCTCAGCAAGGAAAAAGACTTTCATGAGACAAAAGTATGTCAAAAGATTGTTTGATATGTGTGCGTAGCCGGCGTAAACAATCCGGTAATGGCAAATAATATTGTTAACTGTAAATATATATTATACGGTGTGCTTAAGCTCTGAATAATTGGTTGTATAGTTTTTGACTTGCTTATGAACTTGGTATTTCACTTAAATTACTATTTCTTTGAAAACATTGTAAACTGTAAATATATATTATACTTGTATGCTTAAGCTTTGAATAGAATTGTTTGTATAGTTTTTGACTTGCTTATTAACATGCTATTTCACTTGAATTATTATTGCTTTGAAAATAATATAAACTGTAAATATATATTATACTGTGTGCTTAAACTTTGAATAGAATTGCTTGTATTGTTTTTGACTTGCTAATGAACTTGCGATTTTACCTGAATTACTATTGCTTTGAAAGTATTGTAAACTGTAAATATATATTATACTGTGTGCTAAAGCTTTGAATAGAATTGTATTATATTTTTTTAACTGGCTTTTTGATTTTCTATTTCACTTCAATTATCATTGATGTTAAAATATTGCAAACTGTAAATATGTATTATACTATATGATTAAGTACTAGATAGAATTGTTCATATTTTTTTACTTGGTTTTTGATTTGCTGTTTCACTTACATTACCATTGCTTTTGAAATATTGTAAACTGTAAATATGTATTATACTATTAGATTAAGTACTATATAGAATTTTTTATATTTTTTTACTTGGTTTTTGATTTACGGTTTCACTTACATTACCATTGCTTTTAAAATATTGCAAACTGTAAATATGTATTATACTGTATGATTAAGTGCTAGATAGAATTGTTTATATTTTTTAACTTGCTTTTTGATTTTCTATTTCACTTCAATTACCATTGCTTTTAAAATATTGTAAACTGTAAACATGTATTATACTGTATGCTTAAGTATAAGTGTTGTAGACCCGTGCTAGGGGTCACAAAGATAACAACCACAAATTGTGACAGGTTAAAATATACAATGTATTTATTCATAGCAATACAGTAACGCCACTAAATGTGGTAGGAGATGACCGGATTCCTACCATGCGGTAAAACATGATAGGAATGTCCTCTTTATTTATCTCTTTAAATATTTACAGAAAATATAAAAACAGATGTGGCACAAGGCCAAAAACGGGTATGGGGGAGGAGTGGGGGTCGGGGGTCGTCCACTGGTCTATGCCCTAAAAAACTAGCTTCGATCACCACAATACCACATTTACTCTATGGACTTAATCTACTTAAAATATCCCCAGGTTGTTTCATGATTTTTATTTACAAAAGGAATATGTACAGAGTATGGTGATAGGGAGTGGGAGAACAAAAACTAAGCCTTAAAAAATCCCCCCAAAATAAATAAAAATAAAAGGGATGTAAAAATAAATAAAATAAATAAAATGCTAATTATGGTAAGTTAGTAGGACCCTCCCATCCTATCTAAGGTACGAACTGCTCACTGTCTTCCGGAACAACCGAAAGCAAGAGAGTCAGCTCCTAAGTGGGAGTGGGCGTTGCCTAGGGGGACAAAATAAATATTGGGTGTGGTTTTTTAAAGGGATGTGCGGTGTCCTCCAGGATAAATACCATTAGGGCAGGCCAGGGATAAAGTAAATCGGGGAGCGGGCATCCTGGAGGAGTTCTGACACCTAAAATAAAGATGGGGTACACAGGACTCATTTGTACTACTAGCTATAGGGACTGATTCAACAATTGGATATTTATGACAAACTTGTCAAAAAGAAATACCTAAGGTCGGCGTGTGCCATGCTTAGGCAGGGAACACAAACTCAATTCTATTCCGTATGAACACACATAAACTAGCGGTGTATATCCACCTACTTTTAAATAGCGAGAAGGGTAACCTCCTTCTATCACATTTAATTTTGATTTTAAGTTGATGCTTAAAATACGAAATTAAATCATAATGAGAAGGCGGCACCCCACCACTCCCTATGTCTAAGCGTGAAGACCACACTACGAGTCTAGCTACGGCTAAAATCGCAAGTAACACCATTCGTTTCTCCCTGGGCCACAAGGGGTCCATGTTGAAAACAATGGATTCTAAATCCAGGCACGTCACCCGCGATGCGAGCCGTCACTTCGTTGACATACGTCCAGTATTCACGCAGCTTGGAGCAGTTGATAAAGGCGTGCTTGCCCGTTTCAATTTCATCATCCTCGCAACGTGGACAAAAAGGGCCCATACTTAGACCAATACTGAAGCGTATGCCATTAAGGGGTACTACATTTCGAACTAATCGCCAGGTTAGAGAAAACTCAGTATTGTTAAGATAACTCCGGCCTGGCGCTCAATTCCACTGAGAGCGAACCTCCTCCTCCGATAATCCAAGTCGCCCCCCAAGTGGATCCAAAGCGGTCCCCACCACTAACTCCCGATATAGTGTTTTCCTAGACCGGGCGAGGTCACTGGACCCCGGCAGCACTCTGAGCGCAGTTCGGCATTCGTTGAAGAACCGCGATTGACCCCTTGGCTTACGACGGCATTCAGCCAAGTGGTCAGGGATGAGGTTGGGAAAAGCCTTCTCAACCGCAGGGCCCCACGCGGACTCCTCTGTCAAAGTTCTACTCAGGAATGTTAACCTCTCGGCATATAAATGGCTTGCCAAGTCGGGCATTCCCAAGCCCCCAACATCAGGACGTTGAGTACAGACCTGTCTACAGACTAGCGGCTTTCTCTTGTCCCACAAAAGCAAGAAAAGCATACGCGTTAAAGCCACCAAGCGGTCCGCAGGCAAAGGTAGTACAGCCAATCGGTAAAGGATAAGAGGAAAGATGTACATGGCACACGCCTCAGCTCGACCTCTAAGGGAAAGCCCCCTTTGAAGCCAAATCCTTACAGACGCTTCGACCTTAGACTGTACTTCCGACCAATTCTTATCAAGCTGGAGACCCGGTCCGAACCACACGCTGAGGATCCGAACCAGGCCATCAGACCAGTTGAAAAGGCCCGGCAGCGCAGCCGTGCCACTCCAGGCAGCCAACCTTAGGCCATTGGATTTGCTAAGGTTGACAACAGCCCCTGTAACATCTTCATACCTTTTGAGTGCCTTAGTTACCGTGGAAATGTCTCGACGGCACGAGACGAACACGGTAACATCATCGGCATACGCGGAGACCCTGGCTCGAGCACCACCAGGTAGAGCGATACCGCGTAGGGCGAGTCCAGCCTCCCCTTGCCTCAGCTTGCACAGGAAGGGCTCCAACACAAGAACGTAGAGGAGAGGAGACAACGGACACCCCTGACGTACCGACCGAGAAACAGCAAACGATTCCGATCGCATCCTGTTTACCTGCACCACTGCCGTCGGGCTGTGATACAGCATGGAAATCCATCTGCGGAAGTCCGGTGTAAAACCGGCGGTTTCTAAAACAGATCCCAAGAACCGATGGTCAACCCTATCAAAAGCTTTGGACTGATCTAAATTGATCAGCGCGGCTTCGGTGTCGTCTTCTAACCCCTCTAAGATCGTGCGTATCAGATGCAAGTTGTTCTGAATCGATCTCCCCTTCACAGCATAATTCTGATCAGGTTCAATCAATTCACCAATAACAGCTTGCAACCGATTTGCAAGAACTTTGGCCAAAATCTTTAAATCTGTATTTAACAGAGTTATGGGCCTATAGTCATCTAAACCCCCAACATGCTCACCCTTTTTCTTAAGCAATGTGATCACTCCCCTGGTGACTTGACCAGGGATAGAACCCTGTGCAAACCAGTGGTTGAACACATCCGTCAGAATAGGTACGAACATGTGCGACAGCCTCAAGAACAATTCATAGTCCCTGAGATTTGTCATAGCCGACCTGCTTCAACGCAGTCAGGACCTCACATTCTGTAATGAGCCCATCACAACTAGCTGCTCGAGCCGCCTCCAGGCGGGGCGAACCGGCCAAATAGTTGCCAAACTCCTCGATGCGGAGTCCGGACAGTTGGGTGAAGCGATCCGCGAAATGCTCCCGAAACCCCTCACAAATCTCTCGAGCCGACACAAGGGTGTGTCCTTCCGGGCTTTGAATTTGACGAATATAGCCATCCGAATTGCGACCTAGTGGAGCTCTATGCTCTGTAGCGTCAACATTCACGGCTTCGTTGGACACTCTTTCTAACCTAGCCCTGACTACTTGACCTTCATACCGCTCGTTAGCCGAACGTTTCAGGTCCCCCTTAGCTAAGTTTATGGCTAGGGAATCCCCCCCTTCCACCGCCCGGGCACGCTTATTTTCTAAACGCTTTTCTGTTTCAGCCTTATTTAAGGCGAGGCATTGGCTATATTTGACAGAAAAGCTCCTAATGCCACATTTGGCGTTAACCCACCACATACTCCCGTTTACCGCTCCACTAATCCCTTTTGAAAATTAAATGTTAGCCTGTCCCGGAAGTCACGTATCTCCAGTAAGGAGGTATTTAACTTCCAGTACCCAGCTAACTTATGGGTTTTAGGTTCTATTTCCATACTGGCCACAAGTAATTTGTGGTCAGAATGGGCTAACCAGTGGAACGTGGGACAAGAGATATAATCTACTTTGCCTCTTCTCACTAACAACCGATCCAAGTAAGTACTTGAAACGGAAGGCCTGCTAGAAAGCCATGTCCACCACTCCCGCCCCGGGTGATCGACACGAAACCTATCGACCAGATCACATTCAGACATGAGGTCCCCCAGTATGCGTTTAGCTTTGCTTAAAGACCTCATGCCCCTTGTGTTCAGGCTTCCTAAAAGTAAGTTTGCTGCCATCTGCACTAATCAGTGTCAACCACAGGTCTGAAGTCTTTCGGGATGAGGATGCCGCAGGCATTAGCCATGTTACCCGTTAGTAAGTCGGACGTAACCTGTCCGTCTCGGGTAATGCCTCCGACATCCAATGGAAAGGTGAGTTTGAGAGCCCTATAAAAACAAGGGATGACGTACATGGGGACCCTCCCTTCGCAATCTTTTCTCAGCTGTTTGAGGGAGTCATGGGTATCATCCACCAGTTTCAGACCCGGAATTGCCCCCTTGGCGGCCTCAACCATTTTCCAAAGGCTTTTCGTCCGGCCTTCCCTGGTCTTTCGGATGAAAGTGATGATCAAGGGGGCATGTGGAAAAAGTTGGGGCTTGGTGACATCCAGCCCCTGGGTCTGAGTGAGGAGCTGCAGCGGCCGCACGATTTTTAGCTGTCTCGAGTTGAGATTGGCAGCGACAAGGTGAAAATCTGCTTCGCAGATCTGGTCCCCTGGCAAGAAGAGGAGCTTTCAGGTTTTTTCCTTCCTCACTGGGGAACGAGAAGCAGACCTGCTGCCAATTTTGGGCTCCGGCTTTTTATTTTGAGACAGAGAGCGGGAGCTAGCTGGGGTAGAATCAACAGGGGAGGGGGATTTCTGCTCAGTATTAGGGGTAGAGGGTTGGGATTCAGGAGTCTTAGCAGAAGAGATGGTCATCTCTTCAGACGTTGGGGCAGGGGATTGGGGCCCAGCCTCTTTAACTTTCTTAGCCTTTTTTGTGGCTCTTTTCAACTCCCTAAATTCCTGTTTCTCTGTCTCTGGAGCCGGCCCAGCGTCATCTTCCATTTTGTTTTCGTCTTCTTTCTCCCCTTCTGAGTCTGATTATGTCAAGTGGACCGTCTGCTTCCTTTTAGTTGCCGCTGCCAATCCAGATGTTGAAGGCTGCAGCTCCTTGGTGGGAATATCAAGATTTTGCGACACTGTGGGTAGCCGCCCCCCTTTTTCACCCGGGGGATGCACCTTTTTGGAGGGGGACTGCTCCGGACTGGAACTTGGTTCTTCGGTGGGGATGGTCTTTCCACCTTTCACCACCTTGATCCAGACTTCTTTTGTTGTTGTTGTTGTTGTTGTTGCAGTGCCTCCTCCGGTCGTTGGTGGAGGAGCTGTTGGTGCCACTGACGTCGCTTTCACTCCCGGGCCTTGAGCAGAAAGGGTCTTCTTAGGTGGAAATTTCTTTGGGCAGGCTTTTGCCATATGCCCCTTCTGCTCACAATGCCAACAATGTGGCCTCCTGCCTTCGACGATGACACTCATTGTCCCGGTGTCGCACTTGAGTAGGGGTGGGATATTATTGTAGCCGTCCCGGTCAACTCTCATATTTATTTTGTAGTCCCCTACCATAAGGTTAAGGGGACCACGGACCGGGACTATAGCTTCGACGTCCCCATACTGACTTAGGACAGCACCAAGCTGTTCTGAGCTAATATAGCAGGGGACGCCAAGGACGGTGACTAAAGTCCTTCTCCTACTCAAGTACTCCGGCCTGAGAATGAGATTTTTAAATCTCAGGTCGGCTCTGGACACTTTTTCTGCTTCCTGTTCACTTGGAAGCAGAATATTCCAAGTGGCGAACCCTCTGCGACACACATAGGATGCTGGGACTTTAAGCCCCCACAGAAGGTCCGCCATTTTATTAACTTCGACCCCAGCCAACCCCTTGGTTTTGGTGTCGATGGTGACTAGCGATACTATTCTTTTCGCTAGTCGATCAACCGCACCTGGAGCTGCTTTGATGTTGTTACCGTCGGTCAATTGTTTGTATTTTTCGTCAAACAACCGACGGTACTCTTCGGGGCTTAGCTGGGACTGGGGTCCCCACTTGTCCTGAGTTGCTGAAAGGGCAGGAGATGCTGATACTGTAGGTGATGGTGGTGATACAGGCGGTGTCTTCTGCCCGGCGAGGGATGGTCCTGTCCTGGCTGGACAAACTTTGAGTATGAGGGAGGGACGGCCACTCTTTCAGAGATGCCAAAGGATTGGACACCTTTGGAGTGGCCAACTTGGCTCCACCTCCCCTTTTGCTGGCGGCACCAACTGCTCCAGATTTTATTTCTGGTCCAGCGACCCCCTTCGTTCTCGGTCTGGTTTTTTTTCCACCGGTTTTCGTTGGGCTTTTGTTTGGTGCCCTCATACTGTTGCTGCTGCTGCTGCGGCTACTACTGCTACTGTTGGTAACTGGAGCTCCAAACAGCTCATAGTCCATTTCGGACATTTGAATCTGAGCAGCCTCCCGGTCGCTTGGCTCTGGCGGCTGATCTGGATCGGTGGCTCTTTCCTTTTGGAGCTCCACCGACCTGGCTGGCCTTAATCCTACAGGCAGGAGACTTTTCCTCCTGCGAGCAGGTGGGCTGACGGTTAAAGCCCGTCGACCAACTGGTGTGATGGGGAGTCTCTCCCACCGACCCAGATCACCTCTCCCAGCTGAGCTAAAACCTATGCTGCCGGAGTCAGCAGCGTTGAAATCATTAGCAGAGTTGTCGTAGAATGCGGCAAACTCTGAATTACTTGCAGTGCGGGGGACAGCACTGCCGTAGATACTGGGCATGTCGCCTAAGTCATTAAACCCGTACATATAGTCTTCGCCTACTCCGACCCCCAGATGTTTTTTAGGCATCTGGGAACCAGAGCCCGAGCTAGGCACTAAGCCTTCACCAGAGCCCGGTCCAGTCCTCCCCTCTTCCGTTTTGCCCTGCACAACAGCAGAATAAAAACAAAACGCGTATTATGTTTTTAGGTAAAAAAAAAAAAAAAAAAAAAATTCAAAAATAAAACCAGTTCTGAACCCGGCTCTAACCCGCCGATTTGGAGATGGAAGAACGTTTGCTAAATGTTACTCTAGCTGTTCAACCAAATCCGGCCAGCTGCTTAAGTTGTGCCTGGGTTCAGAACAAACCTAAAAACAAGAAGAAAATAATCTCAGTTAGTGCCCAAAAGGGGCTATACGAATCACCCAAGAGGGGTGATCACCCAAAAGGGGTGAGAAGAACAATGGTGCCCAAAAGGGGCTTGCCCAGGGGACAGAGAGAGTCCCCGGTCAAAAAGGGGCACAAGAGGCCAAGTAGCGTGTCACTCCCAAATAATAATCCAAAGTAATAATCCTGGGGTAAAAAATAACGACGTCAAGCATCTCTGCGGTAATTTTGGAAACTGTGCTTTGTCTTGATAGGAATGTCCTCTATTGATTCTTTGCAACCATGGTATTTATTATAGATGGTTGCTTCTATTAGTTCTTCAATAGGGGATATTTGTACCCCACAATAATAAGATAGAATTGTTTATATTTTTTTGACTTGATTTTGATTTTCTATTTCACTTCAATTACCATTGCTTTTAAAATATTGTAAACTGTAAATATGTATTATACTGTATGCTTAAGCTCTGAATAGAATTTTTGTATTGATTTTGACTTGCTTATAAACTTGCCATTTCATTTGAATTACTATTGATTTTAAAATATTGTAAACTGTAAACATGTATTATACTGTATCCTTAAGTACTAGATAAAATCGTTCATATTTTTTTAACTTGCTTTTTGATTTTCTATTTCCGTTCAATTACCATTTCTTTTTAAATATTGTAAACTGTAAATATGTATTATACTATATGATTAAGTACTAGATAGAATTGTTTATATTTTTTAACTTGCTTTTTGATTGACTATTTCACTTGAATTTCCATTGCTTTTAAAATATTGTAACTTGTAAATATGTATTATACTGTATTCTTAAGTACTAGATAGAATTGTGTATATCATTTTGATTTACTTTTGATTTGCAATTTCACTTCAATTACCATTGCTTTTAAAATATTGTAAACTGTAAATATGTATTATACTGTAGGCTTAAGTGTAAGATACAATTGTTTCTATTTATTTAACTTGCTTTTGGATTTTCTGTTTCACCTGAATTTCCATTGCTTTTGAAATATTGTAAACTGTAAATATGTATTATACTATAAGATTAAGTACTAGATAGAATAGTTTATTTATTTTTTACTGATTTGCGGTTTCACTTACATTACCATTGCTTTTAAAATATTGTAAACTGTAAATATGTATTATACTGTATGCTTAAGTATAAGATAGAATTGTTTCTATTTTTTTGACTTGATTTTGATTTGCGATTTCACTTCAATTACCATTGCTTTTAAAATATTGTAAACTGTAAATATGTATTATACTGTAGGCTTAAGTATAAGATAGAATTGTTTCTATTTATTTAACTTGATTTTGGATTTTCTGTTTCACTTCAATTTCCATTGCTTTTTAAATATTGTAAACTGTAAATATGTATTATACTGTATGATAAAGTACTAGATAGAATTGTTTATATTTTTAAAAATTGCTTTTTGATTCACTATTTCACTTGAATTTCTATTGCTTTTAAAATATTGTAACTTGTAAATATGTATTATACTGTACTAGATAGAATTGGTTATATTATTTGGACTTACTTTTGATTTGCAATTTCACTTACATTACCGTTGCTTTTAAATTATTGTCAACTGTAAATATGCATTATATAGTGCGCTTACGTACTAGATAGAATCGTTTATATTTTTTTGATTGGTTTTTTATTTGCTATTTCACTTCAATTACCATTGCTTTTAAAATATTGCAAACTGTAAATATGTATTATACTATTAGATTAAGTACTAGATAGAATTGTTTATATTTTTTTGACATGCTTTTTGATTTGCTATTTCATTTCAAATACCATTGGATTTAAAATATTGTAAACTATAAATCAAGGGAGGCGCGAGAGCGCTCTATCCCTTAATAGACTTAAATGCTAGAAATTTCATTTCTTTGATCAATCATAACTGAAAAACCAATAAATTAATTAGTTAAAACTTTGCACACATTTTTATTTTATAGGTTCTATAAGTGTGTAGAATTTCAGCATCATTAGTCAAGGCGACCCAGAGATCCAGAAAGGTCAGGCATGATTTTGTGTTTTCCGTGTGTACGTACGTACATATGTGCCACCCTGTATCTCATCAACTATTTGATGAATTCAGCTGATTTTTTGCAGAGATAGAGGTTCTAGGGTCTAGTTGATGGCATTTTAATTTCAGTTTACCATATACCTTAGTTTTCCAGAAAGTTCCAAAAAACCTTAAAAATGACCATTGTATTGAGGCATAGCCTTTACAAAAGTAGTGACATTCCATGATAAATGCCAGTATACTGAAATCATATGCCCTTAATAGGGTTAAGATGAAAATTCATATACACTAAATGTACAAAAGCAAGGAAATTCCCAAATTTTTACACCTTTATTGTCATTAAGGGTATGCGAGCACAACAGGGCTATGTATTTTACTGGTAGGAATTTTTCTTCAGCGCACCTCACACACTTCATCCACTCATGCATAGAGATTTATACTGTAGTGATGTGATAAGGAAATGGTTTGGTTGATATGTAGTCATACCCTTAATGACAATAAAAGTATAACAATGTGGGAATTTCCTTGCCTTTCTACATTTAGTGTATATGAATTTTCATCTTAACCCTATTATGGGCATATGATTTCAGTATACTGGCATTTATCATGGAATATGTATTATACCGTATGCTTAAGTACTAGATAGAATTGTTTATATTATTTTGACTTGCTATTTGATTGGCTATTTCACTTCAATTACCATTGCTTTTAAAATATTGTAAACTGTAAATATGTATTATACTGTATGCTTAAGTACTAGATAGAATTGTTTATATTATTTTGACTTGCTCTTTGATTTGGTATTTCACTTGAATTTCCATTGCTTTTAAAATATTGTAACCTGTAAATATCTATTATACTGTATGCTTAAGTATAAGATAGAATTGTTTCTATTTTTTAACTTTTTTTTTATTTGCTATTACACTTCAATTACTATTGCTTTTAAAATATTGTAAACTGTAAATATGTATTATACTGTATGCTTAAGTACTAGATAGAATTGTTTATATTATTTTGACTTGCTTTTTATTTGCTATTCCACTTCAATTACTATTGCTTTTAAAATATTGTAAACTGTAAATATATAATATACTGTATGCTTAAGCTTTGAATAGAATTGTTTGTATTGTCTTTGACTTGCTATTTTATTACTATTGCTGAATTAAATACTTTTTTAATGGTTTTTCAAAAATTAAAACCTCGTGTTATTAAATAAATTCTCCATATATTGCGTGAAAAACATCGTTCTACAATCTCGTTGAGAAAGATCGAAAATGGGCGGAGTTTGTAAACTAAAAATGGTAAATCATCTGAGCAAACTAAAGCGTTAAATCGCCGAAACTAAGAAAAATGTTTTAAATAAAGCAGTAAATAAATCTATATTTCTTTTAACGGCTAAAAAAAGCGAATGTAAATTTGTTGGAATATCAGCAGCCAGCAGCGAAGTTATTTAGCCCTAGATATGGGGGATGTACTTTTGGATATCGCCAAAACTGTTTGCCCCCTTCTGTTAAAAATCTTGGCGACGGCTATCATATATATATATATTAGGATAATATAAAGATTAATATTTGATATCATATCATAATAAGGAGATGCTCGATATTATAGATAGAGCTTAGTATTGGAACTATTTAAATGATGACAAAAACTTTTTGAAGTTTACAAGTTTATTCATTTATCAGGTGTTCATGCAAGAAATATAATAATTCTTATATTCTTTGCTTTAACACCTGATGATTTAATAAACTTATAAACTTTCAAATTTGATTATTTGATTATTTGAATAGTTCCTAGAGAAAAAAATTATATATATATAGAGAGAGAGAGGCAGAGAGGGGAGAGGGGAGAAATCCATAGTTGTACTCATAATTATTGGTACGCATCGGACATTCCTAGAGAAATGTTCCAAAATAATATTAATTTGATGAAGAATTTGAAAGAAACCTAGGCAATAGCAGTAAAAAAACAAAACAGTATGAACAATGTAGCAATGGCGAAACTTGTTGCCACGTAATCTTCCATTAAAACTCGACCGGTTGGTATGGATATTTGCTGAGTGTGTTTATCAATACCTGTACGACGAGTAATGAGCAGTGGCAGTATGTAACAATGGCGGTCCGTAGATGTTCTCACATTAAAAGAGGCTGAAACGAAAACACAGACACAATTCGCTCATGGAAATTGGTGAATTTCGGCAAATTCGATTGAGAAGGGATTGCTGAATACGGAATTCACTACCGGACAGACTTACTCTATTTTCTGTAACTCTCTCTCTCCCTCTCTGCCCCCCTCTCTCTCTCTCTCTCTCCCCCCTCTCTCTCTCTCTCTCTCTCCCTCTCTCTCTCTCTGTTGTTTCGTTCCACAGCATATCAGCCATCGTTGGGTCATTTTATTTGCCGATAACCGTATACATATTTTATATACGATTGTTCTGTAGATTGCTTTCTTTTGTATGCGTATATATTGTCTGCAAGCTATAGTTTCTATTTAACCCATAGAGGGGCACTGGGAGTAGTGGTAAATAAGAGATGACTCTACACCCCCAAAGCTCCCAAATTAGGGGCTTCACCACCGGTTACTTACTGGTCATATCTAGAACCATATTGTTATCTGTTCGTTTCTCTCTCTCTCTCTCTCTCACACCCACACGCGCTTTCTCTCTCCCCCTCTATTCGTCGTTTTGGGTCATTTTATGCTGAAAGCGTACATATGTTTTGTATACGATTAGTTTGTAGATTATTTGGTTTTGTAGACGTATTATTATAGTATACCTACAGTTTTTATTTAGCTCATCAGGTACTACAACTCCTCCAGATCAGAGTGGACCTGGGAGTAATGTTTATTAAGGGGTAACCGCACTCTCCAAAGCTCCCAAATCAGGGGCTTCACCACCGGACACTTAAAGATCTTGTCCAGAACCGTCTCTGTCTGTCTGTCTGTCTGTCTCTTTCTCTCTCTACCACTTCTATCTCTCTCCTCCACTCTATAATAAAGACCAATGTGTATTTATTTGCATAGTTTTATTACTTTTTTAATAGAAATTGCTCTGAACTAGGTAGGATGCCACTTGATGTAAGGAGCTAAAAAAATATCACTTCAAGGTCAAAAACTAGCCAACGATAAGTGTTAGATGGATAAATTCCGATCCAGACAATAGGAATTATTCTCGCTTTGTCAGAAACATCGCTCATGGAATGTGAGGATTAAAGGACAAAATAAAGGAAGCGAGAGTTATGAGGCTGCCAAAAGTAAACCCAAGATCAACGTTCTACTCTCCTTATTTAAATAAATATATGTACTTTCGTCCCGTCACGCAAAAGTTTGCGAGTAAAACATGTGCCTTTTCCTAGCATCTGAAAGAAACCATTTCAAGTTGTGAGGGTAGGCGAAAAAGCAAATAGCAAGTCAGACAAGCACCTCAGACTTTTCCCGCCAACTGAAATGAATCCACAAAGAAATCATTCATTTTTTGGGAGGTCATCAGACATGATAATAATAATAATTACTATTTGAAAAAATTTAATTACTGGCAAATTCTACGATTCTAAATGACTATTTCAGTAATCTATCTGCGCACACTGACGAAGCATGATATTTTCCCCTCATTTTTAACGGAGGATAGACACTACTAAATATACCAATAAATATCTGACGGAATTTTTTTCTTTATTTCTTAATCGAGATCGTTTCCGGAATTGTCCTATGGAGTATGGATCAGAGAGTTGTTTTATCGTCCATCTTGAGTATATATATATTGATATATATATATATCAAACCACCATCAAGCGGTGTTAATCTTCGTGTTTACAACTATGCATTTACTGTTGAGTTTTTTAACGGCTCGTAATTTACGACTTCAAAACGAAACAATTTTAAGTTGTGAGGGAAATGTCTAGCATAGTACATGATCAAATTCTCAGCCATTAAACAACCATACTTTTGAACTTTGCCCACGCTTAGCACGTAATCACGTTCGCATGAAACATCTCTATATTACAGACCCTCATTTTAAAGTCGTATATTACAAGCCGTTAAAAAAACCAACAGCAAAGACATAGTTGTAAAGACACGAAGATTGATACGGCTTAATGGTGATTTGATAAATCAAATTGAAAGTACTTGCGAAAACAGAAAGTAAAAATGGCACAAGAAACCCACGGAACTTACATACACCAATTTGACCGAAATACTTTCACAAAACGTTTTCTTAATAATGTGTTACTTATGTTATATTCAAATTAGCGCCAAACCACGCTTCTTACACACACCGTTACTATGTTATTTTGAATATTTAGTCAGGATATACTTGTAGGGGAAGTATCCTCATGCCAGGTTGTCCTGACAAACCTCTGTACAGAGAAACCTTAGACACTCAAGGACAGTGTCTAGTAGGCATTCAAGTTCTCTCCAGGCATTCAAGTTCTCTCTATATATCTGTAAGTATGAGCATATGTAGCTCAAAATATTGTTTATATCCATCCTATATGTTAAATAATGAGGGTACGTACACTAGTACATGCTTGATGATTTTGGTTTGCAGGGAACGTTAATACTTAAAGAGGAAATTAGGTTCAGGGTGTCAACTTATGCACTTCGATGTCTCCTCGACCTATTGTATGTTAGAAACGGATGTGACGTCACATGACTCAAGAGAGTGTGAGCAAGAGAAGTTCTGAGTTTGTTAGGAAGCTTTGAAGCGAATATCACGTGAGTAGAAATAAACTTAAGAATCGATTCTAAACAAAGCGACCAAGGCCCCAGATGTGTGTAGCCTGTAATGTCCTTGTCTCTGCCGCTAACAGAAAAGAAGGTTAAGTAATCAGCTTAATAAATGATCCCTTTCCAAATTCGAAATATTTTTCGTTTCTTTGTATTGCTGTGAGACTTTTATTCCAGGCGAGAATGCTGCCCCCACTTGATGGAGACGATCATGGAATGAAGGATCTCTCGGTTGAGTGTTGAAGATACGAAGTCTGATTTAATTCTGCTGTTATGATTTGCTGGTTTCAATTCGATATCAAACATGTATTTGATTAGATCGTGACGTGCGAGACATTATACCTCCCCTTGGACGAGGTGGTATATGCAACACACACACACACAAACAACTGGTACAAATACAACTTTAAGGTCCCTTAGATCTTCATTTCTCCACCTCCTCACCCCTCTGTCTACCCCTGCATATACTTACTTGAGAACTAGGTCAAATCCTAATAAAAATCCTAAGGCCTTCCAATGTCAATGTTAGGCCGCAAATATCCCCCAGCGATAATATCTAATAATCGGTTAATAGCTCTAGGTAAGAATTAGCTAGGTTGCCCATGCGTACCTACACCCTGTTCCTGTCAAGCGGCATCCCTGTGTAAGTGTATACTCTGAATCCACATTATTAATACCGCCTCTCCTACATTTCGCAAATCAGCCTAATTTCCCCTTTAGAGGATTTTTTATCCCTCTATACGCACCCTCCTGGCTTACTTCCTATAGTTAATATAAAGCATCCTCTCCCCGGACCCCCATAATCCTTGAATCTCTAGCTCTCTAATAATCTCTATATTCCGTTAACCCCAAACCTCACCGTAACTCGACGGTTGAAGTTAGATATCTTCATACTACTTTCCCTCATTGGATTAATGATTAAACTTCATTAAAACTTTCAAAGACCTATGAAAGTCCCTCCTATGATGGAAAATAAAAGTAACATAGAATTAAAATACAACTTTCTCTATAAATTTCCATCCATATTTATTATTATTATTAATCATAACCTAAATATGATATATTCCTTGCCCTTTTACCAACTCTAATTTCTCCTATCCTGCAAAGAACTAATTAAATTATATGCTACTACTGACCTGAGGTGGTACGCTGGGGTCATGTTCGGCCCATTTAGCTTTGTATGTAAGATGAGTTCCTGTGTTTTAGACTATAAATAATGTAGCTATTGCAGACCTTATTGATATAAGGTTCTCAATAGTAAGTTCATTCTTATGATAATAATAATAATAATAATAATAATAATAATAATAATAATAATAATAAAAAGAATTAAAAATCATTTTTTTTAAATAAGGAAAGATAAAAGGAAAACATTAAGAAATTGAAGGGAAAAAGTGGAAACAATTTAAAAATTAAAAATTAAAAAAAAATTAAAACATTTTTTTGATTTTAATTTAAAAAAAAAAATTAAATTAATTAAAAAAATATTATTTTATTTATTTATTTTTTTAAATGGTGCCGGCCTAGGCTGACACCAGACAACATATTTGTAGAGGGTCGAGGAGGATGAGAAGACCGAGGAGGGACAGCACAAACCAGACCTCCACTGGAAAAGTACAGAGAATGCTGGGACCTCGGGGAGGCTTATTGCCACCCAAATCCCAGAGAAGACCAATTGTCCTTACCAGCGAGAAATCAATGGTAAGAGGCTGTTGCGATACCGCATTGTTATTGAAAAGAGGTGAAGAATACTGGAAATCTGGGGAGGCTTGTTGTCACTCAGACTCCAGGAAATACTACTGGTTGTTGTCGGTGAGCAATCACTGACGATGATCTGTGTGAGAACTCCTAGTGAGTACAAATAATAATAATAATAATAATAATAATAATAATAATAATAATAATAATAATAATAATAATAATAATTATCTTTATTGATATTATTGATATTATTGGTAATGGCAATAATTATGGTAGTAATTACCACCTATATTATAATAATAATGGAGACAAGGGGTAAGTGTTAGTTATAAACGATGCCAGAGCAAAGGTAATGACAATGAGAACAAAGACATAGCTATATGAGATATCATATAGCTATGTCTTTGTTCTCATTGTCATTACCTTTGCTCTGGCATCGTTTATAACGAACACTTACCCCTTGTCTCCATTATTATTATAATATAGGTGGTAATTACTACCATAAGTATTGCCATTACCATTTTATTTTTGGAGGCGAATAACTAGTATATTTTAATACTAAATTAAATCCTCCCCTCTATAATATTAACGAATTTGGTCGATTTTAGTAAAATAACCCCAAATGTGCCTATTACCAATTTCCTAAGTTAATTTAGCCATACACAAAGAGTGTACGTCTATGTGTGTGTGTGTGTGTGTGTGCGTGTGTGTGTGTGTGTAACTGTAATGAGCAAATATCGCCAGAATCAGTACCCCTACCTATCGTGAAAGGTAGTACTCTATAACCTTAGTAGAAAAAAACATATTTACAAATACAGTCATCTAACCTCAACGCCTTAAGTCCTAGAAATTTCCCAACCTATGACCTGGTTTAACAGGTCTTATCAGTCTTCCTACGGCCTTACTGGAGTGAACATATTACCTCCCGCACATTTTGATTTAATGTTCAACTGTCCATACTTAGTTCCCACCCCTAACCCGCCCCTACGAACTTAATTGTCCCCTGAAATAGTTCCCACTGCCACGAACTCGAAGCACTCTCCAAGACAATTTCTACTCTTGAATAATAAGATTTTGCTACGGCTCAGGCTCTTCTAACCTACTGGATTATATAAAAGACATATATAAAAGGATTAAAAAGTTGAAGAGACTCGAGCCTCAGAGATATGAATACAAACTTTCCTGACAAAATGTAGGTTATGAAAAATACTTTTATTTCCTCTGGTAGTATCTGTCCTCCTCCATATCATCCTGGAAATATACTCGCCTATCGAAACTCAGATTCGGATGCTCCTATTTTTCTCCAAATACGACTTTAGCAGCCAGATTCTGATTAAAATATTTCCTAAGATTACTCTGCCCTCCCGCCTCAAATGTTTTAGGATTTGCTTTGAATGCGGCTTTGGTCAAAGAACATAGTTGGAAATAAACATTAAAAGTTTCCTGGAAGGCTGCTTCTCTCTTCCTTACGCATCAGTAGAATTACTATGAACTTTTCCCCATCCTCTTATCATATATATTTTTACACTTCTATGTTCAGTGCTGTTGTTCTATTCTTTGCTATATTCTTTGTTATACTACACTCCCTATTTCCTTATAATTCCTGTTTTTTCCCCATAGAAGTTTTTTTATAAGGATGTTTTCTTCCCCTAAGTTGTCCCTGTATTTATTTTTGTCTATAATTTTCCTCCTAAGAGAATGATACTCTCAACATCCTCTTCCAAAATGTTTTTTAAAAAACTCTGTAAAAACCTCTTAATCCTCTTCAACTTTTATTTTCTAATTTTATTTTTATTTTTATTTCTATTTTAATTTCATTTTTATTTCTATTTTTGTTCTTAATTCATTTTTTAATTTATAATAAAATTAAATTAATTTTATTATTTTATTATTTTTTTATTCTATTTTATTTTTATTTTTATTTTATTTTTTATTTTTTTCTTTATTTGTATATTTTTAATTTTTAAATTTTTTTATTATTTTACTTTTTATTTTACATTTTATTTTAATTTTATTTTTAAAATTTTTATTTTGTTTTATCATATTTAATTTTTTAATATCCATTTAAAGTATTTTTAATTTCTGATTTTTATAGGCATTTTTTAAAAAGAAATACCCTAGATAACATTCTTGTAAATTTAAAAAAAGTTTTTTGATATGTATAATTGATTCTTCACCCCTCTGATAAGAATTTTTAAAAAATTTTAATTAATTTTTTGCGGAATTTTGAAAAGGAAAAATCTTTGGAAAATTTTGTGTTATATTTTTTTTATATGTACCGGTGATTTGTTTATAAGTATCATTGTGTTTTTTTCCTCTCCTATGCTACCAACATATCCACCTGTGATTCTTTCTGTCAGCAGATGTTTCTCTAGAACTAAGTTTCTTTGATTTTCTGTAAGACGTGTTGCTATAGGCGCTGATGAAGACGCGTTTTGGACCAACTTTATGAATTTATAAAATAAAGTATTTCAAAACTGTTTTGGAAACAATCGTATGCCATAATGCTTTGATTCAATATATATATAAGCTCTATCGTCAAAAAAATAAATGGATTTACCAGGAAGGTTAATAGTCATACGGATTTCATTGTTCCGGCAGACAAGACTAAGAACTACTACAAATTGGACTATATCGCTTACGAGGGCAAGTTATGGACTAGAAAGGACCCCCCCCCCCAATGATTTCGATATTACTATGGGTCCTCGGATTCTACCCAAGTAACTGACCTAGTGGGTATATTCATCTTAAATGAAATCAAACACAATTTTAAAAATATAAAAGGAGGCCTATATAGAGACGATGCCTTATTTGTCTCTGATGAGAGGCCTAGATGGTATAGCAAAACAATAGCCCCTTCCATAAACCTAATCTAACTCTTTTTTATGTGCAAAAACTATCTAACCACCCGACAGCTATAATCAATTCAATAGTCCCTTCGGTTTCCAATAGAATCTCTAGGCTTTCCGCTAATAAACACAGTTTTAACCAAAACGCACAATTTTATAATAATACTGTTGTAGACCCGTGCTAGGGGTCACAAAGATAACAACCACAAATTGTGACAGGTTAAAATATACAATGTATTTATTCATAGCAATACAGTAACGCCACTAAATGTGGTAGGAGATGACCGGATTCCTACCATGCGGTAAAACATGAATAGGAATGTCCTCTGTTTGAGTCTTTGCAACCATGGTATTTATTATAGATGGTTGCTTCCATTAGTTCTTCAATAGGGGTGATTTGTACCCCACAACACCCCTCTCCCGAGCTTTTCATTCCCCTGGAATGATCGTATAGCTCTTTTTCCTGGGATTGATCTCTATGGGATCGATCCTTTTTCTTTTTCTGGAAGACCGGCGTTGTTCGGCTGCTTGTGGTGTTACCAGGTCGAACGTGTCATATATATGGTCCATTACTTCTTGTTCAACAGGAGGTTGTCTGTCGTCATCAGTGACACGTTTCCGAATTTGGTTCAAATGCTTCTTGTGAGTGAATTTTGGACCTTCGATTATGTAAACCATCCGCCCGATCCTCTGCTTGACCTTTCCTAGTTCCCACATCATACTATTATTTTTATGTACCTGGAAAAATACCTTTTCCCCAGGTAAATACATCTGTTTAGGAACTGTAGTATTCGGCGGTTTTACCTGTTTAGGCAAAAGTTTCTCGAAGACCGGCCTAATTTTCCTCGCAAACATTAACTCTGCCGGCGACATCTTTGATGGAGCGCTTTCATTTGGCGTAATTCGGTACACCTGTAAAAACTGTTGTAACGCCTTTCCTGAGGGCGTTCCTTTAGCTTTTTTCAGGGCTCTTTTTAGCGTGTCCACGAACCTCTCTGTCTGACCGTTCGATCGAGGATGATAGGTTGGCGTTGTTATGTGGTTGACCTGGAAATCCTCGCAGAAACTTTTAAAATCTGCTGACGTGAATTGCGTGCCATTGTCCGACACCAAACAATCGACCACACCAAACCTAGCATACAATTCGTGAAGAGCACTGATTGTAAAATCCGTCGTTGGACTCTTGCATCTAAATACCTCTGTCCATTTTGAAAAGCTATCAACAACTATTAAGTAATAGTTTCCCTCCAATGAACCTGCAAAGTCCACGTGTATCCTTGACCATGGATGGTCAGCTTTAGGCCACGGGCTAAATTGTATTGGGGGCGCTTTTGCAGCCAATGCGCATCCCTTACACGACTTTACCATGTCTTCAATATCAGTGTCCATGCTCTTCCAGTAAACGTAGGATCTCATGAGGCTCTTCATTCTAGTAGCCCCAGGGTGCCCCGTATGAAAATCCTTTAAAACTTTTTTCCTCAGCGTGGCTGGGATTACCACCCTTTCTCAGTACAACAGTACCTCATTGCACATAGAATAAACTTCCGACACCGATTCATCTGATTGCATTTTTTGTTTCGTTTCTTTGATGAAACTATCTTCTTCAGCCTCCCTTATTATATCTTTCAAAGTCACTGGTAATTCCCTGATCGTATTGCACAGTATTTGTGTATAGTCCTTTTCACTTTGTAGTGACGCTATTACTGTGTCCTCCAGCGGTCCCCTTGATTTCGGGATTAATCGCGACAATCCGTCAGCGTGACCTAACTTCGCAGATGCAAGAAATTCCACACTGAAATCGTAATTTAGCAGGATGGTCGCCCATCTTTGCAGTCTGTTGGCTGAGTAAGTTGGTGTCCCTTTTTTTGAACCGAAAATGGTTATAAGCGGCTTGTGATCAGTTTTTAATTTGAATTTTCGACCATGTAAAAAACGGTGGAATTTTGTAACTCCGAATATGATCCCCAGTGCTTCCTTCTCAATTAGGGAATAATTCTTCTCGGCTGGCAGTAAGGTTCTCGACGCATGGGCGATCGGTTTAGTGGACTCATCCGGCATTTTATGTAGAATGCATGCCCCTATTCCATAAGCACTTGCGTCGGTTGCGACAATAATCTCTTGTTCTGGATTGAAATGAATCAGAAATAAATCTGATGTTAGTACATCTTTTAACTGCTTAAATGCCGACTGGCACTCTGGCGTCCAGTTCCATTTTTTGTCCTTTTTTAATAGTTCATTCAAAGGCGCGCGCAATTTATGCATATTCTTAATAAAAGTTTGATAATAGTTAACGAGCCCTAAAAAACTTTGCAATGTAGTTACATTTTGAGGCTCTGGCATGTCTTTTATTGCTGTGGACCTATCCGGGTCGGGTTTTCTCCCGCCCTTATTTAATATATGACCCAGGTATTTTATTTGTTCCAAAAAAAATTCACATTTTGCCTCCTTCAAAGTGAAGCCGTATTCTTTTATTCTGTCAAACACTTGAAATACATGATCTCTATGTTGTTCAACATTTTGACTACGTATGAGAATATCGTCCAGATAGCCTATTGAAAAATCCAAACCGCTTAGCAAAGTGTCAATTATCTGTTGGAAAATAGCAGGTGCTACTTTTATTCCAAATGCTAATCTATTGAATTTAAAAAGACCTATGTGTGTTGAGATACACAAAAGTTTCGAACTATCGTCTTCTACTGGTATCTGTAGATACGCCTCGCTTAAGTCTATTTTGGAAAAGATTTTTCCGCCATTTAACTTAGCGAATACTTCCTCTGGGTTTGGTAACGGATAGTGGTGGTCCTTGAGCGATGCATTCAATCCGGTAGAGAAATCTGCGCATACTCTGATTTCTTTTGATTTTTTTTTTATGTATACGGTGGGGGCTGCCCACTCACTATAGTTAATATGGGTCAAAATCCCTGTGTTAACTAGTCTTTCCAATTCTTCTTCAATTTTTTCTCTTGAAGCGAACGGTACGCTACGTGTTTTTTTGAATATTGGTTTTGCTTCATCCAGCAATTCGAATCTCGCTTTTATTTTCGTGCAGCATCCAAGCTTTTCAGAAAAAACACTTGGAAAAGATGTTTTTAGATCTTTTTTTAGTTTGTCGGCTTCGGCCGTTAAATTTTCGATTTTTTGACAAAAATCACTCATTGGCGAGTCCCATAATTCAAATTCTTGGATCCAGTCAGATCCAAATAAATTTGATGCGTTCCTAAGAACGAATACTTTTAACTTTTTTGTCTTTCTTTTTAATGAAACATTAATAATTAATTCACCTTCAAAATGTATCTTTTCACCAGTTACCGATCTTGCGATTTTATTCGTCTTCATCATCGTGGGCTTACCTAATTTCTTCCACGTGTGAACATTTATAATCGATATATCCGACCCTGAATCGAGTTGCAGATTTACTTCTCTATTTCCGATTCTCACCGTAACATATTTCCTTATGTTCTCTGTTGGTGAAGGGTCCCTTTTTGCAGTTTTTATGTAGTTCTTTTTTCCTACTTTTGCTCTGCAATATGAGGCCTTGTGCTCTGCTCGTTTGCATAGGTCACACGTTATTTTCTTATGGTACCAACATGCGTTGTACCCATGAGGTCCTCCACATTTACTACAAGGGGTCCTAGGCTTTTGTCTATCCTGATAATTTTGTGAAGGGTTCTTTTTGCCTCTTGGTTGGTAATAGCTGGCGGGTGAGTGTCCTTTATTTTTGGAGCATATCTTTTTAATGTGAGCGATACCTGCTTCCTCTATCTTTCGGGAATCTTGTTTCACTGCCACGAACCGTTGACAATCTTCAGCCAGTTTCTGAAGCGTTAAATCAGGTTCTAATTCCAGTTTATTTAGAGCACGACGTCTTATATCGGCGTCTTTTGTGGCTATCAAACCTTGTGTGAATATTAGGCATCTAAAATTATCTGCCGTTAATGATGACAACTTGAAGTCGTCACAGTTTTTATTAACTATAGACGCAAAAGTCGTATAATCCTGATTTTCCTTATGTGTAATATTCATACATTTCCATCTTTTATGGAAAAGGCTTGTCTTTGGACAGTATAACTCCATTAACAGTTTGACTTCCTCGTCAAACGACAATTCGTTGGTTTTTCTTGGCAAAATATAATCCACGAATTTGTTATGTTCGGATGCACCCAACTTCCGTAGTAATAAACGAACCTTCTTTTGATCCGTCCATGAACCACAATCAATCTTGAATAAGTCTTCAAATCTTCTGAAGTATGCTTCAAACGTTAGGTCTTCCCCAGGAGCATAGCGAAATGTATCAATGGCTGACCAGATCGCATTTTGCGAAAAAACCGTACTGTTTTCCTGTCCGTTGTCCTTATTCATTAAAACTTACGTTAACAAATCCATTTTTTTTATCTGATTGGTTTTTATGCTCTAAATGTAATTTTTTCAATTCCAATATTTGTTCGTTCATTTCTTTCTTTTCTTCCGCGGCGTATTTCATCATTTCTTTATTTTCTCTTCCCTGTTTTTCCTCGAAGTATTTCATTAAACTTAACTGCTTCTCGTCATTTTGTTTCTGTACTATCAATTGTTCTTCTCGAAACCTTTTTTCAAGTTCTAATTGTTGATTTTGTTGAAGTTTTATAATTTCCAAAATCTGTTTTGAAAAATCCTCCATTTTTAAAATTTTATTTTTTATTTTTTTTATATGACAAAAAAGCGTTTTCAGAAACAAAACAATTCTTTTTCTATAGTACCAACTCTACAAAAAAACTTTTACAATTTTTGTATCTGGTTATATTGATGAGTATTTCCTTAATTTATTTTTTCCTTGTGTGGCAATTTTCCACTAGAAAATAATTCAGCGTTTGTGTTTATACAGAAAAAAGTTTGACCTTTTTTTTTTCTCTCCAATTTTCTTTTCGTAACGTGTAAGTAATTTAGTTCAAATCTTTGTTGAACGTACACTTTTTTTTTTCTTTTACAAAGAATTAGTTTGTTTTTTTTTGTGAAAAAAAAAACGAGTTCATAGCATTTATTTAAATATTGGCCATAATTTCCGCTTTAAGTGCGTAACAGAATATCATATTTTCTCATTAACACAAAGTGTTATGCCGTACCTGCTTGTCGAAAGTGTTTTTTTTTCAACGTGCCAGTCAGTCAGAGAAAAATTTATTTTAATCGGAAAAATCCGACGTAACTTTTTAATTTTGTTTTTTTTTCAATGCTAATGTCTTTTTAAGACAATCTTTTTAGAACGAACAATTTTTTTTTGTACTTACTGAAACTTTGAGTCGTTTTTTTTTTTCAGTTGTCGTAAATCCACGCCATTTATGACTTCCGTTTTAACTCGTAGTTTAGGCTTCTTGTGGCTTTTTTTTCCAACAGCAAGGTAAGACTTTTTTGACGACGTCTTTTGTTGTTTGACGTTTTTTTTTTCAAGTAAATCCTTGCCCGAATCTTCGTTATTCAGTTTTTTGTCGAATGATCCCGTAACTTTCTTGAGTAATCCTGGTAGCCAGTATTCGTGACTGGTATAAAATCAAAATCCTCACGTATGTTCTTTACTAAATTTCTCGTCGCCAGTGTTGTAGACCCGTGCTAGGGGTCACAAAGATAACAACCACAAATTGTGACAGGTTAAAATATACAATGTATTTATTCATAGCAATACAGTAACGCCACTAAATGTGGTAGGATATGACCGGATTCCTACCATGCGGTAAAACATGAATAGGAATGTCCTCTATTTAACACCTACCCACTATAGGAGTATGTGACACAAGGTCGGAAAGTGGGATTTGAAAAGCCAGCGCCCGAGAAGGTGAGCGCTTTAGCCATTAAAAATTGCCTGGACAGCCCCGTCGGCATTCCCCGGTAGGGGCGCCTCAGGCAGTAAGCTATAAACTTACTCCTCCCCAAAGAGGAGAGGCAAAGCCTGGGAGGGTGGACCTCCTAGAACTGCACAGGACAGACCCATAGACCGGCGGAATCATGCCCCGAAGGCCAAGACAACACCGGTCCATAGGGTGTAGTATCCATCGGAACAGATACCACACGTGGTACGAGGACTCTCACATAATAGGAATGTCCTCGATATTTAACACCTACCCACGTTAGGAGTATGTGACACAAGGTCGGAAAGTGGGATTTGAAAAGCCAGCGCCCGAGAACGTGAGCGCTTTAGCCATTAAAAATTGCCTGGACAGCCCCGTCGGCATTCCCCGGTAGGGGCGCCTCAGGCAGTAAGCTATCAACTTACTCCTCCCCAAAGAGGGGAGGCAAAGCCTGGGAGGGTGGACCTCCTAGAACTGCACAGGACAGACCCATAGACCGGCGGAATCATGCCCCGAAGGCCAAGACAACATCGGTCTATAGGGTGTAGTATCCATCGGAACAGATACCACACGTGGACACTCACAAGATAGGAGTGTGCTCTGTTTGAGTCTTTGCAACCATGGTATTTATTATAGATGGTTGCTTCCATTAGTTCTTCAATAGGGGTGATTTGTACCCCACAACAAATACCTTACTTAACTCAGGATACTCTATAAAAATAACTTATAACCAGAATCAACAGGAAGATATAAGTGTAAATATTATTACGCATAATATGACAATTAGCAATAGGAACCGGAGTAAAAGAAATATAAATGACCATATGCAGCAGATGCACTCCATCAAACCTGATGAGAATGAGCAACATATAGATAGTCCCATACCGACTTCACGTAAACGCCTTAGAAGGAAAAACAACATCTGGTTTAATCCACCTTTTAATAATAACGTTAAAACCAATATTCCCAAGGAATTCTTTAAAATATTAGAAAACTCCTTTAAACACCCACATAAATATAGCTCCATACTTAATAAAAAAACTCAATCAAAATTTCCTACTAAACTATTCCTAACATAGGCCAAACAATAATTTCAGCAAATAGCAAAAAAATAAAACTTATCCAATCCAATGCTAGTTGTTCCAATCCCAGAAATGCGTGCAACTGCAGGCATACCAGTGAATATCCATTGGATAATAGATGCACATACACTGACACTGTATATGCTTGTACTGTAACTGTAACTGAACTAAATAATTCTATAATGAACCCTAGAGATCACATAAATGCAGCCCCTAATCAAACTCCACAACTGAGCATTATGACTAGTTTGCACCATGGTGCTACACCTAATAATTCTACTATCCATCTTCCACCTCAGCAAACCGAAAATGATCTTCCAACGGTAGTTAATGATAACGCTAACCATAATATACAATCAATTATCCAACCTAATCCATGTCATGAAAATACAGTAAACAGAAATAGACCCGTTAATAGAAATACAAGTGATTCAGGAACAATAGCTAACCCTAAGATACACACTTATATTGGGGCTACAGCAAATCTAATTAAAACCCGCATATCTATGCATAATTACTCCTTCAATAACGATGTCAGCAACAACAAAACATCACTGACTACTTTAGTTAAAAATCTAAGAACCAAAAATATTCCACACAGTATAAAATGGGCTATCCTGAAAAAAATCAAGCTCTTATAACCCAGGATCTAGATCTTGCAGCTTATGCAACTCAGAGGCGGTGATGATTGCCACAGCACCTAAACGTTTAAATTTAATCAACTCTAGAAAGGAATTAGTTTCCAAATGTCGCCATAGGAGGAAATTCAAGTATGCACAATTTAGCCCACCACCAAACCCACCGTAGCTGTTTGAGTGAGTGTCGGGACCGGCAGTTTTGGAGATGTGTGTGTTAAATCTTCCCTGCCTTAAAGGTTTAGACATTGAATATGCATAAATATCTCTTTAAATCTCTTAAAACATTTTTAGCTGCAAAAGTCTAGATTTTTGAATTAGTTTTTAAATTATTAAATTTTTAAATTATTGAGTTGCAGGGGTCTAGATTTTTTAAAGTTTGAAAGTTTTAAATTATTAAATTCTAAATGTGTTAACAACTTCTTAATTATTAATTTCATAAATTTTCTAAATTATATGATAGTGCTAGATGTTTGAATTTGGTTTATATACTTAAAGCAGACGATCAAATAGTAAGTTTGGAGCAGGGGATATCGAGGCTCTGACCTAAATTTACAAATCCGTCTCTGTGACCCAGACTTGTTATATTCAAATATATACATAACTGATTTGACCCAGACATATAACATCCGGTATCCATATAACTGAATTTACACATCCCTCACTATGTGTGGACGTTCTTCTCGTTAACGCAGACATGTAACATCCGTTGGTACACGCGGTTTGAATCAGTAGATGTTCAATTACTTTCGTGCGGTTGTCTTATCAAGGAGAAGTTTTCGTTTTCGGATTCGTTACGCTGCTTACTGGGCTTACGCGAGCTTGATTACCTTCGAATGTAATTTTTTTCTTTGGAATAATTTTATCGGACCCGGAAGAAAAAATCGAATACATCAGGTCAGTTTAATTTTATTCGAATTCGATTTAGCGGAGTTTGCATAAAACCAGGAAGTTATGGTTTGCATTACTCCTATCAGCTCATAAGAACCCTGAATTTGGACATAATAATATTCAACACCAAGTGAGTTTTCTGAACTTTTCATATGATTTGTTTTATCTATCGTTTTCTCTATCGTTTTATTAATTTGCATACACCTTGAATACACTTTTTACTGTTATCTACTGCATCAATAGCAAACAAATTTCCCGCCTGGATAACATTTTTTCGTTTTTGGACTACCATTCACCACTTGGATTATTTTTTAATCAACCTATTTGATATCTTTCCTGGAGCTATTTTGAACTTTTTGACTTGGATGAACTGTATTGGTTTACAAAAAAGTATGTTTTCGGCCGATATATTTGATGTTTTATATACCTTTATGTATTTTTATATATATATATTTTTTTAATATATTTTCAAAGTTTAATTTTTATTACCTGCAGTAATGTCATAGCGGTAATGGTCTTCTGAGGAGAAGATTTTCTTTGAAAACTCATGAGTTAAGGACTTTAAAGTATTTTGCCTAAACATTGAACTGTAATAAAATTTGATTCGCACCTTATTTTATTCTTTCACTTCATCTACTTTAATTAACTCTATTAATGCTCTATCCAGTATATTGAGCTTCATTTTTATCCGGATGTTCACTAATTAAAGATATTAGTTGCCTCTTATATCTTTTGTTGTATTAACCTTATATATATATATATATATATATATATATATATATATATATATATATATATATATATATAGTCTCGGAAGTTTTTCAACCATATAAACATATATAGTGAAAAAAGAAAGAAAGAAAAACACTTTTATCTCAAGTCCTTCGGTGGAAAATTACTTTTCTTGTAAGTCAATTCATTTTTTTACAGTCACTATATTAGTTTGCTTCTTAACATTATTTGAGAGATCATCATCAAAAACTGTTTCGGGATTTAAAAAACAAAACAGTATTTTATTTCATGGCTTCCCAGCAGAGTTGATCAGACCCTACTTCCCTTAAAAGACAAGAACAAAAACGTTCCGTATATTACATCTAAGTTTTGTTCCAGATAAATGCTTTGCTAACTTATTTTGTTATTAAAAAATGCCTCTTTACTTGTGTTGTTCGTCTGTGTCTAAGAAAATGTATCCGTTATTTACAAAAAGTTGCTGTAATTTATAATGTTCGGACGAATCCATTACACTACTTACTAGGTGATTTATAGTTTTATGTATTTGTATTATTTTACTATATTTAGTTTCATATTAAAATTATTCATATCAAAATTATTTAAAAATTATATAAAACATATATATATATATATATATATATATATATACAGGATCGATACGAAATTGTCTTAACTGTATTAGAACTTTGTATAAATTTTACTAGGAATCATTATTAAGCGATTGAAATATAACTCTATAATCATAAGGTCTAATTATGATCGGAAGTAATGATTGTACAAATGTTAAATTACGTAGTATATTTATGTTTTTAACAATAATAATTTAATGGCATAATAAAATAGAATGTTAGTTAAAAAGAAATTAGTAAAAATGAGCGATTTAATCGAATTACTACAGAAGTTATGCATTATTGCACCGGAAGTTGCTCATATGGAATTAATAGATGACGATGTGATAGATTTGTACTCCTTAAGAGAAAGATTAAAAAGAAGAAAAAGGAATGAAACTAAAGAAAAAGAAGGGGGAAAATGAAAAGAAAAATGGTTAGATAAATACAATAACGGTTTGTATGAATTAATTATTCTCTTATGTGTGAATTTTGCCATGTGTTTTTTGTCAGTCAAACATGAACATTTTTACGGAAAGACAAGAATATGGTGGACATAATGTATTATGAACTTTTACGTACAAAAACAGAGTCTAAGGAACGATCTCCGAACGATTTGAAGTGATAAAGAGATAGAAAAAAAGGAATATGGAAATATGTATAAATGAAATGAATATTTTACGCATCTTGTTTGTTTCTCAGCCTGATTGTGGTGTGTTATGACCTGATGAAGCCTATTTGCGAATGTTTGGTAAATCTTGTATATAATAAACGTGTACATTTACGAAATGGGCAGAAACAATTGTTTGTAAATAAAATGATTTTTGAATTAACTTTTGAATATATATATATATATATATATATATATATATATATATATATATATATATATATATATATATACACTGATACATTACGACAGATAAATATTGTCATATATGTTATTTATTATTTACTTGTGAAGTCATTGAAATACAATGACAGACAATATTTATTTATTTGTCAAAAGTTATCATTTTTATACTTTTGCATTATTTGGGAAATGGCAAGTTAAAATATTGAGCACTTTTTGTAAACCAACACAAACCAATGTGTGTGTATGGGGGAGAGAGGGGGGAGTTAGTACGTTAAAGAGAGAGAGATAATGAGAGAGAGAAAGTGTGTAAAAGTTTGTTAGAGGGAGAGAGAAATAGGGGGAGAAAGAGAGAAATAGGAGAGACAGAAAGAGAGATGCGCATGAGAGAGAGCGAGCGAAAGAAAGAGAGAGAGATACGCATGAGAAAGAGAGAGAGCGAAAGAGAGAGAGAGAGAGAGAGAGAGTAACAGGCACACAAACAAATTCATATGAGTGACAACTTAAACAACATCTCGTAAGTTTCTTATCCCTGAGATATTTTGACTAAATAGATCGTGAAACTTACGATGACAAAAATGTAGGTAGGTGGGTCTTGAGGTGGGAGGGAAAGGGGCCGATTTTGACAGTGCGGATCGACCGGACAACGCTAATGGGTTTGAAGATGAAGGATCGTTACTCAAGCCGAACAAATGAGATATATGCGAAGGTTTTTCCCCTCTCAGTATTCACAATTTAGGACTTGACCTTTCCTTGCGAACAGATGACATTGGAAAATGAACATTGGGAGTAACGGAACACGACTAAAACGGTGAGGAGGTTGATGTGTTGCAAAGGGAAGGCGAAAATTAGGTGGCGACCCGGGCAGAGGTGCGGATAAGCGACGGGGAGAGATCATACAGAGGGAGGGGAAGAGAGAAAAACGGAGAAAGAGAGAAAAACGGAGAAAGAGAGAGAGAGAGAGAGAGAGAGAGAGAGAGAGAGAGAGAGAGAGAGAGAGAGGCGGACATCAATACATATAAAATTCAACAATGTAAGACAGAGCTATGTAAATACAGGAATATAAAAAATATAACTAAATAACTAAAAGTAGCAGACAGAAAGACAACTTTCAAATTTTCTATAATAGAATAACAAGTAAATGCGCCATGTCGGTCAAATTTTTTGCTAGGCTACTGCGTCACCTGGTGTACACCTGTTACAAAAGAATCGAAAGTTTACGACCGCGCCTCTGGTGTACAAACGAATCGAAAGGTTACGTACGCGCCTCTGGTGTACAAAAAAATAGAAAGTTTAAGATCGCGCCTTTGTTGTACAAAAGAATCGTAATTTATCGAAAGTTGCCGGACGCGCCTCTGTGTACAAAAAGTTTCGAAAGTTTACCTACACAATTAAATAAGCGTAAACTGAAATAAAAAAATAACAATCACGATTCCCCCCGCTTCCCTCTCACAATGATGTCATTTCCGGAAAAATACGTCTGCAGTTTTCAAAATTAATTTCAAGTGTTAATTAGAATTTTATTTCGGTATAAAAATACAATTTAAGACCAATTAATAAATTTAATCCAAAATGTGCGCGAAAATCAAACGAAATAAGCGAACAAACACCCCCTACCCCAAAGGTAGAAGTTAATACCTGGGAGCATGACATCATGATAACAGAATATTTAGTACACTACCCCTATATAAAAAGGAGAAGGTAATCGTGGGAAAATGGTATCGTGAGGAACGAACTATATTATAATGCCACCTCCCCCGGAAAGTAAAGGTAATGTCTAGGAGGAATGTATCATGACGAATAAAAATATACTACACAGAATTAATAGACCCGATTAAATCGAGTTATTTTTTAATGAAAAAGTAGAAGGCAATGCCTGGGAACAGGATATCATGACAACGAAATATTTAGTACACTACTCCTATATAAAAAAGTAGAAGGCAATGCCTGGGAACAGGATATCATGACAACGAAATATTTAGTACACTACTCCTATATAAAAAAGGAGAAGGCAATGTCTGGGAACAGGATATCATGACAACGAAATATTTAGTACACTACTCCTATATAAAAAAGTAGAAGGCAATGCCTGGGAACAGGATATCATGACAACGAAATATTTAGTACACTACTCCTATATAAAAAAGGAGAAGGCAATGCCTGGGAACATGATATCATGACAACGAAATATTTAGTACACTACTCCTATATAAAAAAGTAGAAGGCAATGCCTGGGAACAGGATATCATGACAACGAAATATTTAGTACACTACTCCTATATAAAAAAGGAGAAGGCAATGCCTGGGAACAGGATATCATGACAACAAAATATTTAGTACACTACTCCTATATAAAAAAGGAGAAGGCAATGCCTGGGAACATGATATCATGACAACGAAATATTTAGTACACTACTCCTATATAAAAAAGTAGAAGGCAATGCCTGGGAACAGGATATCATGACAACGAAATATTTAGTACACTACTCCTATATAAAAAAGGAGAAGGCAATGCCTGGGAACATGATATCATGACAACGAAATATTTAGTACACTACTCCTATATAAAAAAGTAGAAGGCAATGCCTGGGAACAGGATATCATGACAACGAAATATTTAGTACACTACTCCTATATAAAAAAGGAGAAGGTAATCCTGGTAAAATGATATTGTGAGTAACGAACATATATTATAATGTGTCCCCTACCCCGGAATGTATAATGACGAATGAAAATATACTACACAGAATTAATAGACCTGCTTAAATCGCCATTCATTATCTTTGGGAGTTTAGCTCAGTTGGTACAGCGATAAACTCGAAACATCAAGTTTGGCTGGTTTTATCAGTTCGAATCTCGCCCTCAGCGTCAAGTTTATTTATGTATTATTTAGTGTTTAGATGTGCCCTAATGTATTTCTTACGTTTACAAAAATTTTCGTTGACGGACAAACGGAAATCGTGACCTCTTCGTTATATGTTAGATTCCCCGGGCCTAGACAGTTTGTTTAGTATATATATATATATATTTGAAAAAGGAAAACCAACAAATATTATTTATGTATTCATTAACGTTTCGTCTTTATTATAAGACTTCCTCAGAATGATTGTCTGAAGAAAAGAAACAAATACAAGTACCAAATGTTTGAAACACGGAGTGTAGCTGGTGTGAAATTAAAATTGGGTAGCTTCCCAATTTTAATCTCACATCCGCTACCACTTCGTGTTTCAAACATTTGGTTCTTGTATTTGTTTGTTTTCTTCAGACAATCATCTTGATGAAGTCTTATAATAAAAACGAAACGTTGATGAATGCATAAATAATATTTCTTGGGTTTCTTTTTTCAATTTCCATTACGTCGGAACACCTTTTCCATTCTTTATCATATATATATATATATATATATATATATATATATATATATATATATATATATATATATATATTTGAAAACTATATGTTACATCCTTCAGAATCGTACCGCGGTTTCATCCACTTTTTACATTTAAAAAGTCTAAACCCAGTAGAATCGTCAGCGTACTGAATGAGGTGAAAGCATGATGAGAAATGGCGATAAAAAAACCGGTGCATTCCTGAAAAGTCCCTTTGGAAAAAATATTGCTTGTGGAATTAATTAAGTTTTTTAAATTTATTATTTATAGTTTTGTGTGCTTAAGAAGGTTTTTATTTTATTCTACTAAGTGTTTCATTTGTAGTTTAGTATTTTCATTTAAAGTGTATTTGAATGGGGCGTTTATAGATCGTAAGAGAATTTTCGGTGTTTTGAAACGTGAAAAACAAGGCAGGGCGTCTGGATTCGACGTTTAAAAAGTTGTAATACTGAAGTCTCTCTTTGAAGGTGATATCGGGTTTAACTTTATGTATCGGATTTATTATTTATTTTATTTATAGTTTCGTGTTTGAAAGGTTTTATTCTGTTTGGTATATTATTTACTTGTTTATTTATTAGTAGTTTCGTATTTTAAAGATCGTCCCGAAAAAAACGAAAACAAAGGATGATTGTGTCTGAATTTATCGTTTAAAAAGGTGCATTATTGACGTGTCCCCTTTTAATTAAGTACGGGTTCGTGTTAAATATAATATATGGAGCTTAATTGCAATTAAGTTGTTTTACAACGAAAGCTTGCGAATTTTTTTTTTTAAATAAATGAATTTTTCATTTAAATTGCTCGCTGTGTTGATTTTCAAAATATTTCACTTAAATACATTATCATGCGTGCCTCAAAGATGTCAATTTCCTTACTGAAAAAGCGCCAATCTACGCATAACATCGACCGGACTGTACTTATCCTAACGTCTTTTAGAATTTGACGTGTCTTTCTGCTTCTATCGTGATTCGACCCCTCAGGTTAATACCATCAAAATGAAGAAGATAAAAGAAGAAAAAAAACTATAAGACAGTCTCGCCTGACAAAGTTGTTCTACAACGAAAACTTGCCAAAAAATTAAATAAATAAATTTTTTAATTTAAATTGCACGTTGTGTTGATTTTCAAAATATTTCACGTATATATATATATATATATATATATATATAGTATGCTATGAAAATATATTTATGGCAATTAAGCTACACAGAGGCTCCCGCGTTTCATCCTTGGGGGGAATCTTCAGGCTAAAATGCATGGAGTTATTTTTGCCGGGTGTTTTTATATACACGGCTAGCTAGTTAACCAATCAGATCCTTTGTTGTTCTCTCAGCCAATCGTTTGGCTTCCCACGGACAAAGGTGTGGTTAGTGTTACTTCCTATATCCTGTTCTATTGTTCCGGTTTCTATAGATTGGCCTATATCTTGTTTCCTTTGTTGTATCAATATAATGGGGGAATTTATTTTAACACGTGGTTCCTTGTATTTCTATTTTATGTTTTCATTTTTAAATTGTTAGGTTTGTGTTTAGTTTAGTTTTTCACTTGTACAGTTTAATAGATTTCTATTAAACTGTAAAAGTGAGATAGCAAAAATCTATTAAATTGTAGAAGTGAGATAGCAAACAGCTGCCTACACAGAAATAAATTTACCTTAAGCTAACGATACATAAATAAATAAACACATAAGTAAAATGCTAAACAAAAACCTAACAATTTAAAAATTAAAACCTAAAATAGAAATGCAATATTAATACAACAAAGGAAACAGGATATAGGCCAATCTATAGAAAACAGAACAATAGAACAGGATATAGGATGTAACACTAACCACACCTTTGTTCGTGGGAAGCCCAACGATTGGCTGAGAGAACAACAAAGAATATTATTGGTTAACTAGCTAGCCGTGTATATAAAAACACCCGGCAAAAATAACTCAATACATTTTAGCCTGAAGATTCCCCTCCGGGGATGAAACGCGGGAGCCTCTGTGTAGCTTAATTGCCATAAATATATTTTCATAGCTTACTACTATGCTCTACTTACGTATCGAGCACTGTTGAAGTAAATACTGAAAATTGATACATAAAAATGATATCTCCTTATAAAATTTTATGTGGATACATGAAATCATGAAATAGTAATATATATATATATAGTTCTGCTTGAGTCCGCAAGGTACTCAATTGACGTGTGTCGCCACGGGGAGGCACTGCATGGAGCTTGCCTATGGAGAGGCTATGTACTGGCGGGTAAGACTTACGCACCTTGCTACCTTTTCGATTAGACTAGCCAGCGGCGGAAACTGGAAGAGGAAGGTGACGAGCACACAACACACAGTACACCACACTTGAGGCATAGCCCGCTTGAGCCCCTTCATAGCCTTTTGATACAGTGCTGAAGAGAAGGTTCAGTGTCTCACACTCTACAAACACATAGGGGACCGCAGTGACTGCAACAACTAACGCGGTATCTCACTGTTGAGCTTCATTGGTAAGCTATTCGCACGCATAGTATTACTGTGACTGCAAGTTCTTGCGGATCGAATTTACTCGGAATCTCAATGCGGCTTTGGTTCAGAAAGATCAACCACGATATGATCTTTTCCCTACGCCAGCTGCAAGAGAAGTGCAGAGAGCAACACCAGCCTCTGTATCTTGCCTATATAGATCTGAACAAGACGTTCGATCTCGTGAGAAGTGATGGTCTATTCAATATCCTCCCACTAATTGGATGCCCACCAAAACTCGTCAGCATCACAAGATCCTTTCACCATAGCATGATGAGCACTGTACAATTTAACGGCGACATGTCTGCTGGGTTCGAGGTGAAGAGCGGTGTCAAATAAGACTGTGTGTGTGCCCCGACACTCTTCGGTATCTTCTTCGCCATACCCCTAAAACATGCTTTCAAGAACACAGCGGATGGTATCTACCTGCACTCCAGATCTGACGGTAGTCTCTTCAACATCGCCAGGCTCCGCTCCAGGTAAGTCCCCATCAGAAACATGCTATTTGCCGATGATGCAGCCATAGCATCGCATCAGGTTTGCTGATACTTGCAGCCTGTTCGGCCTCACTATCAACCAGAAGAAAACCCAAGTTATGGGGAAAGTAACCGCATGACTACCCATCATTTCAATGCATGGTAGACCACTATATGTCGTTCACCAGTTCCAGTACCTAGGCTCCACTGCTTCAGACACCCTCTCATTGGACGTATAGCTCAACAAAAGGATTGGTAAAGCATCCACATCCCTCTCTAAACTAACTAAAAGAGTCTGGAAAAACAGCAACCTTACCACTTTTACCAAGATGAGTGTCCTACTGTATGGGAGTTAGTCCTGGACCACATACTCAACACAGGATAGGAAACTCCCATGTGACGTGTTTACATAGGATACTTGATATCACATGGCAGAACAGAATGAGCAACAATGATGTTCTGTACAGGGCAGGCATTCCATCTACCTACTCCCTACTGCGTGAGCGACGTCTTCGCTGGCTGGGTCATGTGTGCAGGATGAATGATTAGCGCATCCCTAAAGACCTTCTCTACGACGAGCTTGCCTCAGGCTCAAGAAAAAGAACTCGTCATCGTCTCCGCCTGCAAGCGAGACATACATTAATACATGGGAAGCCTCTGCAGCTGACAGACCTGCCTGGAGGAAACAGATACGCCAAGAAATGATCATCAGTGAGAAGACCCTCCACGATAAAAACGCTACGAAGAGAGCTAGGAGAAAAGCGAGCATACAGGCAGACTAACCAGCCGAAGGGACACACTACAAAACAGCTTTCGTATGTCAACGCTGTGGAAGACCGTGAAAATTAAGAATTGGTCTTTACAGTCACACAAAAAGATGCACACAAGCAACACCCCAATACGGCGCTGATCCATAGTCGTTGCGACTGACAGATGCCAACAACAACATATATATTTATATATATTTATATATATTTATATATATTTATATTTGTTTATTTATTTGTAGAGACAAGAGACAAAAAATATCGATATTTTAGAAACGCATATATTTATTTATATTTATCGATAAAGTGGCAAAAAATGATATAAATTTTTAGAGACGTATATATTTATTTACATTTATTTATAGAGAGGCACAAAAATGATCTATATTCTTAAGGAAATTCATAAAATATAAATAACTTTTGTGCCCCTCTATAAATAAATATAAATAAATATATACGTACCTATAAATATAGATCATTTTTGTCGTCCTTCTATAAATAAATATTAAAAAATATATGAAATCGGATAAAAACCAGATTTAGTTATGCAAAGATTTTTTTTAAATAAATAGAACATTAAAAAAAATCAGATTAAGGCATAACATGCCTTCTTCAGTGTTGCGCATACACTTTTTAGTTTTTTCTTTATTGTCGAAATTTATCGGCGCGTAGCCATGGATGATTCGCGAGTTATCCTGATGGCAATGGAGTAGTTTTAAAACTATCTCATCTGGTCTTTATCGATTTAATAGTTTAGCTCAGCGATGCTTATAAATGTAGCCCGATTCATTTGAATAAATAAATATATACATCCCTAAAAATATAGATCGTTTTTCTCTCCCATTTATAAATAAATATAAATAAATATATACGTCCCTAGAAATATAGATATTTTTGTTGCCATTCAATAAATAAATATAAATAAATATATACATATAGATAATTTTTCTCCTTATAAATAAATATTAATAAATATATGCGTCCCTAAAATATAGATAATTTTTTCTCCCTTCTACAAATTAGTATAAGTAAATAAATACGTCTCTAAAATACAGTTAATTTTTTTTGCAACTCGATAAATAAATATAAATAAATATATACGTCCCTAAAAATATAGATAAATTTTGTCTTTCCTCTATAAATAGATATAAATAAATATATACGCCCTTAAAAAGATCGATAATTTTTGTTGTTATTCAATCAATAAATATAAATAAATATATACGTCGATTAAAAATTTGTTATTTTTCTGCCCCTTCTAGAAAAAATATTAATAAATATATACTTTCTTAAATGTATTGATAATTTCTCCTCTCCTCTACAAATAAATATAATTAATATATACATCTATAAAAATATAGAACATTTTTGTTGCCACTCTAAACATAAATATAAAAAATATATACGTCCCTTAAAATATAGATACTTTTTGTGCCCCTGTAGAAAAAATATAAATAAATATATATGTTCCTAAAAATATAGATAATCTTTGTCTTCCTTCTATAAGTTAATATGAATAAATAAATACGTACCTTTAAACATAGATTATTTTGTTGCCACTCAATAAATAAATTTAAATAAATATATTCGTCTATAAAGATATAGATAATTTCTATCTTCACTCTATAAAAATATGAATAGATATATGCATCCCTAAAAATATAGATAATTTTTGTTGTCCCTCAACAAATAAATATAAATGAATACATATGTCCCTTAACATATAAATAATTTTGTCTTCCCTCTCTAAATAAATATAAATAAATATATGCATCCCTAAAATATAGATAATTTTTGTCTTCCCTCTATAAATATAAAAACATATATACAACCTACAACAATATAGATAAATTTTGCATAAATAAATTTAAATAAATATATACGTCCATAAAAATATAGATTATCTTTGTGTTTCTTCTATAAATAAATATACATAAATATATACGTGATTAAAACTATAGATAATTATTGTGTCCCTAAAAACATAAATAAATATATACGTTCCTAAAAATATAGATTATCTTTGTGTTTCTTCTATAAATAAATATACATAAATATATACGTCTTTAAAACTATAGATAATTATTGTGTCCCTAAAAACATAAATAAATATATACGTTCCTAAAAATATAGATTATCTTTGTGTTTCTTCTATAAATAAATATACATAAATATATACGTCTTTAAAACTATAGATAATTATTGTGTCCCCAAAAACATAAATAAATATATACGTTCCTAAAAATATAGATTATCTTTGTGTTTCTTCTATAAATAAATATACATAAATATATACGTCTTTAAAACTATAGATAATTATTGTGTCCCCAAAAACATAAATAAATATATACGTTCTTAAAAATATAGATTATCTTTGTGTTTCTTCTATAAATAAATATACATAAATATATACGTCTTTAAAACTATAGATAATTATTGTGTCCCCAAAAACATAAATAAATATATACGTTCCTAAAAATATTGATTATCTTCGTGTTTCTTCTATAAATAAATATACATAAATATATACGTCTTTAAAACTATAGATAATTATTGTGTCCCCAAAAATATAAATAAATATATACGTTCCTAAAAATATAGATTATCTTTGTGTTTCTTCTATAAATAAATATACATAAATATATACGTCTTTAAAACTATAGATAATTATTGTGTCCCCAAAAACATAAATAAATATATACGTTCCTAAAAATATAGATTATCTTTGTGTTTCTTCTATAAATAAATATACATAAATATATACGTCTTTAAAACTATAGATAATTATTGTGTCCCCAAAAACATAAATAAATATATACGTTCCTAAAAATATAGATTATCTTTGTGTTTCTTCTATAAATAAATATACATAAATATATACGTGATTAAAACTATAGATAATTATTGTGTCCCTAAAAACATAAATAAATATATACGTTCCTAAAAATATAGATTATCTTTGTGTTTCTTCTATAAATAAATATACATAAATATATACGTCTTTAAAACTATAGATAATTATTGTGTCCCTAAAAACATAAATAAATATATACGTTCCTAAAAATATAGATTATGTTTGTGTTTCTTCTATAAATAAATATACATAAATATATACGTCTTTAAAACTATAGATAATTATTGTGTCCCCAAAAACATAAATAAATATATACGTTCCTAAAAATATTGATTATCTTCGTGTTTCTTCTATAAATAAATATACATAAATATATACGTCTTTAAAACTATAGATAATTATTGTGTCCCCAAAAACATAAATAAATATATACGTTCCTAAAAATATAGATTATGTTTGTGTTTCTTCTATAAATAAATATACATAAATATATACGTCTTTAAAACTATAGATAATTATTGTGTTCCTAAAAACATAAATAAATATATACGTTCCTAAAAATATACTCTTAGTCTCTCGTCTATGAATAAAAATAAATAAATATATGTGTCCCTAAAAATATAAAATTTGACATTCTTTCTATAAATCAATATATTCTTCCGTAAAAATATAGTTAATTTTGATTTTCCATCTTTTTATAAATATAAATCAATATATGCATCCATAAAATATAGATAATTTTTGTGTTCCCAATACGAATAAATATAAAAAACATATATATATCCCTAAAAATATAGATAATTTTTCCATTCTATTAATAAATATAAATAAAACGTCTCTAAAAATATAGATAATTTTTGTTTTCCATCTTTTTATAAATATAAATCAATATATGCATTCATAAAATATAGATAATTTTTGTGTTCTTTATACGAATAAATATAAAAAACATATATATCCCTAAAAATATAGATAATTTTTCCATTCTATTAATAAATATAAATAAAACGTCTCTAAAAATATAGATAATTTTTGTTTTCCATCTTTTTATAAATATAAATCAATATATGCATCCAGAAAATATAGATAATTTTTGTGTTCCCTATACGAATAAATATAAAAAACATATATATCCCTAAAAATATAGATAATTTTTCCATTCTATTAATAAATATAAATAAAACGTCTCTAAAAATATAGATAATTTTTGTCTTCTTTCGATAAATAAATATAAATAAATATATGTGTGACTTAAAATATAGATGTTCGCCCTTTCTCTCTAAATAAATATAAATAAATATATGCTTCCCTTAAATATAGATAATTTTATCTATAAATAAATATTAAAAACATATAGACGCCCCATAACATATAGATAATGTTTGCATTCTATATAAATAAAAAATACGTTCAAGACAATATGTCTACCTTCTATAAATAAATATAAATAAATATATACATCCCTAAAAATATAGATCATTTTTGTTTTATTTCTATAAATAAATATAAATAAATATATACGTCCACAAAATATAGATAATTTTTGTAAATACCTATAACTAAATATATGTCCTTATAAATATAGTCAATTTTTGCTTTCCCTCTTAAATAAATATGAATAAGTATATGCATCACAGAAAATATGCATAATTATTGTTGCTACTCATAAATTAAATACAACTAAAAACATACGACCCTTACAATATAAATAACATTTTGTCTTCCCTCTATAAATAAATATGAATACGTATATTCATCCCTTTAAATACAGATATTTTTTGCTATTGAATAAATGAATATAAATAAATAAATACGTCTTACAAAATATAGATCATTTATGTGCCCCTCAAGAAATATATATATATATATATATATATATATATATATATATATATATATATATATATATATAAATATATACATCCCTAAAATATAGATCATTTTTTCGTCCCTCTATAAATAAAATATAAATAAATGTATACATCTAAAAAATTATGAATATTTTTGGTTGTCACTCAATAAAAAAATATAAAAACATATATACGCCCCTAAAACTAATTATAATTTCTGTGCCTCTTTATAAATAAATATAAATAAATATATACATTCGCTAAAATGTAGACTATTTTTGGCTCGCCTCTATAAATAAATATAAATAAATATATACATTCGCTAAAATGTAGACTATTTTTGGCTCGCCTCTATAAATAAATATAAATAAATATATACATTCGCTAAAATGTAGACTATTTTTGGCTCGCCTCTATAAATAAATAAAAATAAATATATACATTCGCTAAAATGTAGACTATTTTTGGCTCGCCTCTATAAATAAATATAAATAAATATATACGTCTCTAAAAATATCGATCATTGTGTTACATAGTCACCACTCCTGCCTGGACCGCGACAGTTCTCTTAAACCAATCAAACAACTGGTTACGGTTCCAAAAAGGCATTTGTTACATAACACACATGAAAACTAAAGACACGAAGGTCTATTAAACGTCTCCAATAAAACGAAAGCAATAACGAAAGTTTAGAAGCGTTTTCAACATTTTAACACTTTCTGTAAGGTACTTTCAAGCGACATTTTTAACACGCACTTATAATACACATTTCCTCAAACTGTCAACCTACTACACATTAGTTTTAACCACTTCTCGTTATTAAAACCTTTTTCTTTTTAAACATAGTTCTTTTAAAATTCTCTTCTCATTAAACATAGTTCATTAACCATTTTACATTAAACATCGTATCTCATTTAAACACTTTAAACATTTTAAACATTACAAACATTGTTTGTTATGGATATCAAATAAAGCATGGTGCACTTTACCTTCCTGCTTTTTAGTTCTTTCAGTTTTACAGATTAGGACCCCAAAATGTTATGCCCCAAAAAAGTTACCTTACATTTTCTTTCGTCGCCTGGTCGTGGGTTTGCTTGCACACTCATCTCCGTTGCTGGCTCGTGATCGTAGTGGTGTATCTGTCTTGTGGTTAAACTCTGTTTTCATGCACGGAGACAAAAACGTTCGAAGACAAGACTTTTTGAGAGAGATTCCATTCGTTTATCTCACACTTCAATCGGAGAGATTTCTATTCGTCGGTTCGTTCACTCAAAATCTGTTTTTCTTTCATACTGCTTTGGTGGAATGTGACGGATGCAATCGGTTATTTCTTCTCCCGCCGTTGGGATCTTACTCTACGTCTTAGCCCATATCTCGCGATGTCACCCAGACTCTACGCATTATGGAGCTCGTTGGTCGACCTCTGTCCATCGCGCGCTTCCATGGTGAACTGTCTAGATAACTAATTTCTCACCAGGGATCTGTGACGTCAGAGCCCTTTGACCCTTCAACGAATGTCATAACAGAACTCAATATCGCTTTTTGTCTAACCTTTTTGATCCGAGCGTTTCATCTCAGACAGCATACATCCAGTATGTTATGATTCCCAGAATGAATCATCTTGTTTTTCCTAAATTATCAATGCACTTCATCCTATTTCTTTCAACCAGTTCATAATTCATACTAGCTACTTTACCCGTTTTCAAAATACAGGGCCAGGTATAATGTAATAATTGTAGTTGCAACTCAATAAATAAATATGAATAAATATATACATCCCTTAAAATATTGATCATTTTTCTGCCCCTCTAGAAATAAATCTAAATAAATATAGATGAATATACACGTTTCTTGAATATATAGATAATTTTTTTCTCCCCTCTATAAATAAATAAAAATAAATATGTACCTATTTAAATATATAGTTCATTATTGTTGTCACTTGATATCAATCTAAATAAATATATACGCTTAGTAAAATATAGATATTTTTTTTCTTCCTTCTATATATAAATATATATAAATATAAATAATATATGTAACCTCAAGTAAATAAATCTAACCTTTTGTTGCCACTCAGTATATATGTACGTCCCTTAAAATATACATAATTTTTGTCTTCACTCTATTAATAAATATAAATAAATATATATACTTCCTAAAAATATAGATAATTATTTTGCCACGGAATAAATAAATAAAAATAAATATATACTTCTCTTTTAATATAGATCATTTTTGTGCCCTCTAGAAATAAATATAAATATATACATTCCTTTAAAATATAGATAACTTTTGACTCTATGAGTTAATTTTAATAAATATATACGTCTCTTAAAATATAAATAATTTTTGTCTACCCACTATAAATAATCATAAACAAATATATACATCCCTAAAATATAAATAATTTTTGTTGTCTATTAATAAATAAATATATATATAAATATATAGGTCACTAAAATGTAGATAACTTTTGTCTTCTTATTATAAATAAATATGAATAAATATATACAATACGTATAAAATAAATAATATATATGTATATATATATGTTTATTAATGTTTGTATTACAAAAGATCAGAATAAAATCGGTACGTCGGTTTCAATTCCTAACAAAGGGGACCTATAAAAGCCTCTTTACCAGACTCTCTTCAGTCTCTGTTCATAAACAGAGGCTGAAGTGAGTCCAATAAAGAGATCTTTTATAGGCCCCTTTGTTAGGATTTGAAACCGACGGTACCGAATTTATTCTGGTCTTCTTTGCATAAGGCAAAAGTAAGTAAAGTGATAAGGCGACAGACATTTTGTTTATTGACAGTAAGTAAGGCAAAAGTAAGTAAAATGATAAGGCGACATACATTTTGTTTATTGACAGTAAGTAAGGCAAAAGTAAGTAAAATGATAAGGCGACAGACATTTTGTTTATTATTTGCCTTACTTACTGTCAATAAACAAAATGTCTGTCGCCTTATCACTTTACTTACTTTTGCCTTACTTACTGCCAATAAACAAAATGTCTGTCGCCTTATCACTTTACTTACTTTTGCCTTACTTACTGCCAATAAACAAAATGTCTGTCGCCTTATCACTTTACTTACTTTTGCCTTACTTACTGCCAATAAACAAAATGTCTGTCGCCTGATCACTTTAGTTACAATCAATAATTACGGAACTTAAAATACTTGTAACTTCTATTAAATATTAACGCAAATAGATCACAAGATAAACTGTTTTCGACTAATTATCCTAACTGTATTTCCTTTTAAATAATTTATGTCGTCAATAGTAACGTTTAGCTAAATTTAGTACGACTTAAAAATAACAATACATTAAGGGGAAAGTCCGGTTTAATAAGAAACAAAATTTTTTATCCTGTAAAATCTGATGACTATGTAAATTCCGGATGCATAAAACAATGAAACTATTTTTTAACATCTTTTTACACACACACACACACACACACACACACACACACACACACACACACACACACACACACACACACACACACACACACACAACACCCCCTACACACACCTCCCCCCCACACATATATATATAAATATATATATAGTAATGTTTGCTGTTTTCTTTCGATAATGACAGTTTATGAAAGCTATTTTACGATAATTCACTTCCTAAGTGATTGAGAGAGAAAGAGATACTTACATACATTATGTTTACTCATTAAGGGACGTATATATTTATTAATATATAAAGTATAGTTATCCACGTACTCGTGTTTCGCTGGATCCGCAGCTCATAAGCATTGCCCGTAGTCGGTGATGTTACCGGTGAGCTACGAAGACTTGCCTGAAATACTACATATTATCTTGAAAATTTATGTTTTAAAATAGGCAGAAAAAATTATTTGAATTAAAAATGTGTTTTGGAAACGAATTCGGAACATTTACTAAATTATTATTATCTTATATTTTAGATTCTGATGATACATACAATATTGAGCAATTTAAAGATATATATATATATATATATATATATATATATATATATATATATATATATATATACACAGGATGTTTCAAAAGTCTTGGGAACATAACGATTTTTAATAACTCAAAAACTATTAGGAGTTGAAAAATGAAATTGGTACCGTTGGAAAGGTTAAAGTTTCAAGTTTTGTGGGGAATCTTCAAAGTTGCTCAATATGAGCACCATTCGTCACACGGCAGACATCTAGTCGATAGTCCATTTCCTGCCAAACGCGTTCCAGCATCTTGACGTCAATGGTTCCCACAACTGCCGTTACTCGAGCCTTTAGTTCGTCAATATCTCTTGGAAGGGGCGGCACATAGACTTGTTGCTTGACAAAGCCCCAAAGGAAAAAGTCACACGGGGTAAGATCTGGAGACCTAGGAGGCCAGGGCATGAGAACGTCATCACCTCGCCCAGATCTCCCAATCCATCTACCAGGCAGCCTTGTGTTAAGAAACTGCCTTACTCTAAGACTCCAGTGTGGTGGTGCACCATCTTGTTGAAAAATGAAGTCATCAGATTCTGCTTGTTCCAACTGAGCCATTAACCAGTCTTCCAGCATGTTGAGATAGGATTCACCAGTGATAGTTGCCTCTTCAAAGAAGAACGGTCCATAGACACCTTTCTTGGAAATTGCACAAAACACGTTCACTTTTGGTGAATCTCGCTCGTGCTCAAGAAGTTCATGAGGATTCTCAGTACCCCATATGCGAGTGTTATGCTTGTTAACTTTGCCATTCAGATGGAAGGTCGCCTCATCGCTAAAAACAAGCCGGTCATCAAAGCCGTTATCTTCCAACTTCTCTTGCATTGCAATGCAAAAGTCACGGCGAAGTGGCTTATCAGTGTCCTTCAACTTTTGGACCAACTTGAGCTTGTAAGGTACCATTTGCAGTCGTTTCTTTAAGACACGCCAGACAGTTGCTGGAGCAAGCTGAAGTTCCCTGCTGGCTCTTCTCACTGATTTACGGGGGCTCCGCTGAAAGGCTGTCCGAACTTGCTCAACTGCATCTTCTGAAGTTGAAGGGCGACCTGTTCGCTTACTTGGGCACAAACACCCATCTTTCACAAATTTAGCATGCCATCTGACAATGGATTTCCTTTCAGGGGCTTCTTTTTAAAATTTCCTACGAAATGCACGCTGAACACATGTCCACGATTCAGTCTTTGCAAATTGGAGGACGCAAAATGCCTTGTCTTGTTTAGAGAACGCCATTACTGCACCTGGAAAGATAACACGAAAATCATTAGTATGACCAAAAACTTGATTAAGCAAGCTTTAAAATGGCACCAGTTTCATTTTTCTACCTGGAATAGTTCATGAGATATACGCATTTGTAATGTTCCCAAGACTTTTGAAACACCCTGTATATGAAATGAAAAAGGAAAAACCAAGAGATATTTTTTATATATTCATCAACGTTTAGTCTTTATTGTAAGACTTTCTAAGGATGATAATTTTAAGAAAAATGTCATGCAAGTACATCGAAATATTGGGTTGACATGAATGGGTTGATAAGAAAAAGTAGTAGCCGTGGCTACTAAGAGCGCTGGACGAGGGTCCAGGCTGCGAGAAGTCAGTAGTGGAAAAGAGTGAAATGAATATGGAAATATTTGAGTGGGTACCATTAAGGCAGCAGTGAAAAAGGGGAGGGGTGAGAATATTAGTGAATTTGCTTTAGGGTGGGAGAGAATGCTGAGGGCTGAGGTTTTTGTCGTAGGGAGGTGTGGCATGGATTTTGAGGGGCTGGGGAAAAAGGAGGGAAGGGGGCACTCTGTGTGTTTGGTATGTAGGTGGTATCATAGTTTTAGAAAAAAAGATTTGAAGAAATGAAGATAACTTGAAAATGGGCGGTAGGTGAGATAGGTGAAAGGGGAGAGGGGAGATTTTGTTTGTGGTCAGGGGTGAACTTTTTTTTAGGCTGGAGGGAGGGATGGTAGGAGTATTGACCAGCTGGCTATGTCAGGAATGTGCGAATACAAGTGAGTTTGAAAGAAAGTGTAGAAGTGTGCTGTGAACATGACGAGAAAGAAAAAGAAAAATGATTTTAATTTTGTGTGGTGATAAGTAAAATGTAGTTTCGTTCAGGATGTGTTGATGGTTTGAGATTAAATTGAGGGCAAAAGGGGTTTAAATATCTAAATATTTGTAAGGATGTGTAGATTGTGTTCATTTGTAAATCTGTTATTTGTGGTTAATTCGTAGTGGGTGATTCATGAGTGTGGGAATGAATATATATGTGAGAAGGGGTTAGTACGTAAGTTTGTATGCGGGGAGTTGATGCAAGTACATCGAACTATTTGGTTGACATGATGGGTTGATAAGGAAAAGTAGTAGCCGTGGCTACTAAGAGCTCTGGACGAAGGTCCAGGTTGCGAGGAGTCAGTAGTGGCGAATGGTGAAATGAATATGGAAAATGTGGACTCCCTGTGGGCAACCCTCTAAGCGGTTTATTGGCCTGCATCTTCTTAGAATTCTTAAAATCCGGCCCTTTTAAATTTAGACTACCCCTTTACATCGAATCCTTCCGATACATTGACGATATTCTTATTTTCCTCGCCGAATACATACCTATTAATAACCTCAAAGACAAACTAAACACAGTAGAACTCCACATAAAATTCACACATGAAACTGAGATAAACAGCTCGATACCATTTTTAGACACTCTTATAATAAAGTCCAACAACAAACTATCATTCAAAGTACACCGCAAAAACACTCACAAAAACGACTACATACACTTCGACTCTCACCACAATAGCAAGATGAAAACAAGTATAATAATAAGCTTTTTCCTACGCGCTCTTAGAATCTGCATCTATAGATGAAGACATCAAACGCATTATTAATTCCTTAAAAACATTGCAATACCCCACACATTTTATACTAAATGCTAAGAAGAAAGCCTTTCAAATATTCTAAAAAAACAATACACAAAAACATTAAATACCAAACACCTCTCTCATAGACAGACCTCTTCTCTTACCCACGCATTCAAATAACACCTCCATCTGCAACACACTTAACAAACTAGGCATTCCAACAGTACAAACCACATCCGAAACCATAAAACAAACATTAAACACAGCAAGACATTTCCGAAAAAACCCACATCCCATGCCGGCTTATATACCGTTCCATGTAACAACTGCTATCAAATTTACGTGGGGGAAACGCAACGTGAATTAAAAAAAAGATTGAGCGAACACAAAAGGGACATAAAAACAATAACTCTATCAGTGCACTTTTTCCCACGTATTAGAGCACGATCATGCTTTCAAGTTTGAACAGGCCAAAATCACCAAACACATTCATAACAAAGCTCGGCAAAGACTACTTGAAACAGCACTCATCACAGCTTCTAACACCAGACAACGAAATGGTTTCTACAATCTATCCCCCTTAATAACAAAAAAATAACCTGACCGAACAAAACTAAACTAGATCAGGGCTAACCGTTCTTCTCATCGTTCTCAATTGTACTTATATACAACTCCCCGCATACACACTCACGTACTAACTCCTTCTCACATATATATTCATTCACATACTCATGAATAACCCACTACGAATCAAAACTACTTAACCACAAATAACAGCCTTACAAATGAACACAATCTACACATCCTTACAAATATTTAGATATTTAAACCCCTTTTGCCCTCAATTTAATCTCGAACCATAAACACATCCTGAACGAAACTACACACAAAATTTAAATCATTTTTCTTTTTCTTTCTTGTCATGTTCACAGCACACTTCTACACTTTCTTTCAAACTCACTTATATTGACACATTTCTGACATAGCCAGCTGGTCAATACTCCTACCCTCCATCCCTCCCTCCAGCCTAAAAAAAAGTTCACCCCTGACCACAAACAAAATCTCCCCTCTCCCCTTTCACCTATCTCACCTTTTCGACTATTTCTTTCATACTCTTACCCACCTACCGCCCATTTTCAAGTTATCTTCATTTCTTCAAATCTTTTTTTCTAAAACTATGATACCACCTACATACCAAACACATAGAGTTTCCCCCTTCTCTCTTCTTTCCCCAGCCCCTCAAAATCCATGCCACACATCACCACGACAAAAACCTCAGCCCCTAAGGCAAATTCACTAATACTCTTTTTCACTGCTGCCTTAATGGTACCCACTCAAAGATTTCCATATTCATTTCACTACTGATTTCTCGCAGCCTGGACTACTTTTTCTTATCAACCCATTCATGTCAACCCAATATTTCGATGTACTTGCATGACATTTATCATCCTGAGGAAGTCTTACAATAAAGACGAAACGTTGATGAATATATAATAAAAATATCTCTTGGTTTTTCCCTTTTCATTTCCCATTACGTCGGATTACTCCCATCCTTCCTTTCTCTCACACACACACACACACATATATATATATATATATATATATATATATATATATATATATATATATATATATATATATATATATATATATATATATATATATATATATATATATAAACAGTTGGGAAATTGGTCGAAAACAATTTATCGTTGTTTACTTACTAATTTGTGACCTATTTGCGTTGATATTTAGTATAAGTTATAAGCATTAAATATATATATATATATATATATATATATATATATATATATATATATATATATATATATGTCATTGTTTCATTTTTACTTCAGTCGAAGTTCTCAGAAATCAGGGGGCTAACCCTTGAACTTAATATGAGATACGTAGATATTCGAATATTCCATTAAAGTTCTCTATTATCTGTCAAACGTTGAGTTACTAAAGAAGTTACGAACATTAATTTACCTCTCCCCAATTGACCAGTTAACTATGTTATAGTATATTTTCTTGTGGTCTCTTGGTCTTATCGGATTCCAGGACAAGAATTCATCTAGTCTGGTGGAGTCTCCAGCTAACAGCTGTTATTTGAGGCAATATCACCAGAAGGTGCACCATTCCTCGTATGAGTCGGTGTGGTGTAGCCGTGTCGAGGGGATCTTATTTGGGCTTCGAATGCTGTTATTTTGAATATTTGGTCAGGGTTTACTTGTAGGGTGAAGTATCTTTATGTCAGGTTGTCCTGACAAACCCTTGTACAGAGAGACCGAAGACACTCGTGGATGGTGTCTAGTAGGTAATTCAAACTCTTCTATGTGTGCGCGCGCGCGTGTGTGTGTCGTTAGGCAAAAGTTAACGAATAAAAAACTGGCGGACGAATCCATTTCAAGTATTTAGCAGGAATTGAGAAAGCAAATCGATTCTCATTTTCCCTTCTCTTTCTTTACCAATTTATACGTTTTTTTAGTGAAATTTTCTTTTAAAACTTTCCATTTTTTTTTCTTTTTCATTTTTTTAACTTCACCGATTGAGATGTTATTTTATATGAATATTCGTGCAAACAATAGGATAATTTTTGACGGAGAGTGCACACTCGTAGTTTGTAATGTCTCTGTGAGGTCAATTGATAGAAAAGTAGTGGGAAGAAGTGAATGACGTAAATAATTGATAGAGAGGGGGGGGGAGAACTGATGATGAGAAAGAGAAGGAGAAGAAAGAGAAGGGGAGGAATATAACAAATACCGATTCAATTGGTCACACGTCGTCTAGTATAATTATAATATTTACTATGCGGTGTGATTGAAGATAACAACGAAAATGTAATTTGAATACAAACGTGTCACCGCTTAGCAAGGCTCGGAAGCGACTCATGACTTAATGAGATTGCCCATTGGTGATGAACAACACCTTGAGAGGATTAGAAACGATGGTCAGCATTTGATTATTTAAGTGGGCGTCTTGACAAGAATTTGTAAACATTGGACTTAAAAACGACCCTGTTGTACTCGGCTGGGAAGCAGCCCTGCGGTATCGTGTTCCATCGATGGGAAGTTCAGGGATTGAACTCACAAACATCAGATTTTAAAACTTTTGTGCTTTATTAAACTATTCTCTCCAGTATGGCGTCCAAGTTAAAAATGATTCGCCAATCAAAACGCGCCTGAAATCGGTGTATACATAGAATGCGTCTTGTACACTTTTGTGTTTAATACATTCCATCCCCTATTCCCTTCCTCCCATCACTTCTCGTTTCATTCGTCACTCCTTCCATCTAATGGATTCAATGCGCAAACAGTCAATAAAGCAAGGTTATCAGAGTTTTAGTATCATCTAGATTAATGCGAAAATTGAGCCCAGTTCACGCAGTTCAACTTTATTTGATTTACCTCCGTGCAGGTTAAACACAACGTCAGGGTTAGGGTTATAAAAGCCAGCGCACTAGGATTAGCGCACTATGGCCGAGAAAAAAAATCCTGAGTAGATCCGTTGGCATCCCCCGGTAGGGGCACTTCAGGCGATTAGCAATAAACTAACGCCTTCTCAAAGGGTGAGAAGGCAAAGCCTAGGAGGGCGGACCTCCTGAGACTGAACAGAATCATACAGAGCAGGGCCAGAAGATGCCACACCGGCTCTACTCTCTAGCGGACTGATCGTCGAGGACGTATCCCCGACTGGTAAGTAAAACTTAATTCAACTTTACACAATAGACGCACCATCGTTTTTATATACTGCTTATGTAGATACGATACAAGTCGGCAGGTTAACTAATTTGCATATTGGGTTTGAAAAATGACATTTTACTAGTTAACTATTATTTGTCATTGTTTTTTTAATTCAATGATTGTTTTGGGTTTAATACAATATAATGAAACAGAACTATTATTTTGTTTCGCAATATTGTTTTATTTCCTGAACAAATATTTATCATTTCACTTCGAATGCCCCTTTCTTTAGAGGGCCGAGTTGATTTACAACAGGTTGCGATCTATTTCTAAATTGCAAGTGCAAAGGCAAATTGATTTCTTCTTTCTTTTTCATTCTTTACGGTCACGTTTAAAAGATTTAAAATTGTATCGAAATTACCAAAATGTTAATGTTTACATATCTATATGAATAACTGAGAAAGATTTTGTTTCGTGTTCACAACAAAGTTATGAATGGAATGTTTATTATTTTAAATTAACGTTTCAAGTATTTCAAGAAGCGAAATTTGCGAAGCGATAGCGAGCCGGCGAAGCCAGTTAGTCAGGGCTTTACGCGCTCCACTACTTTTGGAGCTGCTCCCGCTCCTGCTCCAACGCCCAAAATTGGAGCTTGCTCCTCTCACGCTCCCCATTTTCAAAAAGGAGCCGCTCCTGCTCCAACTCCTATAAAAAAGGAGCGGCTCTTTTTCAGCGCTCCATAATAAAAATATACCTTCTTTCATAAACGTTCTATTCTGCCAATGAGTGGTCGAAGGATCTCGTCAATATGGATTGAGATGTCACTTTAAGTGTAAGACCGTGTATTTGACAAAATCTCGCTAATATTTTGAGAGTTATAAGAGAACATGTCGGACGAAGTATAGGATTATACGTAAATTTTCGTTTCCTGAGAACAAGAAAACAATTTTGCTTTTTTAAATACATGGAAATTTTCTAAGAATTTAAAGCCAGTTTAAATGACTTTCTACTCGATAGTTTATAAATTCCTTTCAAGTTGTGCAGACACACGAAGTAATTGATGTTTTGTCAATTAAAATGGCTGACTTGTTTACGAAGAAATCTAAATGAATTATGATGGATTTAATCTCGTAACTTCATTACGAACCGGCTTGAAATAATAACATTATTTAGACAACGATTTTTTACATGGGGAGAATGGGGGGGGGGTGATTTGTTAACTATTCTGTACTTTCACGTAACAATTTAATAAACAGAAGATATCGTAAAAATTGAATTTAACTTGAAAATTTTATGTAAAAAATAACCCGGTCCAAACCTTTAATATCGTAACGTAATTACGAACTGGATTGAAATAACATTATTTAGAAAGCCATTCTTAACATGGAGTGAGGGGGGCTTTGTTAACTATTCTGTACTTTCACCTAACAATTTAATAAACAAAAGATATCGTAAAAATTTTATTTAACTTGAAAATCTTATCTAAAAAGTAGCCCGATTCGTAAACTGCACAAGTACCAAAAAAATAATATAAAAAATATTCTTCACTGGGGAGGAGGTAGCCCCGTATTTACAAGTATATCTCCTGTAAAAACGGTTCTAAAATCTATTTTCAATCGATATTTATTCGATAATTGCCGAATTTTCCTACTTGGCCAAAATTGCCGAGTTTTCCTTTGCCGAATTTTCCATTGACGAATTTTCCGTTGCCGAGTGTTCCATTGACGAGTTTTCCTAAATTGTGTATTATACATACATACTTCTATCCAGTCAAGCAGACTATCTAGTCTAAGAGAAGAAAAACAACATAACTTTCACTAATACACTTAGGAACGGTATGAATCCACATATACCCCCCCCCAAGTTATATGAATTAAATAGTAGGGTAGACTGTACTCTGAAACCTTGATTGGGCAACATCTCCCCTATCTAGAGTGCTAATTTAAGGAGTTTTTATTCAACAGAAAGATAGCAGTGTACTTTTTAAAAGGGCCTTAGTAATTATCTCAGGTCAGCGAGTAAACATTTTGAATTCTCTCTCTCGCCTCCCTCCCGACCTGCACTCAGATGGTGTCAAAATCGTTCGTACCCCTAACTCAAATGTTTAATCTTTCCAAAGAAATAGAACGCTCAAGTCACTGACTGCAATAAAAACTTTAATGACGCCTTTTATCTGTCTTATCGCTTGATAGCAAGTCGACTATTGTTAAAAACATTACAATTAAAGCGTTTTCCGCCTGAGCCCCCTCCCTCTCTCTACCAGAGATATAATTTAAAAAAATAATTCAGAGTAAACTCTGAGACTTTCTTTACTTTTCCTTTATATTGCTGAATAAAAAACTAATGTTTTAAATAAAAAATCAAATAATTTTGGAGCGAGGAGCGCGGAGCGATAAAACCACCGCTCTTTAGTCCCAAATGGAGTTTCTCTCGCGCAACTCCCGCTCAACTCCCGCTGAATATAAAATGAGCCCTCCTCTCCTTCGCTCCAGCAAAAAGGAGCGTGCTCCTGGAGCGCGCTCCTTTTTGGAGGGCTCCGTAAAGCCCTATATATATATATATATATATATATATATATATATATATATATATATATATATATATATATATATAGTCAGTTCATATTATATTCCACAATAACAATGGTTTTATTTTATTATTTTTATTTTTTCACATTTCAAAAAAACATAACATTTTGTAATGTTGCAGAGACGATATTGACATAAAAATGTTGTTTGGCACAAGACAAATGAAACGGACCGTAAAAATATATCTCACAGAAATGTCATGTTTTTTGGAAATGTGAAAAAATAAAAATAATAGAATAAAACCATGGTTATTGAAATATAATATGAACTGACTTATATTTGCTCTGTTATCACTAATTGATAATCATCGAGATGAATCTTTTAAGGAGACTGCAAAGTATAAGGATCTGATAGTATATGCTAATACATATATTGTCATTAATAATTATATATATATATATATATATATATATATATATATATATATATATATATATATATACAGAGACAGAGATGCTTTAGACTTAACTGCAGTTTTCATTAGAATAGGAAACGGTAAAGGGTGGGACAGTGGTTGCTAGTGTCAGTTGTAACGGGGGTAGGAGTAGGTGTGGGAGGCTGGCTGGCTGGCTGGCTGGCTGGCTGGTTGGAGACATGTTTTCTCAGACCACCCCACCCCCTAAAATATGTTAGACAAAACAATTATTGAAACAGGGATCGAAATTGACAGGTGCTCGTCAAATGAAAATTACAGAAATGGATTTTGCGTTATAAAATGCAGCAATAACGACAACAATAAAAAGAAACCTAAAAAAGCAAAATTCTATCTCTCTCTCTCTCTCTCTCTCTCTCTCTCTATATATATATATATATATATATATATATCTATATATATATCTATTCAAATATCTTCATATCTCCTCTCTCTCCCCCTATATATATATTTTTTTCCATCTCCCCCCTCCCCCCCTCTCTCTCTCTCTCTCTCTCTCTCTCTCTCTCTCTCTCTATATATATATATATATATATATATATATATATGCATTTATCTATCTATCCCACCATCTGCTTTCTACGAAAATCTACAATATCGAACTTGCTCTCTATTTTTCTCTTTCTTTCTGTCTCTTTCTCTCTATATCTACATCAAACTACCTACCTACCTACCTACCTACCTACCTACCTACCTACCTACCTACCTAGCTATCAACCCCCCCCTTTCTCCCTCCACTCCACTCCCCGTTACCACGAAAATCGACAATCAGTTAATGGCTCATCAACAATTCCTGCTCATTATTGTTGGATTCTTGGAATCCGTTTTTTTTTCTTTTCGTGTCATGCATCCCATTCATTAGCGGAGAAAACCGGAATTAGATGACAACGCTGGGTCGAGCGGATTTCTCACTCTTAAGTTTGTTTGTTTTTTTTTAAACAAAAGCCTTCCTGATTAAAAAAAACACGCATACACAAATGACAAAAACCTACAAAAACACAAAAAAAACACAGAAAATCACAAAAATACAAAAAAATCACATGGAAACAAAAACAACACAAAGTCTACAATAAAAACACAAAAATGCAAAACAAAATAACGAAAGAAAATCACTAAAACACCCACACCAGGAAGGTCTTCAGTTCATTGTTTATTTATCTTTCGAGGAGATGGGGTGGGGGGAAAGAAGGGGCGAATAATAAAGGTATTGTGATAGTTGTTGGGTTGGGATGGTGGAGATAACAATAAACCGTTTTGTTCATTGACTCTATTTACTTAACTTTCAACAAGGTCAAAGTTAGAAACAAATTAGCTATTTAATGTAAAATCCAGCTCACTACAAAAAGAGATACAATGGATTTTGGGATAAAAATTTACCTCAGTCGAGGAAGATTTCTCCTCAATGACTGAGAAACAAATACATACTACACTTTCATCTTAGCCAGAAGGACGGATTATTCATTGTTTTTGCCGCTGTTGTTATTTTTTTTTATTTACAGTGGAACTGTAGTGTTTTGATTCCCGACTTTGGATCGAGTATTTTCGACGACGGTCGCGTCTTTAGGGATTTTCAAGCACCACACTAACAATTACTATGTGTAGCTAAATTGGCGATAAACCAGATCGAAAAAACTGTATATGTTTTGCAAGTGCTAAAACAATAGAATTTTGTTAAAACAATAGAATTTGTTAATAAAAAAAGGAGAAAATGCAAGTTAAAGAATAAAATATCTATATAACAGAAATTCTACAAAGATGTAAAATATAAACGATCAAAATTTGTTGAAGGTTGAAAAGTTCGTGAATAGGAAAAAGAACCCTAGCATTCAGTTTGTTTTCACGTGCATGTGTGTGCTTTTACATACTTAGATTAAGCAACCGTGCTTAAAAGTGGATTCTTGGCTTCGCACTTCAAGTGGGTGTTTCTTGTTGTTGTTGCTGTCTTCATTGAGATCCGAGGCACGTCGTCCTCGGTGTCGCCAGGAAGAACTCTGATTTTGTTGACAAATTCTCTGTTTTTATAAGTGTTTCATTTCACACCTACTTGTTACCTTCAGATTAAAAACATGGGTGAACTCTTTTCACCAAGTTCACACTGTGCATCAAAGTCTATATGTACTTATTTTATTAGCAAATGACCTCGGTGATTCCCTCTTCAAGAAAAAAGAAAGAAATGAACAGGAAAGAAGAGGAAATAGTTACCCGAACGAACCTAGAAAGAATTGGGGTAACTAATACAAGCCATCACTTTTCTTCAATGCCCGATCGTCTCATGATTTCTGATCTGACATAGAACCTCAGTTATCGAACTAATTGTTCGAAAATCGAATTGTTCTAAAACAGAAACATATTTTCTCACTAAAAATAATGTAAAAAAGATTGATTCGTTAATTCTGATATTTAGTCCATCTGTTAGGCATTTAATTGGTTAATATACAAATTTATTAAGAATCAGTTATATTATTGTTTTCAATACTAACATATAATAAAATAATTCAATACTAATGCATAATAAAATCTGATTTCGTAAAAATATACTCTGAACTTTTAATGAATTAAGATTATTTTTAGTGTATATTTTTACTACACATTTTGTAATATTTTATGTTTATTTTAGCAGGTATTTAAAAATATAGTTTTTTTAAAACTATATTTTTAAACAGATTAAAAAATAAAACTCAGATTGATAAAAAAACAAAACAGATCCGGATTTAAAACCCCAGGAGTGGCAAACCTGCACAAAACTGGTAACGCTTTAACAAACGGTATGCTTCGGGTGTCGTTGGCGTGGTTCGGGAATCTAACTTTTGTTAGAAAAGCGGGATATTTCCGGCGATAATATTTTGTTCGAGATCCGAATTGTTCCAGTTCCGAGACGTTCATAGACCAAGGTTTGACTGTATTTACTTATTCTAGTCACAGTGAATAGATGTGATACAGCAACACTTAACAGATTATGGTTCGACTGTATTGGAATAATCGAACGATAGTGAAAGTAACTCCGAAAACATGTCGATCTGAGTGGACTTCGCGCATTTACAAAGGCGAGCTGTGATAAATAGTTGTTGAGGTTTTTTTTATGTTATCTACTATTCAAAGATAGACATTGGTTGGAATAAGTACATAGAAGATGCTACCAAATCTGCTGCAGAAAAAGTTAGGCTCCCGCTATCAAGCTAAACATCTAACAGCAGCCAGTATCCTATACGTCTACAAAGTCACCATTCGCTCGTGCCTGGAGTATTGTTGCCACATCTGGGCTGGTGCATCAACCACTATCCCCCACCTGGGACAGGGTGTAAAAAAGAATCGCTAACCTAATAGTCCCGCACTGTCTGCCAAGCTTCAGTCCCTGCCACATCGCACAGTGTTGTATCACTGTGCTTGCTTTACCAGTACTTCCACGGAATGTGTTCCGATGAACTGACTGCACTTGTAAACCATAAATGAAAACACTAACCCGACCGATTAGCAGAAAATCTAACCCCTTCCCTCTTGAGGCATTTCCTACTCTAATAGTTTCTTTCCTCGGACAACTTGTCTTTGGAATCCCGCCTGCTCCCGATCGTACAAACATGCAAACATTTAAATGTAATCTGAACAAACAGCTTGCTATCCAACTCCCCATTTAGCCCCTATAAATCTGGCAACTATCACAGAAGCTCCTTACGCTTCAGTTGCAAGATGCCTTGTTTAACGGGAACAAAAGTAAAAAGAAAAAATTATAGGAATAATCTGCCTCCCTCTCTAACTCTCTCTCCTTCCGTCTCTCTTTCATATATATATATCGGCGAGGAATACGGACGTTTGGGACATTTTTTGGAGGGTCGAATGAGATTAAACAAATATAAAAAAACGAGAGAAAACGATTAAAAAGAAATTAATTAATGTACTGAACCGGTTTTCGTCCACACTCATCAGAGTAAAACGTGGAAGTGATTGAATACGACTAAAACCTAAAAATAATTTGTAATGAACACTAGTGACAAGTTTAGGAGAAAAAAAAAAAAAGAAAAAAAATTATGGGGAGGAGAGTCATAAGTTGATCACATTAAGTCCTAAAAGCCATTCCTTTTGCTTACAAAGGGAAGGTTTGATTGACTTGATATATATGGCTTCCAGGACTTTGAGGTGGAATAGGGAATGCGATCTACTTATGACAGAAAACCAGTCACTAGTGTACGTCGACGCACATTCGACGCTATTTATGAGATGGGCAGCAATAGCAGACCCGGATGTATTAACTAAATTATTTAAATTATTTAGTCGGCCCTGGCGTATGGCAGGGGGGATGTGTTGTTTGATTCTGGATTCAAACCGTTGCACTGTTCTTCCCACGTATACGGCATCGCACCGACATTTAAATAGATAAATAATATTACTAATATGTTGGGGTGGGAGAACATCCTTATGAATAGATTTGAGCAAAGGTCGAACAGAAAAAACAATTCTAGGATTAGATGCCTGGTAACACCGACGCACAGCTACAGAAATTTGATTGGCAAATTTTATGCTAATATTACCCAACCAAGGTAATCTGAGGTACGCCGGGCATTTTGGACGACCAAAAAGTTTAGGCTTGTTAAAATGAGCGATCTTAGTAACGATATTGGAATTAACAATATCGAGAGGGTACCCATTTTCAACGAGCAACTCTTTGATAAATTCAATCTCCGAATCAATCAGGGATTCAGAGCAAATCTTTAAAGCACGATGAACCAAACATTTAATAAGATTTATTTTTCTTTGTATGGGGCAAAAAGAGTCCCAGTGACAATATAAACCAGTAAATGTAGGTTTGCGGAAAACAGATGTTAAGAACAATGAATCAGATTTATGCACTAATACATCCAGAAAAGGTAGGGTGGAGTTGTGTTCCTTCTCACAAGTGAACTTTAAGGCTGGGTGTAATTGATTGAGTGCATTAAGGAATGATATGGAATCTGACTCATTGTTAAACACGCAAAATGTATCATCTACGTATCGAAAATAAGTAAGTGGTTTATTGATACGGGCCAAAAGATTATGCTCGTGAAAACCTACAAAGATATTGGCCAACACAGGACCAAGGGGTGACCCCATAGAAATGCCGTCGATTTGCTGATACATGACATTATCAAAACTGAATTCGACAGACATGGTAGCAAACCAATTATCAAATTTTGTACCACGAAAAATTTATTTAAATATATATATATATATATATATATATATGAAGCAATCCAACAAAAGATATAAGCGTCAACTAATATCTTATAATTAGTGAAACATCCGGATAAAAAAACTGAAGCTCAATATACTGGATAGAGCATTAATATTATAATATGAAAAGAAGTAATAAAATAAGGTGTCAATCAAATTTTATTAGAATTCAAAGTTCATGCAAAGCATCCTTAAGTCCTTAGCTCATGAGTTTTCAAAGATAATTCTTCTCTTCAGAGGACCATTACCGCAGTTATACTACTACAGGCAATAAAATTACGCTTTGAAAATATATAAAAAATTATATACACAAATATATAAAAAAATACATAACATCAAACATATCAATCCAAAAACATACTTTTGTTGAATCCATACAGTCCATCCAGGTCATACAAGTTGAGAAGCATAATCAGGAAGGACATTACTCCAAGATACAAACAGCAGTCCAAATATGTGAAATTGAAGGGGCCGGCAAAGTTATCCAGTCGCGAAATGTGTCCATATTCAATGTTAATGATAAATAAATCAATCAAAATAATACAAGCGGGTTTTCTAATTAAACAACGAATTTGGATTTGATTAGAGTTGCACATGTTGGGATCTCGGAACTTTGATTGGACTTTTTGTATTATTTTGATTGATTTATTTATCATTAACATTGAATATGGACACATTTCGCGACTGGATAACTTTGCCGGCCCCTTCAATTTCACATATTTGGACTGCTGTTTGTATCTTGGAGTAATGTCCTTCCTAATTATGCTTCTCAACTTGTATGACCTGGATGGACTGTATGGATTCAACAAAAGTATGTTTTTGGATTGATATGTTTGATGTTATGTATTTTTTTATATATTTGTGTATATAATTTTTTATATATTTTCAAAGCGTAATTTTATTGCCTGTAGTAGTATAACTGCGGTAATGGTCCTCTGAAGAGAAGAATTATCTTTGAAAACTCATGAGCTAAGGACTTAAGGATGCTTTGCATGAACTTTGAATTCTAATAAAATTTGATTGACACCTTATTTTATTACTTCTTTTCATATTATAATATATATATATATATATATATATATATATATATATATATATATATATATATGGATAATTAATAAAAAAATTTATTTATATATTCATCAATGTTTTATCTTTATTTTAAGACTTTCTCAAAATGATTAATTTGAAGAAATAACATACAAGTGCAATATTTGAAGAAAAAATCTTTCTAACCAAACAGTCGTTAAAATTAAAATAAATGTGGTGCGATTATTACGTGAAAAATTTTGTTTATTTTCGAACATCGATATTAAAAAAAATTCCATTTCATAAACGCACCACACATTTAGAATTCTAACAGCCATGGTTACATGGCTGTTAGAATTCTAAATGTGTGGTGCGTTTATGAAATGGAATTTTTTTAATAACGATGTTTTGTTGTAAGTGTGTAAAATAGTTAGGCTGGATCTAAATTCAAGTTATGTCCGGTTAGTATTAATTTGCTGATTAAAGGAGATAAATTATAAAACCGTTACGTTGTTTAATTGTGTTAGAGAAGTTTTCGTTAAGATTTATTTAAAATGAGTTTAATGAGTCTAGCTTGCTTAAATTAAAAACAATGATCATGTTGTAATGCATGAGAGAATAATACATTTAGGGAATTGTTATTTTTATATCCTTTCTATGTTCACTAAGCACTTTTGTTAGTTACTGTTGAGTTGCATCAGCGTATATCTGATGACAATTATTGCATGGGATAATATATATACCTGCATTACATGTGTTTTCAAAAAAATGTTTGGTTATTTTTGATGTTTGTTTTAGGGTTTTTGATGTAGTTTGTATTGTTGAAATTCCATAGTTTATTTAGAGTGTTGTAAATTATGGTATTATTGGCGTAAGTAGGTAAAAGAAGATATCTGTTAATAAGAGAAGTGTTACGTGTATATGATTTTTGTCTTGTTGCTTTAGAAAATATTTGTAGGACGTTTTCTTTGCGTTTAATATAAAATATGTGAGGTATTGCAATGTTTTGAGTGAATTTGTGATGTATTTGAATGTTTCGTCTAGATATTGTGGGCTAAAAATTCTGAGTGCACGTAGGAAGAAACTGATTATCATGCCTGTTTTTATTTTGTTATTACGGTGTGAGTAAAGATGCATGTAGTCATTTTTGTGTGTAGTTTGAAGGTTAGATTATTGTTGTATGTCCAGAAATGGCACAAAGTTATTTTTCTCTGTTTCATGGGTCAACTTTATGGTAGGGGGGGGGGGGAGGTGTCGGCTGTGTTTAATTTGTTTTTAAAAATTTTCAATTTGAAATTCATGAAGAAAAATGAAAATGACATCAATATATCTAAAATATTTCATATTTGGGGGTAATCTAAATTTCTATGAGCCAGTTTCAATATGCTTCCTAATACTCCCATAAGAGGTGACTCTTAGAGAGTCCGACATTTTGCTTATAAACATAATTATTAAATTGAAAATAAGTCATGTCAGTGATAAATCTGATTATTTCACTTAGGATGTTGGTAGGGAACGGTAAGTTGATGTTGATATTTTTAGGTGTATATTGAGTCCATTTTTTAATGGGTACACTAGTATGAAGTCTAATCTGTGTATGACTTTGTTTTGTATTAGTATTTCTTTTATTAGTAGAAATATCAGTAGTCTGAGGAGTAATATAAGTATTATTATTATTAGTAGTAGAAATATCAGTAGTATTAGAAGTAATATTAGTATTATTATTATTAGTGTAATTATATGTACTATTAGGAGTAATATTAGTATTATTATTAGCAGAAATATCAGTAGTATTAAAAGTAATATTATTATTATTAGTAAAAATATCAGTAGTATTAGGAGTAATATAAGTATTATTATTAGTAGTAGAAATATCAGTAGTATTTAGAGTAATATTACTATTATTAGTAGTAGTACAAATATCAGTAGTATTAGAAGTATTATTAGTATTTTTATTATTAGTAGAAATATCATAGTATTATTGGTTATATTAGTATTATTAATAGTAGTAGAATACCAGTAGTATTTGGAGTACTATTATTATTATTATTACTATTATTATTATTATTATTATTATTATTATTATTATTATTATTATTATTATTATTATTATTATTATTAGTGATAGAAACATCAGTAGTATTAAGAGTAATATTAGTATTATTATTAGTAGTAGAAATATAAGTAGTATTACGGATAATATTAGTATTATTATTATAGTATGAGAAGTAATATTAGTAGTATTAACATTAGTAGAAATATCAGTAGTATTAGATGTAATATTAGTATTATTATTAGTAATAGAATTGAGAGTAATAATATTATTATTATTACTAGAAATATCAACAGTATTAGGAGTAATATTAGTATTATTCTTAGTAGTAGAAATATCAGTAGTCTTAGAAGTAATATAAGTATTATTATTAGTAATAGAAATATAATAGTATTAGGTATAATATCAGTATTATTGTTATTAGTAACAATATCAGTAGTATTAGGAGTAATATAAGTATTATAATAATTAGTAAAACTATCAGTAGTATTAAGAGGAATATTAGTATTATTATTAGTAAAAATATCAGTTGTATTAGGAGAAATATTAGTACTATTATTATTAGTAGTAGTATTAAGAGTAGTATTAGTAGTATTATTAGTAGAAATATCAGTAGTATTAGGCGTAATATTAGTATTATTATTGTTAATATTCTGCGATGTTTTTTAGAGGGGTCAATGCGTTTGAGGTTAAAAGGGGGAAGGAATCTACTATCAAATGTAGTTAAAAAACGGGGAAGTCTCACCCAAACCCACTAGCCTGACGTTAGTAAAGAGCCACGCGTTGAGACATTTATATTGACTACCAACAATATTGATACCTCAAATTCAACTAAAGTTTGAGGCAAAATTAAAAAAAATAAAAATGAATAAATAAATAAATAAAAAATAATAAAAACAGCTAAGTTCTCAATTTCCCTATTCTGAACTGTCTCTGTCTTAAATAATCCATGTACTTACGTTGCGATGACTACTTAGTTAAACAATATTTTTCCACGTAGCACAACCATAAAATTGCCTTTTATACTGTAGCGTCATAGCTAAAGTGCCTCTTCGTTTTACCAACTCAATAGTAGATTAAACCCTCCCACACACCATAATCCCCGGTGAAATGTCCCCACAATAAATTTTGCTTATAATAAAGTGAGAGGGGAACTTATCTTTAGTCCTTCATTATCTGCAAAAGGCGGTGGCTAGACTTATATATATATATATATATATATATATATATATATATATATATATATATATATATATATATATATATATATATTGAGTTTTATTTGTATCATACCTGCGGGGTCTCAAAAATACTCGACTAGTACACGGGCGCAAGCTATCCCCTCTCGGAGTTTTGGACCCATAAGCCTTGTCAGGCCATCCAACTAAGAGAAGGAAAACTCAGAAAATAAAACCTTGCTACTAGCCACTTACGTCTTGGCAGCAAACTGTTGGGGAGGGAGGTCTCATCAGTCCTGATCGACAACCTCCCTAGAACTGGAATCTCGAACAAAATATCCGGTTTGCAAACCTATAATTGCTTAAGGAGTAGATCGGCTCTGCCTATTGCACGGCCTTTACACTCCTTATCTGTCTATTAGCCGGGTGCAGAGGTACCAGCGCTGGGACGCCTCAAAGGCACTCAGTGCCGGGCCTTGTTGCCTGACTAGGACAATGAATGTCGCCTCTCTTTCTCTCTATCTGGGCAACTTGGGGAAAGTTTTTTCGTTACTAAGTCTTACATGACCGGTCTGGGTCACTATTGTTCCGACAGGTTAGACAGCTTGTCTCACTGCTGTTTTTGACTGACAGGACAGGAGTCCAAACTCTTAGGTAGCTCTAAGAACAGCTGCTCTATCATCAGTTTTATAATACTGTGGGTAGCTGTACATGCCATGTCGTGCATGGAAAGGCACCCTGCAGTTATCTCCGGTGGGCTTTCCCGAGGCCACAACCCGCATGGTCCAAGTCGCAACTAATTGACTGGTTGTGTGAGCTTATTGACCCTTAACATGAACCCACTTTGTCCACCACTCTATCAAAAACAAACATGACATTTCAAAATCAAAAAAATAAAACCTAAACCAGACATCCAACACAAAACATCTTCGCCTCTGCCCTTGAGGCTCGCATTCACAAATATCCGGGAACTTAGAACCAACATCAACGACGTAGAAACCTTTCTCCTGACAAACCCCACCGGATATCCTAGCACTAAGTGAAACGAACCATAAATCCTCAACCTCCTCTCACCACTTTGACATGACTGACTACCTCCCTCTCTACCGTAAAGACTCTGACAAACACATGCACGGGCTAGGAGTTTATGTTCGGAACACCCTCCCTCTAACTAGAAAACATAGATGACCAAGCCTACATGTGCTTTAGATTGACTTTACACCACAGCGTTAGCTACTTATATTTCTTATACCGTTCACCTTCGACCCAGGACTGTACCCTGCTAAACTCTGTTTCTGAAAGCATAGATAGAGCACTCTCACTCGACTCGAATGCCTAATTACATGTATTTGGGGATTTTAATGCACACCACCATGACTGGCTGGGATTCTCCAGCTTTACTGACGCAGCCGGTAACTCTACGTATAATTTCTCCTTAGCTCACTCCCTCTCACAGACTGTCGCTTTCCCGACCCGCCTCCCTAATTGAGTAGACCAGCAAGCCTCACTTCTTGACTTGTTCTTGCCTCACTGCCCGAGGCTTAGCCTACTCGAGAACGCTGATCAGGTCGTGGTTATGATTGCTATCACCCTAAAAACTTGTCCAAAAGCTGATGAGCAGTTGCTCAAAACAACGAGATACTACAAGCGATGCCCCTGGACTGAAACCTTCTCACTCCCTGCTGATCAGTGTGCAAATGAGTTAACCGAATGGGTCAAAGCCGGCATTGAAGCCTATGCCCTCATGCGAAAATTCTTCAGCAAACCCCACCACCCTCAATGGTTCACCTCAAAATGTGCAGCTGCCATTGCTGAAAGGCAGCAAGCATCCCTAAAGTCAGTCCGCCATAAGTCAACTGTGAATAGACAGAAATTCATAGAATCAAGACATAATTGTAAGGCAGTGATAGGTGAAGCAAAGAGAAGGTATACAGAGATAACCAAAAACAGCATTCAGTCACAGAAACTAGGCACTCGCGATTTCTGGAAAATCTATAATAGTGTAGTGAACAATGGTCAATCAACGATTCCCCGCTATCTAACCACAATGATGTTGTTTGCACGGCGGTCGATAAGGCTGAACTACTTGGCCAGCGTTTCACCATTAACTCCACTTACTAATTTCCCATTGCGGATTGAAGTCATACTTGAAAACCTGGTCATCATCCCATCTCAGGTCAAGGTCATCATTAAAAACCCTCGACACTTCCAAAGCTTGTGGGCCTGATCTTATACCTGTAATAGTAATAAAGAAATGCTCAGCAGAACTGGCCCCTGTCCTCTCCAAACTCTACAATAAATGCCTGGCTGAATCTTGCCTCCCTGATAGCAGGAAAATTGCCTCTGTGGTACCAGTCTTCAAAAATTCTGGGGATAGAACAGATCCTCAGAACTATCGCCCAATCAGCCTACTCCCGATCTTTGCTAAAATCTTTGAATCCTTAATCAATCTAGCGATAGTTCGGCACCTAGTTAATGCTAAACTTTTTTCTGACCGCCAGTATGGATTTAGACAAGCACGATCTATTGCGGACATCCTAACGGTCATCTCTGAACGCATATATAATACACTGGACAAGGCAGATAAAGCTAGGGCAGTAATGCTTGATATATCCAAGGCCTTTGACAAGGTATGGCATAAAGGGCTTCTCATGAAAATACCTTCATACGGTATTACTGGGCAAATATTTAATATAATTAGATCCTTCTTCCTAACCAAAAGAAAGATCCAGGTTGTTTTCGATAGCTGTTCATCTAAGCAACATGTCATAAATGCAGGTGTACCCCAGGGATGTATCCTCCGACCTTTGTTGTTCCTGATTTTCATAAACGACCTCCCTGATGACATTTAGTCTGAGATAGGTATATTTGCTGACGACACCACGCTGTACTCTCGCCATGTGGGCAAAACTGACGCGTACATATCCGAGGCAATGGCTGAATCCTTAGAAAGTTACCTCCACGCTGTAGTTGATTCGACTCATAAATGGTTGGTAACTTTTAATGCCGCAAAGACAAAGAAAAGCACTTTTTCTTCAATAACTACAAGAAACCTCTTCAACCACCTATTTCCATGACAAATAAGACCCTACCTGAGAGTTCAACATTCAAACTACTCGGCCTAATATTTACAGGTAACATGAATTGGAACAAATACATTGAAGACATTGCCAAGGCTGCTGCAAAGAAGGTGGGCTCCCTCTACTGTACTAGTAAACTCCTCACACCTGACATTATCCTATATCTCTACAAAGCCACCATCCGCCCATGCATGGACGATTGTTGCCACATCTGGGCTGGTGCATCATCTACTAGTCTCTCCCTCTTAGACAAGGTCCTAAAAAAAGTCACCAACTTAATACGTCCCTCACTATCCACCAAGCTCCAGCCCCTATCCAACCGCCACAATGTAGCATCCTTGTGCTTGTTTTAAAAATACTTCAACAGATTGTACTCCGATGAACTTGCTGCTCTAGTGCCCCCTCGATGCAAATACAGTAGACCAACCCGACAATCAGCTAAATCCAATCCATTCACTGTGTAGGTCCCCAGATTCCGGACAGCCTTCTACTCCAGCAGCTTATTTCCTCGCGCTGCTGGCCTCTGGAACTCCCTCCCTGCTCCCTGTTTTCTCGACGTTACTGACATGCAGAGGTTTAAAACTGATGTAAACAGACATTTCGCTGGGCAGCTCCCAACTTAGGATGACACCCTAAACCTACTCCCTAATTCTCAGTAGCCCCTTATGTCTACAGTGGCGTCCTGCCTTGTTTGGGGTGAAATATCTAAAAAAAGCTACATAGACGCGTCCGCGTTTCATTCCTATATGGAATTGTCAGGCTAAGTGTACATATATTTTGCTACTATTTATTTTTATAGAAACATATGGTGTTTACTCTACCTAACTAACCAATCAGATTCGTTGTTATTTCTATCGCACCAGTGTATGTTTTCATTAGCCAATGGCTGAGCTTTATCTGATTGACCTTTATCTAACGTCTCTTTTTTTTTTGTTTGGGTGCGGCGCATCTCTTTTGTACGTGTATCAAATTAACGAGTGACCTTATTTTAGCACCTGCATGATTGGAATATTTTCTTTTCATTGCTGCTTTAGATATTTTAAAAACTTTATTTTATTTATTTATTATGTACGTTGTTATACTAAAGGAATATTTATTCTATTTATTAAGTAATGGTGCAGAGAACGGATTTCTCTGCTGGAGCAAAAATCCAACGCCTGGTCTTTACTGAGTCAAAGAACACACTCCCCTCTAGGAGGATGGTAGAACCTGAATATATAGGTTTTGTAACAACCTCCCACCTCATTCCTGACCATAAACCCATCCGTCTATCTTCGCTCTTGTCGGAAGTCCGAACCCACAATCAGCAAATACCTCTCTTCCTCACCTTTCTATTCACATATTGTATTGTTTTAAAGTTTAGCCTCGATAAGTTGTTTCAGTTTAAGATTTACCTCGCATGTCACATGTAGGAAATCAACAGTAGGTAATCAATTGTTATTGATAAAAATGAATTAGCTGGTAAAATAGAAAGTATCTACTTCATCGTGGCCGCCGTATTTGAAAAGGGAAATTTCGAAACGGTGTTAATAAAAAAAAATCCCAAATTATATTTTAGGCCGGTTAATAATTTGCTTTCAACAATTTGTTTATTTATTAACAAATAAAAAAAATCAAACTGATTTTTATAATTGAAAATTCTTTCATTTTTTTTAATTTTGAAAATATTTTTTATAACAAATAATCAAATAAAACTTTTTTATAAATGGAATGTTTTTTATTTTGAACATATTTTTTAAAAATAGAATTAAACTATTTAATTTAATTATTTAATTATTAACCAAATATTATTAATAAATTAAAATTGTTTTTTATAAATGATAAAAATAAAAATTCCGCCAAAAGCTATTGGGGATTTCTTTTGGATAAACATCGATTTGCAATTTGCAATTTCAGATACGACGGCCATGATGAAGTTGATATTTTCTATTTTACCAATTACTTACTACTCCCTCGGGCAACACCGGATAACCCTGCTCGTCCATAATAAAGGTAACAATTTATGTTTGTCGACAGGAAATGGTTGTCTTATTTATTTCCGCCTTTCTTCGTGTTCTTTCCCATAACTCACAACTTCGATTTTTTTGAATCGACACCATTTTCTTCAAGTTAAAACAATGAAACAACCTTCTCAAAATTGCTTTCTTCTTTCAATTTCTTCTTTTCTTTTCAGACTCATTTAATTCACTTTTCTGAAAAAAAAAAAGAAAAGAAATGTTTTTCTTCTTCTTTTCTTCCGCCATTTCTCGTACGATTACACTTTTTTCACACTCGTTGCTCGCTGTAGATGAATACAATCCGGATCTGCTTGCGAAGGTGACATTTCTCGAATCGATCAAGCTCATTGAGATCTCGTCAAAACTTCCAACTGAAAGCTACGAAAGAACGTGATTTTACGAGAGCTGACGTGACGACAATTCTGATTAGACGCATCGTTGCTCTCGTCAGCCTGTCATCTGCAGACAATTCAAGCATACTCCCCTTTTCTCTATTGAATTTTATCTTCGAGTTACATTTCTAATTCTTTTATTTTTCTTGTTATTGTCATAGCTGACTCTACGTACTTCTGGATGGTGGTGGGAGGAATACCTTTTAGCAGCGCTCTGGAGGCATCTGCGTAGCATTGCGTGAAGAGTTCTTCGATCCCAGCAGGTTACTTGTAATATTCTTTTTAACACACACACAAAAAAAGCAGCGGAGTCTCTCGTTGGCACCTTGTAAGTTATTGCTTAATGAACAGTGACGATCCTCAGCAATAGTGGTGGCGGCGGTCGTCGTAGTGGAAACATAGCAGCAAACATACAATCGTTTGTTTTTATCTTCTCATAAAATCCTGTGAACAACGATAGGAGGCACCCAACCTGTATTCGCTGGAGCATAGACGGCTGCGTGGAGACCCCATCGTCGCCTTTAACACCGTGCAACTACAAAGTGCCTCGTGACCTCTTCTTCACACCAGGACTTCGTGGAAATTCAGAGAAGCTCTACCTGAGACAATTTCGGCTAAATCGTCGGAAGTCGTTTTTTTCGGTTCGGGTCACTGCACCGTGGAACAGGCTGCCAGAATCCGTGGTCAGCCTACCGGCGACCAAACAGTTCAAGGCAGCGCTGGATACATCCTGGCCACTGATCTTGCGGTGATTGACGCAGAATATGCACGTGGACACTTTCTGGCATAAAATGTCACCCAGAATTTGGATGTCCTTTCAGGTAGGTTTTCACCCCTGAGCCAGGTTGTGGTCTCCACGGAACACAACAGGGGTTATACCATGGTCGTTTTTGTCTCATTGGAGGAGGGGCAGCATTCTCTGTCTGTGTTTATGCTTTCTGGGGCAGCTGACCAGAGATTATAATAATGTCTATTGTATCCACGATTGAAGGCGCTTTGGATAAAACATTCAGACGCTGTTTAGATATAGATTTCTCTTAACTGTCAATTTATATGGCATGTTGCACTTTGCTATTTTTTTGCCAATAAATCTTATTTTATTTTTTTCTGCTGTGACGATGTTTTTATCAAAGCCTGCGCTTCATATTTCTGGCTAATAGTGGGCCGAATACCTTTCAGCAGCGCTCTGGAGGCTTCCTTGTAGCATTCCGTCGAGATTTCTTAAATCCCAGCAGATTAACCCTAATTTTCTTGTTGACAAAAAACAGCCGACTCTCTCGTTGAGACGTTGTAAGTCGGATCTTAACGTACAGTTGCGTCTCTCAGCAATAGTTGCAGTGTAGCAGTTGTCGAAGTTGAAATGTAGCAGCAGAAACCTCACTTCGGACGTCCTGTACGTAACCCTAATGCTCTGAAAGATGGCTTCATGACAACCGAACAGATAATGTTATCCGTATAACACCAGGACAGTATTTAGAATCGATTCAACTATCCAAAATCATCCCTTCTGAGTAACGTCTCCTACAGAAAACACCATGACGCAGAACTGTCTGTATGCAATTCCATGTAACTGTGAAAAATATGCAAAGATAAGACACAAAGTAATGCTAGAAAAACACCGGAACGCCATCATACGTGGCGATATAGAAAAAATCGGGTATGGTTGACCACATATAGATGGAAAAGTGAAACCGTTTCACCTTTGTGTGACGAAGTAAACTGATGGACAGAGAAGAACAATGAAGAGTAAGATGTCTGAAAGAAGCAGCACATATGTTGGGCGACAATAACCTCTAAAGTAGACATAATATTTAATACAATATGGGAATAATTAATTATAAATAGTAGATTATTACACCATTTATAATATATATATATATATATATATGTATATATATATATATATATGGGAAAATGAAAAAGGAAAACCAAAAAATGGATGTTTTATGTGTACATCAACGTTTCGTCTTTATTTATAAGACTTCATCAGGATGATAAAATAGAGAAAAAATGTCATGCAAGCACAGATACATGTAGGGTAGACATATTGGGAAAAATAGAATGAAATAGTGGCCAACTGCTGGGTGGACGTCCGTATTTGTTGGAGAAATAGAAATGAATGTAGAAAAGAATGAGTGGGGAAAAAAATGGAAGGATGGGGTGAGCCAGGATTACTGTGGCTGGTGGTAAGAGAAAGAGGTGGGGGATGAGCAGGGGTAAAGTGGATGACAGAGAGGGAGGTGAGGAAGAGGGGGGAGGGGGTGTTTGACCAGATGGCTGCGGTTCAAGATTGAAGGGGAAAAAGTAGGTTGGAATGTTTGTGTATGGGGGGTGTATGCAGGGAAAGGAGGATGGGTAGAGAGGAAGGGGGGGGGCTGTGATTTTGGTGGATGGGCGAAAGTTATGGTCTTAGAGAGCGTTTTGAGAAAATGAGGGAATTTAAGAAGGGGTATGGGAGAAAATAGTTTAGTGGGGGAGAGGGAGGATTTGTTGTGATAGGGTGTGAAATATTTGAAATATTTGGAAAATGATAGCAATGAGTGAGGGATTGGGGGGGGGGGGTAGAGGAGGGCGGTGATTGAAAGGGTGGGTATGGAATATTTGAGATATTTGGAACATGAGAAAGTTTATTTGGACTGCAGTATTAAAAGTGTGAGGAAAAAGTAAGGAGAAAATGAAGATTCAAGGAGAAAAAGAAAGGGAAAAGTAAATGGGAGAGTGTTATAGAGGTTGGAGATGAAAAAAGTTTAACCATGATCAGGCAAGAGTCTTTGTTCTGTGAGGATGATCTTGCTTATTAAGGGTGATAGGTTAAAGAAACCATTACGTTGCTTGATGGTGGTTGAGGCGGTGATGAGGGCAGTTTCTAATAATCTTCGCCGAGATTTGTTGTGGATATATTTAGTGATTTTGGCTTGTTCAAATTTGAACGCATGACCATGTTCTAGTGCATGGGAGAAAAGTGCACTAAGAGGGTTGTTTTTTTTATGTCCCTTTTGTGTTCATTTAATCGTTTCTTTAATTCACGTTGTGTTTCTCCCACGTAAAATTGATGGCAGTCATTGCAAGGGACAGTATATAAGCCGGCATGGGATGTGGGTGTTTTTTGGAAATGTCTGGATGTGTTTAAAGTTTGTTTTATGGATTGAGATGTGGTTTGTACTGTAGGAATGCCTAGTTTGTTAAGCGTGTTGCATATGGATGTGTTATTGGAGTGCGTGGGTAGGAGAAGGGGTCTGTCTATTAGAGAGGTGTTAGGAGTTTGATTTTTTTGTGTGGTGTTTCTGGAGAATATTTGGAAGGCTTTTTTCTTGGCATTTAATATAAAATGTGTGGGGTATTGCAATGTTTTTAGGGAGTTAAAAATGTACTTTATTTCTTCATCTATGTGAGGGGGCTACATATTCTAAGGGCGCGTAGGAAGAAGCCTATAAGTATACCTGTTTTGATCTTGCTATGGTGGTGGGAGTAGAAATGTATGTAGTCATTTTTGTGAGTGTTTTTGTGGTGTACCTTGAATTCTAGTTTGTTGTTGGACTTAATTATAAGAGTATCAAGGAAGGGAATAGAGCCGTTTATTTCAGTCTCATGGGTAAATTTTATGGAGGGTTCTACTGTGTTGAGTTTATCTTTAACATGATTGATTTGTATGTCTGTGGGGAGGAAAATTAAAATGTCATCTATGTATCTAAAGTATTCGATGTTAGGGGGTAGTCTATATTTGAAAGGACCGGATTCTAAGAATTCTAAAAAGAGGCAGGCCAATACACCGCTAAGGGGGTTGCCCATAGGGAGTCCAAATTTTTGTTTATAGAATACTTCGTTAAATTGGAAATATGTTATGTCAGTGATGAGTCTAATTATTTCTATAAGAGTGTTGGGGGGAAAAGGTAGGTCGGTTTTTCTTTTCTTTATATGTGTGTGAAGTAAGTTTAGGCATTTTTTAACAGGTACGTTAGTGTAGAGCGAAGTTACATCTAGGCTATGTATATTTTTATTTTCTACGTTGATGTTTTTTATTCTGCTAAGAAGGTCGCCTGAATTTTTGATGTGGGAAGGACTGATGGTACCCATTAGTGGAGTGAGGATGTTAGCTATGGCCCGTGCGATTTTGTGTGTGGTGCTACCTATGCTTGATACAATGGGACGCATGGGGATGTCGGGTTTGTGGGTTTTGGGGAGCCCGTATAATGTGGGAATGATAGGGTGATACTCAATGTTTGATGCCCATTTTTTGTTGTTGTTGATTAGGTGTTTGAAAGATTTGTTAAAATGTTCTATGTTTTTATCTATAGTTTTTTGGTCGGTTTTAGTGTATGTGTTTTCGTCGGATAATAGAGTAGATATTTTTTTTGATATATGAGTTTTTGTCCATGATTACTATGCCCCCTCCTTTGTCTGATGGTGATATGATTATGTTGTTGTTGTTAGCTAGGTGTTTAAGAGTGTCTATGTATCTCTTGGGTAAGACGGGGTCATTAGGGAGAGTGGTGGTGGTTGAGATTATGCCTTGAATGAAGCCTTTAGTGAAATCTGTGTCAGTGTGTCTGTAATTTTTTAGAACTGTGTTGGTGGTGGTGTTAGAGTGTATTCCAGTGGCGAATTTTAAACCGAAACAGAGAGCTTCAGACACCCCCCTCCCCCCTCTTCCTCACCTCCCTCTCTGCCATCCACTTTACCCCTGCTCATCCCCCACCTCTTTCTCTTACCACCAGCCACAGTAGTCCTGGCTCACCCCATCCTTCCATTTTTTTCCCCACTCATTCTTTTCTACATTCATTTCTATTTCTCCAACAAATACGGACGTCCACCCAGCAGTTGGCCACTATTTCATTCTATTTTTCCCAATATGTCTACCCTACATGTATCTGTGCTTGCATGACATTTTTTCTCTATTTTATCATCCTGATGAAGTCTTATAAATAAAGACGAAACGTTGATGTACACATAAAAAACATCCATTTTTTGGTTTTCCTTTTTCATTTTCCCATCACGTCGGATTACTTTCATCCTTCTCTTCCCATATATATATATATATATATATATATATATATATATATATATATATATATATATATATATATATATATATATATGATTGCCACTTCTTTACAGACGAAGGCCATCGCTACAAGATTGCAATGCTCGGTTGTGGTTAGCAGGCCAGACTTTTTTTTACAAGTCTTGTTGTGGTTATGACACACTAGGCCACTGGTTTCCGTTTGTATGTAGCTATATAACACTCCTGTTTGACACTTGTTTATTATGCTCCTATGTGACTTAGTAGACCAGCTCTCGACAGACAGACTCTACCACACACATAGTAAAGGTGAAATGTGGCTGTGACGTTTGGCACTGATTGTTTCCGCAAAGTACGTTGAAAGATGGAGTACTGTATACACTGTGCCTCAAATCTGCCACACCTATCATAGATACACTTGCGCTACAAAGACATCCTCTGCCAGTTCTCCACGTCCATATCAAGGGGTTTCAGGTCGTTTTTCGTTACATCTTTAAAACGCAACTTAAGTTTGTGTCTCGGACTTTTTCTATGCAGCAGTTCTCCATATAAAAGTTGATTAGGGAGCCTGTAATCTCATAGCTCAACTACGTGCCGTGCCCAAGGCATCTGACTACGTATAATACGCACTTCAATGCTCAGAACTCCAGCTTGCTCCAGAACCAATGTTATATATATATATATATATATATATATATATATATATATATATATATATATATATATATATATATATATAAAATATGAACCTAAAAGTATACTTTTAGAGGATAAAGCCTATAGTGAAATAGTTTAAGCTCAATATACGAGATAGAGTAATTATAAAGATAAATGAAAGAAGAGAGATAAATATGTACGAATGACAAATCTATTTTAACTTCGATTGTTCAATGCAAAGTGTACTCGGTAAAAACACGTTTATTTTTCTTTCCTTAAGCGAAGGCTTTTCAAAGATTACAATCTTATCATCAGAGGAATTACACGGATAGATAAGTTGGCAGTGGAAAAGCCAAAATTCAAAATTTGAAAAAAATATAAAGTAATGGAGAGTAAGAGTGTGCGTGTAAAAATATGGAGTCTGTTCAGTTGTTAATGTCCGTATATAAAGTGTCCGGTGAAAGGAGATTTAAAGATGGAAAAAATGGTTTCGTGAAAGCAGCGTTGAAAATGTTCAAAAATGAAGTAAATCCAATAGAAAGATGTTTAGTTCAATCGTAAATAAACGCACTTATTCAGACGTAATTTTGAGAATTAAGGTAATTTTAAAATACTTCCGTGGACCGAGAATGAAAGTGTTTTTTCAGGGTTGAGAATGAGCTGTGTATATTAAACGCAAACAGTCAGGGATTTAAGTAGTGGCTTCAATCGAGTCTAAGAAAAAAGTGGCAGCTCTAGTCGGAAGCAAAGCCAAGTGAATGAGTGGGGATAAGGGATGAAGTTAAAAGATAAGGAAGGTGGGTGATAAGGTTAGTTAAATCAGCTGATGCTGGGAGAGGAAAAGGGGGAGGATTTGTTTGGTTACTGTTCATTGCCAGTAAGCTATAAACCAGGAGCGAGTTGGGGGCGGGTTATCATAAGCTAAAACCGAGGTGAATTCAAGTCAGCAAGTAAAATAATTCTGAAGGTGGGGGGCGTAATTAAAAGGGATTTTTATACAAACTTATATATAATTAAGAAAGTTTAAGTGTTCCAATTGGGAAATTAGGGTTCAGATGAATGGAAATCTGGAATTTACGTGTGCAATATGTAATAATTCGGACAAAAACTAGTATTTCAGAGTTTAATGTATAAGGACTTTACAGAATTTCCAGTTAGTTAACTATTAAATGTATGACTAAATAAGAGACTTTAATCTATAACTGAAGTTAGTATGCTTGCAACAATTGTGTTCTAGTATAAGGATTATGGGGTAGGATAGGGTTGAATATTGTAACCTAGGTGATGCACTAGTGTCTTGAAATTATAAATAGATTTTAAGGGGGAGGGCAAATGCACCATTATAGGAGTAACCAGGGAGCGTAGTTTAAAGGTGAGAGTAATGGAATATATGAGAAAAATATTGTCGGTAGAACGAAGCGTATACAGAGTCGATGGATCGAATACAATGGAGATAAAAAGCAATGGATGAGTGTATGCTAAGGTTGGATAATAGTTGAACAAAGGGGGATAGGGATTAGAATGTTGAAGTAGAAACGGTTAAGGATTAGTGGAGTGGAGGAGAATAATATTAGTTTTCGATTTACATTAAGTGTTATGGGTTAATAGAGTTATTAGGTGTACATGGTACGCTATGTTATTGGGGTGGTTATTTGTAAGGTTGGAGAATTTAAGAGTTAAAAAGTTAACAAATTATAGAATTTAAGAATTAGTCTAATGTTAGAGAGGGGGTTGTTGGTTGGGAGGAGGTGTGTCAGATGGAGTAATGAAATGTATGTGTTTAAATTTTCGCTTGTGACTGCAATTTGAGATAAGTTAATTTTTATAGATAATAATATTTTTGCTTTTAGCTGCTGTAGCTATCATAAATGTTTCTAATGTACATAGTTGGCAGAAAGCGGATCCTGGAGAGTAGGGGTACGACCTTTTTAATATTGCCCAATGTAGGGAGTGGGGAGTGTTTTTACTGTTAAAACTTTGTATTAGATTGGATAGAGAGGTGCCAATGGCACTGTTATTATTATGTTTGAAAGAGTAGATATGGTTTGAGATTCGTGTCTTGATGAAGAAGGCACTTGCCTCAATGTAAGTGTGTATTTTGTATGTGGTTGTTATTATAGTATTTGTGTTATTTATAGTATCGGAGATGTTTTGGCTTTGTATGTTCAAGTTATGGGCCAAAGTTAAGTTGGAATTAATAGGTGGAGAAGATGGGAGAATTTGAAGTCACGGTTATTGTTAGTTAGCGGGGGTTGTTTGTTAGTGTAAGAGGTGTTATTTAGAGTCTCGTTTGGTACAGGGAGTTGTGGAAGTTGAGAGAATTTGTATGTTGGTGTCTGTTTGCATAATGGTGTTTTTGGGGAATTGATTAACAGTAAAAACATATATGACGTTACTTTGTATGCACTTGCTATTTAACGGGCATTCTCTAGATTTCTGGCAGTTATAATTATTAGTAGGGTTTATAGTAGGTGCCATTTTTCCATCTTTAAATCTCCTTTCACCGGACACTTTATATACGGACATTCACCAACTGAACAGACTCCATATTTTTATGCGCACACTCCATTACTTTATATTTTTTCAAATTTTGTATTTTGGCTTTTCCACTGCCAACTTATCTATCTGTGTAATTCCTCTGATGATAAGATTGTGATCTTTGAAAAACCTTGGCTTAAGGAAAGAAAAATAAACGTGTTTTTACCGAGTACACTTTGCATTGCACAATCGAAGTTGAAATAGATTTGTCATTCGTACATATTTATCTCTCTTCTTTCATTTATCTTATATATATATATATATATATATATATATATATATATATATATATATATATGTGTGTGTGTGTGTATGTGTGTGTATATATATAGAGAGATACATACATTATTATTTCATGAAATAATAATATATCTTTCTCTACACACACACACACACACATATATATATAGTCTAAAGAAGCTTTGAGTTATTTTAAACAAAAAGACAAAAAAAAGGGAAAATGCAGTTTAAATTCCCACATAAACTAACTAAATCCAAAATATATATATAATGTTTGTATTAATAAAACTTATATATATATATATATATATATATATATATATATATATATATATATATATATATATATATATATATATATATATAAATATAGAGGCAAAAATGCCTTCTAAAACCATGTATTAGATGCGAGTAATTAAATCAAAAGAACAATAAAAATATTTCGAAACATTTAACAAAATATTTCAAAATATCTTCCGTTTTTTTTTCTTCATCTTGATTTTTTTAGAGCTAATATTTCGCTTGACAAAAACAAGCTTCGACAGAGCCAAGACAAATAAAGGTATAACCTTTTTTTTCACATCATGACACGTTTCAACCGGTATTCTCGGCCCGAGGATACCGAATTTATAAAAGCTTCGGTTAAAATATGATGTGTAGCCAAATGTTTGTATAAATAAAACCTTTGTTATATAAATAGCTGTATTTATTATTGAGCACTATTATATACACACAGTAAAGATTCTCCGGATGTTAACACCTTACCTGGATTACTATATATATACCCGCCTAAAACAAGAATTGGCCACATGCACACGTGGTCCAACGGATAAAAGTGCTAAGTATAATCAGGTTTCAGTGACAGTCTTTTGTAGTTTGAAGATTATATCCTCAGGCAATATTAAGAATTACTTAAGAGTTCACCAATGGCTGACGGAACGAGAACGATTTACCCCTTGTGGTTTAAGTAAAGGGTTTAGTTGGAAATTTCGTACATATTCCCGAGTTCGACGAGACGCACCTGAAGATCCGAGGTTACATCGGCCGAAACGTTGTGCCAATAATATTCAAGATGAGAACAGTAGTGCAAATAATTCAAATAATACCAAAATATGTTTTATCCTGGCAGATTTTGAAAAAGAGTACATAGATTTTCAGGAAGGATATATAGATTTTCAGGAAGGGTATATAGATTTTCAGGAAGTGTATATAGATTTTCAGGAAGCTATATAGATTTTCAGGAAGGATATATAGATTTTCAGGAAGGGTATATAGATTTTCAGGAAGGGTATATAGATTTTCAGGAAGCTATATAGATTTTCAGGAAGGATATATAGATTTTCAAGAAAGGGTATATAGATTTTCAGGAAGCTATATAGATTTTCAAGAAGGATATATAGATTTTCAGGAAGGGTATATAGATTTTCAGGAAGCTATATAGATTTTCAGGAAGGATATATAGATTTTCAGGAAGGGTATATAGATTTTCAGGAAGCTATATAGATTTTCAGGAAGGGTATATAGATTTTCAGGAAGCTATATAGATTTTCAGGAAGGGTATATGGATTTTCAGGAAGGGTATATAGATTTTCAGGAAGCTATATAGATTTTCAGGAAGGATATATGGATTTTCAGGAAGGGTATATAGATTTTCAGGAAGCTATATAGATTTTCAGGAAGGATATATAGATTTTCAGGAAGGGTATATAGATTTTCAGGAAGCTATATAGATTTTCAGGAAGGATATATAGATTTTCAGGAAGAGTACATAGATTTTCAGAATGGGTAAATAGATTTTCAGGAAGAGTACATAGATTTTCAGGAAGAGTACATAGATTTTCAGGAAGGGTACATAGATGTTGAGGAAGAGTACATAGATTTTCAGGAAGAGTACATAGATTTTCAGAAAGGGTAAATAGATTTTCAGGAAGAGTACATAGATTTTCAGGAAGAGTACATAGATTTTCAGAAAGGGTAAATAGATTTTGAGGAAGAGTACATAGATTTTCAGGAAGAGTACATAGATTTTCAGAAAGGGTAAATAGATTTTCAGAAAGGGTAAATAGATTTTCTAGAAAGGGTAAATAGATTTTCAGAAAGGGTAAATAGATTTTCAGGAAGAGTACATAGATTTTCAGGAAGAGTACATAGATTGTCAGAAAGGGTAAATAGATTTTCAGGAAGAGTACATAGATTTTCAGGAAGAGTACATAGATTTTCAGAAAGGGTAAATAGATTTTCAGGAAGAGTACATAGATTTTCAGGAAGAGTACATAGATTTTCAGAAAGGGTAAATAGATTTTCAGGAGGAGTACATAGATTTTCAGGAAGAGTACATAGATTTTCAGAAAGGGTAAATAGATTTTCAGGAAGAGTACATAGATTTTCAGGAAGAGTACATAGATTTTCAGAAAGGGTAAATAGATTTTCAGAAAGGGTAAATAGATTTTCAGGAAGAGTACATAGATTTTCAGAAAGGGTAAATAGATTTTCAGGAAGAGTACAATGATTTACTTGGAATAGCTAAAACGATAGGATACACGTGTTAGAAAAATGCCATGAGAATATCAACCCTTATTTAAATACGGTCAGTTGTAATAATGTATACATAACTCTGAGCCAACGCAGAGAATTTTGCTTTGGCACGAATGGATTTGGGCTCGTTGCATACATTGACATTTCTACATATTACCTTCTACCTGGAAGGTCAGGCTGTGATCTCATAATGCAATGAGAGATCAGTTTGAAACAATATTTGTTTATTTTTGACAGGCATGAATGCTTTTCGGTTTATTTTCGGTTTATTTTTTTTGTTAATTGTTTCATTCATTCTTTCGATTATTCAATTATTTTTTCTTTTAGTTTGTTTATTTTTAATTTTGCTAATTCATTCTTTCGATTATTCATTTATTCATTCATTTATCTATTCTTTTTGCTAATTCATTCTTTCTATTTATTCATTCATTTATCTATTCTTTTTGCTAATTCATTCTTTCTATTATTCATTTATTCATTCATTTATCTATTCTTTTTGCTAATTCATTCTTTCTATTATTCATTTATTCATTCATTTATCTATTCTTTTTGCTAATTCATTCTTTCTATTATTAATTTATTCATTCATTTATCTATTATTTTCGCTAATTCATTCTTTCTATTATTCATTTATTCATTCATTTATCTATTCTTTTTGCTAATTCATTCTTTCTATTATTCATTTATTCATTCATTTATCTATTCTTTTTGCTAATTCATTCTTTCTATTATTCATTTATTCATTCATTTATCTATTCTTTTTGCTAATTCATTCTTTCTATTATTAATTTATTCATTCATTTATCTATTCTTTTTGCTAATTCATTCTTTCTATTATTCATTTATTCATTCATTTATCTATTCTTTTTGCTAATTAATTCTTTCTATTATTCATTTATTCATTCATTTATCTATTCTTTTTGCTAATTCATTCTTTCTATTATTCATTTATTTATTCATTTATCTATTCTTTTTGCTAATTCATTCTTTCTATTATTCATTTATTTATTCATTTATCTATTCTTTTTGCTAATTCATTCTTTCTATTATTCATTTATTCATTCATTTATCTATTCTTTTTGTTAATTCATTCTTTCTATTATTCATTTATTCATTCATTTATCTATTCTTTTTGCTAATTCATTCTTTCAATTATTCATTTATTCATTCATTTATCTATTCTTTTTTCTAATTCATTCTTTCTATTATTCATTTATTCATTCATTTATCTATTCTTTTTGCTAATTCATTCTTTCTATTATTCATTTATTCATTCATTTATCTATTCTTTTTGCTAATTCAACTTTCTATTATTCATTTATTCATTCATTTATCTATTCTTTTTGCTAATTCATTCTTTCTATTATTCATTTATTTATTCATTTATCTATTCTTTTTGCTAATTCATTCTTTCTATTATTCATTTATTCATTCATTTATCTATTCTTTTTGCTAATTCATTCTTTCTATTATTCATTTATTCATTCATTTATCTATTCTTGCTTCATTTAATTTAATATTTTTCTTTCCCTTTTCTTTCAATCGATTTTCACTCTCTTTTTTCTATCATTTATTTTTCGTCTGTTTTTATTTTATTTAATATTTTCCATTGTTTTTCTTTCATTCATTTTATTTCCATTTTCTTTTTCATTTCACTTATTCCTTTTGAATTTTATTCTTTTTCTACTTTCATTCATTTTTTCGTTTATTTCTTTAATTCAATATTTTTCTTTAATTAATTTTTTTGTTTCTTCCATATATTTTCTTTTCTTTTTTATGTAATACACTTATACATTGTTTATGTAATCATTTCTTTTTTTCATTCGCTCATTACATTTTTCTTTTTTTGTTCTTTGATTCATCCATTGTTGAATTCTCTTCATTCATTTTTTCTGTCATTTATATTTATTCATTCTTGCTTCTATTATTTATTTTTCTTTCTTTTTTCTTTCTTTCTTTTTTTCAATCGTTTTTCTTTTTTCTTTCATACAATATTTTTCATTTTTTCTTTCATTTTTTTCTTTTTTCTTTTTCTTTCTTTCTTTCTTTCATTTTTTCTTTTTTCTTTTGTTTTCTTTCATCTTTTCTTTCTTTCTTTCTGTCATTTATACCTTACGAGATGGATGGCAGAGAGGATTACAAAATACAGAATTGCAGTGACCCGACGTTGCTCGGCATTGAATTAGGATCACTACTATATACTTTTTACTATGCTCAGAACACCATGTTACTTTCTTTGTTTTTTACTGCCCCCTCCCCGTGTTTCTTACCGTAATATAGTCGAAAGAAGCTGAAATGTTGGCTAACTGTTTTATACACATGGTTTAAATTTCATTATAATCGGATATACGCATTTGAAGGTTTACAAGAGTTCTGTCTCCATGGGTCACTTAGAGTCAGGGGACGTAGATATTCGGCACATACAGGATAACGTAGAAATTCGGGACTACTTCTATTGTATACCCCTGAGAATTTTATATCTATGATATAAATTTCATTAAAATAGGATACATTTGAAGTTTTAAAGGAGGTTCAACCCCATAGCCCCCTTAGGTGGGAGCTTAAAGATTCGGGACCAATTCCATTGTCGTGCCAGACAATTTTATACATTTTTTTTTTTTTTATTTTAACAAGGCAGACCGCCACTGTAGACGTAATGGGCTACTTAGAAAAAGGGTGTGAGTTTTTTTAGGGGGAGGGGTCAACCTAAATTGGGAGCTGTGCAGCGAGATGTCTGTTTACATTAGTTTTAAATTTCTGCATGTCAGTACCGTCAGGAAAACAGGGAGCAGGGAGGAAGTTCCAGAGTCCAGCAGCACGAGGAAAAAAGCTGTTGGAGTAGAAAGCTCTTCGGCATCTGGGGACATCCACAGTGAATGGATGGTATTTGGCAGATTGTCGGGTTGGTCTAGTGAACTTGCGTCGTGGGGGCACCAGAGCGACAAATTCATCAGAGCACAGTCCATTGAAGTACTTGTAAAACAGACACAAGCAAGCAACATTGCGGCGGTGGGATAGGGGCTGGAGTTTGGTGGATAGTGAAGGGCCTATTAAGTTGGCGACTCTTTTTTGAACCTTATCTAAGAGGGAGAGACTAGTTGATGATGCACCAGCCCAGATGTGGCAACAATACTCCATGCATGGGCGGATGGTGGCTTTGTAGAGATACAGGATAATGTCAGGTGTGAAAAGTTTACTAGCACAGTAGAGTGAGACCACCTTCTTTGCAGCAGTCCTGGCAATGTCTTCAATGTATTTGTTCCAATTCATGTTATCTGTGAAAGTTAGGCCGAGTAGTTTGAATAAGGAACTCTCAGATAGGGTCTTATTTGCCATGTCAATCGGTGGTATAAGAGGTTTCTTGTAGTTATTGAAGGAAAGTAGCTTTTTCTTTGCGACATTAAAAGTTACCATCCATTTTTTACCTCAATCCACTACAGACTGGAGGTAATTTTCTAAGGATGCATGTGTAGTTAATTGCATGTTTAGTTGGTTTCATGTGTAGTTGGTTGCATGTGTAGTTGGTTGCATGTTTAGTTGGTTGCATGTTTAGTTGGTTGCATGTTTAGTTGGTTGCATGTTTAGTTGGTTGCATGTTTAATTGCATGTTTAGTTGGTTTCATGTGTAGTTGGTTGCATGTGTAGTTGGTTGCATGTTTAGTTGGTTGCAATTGTAGTTAATATCATGTTTAGTTGGTTGCATGTTTAGTTGGTTGCATGTTTAATTGGTTGCAATTGTAGTTAATTGCATGTTTAGTTGGTTGCATGTTTAGTTGGTTGCAAGTCATGAGAATAACAGGCTTGCTGTACTAAAGGAAGAGAAACAACTAAAAGAATTTGGAAGTATGTCTGAGCTGAAGTTTTGACAACCCAAAATTCGATTTCTCCTTGAAAAAATTAGCGTCTTGTGAAAAAATCTTGTTCAGTTCGATCCGGGATTTCCTTATTAGTAGGCGTTTTATGAAACTAGATATCTGGGTGGTCTGTCACAAATGACCAGAATATCTATAAATATCCCAGCAGATTGGCAGGGGAGGGCACTTAGTTGGTTTTCTAATAGTCTGAAGGTCATTTGAGGTTTGTGTGCCCCTCACAGACAGATGGGCCCGGGAGCTCTTAGCTAATTGATTGAGTTCGATTGGACTTGTTTTTTTTTGTCGGACTAAGAATACTCATTTGAAAGTCTGTTTTTCAATAAAAGACAACGTGTATCAGTGTAATCTCATAAAATAAACGATTGTTATTTCTTTTAAAATGAGTCGTAATTTTATTTGGAGGGTTAGAGTTAGGGTTAAGGATACTTCTTCTGTTGCAGCATTGACTGAGACCACACAATTGACACTGCAACCAATGTCGGAATCGAGCAACGAATTTTGATTAACACAACGAGCGGACTATTACGGCCTGTGCAGTGAACCCACAGACGAACGTTCACACAAATATACTTTTATTGTTGTAACCGATTTTATTACGTCTGTTTTTATCGGTCGTTTCACCGATAGTGCTTTTTGCTGTTCATGAAGGCCTCTTCTTTTCTCTATAACGTCACTTCCCCTTTCTGCTGTTTTTACTCAACTACCCAACGAATGCAGCTTGAAATATCTCGCAGAGTTCAATACTAATGCAAGAGACTATGTAAAGAAATGTGAAAGGGTTTCCATCCTCGTTTCAGCTAGGCGTTAGTAACGTCACTTTGTTGTTTTCATCCCCTTTTATGTATCATGTTTTGTTATGTATCATGTTTTATTATGTATCATGTTTTATTATGTATATTGTTTTATTATGTAGCATGTTTTATTATGTAGCATGTTTATTATGTAGCATGTTATATTATTTATCATGTTTTATTATGTAGCATTTTTTATTATGTATCATGTTTTATTATGTATCATGTTTTATTATGCAGCATGTTTTATTATGTAGCGCGTTTTATTATGCAGCATGTTTTATCATGTATCATGTTATATTATCTATCATGTTTTATTATGCAGCATGTTTTATTATGTAGCATGTTTTATTATGTATCATGTTTTATTATGTAACATGTTTTATGTATCATGTTTTATTATGTAGCATGTTTTATTATGCAGCATGTTTTATCATGTATGATGTTATATTATGTAGCATGTTTTATTATGTATCATGTTATATTATGTAGCATGTTTTATTATGTATTATGTTTTATTATGTAGCATGTTTATTATGTATCATGTTATATTATGTAGCATGTTTTATTATGTATTATGTTTTATTATGTAGCATGTTTTTCACTGATAATAACCGGTGGTGTTCCCTGGACTGTAAGTGACCAGATTCCTAGTACTCTTCGCCTCTTTCGATAACCATTGCTAATCACTTTGCATTATCGCTGGCAACGACCATTGTTATTCTCTGTATTTGGATGGCAATACGCCTCCCTACAGTCCCAGTATTCTCTGTACTCTTCCAGGGGGGGGGGGGTTGGTTAGTCCTCTTCATCTTCAGTCTTTCAAACATCCTTGATCCTTAACGATTATCTTATGTGGTATCAGCCGAGGCTGATGCCATTTTGTTGGGGTTTTTTTTTTGGGGGGGAGGGGTTACTTTATACGATTTTTTGCTGTTTCAGTTCCCTCGGGTTCACGTGGTGTTCCGTCCATGTTTTGTTTTATCTCTGTGACAACTTCCATAGCTGATTAATGGTCGTAGTTTATGTGGATTGGTTTCCGCATTCGTATATTCATCTTAAGATTTCAGCTGTTTTCCTAGTCTTTTTTCAAGTTTTTTCGGGACTGTTCCAATGGAATTATATTGACAATCTTTATGTTCCATATTCCTTTCAGTTGTCTGGCTAGTTCCGCGTACTTGCTTCGTTTTTCAGTCTCCTTGATCTTTACCTTATAGTCTGCTGGGACGGCAAAATCTACAATCTACAATTTCGCAGTTTTTCCCTTCTTATTAACTATAATGACGTCCGATCTCCTTACTTAGATGAGGTTCTACCTCCATGTCTCAGAGGATTTTGGGATTTTGATTTTCCAGTACTGTCTCCAGTCTGTGCCTGTACCATTTGTCTGCGTGTTTGAAATTCAATCGTTTACATAGTGCCCAGTGTATAACTTCCACCACGCAGCCGTGTTTGTTAGTGTTCTTTTTTTTAGAGGGGGGGGGGCTAGTTTGATGCATTAAATAAAGAGTTCTTTTCGAAATTCCGTACAGGGTTCGGCAAGACGCACTTGCCAAAAGCCGAAACGTTGTTAGAATAACATCAAAGATTAGAACAGTAGTCCGAATAATCCACGTAATACTTTATTCTTAGTTTAGAACTTCCCTTCAGTAGAACATTAACACGAGATTGCTACAATATGATCGTCTTCAAATCTAATGTTAACAAATACTTTTCATAGACCTCTCATAATAATCCACAAAACAAAAAAATGGACTTAACAAACGTAATAGGATTTGAAGACCTTTTCTGTTTAATGGCCGCTGCTAATGAATAGGTAACAGCCGAGGATAGAAAATTACAAAAAATTGCAACTGTAATAAACTCACAAGAGGAGGTGTATATTTAAACTCGTTTTATTAGTCGTTCTTTACACGATGATACTACTGTAATGGCGGCTACACATGCGTAGTGAAACCCTGATGTTAGTTGGTTTCTTAGTTCAAGGGACACTACTCTGTCTGCACATGTTACATACATTACATCCCTCCACCCATAGTTCCGAATTACTTGTTTATGTGACATAGTCTTTCAAGTGCTTCGGTTTGTTTTTTGTTCTTTCACCACATCTAATGGTTTCTCTTACTGGGGCCTCCTGCTGTGTATTCCCCCCTCCATTTGTTGTTTCCTGGTCCGTACTCAAGCTACCTGGACTACTGGTGCCTGAGGTCAGTGGGATCACCCAGTCTGTATCCAAATTTTGATTTCTATTTTGTGGACTTGTTCTTCCTATTTCCGAAGCTCTATCTGCGTCCAGCTCCATCTGTTTTTTTACATGGTCCACATGTCTCCTTACCACTGTCCCCGACTCCAGTTTAATTTCATATGACACTGGACCTGTCCGTCTCTTGACCACTCCCTTTTTCCATCTTGGTCCTGTATAGAAATTTTTGGCCCAGACTAATTCACCTTCTCTAAATTCTCGTATGCTCCGAGAGTTGTCATGATATTTCTTTTGAATTTCCTGGTGTTTTCTCATACGCTCCCTCACTGTAGTTTTCTGCGGAATGATCCAATCCAAAACTGTCTTTATTTTTCGGTTCATTAATAATTCTGCTGGTGATATGCCAGTGACCGTTTGTGGTGTGGAGTTATATGACAACAAGAAACGGCTCAGTTTTGAACTTAGGGAGCCTTTCTCATGACTCATTTTTTTCATTCCTTCCTTAAAAATCCGCACATATCTTTCAGCCAATCCATTTGAAGAGGGGTGTTTTGGGGCTGTTGTGATATGTTGGATTCCTTGTCTTGACATAAATGCTTGGAATTCTTCACCTACAAAAACGGCTGCATTATCAGTTACAATTTTTGGGGGCAACCCGTGAGTTGCAAAACATCTTTGTAGGTGTTCCAGGGTGGCGTTTGTGGTGGATGAGTTTGACATGTAGACGTCTAACCATTTGCTGAACGAATCCACTATTACCAGAAACATGTGACCTTTAAATGGGCCTGCATAATCTATGTGAAGTCTGAACCACTCCTCTTCAGGGATTTCCCAAGGATGTAAAGGTGCGGTTGCTGGCATTTGATTGGTTTGTTGACACTCATAGCAATTCCTCACCTTAAATTCTATTTCCTGGTCTAATTTTGGCCACCAGAAATAGCTTCTGCTCAGCCCTTTCATTTTTACAATTCCTGGATGTCCCTCATGGAGAGCCTCTAAAAGTTCTTTCCGCCCTTGTATTGGCACCACTACTCGCTTTCCCCACAGTAAACATTCCTCCACAATTCCCAATTCATGTCTTCTATTAAAATAAGGGTGCCAATCTTCTGTAGTAGGACACTTCTCTGGCCACCCATTTTTTACATAGTCCAGCACCTGTTTTAGGAGTTTATCCTTTTTTGTCCACCTGGCGATTTCTTGATGTGTAACAGGAGCTTGATCCAGGTAGTCTAGCAGCATAATGTTCTCCTCTGGTATGGGCACTTCTCCCAGTGTTGTAGATCTTGGCAACCTACTCAACCCATCGGCATTTCCATTTTTTCTTCCCTCCCGATATTCTAGCAGATAGGATTACTGCCCAACGTTGAATTCTCGCCGAACTGATCTCTGGGATTTTCCTATTTTCTTTAAAATATCCCAAGAGCGGCTTATGATCAGTATATAATGTGAATGGCCTTCCATACAGATACTGGTGAAATTTTTTCACCCCAAAAACTACTGCCAATGCCTCCTTATCAATTTGGGCGTAATTCTTTTCTGCTGGTGCGAGGGTCCGTGATACAAAAGCTATTGGTCTTTCGGAGCCATCCTCCATGATGTGAGATAGTACAGCACCCACCCCATATGGGGAAGCATCAGATGCCACTGTCACGGCTTTGTTTGGGTCGAAATGTACCAACACTTTTGAGGAAGTTAATTGTTCTTTTGCTTCTTCCCATGCTCTTTCTTGTTTTGACGTCCACTCCCATATTGATTCCTTCTTCAATAACTGATGCAAAGGAGCTAGAATGTTTGAAATGTTCGGAATGTACTGGGCATAATAATTTATCATCCCCAGAAAAGCTTGTAGCTCCTTTACCGATGTTGGGCGTGGTGCCTGCTTGATCGATTTCACTTTTTCCTCTGCAGGTTTTATGCCTTCCCTGTTTACTATGTGGCCTAGATATAATACCTCGGGCACTAAAAATTTGCATTTTTCCCGGTTTAATTTAATTCCACTTTTTCCTAGCCTGTTTAAAACTTCCTCCAGGGTCTCTAAGTGTTTTTTCCTGGTTTTGCCTGTCAGTAGAATGTCGTCAATTCTAACAATTACATTTTCAATGCCCTGCAAAATGTTTTCCATAGTTCTCTGAAATATTCCTGGGGCTGATTTCAATCCATAGCATAGTCGGTTGTACATGAAAAGGCCTTTATGAGTATTGATAGTTGTTAATTTTCTAGATTTTTCATTCATCAGTAATTGCTGGTAAGCTTGGCTTAAATCTAGCTTGGTATAGGCCTCACCTCCACCCAATGTCGCATAAAGATCTTCTGTTTTTGGTATTGGATAATTATCCAATTTAGTGACTGGATTGATTGTCACTTTATAGTCCCCACAAATACGTACAGACTGATCCGCTTTTAAAATGGGTACTATTGGTGTAGCCCATTCAGAGAATTCCACTGGTGAAATTGTTCCTTCTTTTTGAAGTCTTCCTAATTCCTCTTCTATTTTCTTCTTCGGCATATAGGGTACTGACCTTGGTTTGAAATACCTGGGTTTTGCCTCTGGGTCTATATACAAACTGGCCTGGGTTCCTTTTACTTGACCTAACTTCCCTTCGAACACAGCCTCATGCTTTGCTAATATTTCTTTCAATTTGTCTTGGTCAGTCTCCTTTATTGTCGGCACCTTAAAAATCTCCTTCCATGGCAACCTCACATGTTGCAGCCAGTTTCTTCCCAGGAGTGTGGGTGAATCCCCCGCTACCACAATTAACGGTAATTCCACCCGACGACTGTCCAACTGCACTGGAACTTTTGTTTGTCCAATCACCTGGATGCAATTTCCTGTATAAGACCTAAGACGCACTTTTGTGGGCTCCAGCAACTTTTTGTTGTTTATTTTTTTCCACGTTTTTAGTCCGATTATCGTTACAGATGCTCCTGTATCTATCTCCATAGAAACCCTCTTGTCACAAATGTTGATGTCTACACAATAGGGGTCTACCTTTTCCAGTGGCACTCTGATCCTATTTATGGTATAAACTTCCTCGGAATTATCCGAGTTTGTGGCTTCCCCTTCTATTTTCCTCACTGAATTTTTTTTCTTTTCTAACCTATTGGGGGGTTTCTTTTTCATGTTTAATTTAAAACATTTCTCTGCTATGTGCCCTTGTCTTTTACAGTAGTGACACATGGAATATCTAAAAGGACACTTACTTGTTTCGTGTGTTGCTCCACAACGAGTACACTCTTCTTCCGACCTTTCATTCGATCTGTTCTCATATTTTATTTTTTCGGTCTGCCTCCGTGGTGGTGTGAAAATTTTGTTTACTTCTATTGTTTTTGTTTGAATATCTCATAAATGTTTGGAGGCAGATTCGATGTTGACCGCTATTTTGAAAGCTTCGTTAAAAGTTATTGTGTCTTTCTCTGCAAGTAGTCTCCTCTGAATGTTGTCATCGTTTACTCCTACTACGAGTTTATCCCGTAGCATTTCGTCCAAAAACGTTCCAAAACGACAATCTTCACACATGCTTCTTAATTCTGCCACATAATCTGTGATCGACTCGCCTGGTTGGCGGTTTCTTGTATAAAACTTTGTTCTCTGAACGATCACAGACGGCTTTGGGCTGAAATAATTTTGCATGATTTTGACAAGTTCGTCAAATTCTTTATCTTTCGGTTTTTCTGGAGCTAATAAACTTGATATTTGTTTATATACCTTGCTCCCACAAACCGATAAAAAAATCGCTCTCCTCTTTTTCACGTGAGCTGTATCGTCGGGTATCTCGTTTGCTTCGAAAAAGTTCTCCAGACGTTCGATATATTGGTCCCATTGTTCACTTGTACTATCAAACGATTCCAACCGACCAAAAGTAGCCATAATTCGTTTTTTCTTCGAATCCTCGTCGCCAATTTGTAATAAACTCACAAGAGGAGGTGTATATTTAAACTCGTTTTATTAGTCGTTCTTTACACGATGATACTACTGTAATGGCGGCTACACATGCGTAGTGAAACCCGGATGTTAGTTGGTTTCTTAGTTCAAGGGACACTACTCTGTCTGCACATGTTACATACATTACAGCAACTAATAACTTAACATTAAAAAATTATTTTCTACCGACCCGTATAATTTTGAAGTATTGGAACTGTTGTAAGATTTATAATTTTTTATCGTTAAATTAACTTATCTAAACTAGAAAAGAAAAATGTCCCCCCCCTCCCTTTGTTGTCTGTTTTTGACGTCGTTTCTTATTTTGTCGTGTTTCAATTTAACAATAACAAATTTAGAGATAATAAATCGTACAATCAATTTCCACATGTTAAAAGTATACTGGTTGGTATTTTTTTAATGCGTTTAATGAGTTATTAATTGTAATATTTTATTTTATTTTCGATTTCTCGACTGTTAACTATAGATGACCAGAAATGTTTATACTACACTACCCCTAACTTCAAACCTTAGCTAACCCTAATCCCTAAAGGAGGAGGTAAATCTGGAAGATGATTTTATAACAACTGACAGATACTACACTATGCTAACTCATCGGAAGAAGTAAGGCCTGGGAGGATGATATCATGACGGACGAACAGATACTACGTGCAGAATATCGCGGCGGGCATTAAACAGAAAAGACCTGGACTTGAACCCAGATTTATCTTTTCTTATCTTGAATCGGTAGGAACAACAACAACAACAGTAACAACAACAACAACACACACACACATCTGACATTTTTAGACTGACAAAACAACCCCCCCCCTCCGCATATCATTTTTGATTAAATATAAGACTTCAATTTTGGGTTAGTATTCAAGTCTCGTGGTTGATTCGTTTTAAAAAACGTTTCTTCATCGACAAATACATATATTCATTGAAATCACAGCAGGACTGATGTGTTCAGAAATTTGATGAAAATTAAAAGCGAAAAAAAAAAATCGAAAAAGATGGCGGATGTAGTGACATACCGGAAAGAGACATAAAAGCGCGCATGCGTAGTGTTATTGCTTTGGTGTCAGCAGAACAAATCATATAAACACTGCCAAGGTTTCAATATCATTTTAAAAAATCTTTCGAAATAACCCTATTATCATAAATACACGCACTTTCAAGGGAATATAGAAATATAGATTTGAATATACATATAAGTATCCAACATAAGCACACTACACCCCCCCCCCCACATATATATATATATATATATATATATATATATATATATATATATATATATATATATATATACAGGGTTTTACGCGCTCCACTACTTTTGGAGCTGCTCTCGCTCCTGCTCCAACGCCCAAAATTGGAGTTGACTCCTCTCACGCTCCCCATTTTCAAAAAGAAGCCGTTCCTGCTCCAACTCCTATAAAAAAGGAGCGGCTCTTTTTTCAGCGCTCCATAATGAAAATGTACCTTTTTTCATAAACGTTCTATTCTGCCAATGAGTTGTCGAAGGATAGGGATGGGCGTCAAAGGATCTCGTCAATATGGGTGGGGATGGCACTTTAAGTGTAATACCGTAAGATAATATTTTACAAAATCTTGCTAATATTTTGAGATGTGATAAGGGTTAAAGGAGAACATGTCGGACGAAGTATAGGATTATACGTAAATTTTCGTTTCCTGAGGTATAAAATAGAAATAGAAAAATCCCTGAAGTGTTTTAAAACAAGCAACATTATTCGTCGTTCTCTCGTTTAATATTTGTTTGTTTTACGAATGTAACAATATTGTATAATGTATATTATTATTTGCCACAGAGAAACGAGCAAGTACTTTCAAACGAATCGATTTATCCAATTTTTATTTTCAATAGTATAATTTTGGGCGAATGAAACCAATAAAGTTTATTTAAAAAAAATTGAATAAAAAATATTTTTCATAAGTTGGCCAAAAAATATCAATAAATTGTCAATAAAAAATTGAGAGATCCATTTAACGTCTTGAAATTTCATACAAAATATCTGGCCTGTTGGATAATAGCCCTATGGGAATGGGCGTATCTGTTGGAAATCGTTGGTTTGACTTGCGCGAATTAGCGCGGTGCAGTCGAGTGCAGAATAGGGCATGTTAAAGTTAAAACATATTAGTCGTGAATTTAAGAATAACAAAATGTCTCCGAAAAGACGACAGGTAAAAATGTGACATAAAAGTTCAATTATGCTAAAATTATGCTAAAAATAAATTAGAATTTTTTGTCAGGACAAAATGTACCATTTCAACCCCCAAATCGATTTTATTGAACATTTGGATGAATACCGAGCGAAATGGGGGAGAAAATCCAATAGCCCCGATAGTACAATTTAACCTAAAATTATTTATTTAAAAACACGAATTAAAAGAAAAATTAGCTTATTAATTCAATCAGCAATACACATCCTTGTCATAAATACAAACAAAGTTCAAATAACTTCAAAGGCATCTATAGACTCACTGGCGCATTTGAAGACATTTGTTGCCAAATTGTCTCCTGCCTTATTAAAACTGTCTCATCAAAAATGTAACATGTCGATGTGAAAATATTCTCCCTTCCTCTCCCCACCCCCCTCTCTCTCTCCATATCTCATATACATTTACCAGAGATATAATTATAAAAAATAACCCAGAGTTTAGCTGAGACTTTCTGTTCTTTTCCTTTTTATTGCTGAATAAAAAAATAATGTTTAAAAAAAATAAAATGAGCCCTCCTCTCCTTCGCTCCAGCAAAAAGGAGCGTGCTCCTGGAGCGCTCTTCCTTTTTTGGAGGACTCTGTATATATATATATATATATATATATATATATATATATATATATATATATATATATATATATATATATATATATGGGGTAAAGTACACGATAATTCATGAAAATGAAATGCCGTGGTAGACAAAATGTATGAGAAAATGATAAACGGAAAACAAGTTAAAGTTCAGGAGAAAAATAAAAACAAGAGATTTGACCGGTTTCGTTCGTGGTGGCGAACGTCTTCAGAACCTGTTTTCCGTTTGCCATTTTTTCACACACACACACACACACACACACACATATATATATATATATATATATATATATATATATATATATATATACTAATTATAGCTCTCATATTTTTGCGATCGAGCACTTTATTAATTTCCGGGCAGCAATTACTGAGGCTGCAGTCTTCTTTACAGAAACAAAATAAAAAAATTCAATTGACATTTTAGTAATTTGCAGAAAAAAAGCAAAATGATGATTGTCGTAGTGTTATTTGATATATCCCAATGTGGAGAAAATTTACTGTGCATGATATCGTAAAATGTTATTCTTTAGAAAAAAAAACAACGAAAAGGTGAATTGATATGGTCATTAAGATATTAAAAGTCGAGTAATTTTATTTTGTTTCAGCATAAAAATGAAACTGGTTATATAATGAAATGAATCAAACATAAGGGTGGAGGGTCGATTGGTCAAATAAACCAATTTTATATTAGTAAGTAATTCGAAATGGGTACTTTGTAATTTTCGCCTTTTATAAAAGATCGAACATGTCTGAATTAATATTTATTTAAAATTATTTTTTTGTTATTTAGAAAGATTAGAGGAGGTTTTTCTTTTCTATGACAAATGTTAAAGGCATCATCATCATCATCATCATCATCATCATCATCATCATCATCATCATCATCATCATCATCATCATCATCACTACCAACATGTTGAATCCTTGGCCTTTAGGCTAAGAGCAAAATGTAGTATCTGTCCTAAATCTGCACTTAGTTTTCATGTTTCTGGTCAGTGAAGGAGAAATACTTCTAGACCGAGGTAATTGACATTTTTGTTCCAATCCAGAGTGCCCCTTTTGGGGGAGCTGGATTTTCCCCACGTAAAATATTGACATTGTGCCTTACTCTGCTCTCGTGGGAGCAAGTAAATAGGAACAGCAACAACAACAAATTTATTTAAAAAAATAATAAACCCATTTATTTCATTATTAACAGAAACCCTTTGGTAATTAATGCGTTTAATGCAAACTTTATTTTTTAAAGTAATTATTTGAAAGTTATCGAGGTTGTTGTTATGTGTAAATATACGCGTGCAAAAACGTAACTGATAAAACAACAAATAATGAAACGGAAGTTATGATTTTGAATTTTAAACTTAATTCATTAAAACGCTTTAAAAATATTACTACGGATAATAATTAAGATATTGATATCAAGAAAAGGTTTTCGTATATATAATAAAATAGTAGAAGTGAATCGTAGTGAATATGAATTTATTAGACAATGTTTCAAAAATAAATATGCAAATAATTTACAGCCTTGAGAGTGTTTGGTCAGGTATAATTCAATTAGGTAGAGCTGAGGTGTTTTCATAGTTGGGATAAATTAAAACAACTTTCGCAGTTATTCATTTAGATTATTGTACTCGTCACGAGTTTCCACACATGTCATTATCACTAATTGCTCACTAAGAATAACAAGTGGTGCCACCCTTGGAGTCCAAGTGACAACAAATCTTCTCAGATTTCCAGCACTCTCATCCTCTTTTGATAACCGTTGCAAATTATTTTGCATTATCGCAACAGCTGTTTATCATTGATTTCTCGCTAGCCACGATCGTTGGTCTTCTCTGGAAGGTTCCAGTACTGCCCGCACACTTTTAGTAGAGGTCTGGTTTGCGATCTATCTCCTCGATTATTCCATCCTCCTTGCCGCTTCATGACCATTTTGTGTGGTACCAACCGATGCTTGTGCCATAACGTACGCGTTTTCTTTTGGAGGGGGAGGTCAGTTTATGGGTTTTCTGGCAGTTTTAATTCCTTTGGACTCGGGTCTTCTATGTCTTCTTTTATTTCTCTTTCAATATACGTGTTGCTGGTTAGCGTTTGTAGTTTATGTGTATTGGTTTCCGCATTTAAGGATTTTCGTTGGTTTCATGATTGCTTTCCACTGTATAATCTCAGTTTTACTATTGATTTCAATTACTCTTAGTCTGTTTATAGACCTTTCCGGATTGTTCCTCGTGCTCCTACAATTATTGGTATCACGGTAACCTTTTTCATGTCCCATATTCTTTTCAGCTCTCTGGCAAGTTCCATGTATTTGCTTCTTTTTCTGTCTCCTTTATCTTCACCCTGTGAACTGATGGAACGGCGAAATCTACGATTTCTTCTCTTCTTTATTATCATTATTATTTGTACTCACTAGGGGTTATCACATCATCAGTGATTGCTCACCGACAAAAACGGTAGTGTTCCCTGGAGTCTGAGTGACAACAAGCCTCCCCAGATTTCCAGTATTCTTCACCTCTTTTCGATAACCACCGCAAATAACCTTACGGTATCGCAACAGCCTCTTACCATTGATTTCTCGCTGGTAAGGACCATTGGTCTTCTTTGGGATTTGGGTGGCAATAAGTCTCACTAATGTCTCAGCATTCTCTGCACTTTTCCAGTGGAGGTCTGGTTTGTGCTGTCCCTCCTCGGTTTTCTCATCCTCTTCGACCCTCCACAAATATTTTGTCTAGTGTCAGCCTAGGCCGGCACCATTTATTTATTTTTTAAAATTTATTTAATTTATTAATTTTTGGGTGGGGTGGGTGGCGAGGGAAGGGGGAAGCTTATAGTGTTTCTTGTAATTTTTGTGTGATGTTAGCTAGGCGGTGTAATTTATTGGGGGGATTATGAAGTTATGCGTCTTGCAGTTTCTGTTCCTTGGTTCGTGTTGTGGTGTTCTTCGTATTGTTTTGTCTTCTACATATAAATTCCTTGTGACTGGTTACCCTTTGTAGCTTATGCGGGTTGGTTTCCGCATTTAAGGATTTTCCTTAAGATTGCAGTTGTTTTGATGATTGCCGTCCTTTGTATGGTTTCGATGGCCCCTTTGATTCCAATTTCTCCCAGTCTTTTCTCCAAGTTTTTGGGATTGTTCTTAGTGCTCCTACGATTATTGGTATTATACTAACTTTCTTCATGCTCCATATTCCTTTCAGTTCTCTGGCAAGTTCTGTGTATTTGCTTCGTGTTTCCGTGTCTTTGATCTTCACTCTGTGGACTGCTGGAATGGCGAAGTCTACGATTTTACAAGATTTTTCCTTCTTGTCGAGTATAATAACATCAGGTCTCCTTACTTGTATGAGTTTATCTGTTTGTATATCCATATACCAGATGATTTTTTTTTGTTTTTTCGTTTTCCAGTACTGTTTCTGGTTTATATTTGTACCATTTGTTTGCCTATTCGAAATTCAATTGTTTGCATAGTTCCCATTGTATTGCTTTCCCCACACAGTCATGTCTGTCATTGTATTCTTCTTGGGCAAGTTTGCTACATTCACTTATTATATGATTTACTGTTTCGTCTCTTTGTCCACACAGTCTGCATTTACTGTTTTCCTGTGTTTTATCTATTTTAGCTTTAACGTAGTTTGTCCTAATCACATTGTTCTGTGCAGCCATCATTAAAGATTCCGTTTCTCTGTTCAAGTTTCCTTTTCTTAACCATGTCCAGCTATTTTCGTTGGTTTCTTCTCTTGTGAGTGTCACGAAGCGTAGTTACGATGCTTCCTGCGTTGTTCGTTGGGACAGTGTCTTGCTGCGGTGATTAGCCTCTCTGTGTTCTGGTTTATGTGTTTCTCCAGCTCTTTTTAGTGTCGCCCACACAGTCTTCTATACTTACCAGTCCTCTTCCCCCTTCGTTTCTTTTCACGTAGAGTTTGTCTGTATCGTCTTTTGGATGTAGTGCGTTGTGCATGGTCATTAATTTTCTAGTCCTCTGGTCAAGGACCTGAGTTCTTCTTTAGTTCAACTTATGAATTGTACAGAGTATCTTATTAGTGATATTGCCCAGGTATGTATTCCTTTAATTAGGTTTCTGCCATATAGTTTTGTTTCTAAGAGCATTCTTGTTCTTTCTTGTTCTTCTCAGATATAGATTATTATTATTATTATTATTATTATTATTATTATTATTATTATTATTATTATTATTATTATTATTATTATTATTATTATTATTATTATTATTATCATTATTATTATTATTATCATTATTATTATTAATAATCTTTTATTATTATTATTATTATTATTAATCTTTTATTATTATTATTATTATTATTATTAATCTTTTATTATTATTATTATTATTATTAATCTTTTATTATTATTATTATTATTATTATTATTATTATTATTAATCTTTTATTATTATTATTAATGATCTTTTATTATTATTATTAATTATTATTATTATTATTATAATTATTATTATTATTAATATTTTATTATTATTATTATTACTATTATTTTCATTATTATTATTATTATTAATCTTTTATTATTATTATTATTATTATTAATAATCTTTTATTATTATTATTATTATTATTATTATTATTATTATTAATCTTTTATTATTATTATTATTATTATTATTATTATTATTATTATTATTATTAATCTTTTATTATTTTTATTATTATTATTAATCTTTTATTATTATTATTATTATTATTATTATTATTAATCTTTTATTATTATTATTATTAATGATCTTTTATTATTATTATTAATTATTATTATTATTATTATTATTATTATCAATAATCTTTTATTATTATTATTATTATTATTATCATTATTATTATTATTAATCTTTTATTATTATTATTATTATTATTATTATTATTATTATTATTATTATTATTATTATTATTATTATTATTAATAATAATAATAATAATAATAATAATAATAATAATAATAATCATCATCATCTTTTATTTCCCCTCCGTTCATGATGTTCATATCTTCCGCCTTATTCTTTCTGAGATTTTCTCTTTGCGTCACCTTTCCGCTTCTTGATATTTCTTTGAGAATTAATCAACCATAAGTAACCTAATGGTACTGCACATATCTAGGTTTCACTGACGCTGACAACTTCCGGTTGGGAAAGTTTCGAAAAATTTTCCCAACCAGAAAAAATATTCCGTGCGGCTTTCAACAGGAAATGTGAGATGGCAGACATTAATCCTAGCATAATCAAGTCAGTATCGAACAAATAAAAATAAAATAAAATACAAATACAGCGAAAACATATACAAAAAATATTTTTAAAAGGAGGAAGAAAATGACAGAATCCCCCACGAAGCATAAACCCCCCGACATTTCTGAAATCTGGGATATCAAAGTAAGCTTCGTTAACTCAAAACGGAAGTTGTATATTAGCAAATTTTGCCGCCCCAAAAAGAAATTAACCCTTTTCTCGGAAAAAGACAGGACATGAATTGGAATGGTTACATTTATTTTAGGGGACGATTTTTTCACGATATCTAAGTTCATAATACGATATGAATCCCGATACGATAAATATTTAAAGAATATCTAGAAAAGTTATAAATTTCAAGAGAACAGATGTCAACAGTGATTCATATAATGTCAGGTGAGGTTGGCATTTGATGTGCTACTAGTACCATATAAAGTAGTACTAGCACATCAATGGTTGGCAACTAAAGTCTCACTCCCTTTATGCAAGCCTTGGCTTGCCCGATGAGGTTAGAGTGTGGACACCGAGAAACACACAAACAGAGCCATCAAAGAGCGAATGAATTGCATGGGACCTTACGGACATTCATTCAAGTAGAAAGTTTACTTGCGGCAACAGCCTCGTAATATCGCTTCTCACTATTTATGCCTTTAGTCTTCAGATTCTATGAGTGGCGTTTCTGACAAAAGGGAGAGAATTGCTGTTTTCTCGGCCGGCTGTTGTTTTGAGTGGGTGGTATCTAAACTCACAATACAATATGAATCACGATATGATATGTATTTAAAAAAATTATAAAAACAAGTGATGTCAAAGGGAAGATGAGGTACATGAGGGTGGGAGTGGGTTCAGCGACCATCAATATTATGTCATGTCAGGTCTGCATTCATACCTTAATATTAGTACTATGTGAACTAGTACTACCTGTCGGCGACTAAACTGGCACTTCCATCAGACAGGCCTTGGCTTGTTCAGTGAGGTTGATGTATGGACACCCAGCAACACTAAAAAAAGAGCTATAAAAAACCGTCCATATTGATGGAAACTAGAAAGTAGATCTTGGCTTCATTTTTGGCATGTCTTCCCTTTATTTTGTCTGGGGCGGTGTTGTTTTGAGTGGGTGGTATTTAAACTCGTAATACGATAGAATAACGATACGGTATATATTTAAAGAACGTTTAAAGAAATGAACAATTTAAAGACAAGGATATGGCTTGCCCAGTGAAATAGGTGGATGCTCACCCGACAACACTAAAAAAGCTGCCAAAGGGCGAATGAGCTCCATGGGAATTAACGGCAATCCATTTTGATGGAGAGTAGAAAGTCGACCCAGAGTTTACTTTCGGAAGCCTTTTAACTCTGGCTTCCTCCCTTATTTTGTCTTTTAGACCTCACTTTCTATGAGAGATGTTTCTGACAAAGAAGAGAGAATTGCTGTTTTCAAGATCGGCTGTTACTTTTGCTAATGGTATGTGAAGGTTTTTCAATCCTCTCATAGTATTCATCATCATTCAACTGTCAATCTATCCATTATTAGCCCTTATCTTCGAGCGGCTTTAGGCTTTGAAAATGTGACTTATTATTAAGCAAAGTTTAAAATAAAATACCTCGCAAGAATTTTATAAAGCAAAACTGATCAAGTTTATGATACTGATATTATACACGCGTGAAAATAAGAAATCGAATTTAAAAGTTAAGTGACACAGTCAAGGCTCATGCGTGGAAAAAGAATTTAAAAAAACAAATTAGAATCAGCCTCTTTTCTCTCTGACGACAAATTAAATCTGACGTCGCTCTCCACTATAAACAAACCAACAAAGATATGTAAGAAGTTGTGTTTGAAGGCTATAACAATGCAGTTTAGTAGGAAACACCGTTGGATACTAGACAAAGTAAACAGAATTATATTTTTTACATTAAAGGCTACAGCTTATCAAGGCCCAAACGCCACTCCAGGATAAGGGTTAAAGAGTTTGACTCGAGGATAGGGGTTAAAGAGTTTGAGTAGTGGATGGTGAGACAACATCGCGATCACTGGTACGATGGTTGTAGCAGGGCAGAAATTGATTATATATGGGGGACGGTTCAACAAGAACTTGTTTACATTGGACTTGACGACAACCATATTATAGTCGGCAGGGAAGCAGGCTCGCGGCGATGTGTTCCACAGACGAGCAGTTCCAGGAAAGAATCTCTGCCCATGGAAGTTTTGTTTCGTTCTGGGCACGCAGAGGGAGAAAGGGAAATCATTGACAGGAACCATAGAAAGGCTAGCAACATCTCTTGTGTGATAGAGTGACATTGCCCACTAGATTTCGAAGTCGGTTTTGGATTCTGTCAAGGCAGGAAAGGTACTCTGGGCGACTGCTCCCCATATGTGGTAGCACAACTTTATCTTAGGACTTATTTGATTCTTGTAAAAGTAGAAGATGGCGTTGGGCGTGAGATACCTTCTGAAGCGGTAGAATGATCCAACCATTTTCCCAACAGTTTTAGCAACAGATCTGATGTAAGTCTTCTATTTGAAGTCTGAAGAGAAGGTCAGTCCTAGGAGCTTATAAAACAGTGGGCTTCCTCAAGGGGAGAACCGTTCATTTCAACTTGGATAAAGTGAGGATCGGAGCGTTGGTGATGAAAGGAGAGGAGCTTAGTCTTTGCCGCATTAAAAGTAACCAGCCACCTTTTCCCCCATTGCAGTACTTGCTCCAGGTCGGAAGAGAGAGAGAGAGAGAGAGAGAGAGAGAGAGAGAGAGAGAGAGAGAGAGAGAGAGAACCTGATCATTATGTGTGATCAGAATGTGTTTCAGTAGATGGTTGTGTCATCAGCATAAATGTCGAGGAATGATCTTAGAATGTGGTTTAGAAGATCAGGAAGAGGGTTGGACCAAGAATGGAACCCTGAGGCACACCAGCGTTGATACGAGACTTCTGTCCAATAATGACAATGTTGAAAGATTTCAATGATTTTCGGTTATTAATGATTTATTTATCAACGTAATGTGTCGAACCAGGATGGTATCGGTGGTGTTATATTCTTTAGTATTTTCGAGGTAAACCTCATCAAAGAGAGAACATTTTTTTTAAGGAAGATATAAAAACTATATCACTTTATGTTAGTTTAACTGAGTCCAAGTGATTCACTCCTCCGATAAGAGCTGTCGGTATAAAGCATTATCCTAAATATCATTACCATTAAAGGAAATTAAAAATATTAGAAACTAGCTGTTCCTATCTGGCGTTGTCCGGGATTATTTCTATTTTCATAAATAATTAACATGACTGAAATGCAAAGAAAGATTGGACGTCCTTTTTATAAAATAGAGAAAGTAACTGTCTGGTCTACTTTTCCATGGATATTATAACTGCCCTGTTTTTAAATCTCCGAAACAGTTACATGGTAAACAGTTGATGATCCCCGTTTTAATATTTCACGCTTAAGTTAAGGTTCCCTGTTTTCGTTTCACTGTTGAATCCCCTTTTCCAACGGTGGGCCAGCTTATGGAAGTGCTAAGTCTGCGATATCTTAGATTTAGTTAGTTTCTCTGGGAATTTAAACTGCATTTTGTTTCTTTTTTTAAAATGACTCAAAACTTCTTTAGACTATATATATATATATATATATATATATATATATATATATATATATATATATATATATATATATTCGTCGGGGTATATTGAAAAGACATCAATAGAGTGCTCAATCGTAAGAATGCGAGAGCTAAAATGCAAATTATTTATTTAAAAACTATATGTAACATATTTCACAGCCGTACCATTTAAATAAAACCATGATACGTTACTAGAATATGTCGTTTGACGATAAATAATTTGTGTATATATATATATATATATATATATATATATATATATATATATATATATATATATATATATATACACAACGAGCTTCGTTAACAACTGAAGCACAAGATCAAACCACGCAATATAGTTTTTTAAAAAAAAAAGGAACAAAAAATATTGTTTATTATCCTGATGAGGATTCCTGTGTGAATCGAAAATTGAATTTTAAATAAATAATATGTTTATTCCAAAAAAAAAAGTCTTTGCATTTTACTGGTTTTCAAAACCGTTTCAAATTACAAAATTTAAATGCATTTCTATACAGGGGAAATATTTTACTAATATATATATATATATATATATATATATATATATATATATATATATATATATATATGTGTGTGTGTGTAGTGTTACTGCACCGACGATTCACCGGTAAGGGGACGAGTTACGGCCCCTGGCGATGACTCAGTTAGAATGTATTTTGACCGCCAATAAACCTTGTTACTTATCCTATACTTCTCTCCGTCTTACTACTTACTTAACCCAGCCGATAACATTACATGGTGTCAGAAGTGGGATACAATTTGTGGAGACCGAAAAAACAAAGTAAAAGATCGGATATCGTAGTAAGAAAAACAAAGGATTTCTAAGAGAAAGAAAATTCTACTATCGATGAATAAACGACTTACGGAAAACGGCCCCACAAAAAAAAAAGTAAGAAAAGAGAGAACAGTGAGTACAGAAATTTGCTTTTCTCATATATATCGTATACTTTTGAAAAATGCCTCACACGGACATAAAGCAATATTCTGCTAATATACCACCCCCCGAACGAATGTGTCTCGTTGGGAATGTTGCTAATAACTGGCGAAAATTTAAACGAAATTTTGTCAATTATTCGATCGCTAGTAGATTGTCTAAAGAAGCAGATACTTCATATCAGACATCGGTATTTTTTAGCAACTATCGGAGAGGATAGTTACGATATATATGAAGGGTTGAAGTTTAACTCTGAGGAAGAAAAAACGGACCTAGAGAAAGTGATGAAGAAGTTTGAAGATTTTTTCGTGGGCGAAACACACGAAGCTTACGAATCCTATACATTCCATCTTCGCAAGCAAGAAATATCGGAAGGTATCGAGACCTATATAGCTGCTCTTCGACAACTTGCAAAGAACTGTAATTTCGGACAGCTACAGGATAGGCTTATTCGAGACCAAGTCGTTGTCGGAGTTCGAAGCGATACCGTCAGAGAAAAGTTACTGTCTGATAAACAGCTTACTCTAGACAAGTGCCTACAAATAGGTAGAGCCTACGAAACTTCAAAACAACAGACGCAGACCATTTCCTCCGGTGCCGATTCAGCGGATCCTCAAATCAACCGGGTTACGAAGCGAACCTACAAGACAAACTTCATCAAACAACCACATCCGAAATCGAAAATGCCTAGCAAATGCACACGCTGCGGGAAATTTCCATTCCACAATAGAATGACTTCCCAGCAAAAGATGCACGCTGCAGAATTTGTTCGCAGAAAGGGCATTATGCAAAATTTTGCAGAACCGATAAAGTGAAGGTTAGAGAAATAAGAGAGGAAGAAGAAAATCATTTTTTAGGTTCTGTCACTCTCGAAAATATAGGTACAATTACCACTGAGGATAATACAAATTGGCAGGCTAAAATTAAGGTCACCACTAAGACCTGTACCAAAATTACAAATTTTAGGCTGGATACAGGTGCAGATGTGACCGTAATCCCGGACCAGTTCTTCAGGAAAAATTCCCCACTCATCCAACCCACAAACAAAAGACTGTACGGACCGGGTCATCATGAGATAAACCTCATAGGATGTGTGAAGGCCAAACTGGCCAAGGAAAAAGTAAGCTCGCAACAAGACCTTTATGTTATAGAGAGTCTGCAAGAACCTCTACTGAGAGGACCAGCAATCAAAGCCCTCAACCTGCTGAAAGCAGTTAATAGAGTGACAAGCGAAGGGCACCAGTATAAGAAAGAGTTCCCAGAACTGTTCACAGGACTAGGGAAACTGGAACATGTGTACCAGATACGTTTGGAGGCAGGAGCTCAGCCCTTTTCCATTGCTACCCCTAGAAGATTGCCGTTGCCTATGAAACAGAAGGTTCAGGAAGTACTGAAACATCTGGAGAACGAGGACATAATCCGTCCAGTCAAATCACCAACTGATTGGTGTGCCCCAATAGTCGCCGTCCAAAAAGCTAACGGTAAAGTTAGGTTATGCGTCGACTTTACCAAACTAAACAAGAGCGTGAAACGGGAAAACATTTCCTTTACCCACCACAGACCAATTACTGGCCGAGCTTGATGGAGCCACAGTGTTTAGCAAGCTCGACTGCAACAACGGTTTCTACCAAATCGTCCTACACGAAAAATCGCAGGTCCTTACCACATTTATAACACCTTTTCAAACGACTTCCATTCGGGATAAGTTCTGGGCCAGAAATCTTTCATAGGGAGATGACACACATTTTGTCCGGAATACCAGGAGTCATCTGTGATATAGATGACGTCCTAATAAGTGGAAGAAACCAGCAGGAGCACGACCAGCGACTAAAAGCAGTACTGCAAAAAATGAAGGCTGCAGGAGCTACACTCAACGATAAATGTGTATTTTCTGTCAGAAACATAAAGTTTCTGGGTCACATTATATCAAAAGAGGGAATACAAATAGATCCCGAAAAAGTAGCAGCAATTATGGACTTGTCCAGACCTGAGAATATGTCCGAATTACGACGCTTACTGGGCATGGCAAACCAGGTCGGAAAATTTGCTAGGAATCTAGCCGAAACCATCAAACCACTCCGAGAGCTTCTTAGGAAAGAGTCAGAATGGATCTGGGATGAGCCTCAGAAAGTAGCATTCCAAACCCTGAAGAAGCAACTGAGTTTTGCACCAGTACTGACTCATTACAATTCCAACAAGCCGACAAGGGTATCAGCAGATTCATCTAGCTATGGCCTAGACGGTGTACTACTGCAGAAGCAAGAAAATGACTGGAGACCGGTATTTTATGCTTCACGATCTCTGACAGAAACAGAGCAGAGATATGCACAGGTTGAAAAGGAGGCACTAGCAGTCACTTGGTGTTGTGAAAAAATTGTGGACTACTTGGTCGGAATGCCAAAATTCACAGCCGAAACTGACCACAAACCACTGTTGGCACTGTTGAAGTCGATGCGACTCGACGAATTGACTCCAAGAATTCAATGTTTCCGCATGAGGTTAATGAGATTCTCCTATGAGATCATATACACAGCGGGAAAAGACCTCACAACAGCAGACGCTTTGTCCCGAGCACCTGGGAGTAGTCCCGTTATACAGGATATCCAGCAGGAGACAGAGACCGACTCATTTATCCGCTCAGTCATAGGAAATATTTCGGCGAGCGATAAACGATTGAAGGATATCCGACTAAAACAAAATACTGACCAGGTCTGCAGTCAGATAATCAAATATTATGAGATGGACCACTGGCCCGAAAGAGCAAGGCGGGACCCTGAACTAAAACAGTACTGGTTTGTCAACCAGGACCTAACAGTTTACCAGGGACTTCTAATGTACCAGAGCCGACTTGTCATTCCTAATGTGCTTCAAAAAGACATACTAGAGCGTCTACATGAGGGACACTAAGGTATTGTCAAATGCCGAGCACTAGCTCGCGAAAGTGTGTGGTGGCCTGGCCTCTCTAAACAAATTGCAGACAAAGTTTGGAAATGTGGTATCTGTGAAAAAAAACCGAAAATATCCACCAGAACCACTACAACCCACCAAATTACCTGCATATCCATGGCAGAAAATAGGAATGGATCTGTTCGAATTCATGGGACACCGATATCTTCTGATTGTCGATTATTTTTCCAGGTGGATTGAAATAGCCCATTTACGGACAACCACCTCAGCCAGCGTAATAGAGCATTGCAAATCAATATTCGCTAGGATCCCAGAGACAATCATATCTGACAACGGTCCCCAATTCAGTACTAGTGAATTCAGGAACTTTTCAAATGTTTTTGACTTCCTGCACCTCACAAGTAGCCACCATCATCCGCAAGGAAACGGAGAAGCTGAACGTGCAGTCCAGACGATAAAAAACTTATTGAAGAAAGCAAGTGACCCATACATAGCACTGCTAAATTATCGCAGCACTCCTCTGCAACACGGCAAGAGTCCTGCAGAGCTGTTAATGAATAGAAAACTAAGAACACGGATCCCTACCATTCCTCAAAGAAATTCATTTGATCAGCAAAACATCGAGGAACATAGAAGGGCAGACACCCGGCTCAAAGCCAGACAAAAGCAAAACTATGACAAACGTCGTCGGGCTAAAGATCGTCCTGCCTTTGAAAAAGGACAACCAGTCTGGGTCAAGATACCTAAGACCAGTACAGCTGTAGTAAGTAAAACTCTGTCACCAAGGTCAGTTCTAGTTAAGACAGATTCAGGACTACACCAACGCAACAAAAGTAATCTGCGCCTAAGGAACGGAGAAACCAGCTTCCCTGAGGTGGCTACCCCACAGGAAGCAAACACCTTACCACGTTCCCCTCGATATGGATATATGTATAGCTGTGATAATGACTCAACAGATCTTCCCAGTAACCAAAGAAACATCCCACTAGAGAGTTCCAGAGGTCCTGACCAAGGGAAATATACAAGAAGCGGTCGACAAGTTCGACCACCTAAAAGACTGTCCTTGTAAAGAACTTTACAACCGAAAGGGGGATGTAGTGTTACTGCACCGACTATTCACCGGTGAGGGGACGAGTTACGGCCCCTGGCGATGATTCAGATAGAATGTATTTTGACCGCCACTAAACCTTGTTACTTATCCTATACTTCTCTCCGTCTTACTACTTACTTAACCCAGCCGATAACATTACAATATATATATATATATATATATATATATATATATATATATATATATATATATATATATATATATATATATATATATATATATATATCGTTCACACACGGTAATATGCTTACGGTCAACATTTACCCAATCGTGACCAATTCTTGGATTTGTCATTAATTCAGTTTTCATTTAAATTTGATGCAGTGTTTTGCACTAGAATTGACCTGTCCCGAGTCTTTTTTGAACATAAAGAAATTAAAATTTGGTCCAGTAGAAAAAAGGTTTTTAAAATATGCGTTGTGATCAGCGTGTAGGATAACGCCGACCATTAACTTTTTTATCTAAAACATTTTTTTTTTGTTTATACCAAAAATGTAGCAAACAGCACAAGGAATCTAAAAATATAAATATCTCAAAAAGAGTTTAAGATATGGACGAGTTGAGCAGCTTTAATTGACAAAAATGCCAATTGAGTAACGCTCCTCGCGCCGTTTAACTCGACATAACTTTTAAAATTATAAATATAATTTAATGATGGAAAAATAGAAAGATAGAACTTGATGAGCTGATTGTAAATATGTTAGTATTAAAACATTGGTGTTATAGAAACAGAGCTGTGTAACTTTTAGTAGAAAAATAAAAAAGTGATAATTGACTTTTGAATCTAAATTTTTCAGGAAAAAAGGCCAAAAAAGCCAAACTGAAAACTGAAGCCACACTTTCAGATTAAAGAACGCAAAAAAAAAAAAAATGCCAAATCGAAAATTCTGTTTATTAATGGGGAAAATGAAGAAAAATTGGCTATATTGAAGATATTCACTGTTGGCTATGTTAAAGATGTTAACCCTGACATATTTGTAACTTATTTCTATTAGTTTCGTATTGTTTTCTTAGAGATGGAAGCAAAGATGTTCCCTATGAAATTGAAACTTTTTATATATGCTTTTTGTGGAAAATTTAAAAAAATCTTAATATAATTATTGCGCTAAATAAACCTTACTTTCTACAGTATACATATTAATTTTTATATCGTACTTGAAAACTTAAAGAATATTTTTAAATGTTCATATTTAAATAATTGTTGATAAATTTGTAGATAGATACCTCTCTTCCCTAAACAAAACTGAGAGTATCCTTTATTTAAGCGATTACGTGCTGGGAAAGACAACAACTATTATTTCAGAACTGAGAGTTTTACATATAAATTTGACTTAAAAATTATCACCTATTTCTAGCCGATCGCTATCGGGATAGCGTTTTAAGAGCATATAACCATATTTCTTTTGCAAAGGGATATAAATTGTGTTGTTTTCTTTTTGTTTTGGGAGGGGGGATAAACAATCCATTAATCCTACCACTAACCCTAAGTCCATGTGGACCCCTTAAAACATCACTTAACTCTATCAATAACCTTAAGTCCAGGTGGCAACCCCAAAAAATTAACTAGAACGGTTACATAATTTCTTGTCTTTTAGGCTAGGAACAAAATGTAGAATCAATTTTTGTATAATTTTGTATTTTTTGTGCAAATAAATATTGCAAAGTATAGTATCTCTTCTGATACTACACTTCATCTTTTCTGTCCTCGGTCAGTGAAGGAGAAATCCTTTTAGACTGAGGCAATTTAAATTTTTGTTACAATCCAAAGTTCCCCTTTTTAGAGATCTGGATTTCCCACACATTAAAAACCAACCTTGTGTTTACCTCGCTGCAACGGAAAATTTGTCTATTGTGTCAAAGTAGGAAAATTCGGTAATTATGAAATAAATATCGATTGAAAATAGATTTTAGAACCGTTCTTCCGGTGGATATCGTTGTAAATACGGGACTACCCCCCTCTCAACCAAAAATCGTTAGAAAAGGCCCCCTCCCCATGTTAAGATTGGCTTTTTAAATAATGTTATTATTTCAACCCGGTCTGTAAACTACAAAAGTACCATCTTTTTCAATTATTATATTAATAAAAAAGTAGTAAATTAAAATCCTATTACGAGATTAAATCCATCATGATGCATTTCGGTACATTTCTTTGAACAGTAAAAGAAACTCATCATACAAATAGTAAAAGGGATATTCTATACAAAAACCTCGGAGAGACTTTCATTAAGTAATTTGTACAATTTTAATGAACCATGTTTAATAAATTGTTATTGTTCATATAAATGTTTCAGTGTTGGGTTTTTACTTCTTATCGTTGTTTTATTGGATACTGGTGTTTTTACTTCTTATCGTTGTTTTGTTGGATACTGGTGTTTTTACTTCTTATCGTTGTTTTGTTGGATACTAGTGTTTTTACTTCTTATCGTTGTTTTGTTGGATACTGGTGTTTTGGCTCGTTTGCTTGTTTTACAAGAATCAAATTAGTTAGTACACCCCAAAATCTGCATGTATTAAAAATATTATATAATATTTTAAAATAAATGTTATAGAGGGATAGAATTGTATAAAGGGGATAGCCCCCCCCAAAGAAATTACAAAATAAATATTTTAGAACATTTATGGTTCCTTAATATTAGAGCGGCACGCGAGAAAATGTTTTTGTTGATTTTGGGATTCCACGTTCTACACGATGTCGTTAAATATTTAAGCTGAAACATTTATTTTTAATAAGTTCAAAATGATAATGGAATTGTTGTTGACGTTTTTGACAGATGATTTTCTAATAATGTTCTATTACAAATTCATACCTTCTATAAAAATATTAAAATACTAGATGAAATTAATAAAATGAAATATTATAGCGATTATTATATTTCATACATAGTTTTCTGTCGGCAAACTAATTGTTGCTATTCTGATCGCTCGGACATTTTTTGATTGCACGGACATTTTATTTTTAATAAAATGTACGTAATTTTTTAAATTTAGTGTCTTAAGATTTTTGAAATAGTCCAGAAAAGTGATATTTATATTTAAAAAGTTTAGCAAAGAAAAGTTTCTTGAAATTTTGAATTTTATGTTTTCCTGTTTTATTTTAGCCATAGTAAAAACATTTTTCATTCTAAAAGCTTTTTGACACGTAGAAATAGTTTTTCTTTTAGATTAACTTCAGGTTTTTATCTTTCGAACATAATCAAATTTTATTTTAAACAATTAAATATATATAATGAAAATGAGTTTAAAATGAATTGAATTATGATATCTTAATTCATTCTGAAATAATTATAATTATGTGAAACACAGAAATTTAAATTTATTCTTATTATTCTGAAACTTATTCTGAAAATCAGTTTTTCGAATTTACTAATAGTTGAATTTAAAATATTCAACATACTTTTAATAAAATAAGCAACATCTTATTTTACTTTAATCTAAAAATTAAAATTCTGAAAATTATCAAAATTTTTGCAAATCATTTCATTTGAATTGGAATATGGAATTAAAAAGAAAAAACCCTGAAATTATTAAATATAACTAATAAATAAAATTGTATTATATTATTTTTTAAATATGATGTTTAAATAGAAGAAATATTATAATTTTTTATATTTTTTTATAATTCTCAACTTATAAATAATTAAATCTCTAATAATTGAAAAAAAAATAAAATTTTATTTAAAAAATCAAAATAAAAGAATAATTAAATAATAATAAGAAAATTTGGGGGATTTTAGAAAGTTAAAAGTGGGGTTATAAGTTCTAAGAAACCCCATTATTTATTTTGTTTGTTAATTTATTTTTAATAACTTCACTTTTTAAAATAGAACTTAAAATTAATTAATAGAATATTGTCATTTGTGGCTTTGTCTCTGTGGGAAGTACTGAATCATGTAGTAGGGTTGTCCAGAAAAAACTGATGTTTTTTTAATAAATTACATAAGTAAAGATATTTTTTATTGTTTTTTCATTCTACCGTGTATATAGCGGTGGAACTTAGTTACAGCAAAAATTCTTCTTCTCAATTTCGGAGTACTATTTCTTCGCAGGAAGTAGGGTCCTTGATGCATGCGCGATGGGTTTATGCGTTCCATCCGGCATAACATTAAGAATGCACGCTCATATTCCGTATGAACTAGCGTCGTTAGCCACTATTATATCTAACTCTAGGTTGTAATGCATATATATATATATATATATATATATATATATATATATATATATATATATATATAAATAGACAAGTAAAAGATGAGAGTAAAAGTTGTAAACTACAATATCTATTAAGTCATCAGTTGCTCAAAACAAATTTCAAATAAGCGAGAATTATGTTCCCTTCCTTAAGCCATGTCTTTTAAAAGAATAAAATCTTATCGCCAGAGGAATACGATAAGTTGGTAAAGACGAATATAAAAATGTCGAATGCAACGAGAAGTGGTTGAAAATATTAGAAAAAGTTCACTGTTGAATACGTCATGTAAATTATTGCAGCAGGTTCAAAAAACGGTAAATCTAGTAAAGATTAGCATAAAAATTTATAAATCGTTCATAGTAGGTTCTAAGTGGCACTCGACTGAGTGGCACTCCATTGAGTGGCCCTCCACTAGGATTAGTAAAATAGTTTGTGAAGGCCTTAGATTTTGAGGGAGAAGCTTTTCAAGATATTCGTCTAGTGTTTCCAAAGCTATCAGATGCTAAGGTCAAAGGTGGTATATTTGTTGGACCCAAAGTAAATGCTATGTTGAAGTCGGAGAAACTTGAAAGAGCGATGACAAAAGTTGAAAAAGAAGCTTGGTGTGCATTTCGTTATGTAGGTCTTCGATTCTTAGGAAATGACAAGAATCCTAATTACAAACAACTGTCGTATGAGAATGAGATGAGAATAAGATGAGAATGAGATGAGAATGAGATGAGAATAAGATGAGAATGAGATGAGAATGAGATGAGAATAAGATGAGAATGAGATGAGAATGAGATGAGAATGAGATGAGAATAAGATGAGAATGAGATGAGAATACAAAAAATGAACCTTTAAGTTCATTTTTTTCATTCTCATCTAGATTTGTTCCCCGAAAACTTGGGTGATATCAGTGAAGAACATGGTGGGAGATTGAATCAGGACATCGCTACAATGGAAAGAAGATATCAAGGACGACGGGATACTGCGATGATGGGAGATTATATATAGTCTCTTGTCAGAAATGATGAAAATGTGCACTTTAGAAAATCTCGATCGCCAAAGCACTTCTAGGTTTAAGAAAAGAGTTATCAAAACATTTACATTGCAAAGTTGTATGGTTTGTTTTGTTCTAACTAACATTGTATTTACTAAATACCATTCAATATATGAAAAAAGTACTAAATGCTGTGTAATTATCTTTACAAGATACTGCTGTAGAGAAAGGTTGTGTATAAAACGAGAAAATATTAAATTAAGAAAAAAAAATATCGATGTTATGCCAAAAACGAATGGGATTTTTTAATTTAGTAGCAAAAAATACATATAAAACATTAAAAATACAAATAAACAAAACGTGAGTTACATTGTGTAATATATGGTACTAATAATACTACAAATATTAATAACGATACCGAAACCAATAATAATAATATTAATAAAAAACTAATGCTATTACTAATACTGATAATAATACTACTAATTCTAATACTAATATGAATACTTCTAATCTTAATAATAATAATAATTATACTACTACTACTACTACTACTACTACTACCTATTTTAATAAAAATAATAATGATAATACTACTACAACTAAAAATGATAATAATCGTAATAATAATAAAATAATTATATTATTAATAATAATAATGGTAATAATACAAAAATATTATTCTGATAGATAATTATTATCTATCACATTAATATTTTTGTAAATGAATAAAAAATGGTAATAGTAATAATAATAATATGATGATGATTATAATAATAATAAAATAGTGATAATATTCTATAAATAAAAGAGACGTCAGAAATATAATATGGGTAGACTGTAAACACCACTGTCAATGCGGCAAAATAGAACAGATGTATAAATACATAAACAAGTAAACGAATACCAAAAACCATAGAGAATAATATGTCAGAGCAAAAAGGTAAGATTGGGGGAATAATAGGGCCAACTACGCAAAAAGGTAATACAGATATTATAGGTTGATAGATTGGGGTAAGTTTATAGTTATCATTCCCTAATTTATATTGGAATACTATGGATTCAAGAGGTTATATGTAAGTTGCTAAGAATGGGGGCCTACAATGCCAACAATGAATCGATATTTCATGCTTTTTATTAAGAAGTTTTTTTCTATCGCTAAATTCAATTATTTCAAGCTTATCGTTTAGGCAGGTGTGTTTAGTCATCTACAGGTGCTAGTTTTTCTAATGATATTTAGTTTGACTATTGGTTTTTCATTATTTAGGAGATCGTAGTTTTGATAGCTAACGATCGAACACATGCACGTAAGTGTCTCTGATGTACAAGCTTTTATAAATAATATATATATATATATACATATATATATAAATATATATAATACATATATATACATATATATACATATATATATATACATATATATTTAAATGTTGAATTATATAACGATAATTGAATTATCGTTTAATAATAATAATAATCTATCGTGATAGTGTAAAGCTCAATATATTTAATAGAGCAATTCATTTTAGAGATAAAAGATGAGAATCAAGAATTGTAAAGATACAATATGTATTAAAACATCAAAAGTTCAGAGCAAGGAGCCTCACACCCTTAATCCATGGATTTTCAAAGATAAATTCTTCTCATCAGAGGATGGGGAAACCGACAATGCAGTTGTAAATATTATCGGCAACACTTAACTTTGAAAATTTTATATAAAGTAAAACAAAGTAGAAATAAAGAACAAAATAAGGGCCAAAGGTGAAGAGTCTTATGTTTAGGTGGGAGCGTAAAATCAAGGTGGATGTTATCTAAAAACACGTCAGGACAAAATAAAATAAAAGCAGCTGTTATTTGGAAATGAATGCTTGAAAAAGAAAGCAATACTCAAATTGTTCATGCATCCAAATATTTTTGTAAGATGCTGGTGGTCCCACGGTAATTGGTAAAATCCATTATATCCTGTATGTGCATTAGTATCAGTTTGGTGCTGGAATTGTTCGTTTTGTAGGGTTCGGATTGATTTTTGTCTGTTAGAGTTCGGTATATATAAAAAATTGAGCATTTTGAACAACCATCGCTTCCTGGTTGGAACGAATATCGGCAGGTTATATATATATATATATATATATATATATATATATATATATATATATATATATATATATATATACAGATCCGATAGTTTTCAAGTCAGAGTCGAATAAACGTCGTTTTGAACTGTGGTGATGGATAAAAAGAAAATACTTCTCTTGTTGGGATGGGTAGGAATATTAGCTGTTTGTGGTGGTGGGGGAGGGTTAATGGGTGTATTTGAGGTGTAGGGGCCTAACTTGTATCACAGCTCTTCAGTGCAACTAGACCAGTTAGTGCCTCATTAAAACTCAACCGTCGAGCTGACAGTCGGCACCTTTACCCCTGCGCTATCACACGACACTGAGATAATGTAAGGTAAACAAGTGCCGTCAGCTCGAATTTGTTTTACCCAATGAGTTATGCCTTAAAGCTAATTGCAGTTCGCGATATCCTTACAAATAAGCTTCACCCAAGGAAGGGAGCTTTATATAGTCATCCACATACAGACCGTTTCTGCTGTATCACAGCTATTCAGACCAGTTAGTGCTCGGGATTGAAACTAAACCGTCGAGCTGACAGTCGGCGCCTCTATCATCCGACACTGACTGAATGTAAAGTATATCAATGTAAACATTGTCAATGTAATTCAGCAGTGTCCAATACATGGGTAGAGTTTAGTAGTAATAGTAAAACATATACTTATGTCTAGTAAGCCACACATGAAGGTATATTTTTATATAACTATATATTAATGTTTTATATTATATGTTTATATTCATTAAATAATATATTACGTAGATATATTTATTTCACTATATACTTAAACCGTTCTTAATATATAACGAGAGTTTAGTGGAAATGTAACTTGATGTATTTCGTTCCGTAACAGCTCATCAGACTAATTTCGATAATAAACTATATGTAAGCAAATAATGTTTACGATTTCAACTCCCACCAATTAAAGCTCTTAGTTTTATTTCACTCTCCACCCTATTCACTATTCCGATTTTCAATAAAAGTTTACATGTACTTCAGTTTCAGGTGGAGTACGTTTTTGTAATAGGTGGCTACCTCAACGCAAAGTTTATTCTGTGTCTACAATTCATGACTATTTCACCTAAAACAAAAAAGGAGTTCTATGGGCAGAGTTTCTTTGTTAGAACAACCTGTATGTTAAATACAATACCGCGAGGCTGAATACAGCATAGTCGTTTTCAAGTCCAATGTTAACAAATTCTTGTTGAGTAGTCCTCTTAAATAATCAATATCTTCCAATTTTAACCATCGTTACCAATCATCACAGCGTTGTCTCACCAAACACCGGACACTCATTAACTCTTATCCTCGAGTAGCCTATGGACCTTGATAAGTGCTGACTCCTTAGAAATAATTTTAAAAACTTCTACGATATACTGTTTTTTTACATCTTTTAATTTATGATTTTTACTTACTCATGATTAATACATTTAATCAATCATGGATCGAACGGATATCATGTATCGATCTACACGGATGTCTGTGGATACGGATTGATTAAATGAGATCCAGTTATTCTTGAGATTTGAGTATACTTGTATCAAATATGGTTAAATTGCAGAAATGATTGCTAGGACACTTTATCCTGGGGTAATCCTACACAATCCCCAGATTATTTATTTATTTTTCAATTGAAATCGCTCCAGGCAAAGCATGAAGCCACTTAACGTAAGGAGCTAAACAATAGCAATTTAAGGTAAAAAAAAACTAATGGTAAGTCTTCGATAAATAGATTCTGACCCAGAAAACAGCTAATCTTCCCTCTTAATCAGAAATGTCGTCCATGGATTGTGAGGAGTAAAGGACAACATAAGGGAAGCGAGAGTTACGAGGCTGTCTAAAGTAAACCTAAGTTTCACTTTCTATTCTTCCTGAACTGAAGAGAGTGGCCATCACAGCCCAAATCAGAGAGAAGTGCGTCAGAATAATTGATAATTTTGCACACCGTCATATGCAGGTATGCTTACCATTGAATAGCGATGAAACAAAAACTGCTGAACATTCATGGCAGAAATGCCAACAAAACCGGCCAAAACGTCGTAGCAGACACATTCATATGAATCTACTTTACTATTATATAAAACTTATTGAAACATAATTAGGCATGCGAAATATCAACCCTGTAATAAATTGGAGAAAGCCTCGTAAAGCTGTAATACGTTGAGATATTAGAAAAGTTAAGTATATGGAGGAAAAAGGTCAACCATTGTTGAACGAAAAGAACATTATAGACAGAGAAAAACGGTAAAGCGTAGTTTTGGGACGATTAATCGGAATCGGGAATCAGAAAAATCAGAACTTTTTGGGGTATCGGAATCGGAAAGAAATTACGCTCCCACCTAAACATAAGACTCTTCACCTTTGGCCCTTATTTTGTTCTTTATTTCTACTTTGTTTTACTTTATATAAAATTTTCAAAGTTAAGTGTTGCCGATAATATTTACAACTGCATTGTCGGTTTCCCCATCCTCTGATGAGAAGAATTTATCTTTGAAAATCCATGGATTAAGGGTGTGAGGCTCCTTGCTCTGAACTTTTGATGTTTTAATACATATTGTATCTTTACAATTCTTGATTCTCATCTTTTATCTCTAAAATGAATTGCTCTATTAAATATATTGAGCTTTACACTATCACGATAGATTATTATTATTATTAAACGATAATTCAATTATCGTTATATAATTCAACATATAATAATAATAATCCTCTCCTACATCTCGGTGTAGTAGCCAATGAAAAGAAACTTGATTACGGTCAATCGATAATCCTAACTTTCGTTGGATTACGAAATTTAAAATATTTGCCCAAACATGGACAAAAAATTAGTTTTCTACTTAACTTTGTAGCGAATTTCGTGATTAAAACTAGCGAGCGGATTTTGAGAAAATTAGAAGTCTAAGAAAAAACAGACAGTCAGAAAAATATAAGTCCATTCCGATTAATAGTAGGGACCAAAAAGATTTGACAGAAAAAATGTATCTAAGATACCGCTGATCTTTTGCTTAGGAAATAATACCTTATGAAAGATAAAGAAGGTAAAGGATTCTCCGATTCTCTTTCTACGGGAAAAGCGAAAGTGGAAATACAATCGGATTTTTGATACTTGTAATTCCATAAAAATCACTTTTTAGTTAGGAAAAAGTGCAATATCTGTTCTAATATTACACTTTATCTTTTCTGTCCTCGGTTAATGAATAGGATATCATTCTAGACTGAGGCAAATTTTATTTTTGTCCCAATCTAGAGTTCCCCTTTTCGGGACGCTAGGTTTTTCCTACATTAAAAAAAACTGCTTTTGTGTGGAGGCAACGAAATAGGAAGCCCGTTTATGTTTCAATGCTGCTAGCCGCATGAAGAACGGACTTACAAGTATGTGTCGAGGCGCGTCGAACATAACTGGCAGAGACGTAGCAACGGCTGACCGCATGTTGTCTCAAAAGCAACTCGGCTGAAATATAGGCATCGGACAACCGAATTTTGTTGCTTCGTTGGTTCGACCGAAAAGGGGAAAATAAAGAGTTGTTTGGCAAACATGTGTCCGCCTCAGTGGTCAGACCAAAAAGAAAGAATAGAAAAAGTGGACTTCTGAGTCACGACTTTTATATGGGTGATTAGGTGGCTAAATTAATCAATGATTGACTGCCTCATCGTCACGTGATCTGGGATTTCATTATTAGGAACACATATAAATCATCTTTTACGTGAGAGAAGTTTCATCGTTTCAAATGGAAATACCCGCGACCTACTAATAGGGAGGGGGGGCAGAGTTAACAAACGTTTAGCAGATCTACTTGTTTGACACTGATCTTTCTATCGTAGCCCGTAAGAGTCAAAAACTTGACAGACAGCCGAGTAAACCTGGTTTTCAGCCAAACCGTCCTATTCATAATTCGTATCGGTCAGCTGAAACAGACATGGTTATTTTTAATCTACCAGTGTTGAATGGATGTTCGATGCTCGTCGAACCGATGTCTCTCTTTTTTCTTGACCTCTCTCCCTTTCTCTCTCTACCTATCTCTCTCTATCACGCAATTTCTGTATTATCTTCTCATTTCTCCGATCTTCACCCCCTCTCTCTCCCTCTCTCTCAGTCTTCTCCATACTTTCTTTCTGATACTTCTGATTTTCTCTCTCTCCCTCTCTCTCAGTTGTATACCGTATGTATTCTTTCCTCAATTCTTTGAGCTTCATTTTACATCCCGTTTTCTTCATTCTGTCTCTCTCGTTTTCTTTTTTGTCTCATACTGTTATTTGTCTCTTCTGTTTCTCTCGCTGTCTCTCTATCTATTTGTCTCTTCATACCCTCTTTCTTTTTCTCTGATATCCTTTCTCCTCTCCCAACCCCTCTTTCTCTGTCTATCTTTCTCAGTCCTTGCTCTCTCTCTCTGGTTACTCTCTCTTTCTCACCTCTCTCTCGCTCTGTTTACTCTCTTCTCAATTCTTTGATCTTCACTTTCCCATTCTCTCTCACTCCTCTCTCTCTCGTCTCTCTGTCTCTCATATAGTTTTTCTTCTTACCTCATTTCTCTGATATTTTTCTCCCCTTTCTTTATCTCTCTCTTACTATCTATGTCTATTCCTCATAAGGTTTTATTTGTTTCTCATTTCTCTGATATCCTATCCTTATATTTTTAACTCTCTCTCTCTCTCCCTCCCCCTCTTTTTTTCTCTCGCTCTCTAATACACTGTCTTTCTCGCGGGTTGTAATCACTCTCTCCGGTGTTTATTCTCTCCTCAATTCTTTGATCTTCACTTTATCTCTACCTTTCTCCCCCTCTTCATCTCTGTCTTTGTCTCTCCCATACCGTCTTTCGCTGCTCCTCATTTCTCTGATAGCCCCCCTCTCTCTCTACTATACTGTGTTTATTTTCCCCTTAATTCTTTGATCTTCACTTTATCTATCTCTTTCTCCTCCTCTTCTCTCTCACTCTCCCACTGTCTAGCACACATACAGCCTTTCTCTTCTCCTTACTTCTCTGACATTCCACCTCTCTACTTCCCCCTCTCTCTCTCTATTTCTTTCTCTCTCTCTATTCCTCCCTCTCTCTCTATCATACACCGTCTCCTTTCTTTCGATTCTGCCAACAAATATGTCTTGCTCCTTGACCGTTCTGCTTCAAAAATCGTTGATCTGAAACCCTGGAAACTGTCCAAACTTATTGTCTTTGAGCCGACAATGTAATTTACCTTATCTCGGACTTTTCCTTGATCTTTCATCAAAATAGTCTTCAAGCAATCTTATCCATGAGATTTTATCTAGAATTAGCAGGCAAACCCGGCGTTTCCCGGGATTTAATAAGAAACCCTATGTCATCCTGTCACCTATTTCATTCTTATCTTCTTTTAAACTTTATTATAGTCAATTTTGCGGGTGGGGACGAAGGATAAATTCAGCATCATTTGCTGAGAAGGGGTGTCTGTGAATACAGTGAAATTTATGGAAATGGTTTCATTAACTTTAGTCTTTAACAACTTTTCCCGCTGATTTCTTTTCCGATCTTTGTGTAAGATCTTGAGCAAGCAGATCCACTAGTACATACTTTGGTTAGGTTAGAATAACAGAACTCGAAAACATTAGCTGAGGTCGACTTGATGGTCCCGATTTTAGGGTTAGGCTGTGGGAATGTACTAAAGACTGACATGACGTCACATTGCTCAAATATTTTCCATTCCGTTCTTATTTAATTTCTTTCGGTGTGTCTCTTAGTATCAACAGACAATGTTCGAACAAGCAGCAACAGTAAATGTTTTTAATGGAAATCGCTCCAGACAAAGCATGAAGCCATTTGATGTAAGGAGCTAATAAGAACGAAGTATGATTATTGCTAAGACAGGAACTGCTATTGGCCGTAGCCTTGAAAATGCCGAGGCTATAGATAGGAGGAAAACAGTCAGCAGGAAAAGAGTTCCACAAGCCTGAAGTTCTTGAAAAGAAGCTACTGGAATAAGAAGTTGTATTATAATGAGGTATCAAAACAGCAAATGGATGGAGACCACTAGACCAACACGTCAAACGTGCTGGAACAAAGGAAGCAGGAAATATGTCACATAACTGAAAGACACATGTCATAATAGTATTTATAGAAAAGACTGAGACTAGCAACATCACGTCTGTAAGAGAGAGGGCGCAGAGAGAAGAAAGGGTAGGGTCAATCAAATTGCAGATACGTTTCTGCACCTTATCATTTTAATGGGACAGAGATTCACCAGCCCAAATATGACAACAGTACTCCATACATGGTCTGATTGTAGATTTATAGAGATAGAGAATAGCCTCAGGTGTAACAAAGTGTTTGGTGCAATAGAGAGAACAAACTTTACGTGAAGCAGAAAGAGCAATAGATCTAATGTATAAACCCCCAGAAAGATTGTATGAGAAGGAAAGACCAAGAATCTCAGGAAGAAAAGGGATACACCGACGATTGAAAGACACGAGCTGAGTCTTAACTGGATTAAATGAAACAAGCCATTTCGTACTCCAATCCACAACTAAACCCAGGTCAACTACTAGAAGATCATTTATATAGAGAAAAAACAGTGTTGGGCATAGAATAGCGCTCTGCAAAACACCAGCATTTATGGGGGAAAAATTAACAGACGTATAAAGAGACTCGCAAGCTTCGATCAGAAAGAAAAGACCTAATAATACCAAGAACCTCACCACCAATATCATTACTCTGAAGTTTGTGTAGGAGAACAGAATGCCACACTCTGTCGAACGCCTTCGAAATGTCAAGTGCAATGGCTCTACCTTATCCTGAGTTATCCATACACCGACAGATCCGTTTAGTTACAACAGTCTAAAGATCAGCAGTTCAACGACAAACACAAAAGCCATATTGAAAGTCACTAAAGAGACCCAGACTTTCCAGAAAATGAAAAAGCTTGACGTTGACCAACCTTTCAAAAACTTTGCTAATAACAGAGAGAAGACTAACAGGACGATACTTAGTTGGGTCAGACCGATCACCAGCATTTTTAAAGATAGTAACAACAGAGGACTCCTTCCAACAAGAAGGGAAACAGGACTTAGACAAACAGAGATGAATAATTTAGAGAGGATAGAAGAAAGTCCAGGAGCACAACGCCTGAGAACAACAACATGAATTGAATCAGGACCGGAAGCCTGGTCAAGATCAGAAAGAACCCTATTAACCATCTTTGGAGTGATAATAACAGAATCAAGAGACTGATCAGTCTTCAAAGGGAAATCTGGAAGAACAGTACATGAATTATCAAGGGAAGAATTGTCAGCAAAAAGACGAGCAAAGGAATCCTTAGAAGTTAAAATAACCTGAAGACCATTAAAAAGGGGGAATAACAGCCTTGTCCCTTTTAATGACACTATTGTAGATTCTCCAAAAATCACGAGAGCCAACCTTTTGAGATGAGATAGAGTCACGAAACCTTTGAGAATAGCTAGACTTAGTCTCTGAGATTGCTTTCTTGCAGGCATTGCCAGCTCTTCTGCAGGATTGTCTAGAAGTCTCAGAATATATTGATTAAAGTAATGATTACGATGGGCAATGGCAGAAGCACAAGCAGATGAACACCATGGAGGAGAATGAGGTTTGGTTTGAAACTTATGATGAGGAATGAAGGTGTCAATTCTAACAAGAAGCCAGTCTGTAACCTCCCCAGCAGTAGCATTCGGAGACATACCAAAGATATGACCCCATGGAACATCACATAGGAAGCTGCGAAGCCCATCTCAATCAGCCCTCCTGTAGTTGAACGTATTCTTATGGAAGGGACAATCAATAGAAGACTTCACCGAAAAATCGACTTTAATATTAACAACAGCACGATCAAAAGAACCCAATTGAGAAGAGGAAATATAACATGAGTCAGGAACAGAAGTGATAAAAAGATCAAGTAAGGATTGTTGATGAATATCATTATCAGGACAACGTTTGGGGAAATGATAATTTGGGACAAGTCATGAGACAAAGAAATGTTAAGACAGAATTCACCAGCTAGATCTGTGTGGTTAGAGAGAGGAAGCTAGTCAGAATGATAAGCCATCAAAAATGGAGCTTGATGGATGAATTTGCAATGCATCATCAATACTGCTGGAAATAACATCAACAACAAAGCAGTCGTTGTCAGAAGGGGAACGGGACAAACAGAACAAATAGGAAGTGGAGTGCAGCAAATACAACCTAAGACAGATAAACACAGCTGCGGACATGTGATCCTTGCGAATAAAAAGAGCAAGACCATGCAAATGCATGGAAGAATCTAAACGGACAAGATGGAAAATAACCATCCATATGTAGATCCTTGCTATCAATAGAAGCATCCACATTAGCCTCACAAAGAGCAAGGATGTGAGATTTGCCCAAAAGAAAGGACTCAGCATCAAGTTTGATCGAAAACCTCTGATGTTACTATAGGAAATAGTAAGGTGTTTGTTCTGTGGATTTGTAGAAGGCATAATAATAAAAAGGGAGAGAAAGGAAGAATCACTTGAAGACAAACCAAGCCTGAAAGAGACTCAACTACCAGCATTCAATCCTCTGGACTCCAAACAGGCTAACTAAAAAATAAGCCCTTCAAAATCCTAACAAAGAACTGAAAAGGTTACGAGGCTGGCTACAAAAAATCGACCCCATAACTGGTTACGTGGCTAACCAGAAGCCGGTGTTTATATCGTGACACCATCACTCTCGAACAAAGGCTAAAGATGGCCTTTTCCTCAAGAGGTAATACACCAGCCTGTCATTTTAAGAGTCTCGGGGTCAACATTGACCAGGAACTATGCAATACAGAAGAGAGGGGTCAGCTCCATAAAGTATTTACACACCATATACATGCTAAAACTATGATGAGTCTTTTTTTGTTTGCTTTATATTTTTAGTAAAATATACTCGCATATATATAACAATAATAAATACTCAAAAGTAACCAATAACAGCACCTCACTGCAGCTTCACAGTAACTCCGATCATCAGAAGTGTATTTCTGTCTTTCTATCCTACATGTCTGTATACACCCAAGTGCAAGCTCAAACTAGTAAGAATTCGAATTTGAACGTTAGATTTCCGAACGCTTACTTTTCAAAATCATTTCACATAAAAATCGCCTCACAAAATAATGTTAAGTTACGGGTAAATAATAAGATTAAACTATATTGTGTTTCTTTTTTGTTTCATTTATTCTATTTATTTATGTTTTTGTATACCTTATTATATTATTGTATACCTTATTATATACTTGTATATATTTAACAGTAATAAATATTTCAACTTCACAGTAAGAATTTTGAATTCACCAATATTATTTAAAAAATCTTTATTGGTGTTTTTGTTTTTCGATTAAAAAAAGTCGACTCCAGTTATTGAAGCGTAATTCACCAACATTATTTTCAAAATTTTCTTTGCTGTTTTGATTTTTCTTTTTTAAAAAAAGTAACTCTTCAACACATTGTGATTGATTGATTCATTCCATTCCAATTACAACTGGGCGCAACTTTGTCTTTTCTCTCAACGTGTTACTTACTATTTCTTTTTTTGGGATGTTTTCAATTCGTCTGTTGTTGAAGCGAATGCTGGATGAAAGTTTTAGTCAAGAACGTAGCAAATGGTGGCGTGAAGTTGTTTTTACGTATTATGTATCTTAATTAGATAAAAGTTCAAATCAACAACTACTTTCAATAAATCAAACCGCAAGAGACATTCACTTTCAAATCTTGTACGGCAGTCTGTTTGGAAGCACGCATGGCCACCGGATGTGGAATGATATGAGATGACAATATATATATATATATATATATATATATATATATATATATATATATATATATATATATATATATATATATATATATATATATATATATACCTGTTTGTTTATGTTTTGGGGGACGACATTGACAGCTTAATATCGGCTGTCTTTACGGTGATATATATAATATCGGCGAGGGAGTTATTTCCCTTACACTCTGTCGCCCCCTATATTTTAGGGGCGTATTTATTTATTTATACGTGTTTCGCCATTATGGCCGCTCATCAGCGTGGCTGACTATGGGGTGACTGGAACCTACGACTACATAATTTTTATCGTAAAAAGAATCATGACAAACAGGGAAACATTTAAAAGCAATACAAATATCTTGTATTTCATGCGAGACTTCCGTAGCTTAACGTACCCGACTGCAGCATCTGTGGTCGTGGGCTTGAATCTCGCCAGAGTAAGGCACACTGATGAGCGGAAGTAACGGTAAAACACCTATACATAAATATATATATCTAAGTTTCGTCGTCTGTACTATTCGAAACCAGAAACCACATAACAAGATGAAATATATATGTATGTTGATATTAAAAATAACATTTATTAAAAAATAATTATTCAAGTCCTCTTTAAAGAACAAGCACTCTTCAGAGAAATATGAAAAGTTTATATCCAAGCAATAATGCGAAGTTCTTTCTCTTACTATTTTCTTAACGATCATATTTATTTCTCTCTTTCATACAGTTTGACAGTCAATGAGACTGGGGTCTGATGTTCGAATCATGTGACAGGCGAAGCAGGCGTATATATAGTTACACCGATGATTCTAGGTGAATATCATACCGTCATTAATATCACCAGCCACTATTGAGCATATATATATATATATATTTATATATATATATATATATATATATATATATATATATATATATATATATATATATATATATATATATATATATATTAGTTGCATTCCAATGACCACAAAAACAATTAATGGATAACCATAACTTTCATCTGTCCTTTCAATTTCGTTATTTTAATATATCGGCGAATACCTGTAATTCCTCTTTGTTTCACAAACAATTTTTTAAATATTTTCATCTTTTCTTTTTATGTTTAGTTTTTCGAAATTCAATACTATTTCTACATCTTATGCGCGTTTCACAGCAAAATCAAAATCTTAACCTCGTTGATCATCAGAGAAATGGTTAATTCAATAGTAATAGGAAAAACACACCATTACAAAGACATGAGAAAGGAAGATGAGAAAAGTTTTAACAAAGGTAATGGCAAGTCATGATACATAAAAAAAAACTCACATAAAAAATGGTGACAAAAATCCAAGAACCACCTCCCCAAAAGAAAACCTTATTCCCAAAACGTGAAACAACTCTTCGAATCGTCTCTTACAACCATATATATATATATATATATATATATATATATATATATATATATATATATATATATATATATATATATATATATATATATATATATATATATATATATATATATATATATATATATATATATATATACCGTATTTCTTAATTGGGAGAGTTTCCCAGCAGAGTGCTCAATTATTAATGCAAAAGTAAAATTAACTAAATAATTAATAAGAGCATGATATTTATTAATATTAAATAAAGTGTTACAACAACATCCGGACCAAGGTTTCAGATCCGAGAAAATCGGACCTTCATCAGCGGAGTCGTATAGCTTAATGAGTGAGAACAACCGCCAGGAATTTCAAAATATTGTCCGTTGGAAAGATGGAACACTTTCAGATTTAAAATTGTCACGTGCGTGGAATATTCGTAGTCAGTTATGGATCAAAACAACAGCAACGCTGTACATCGAAAAAGCAAGAAATTAAATGGGAATAACGTTAACAGTTGGACAGATGGCATGTTTAAATTGTCACGTGCGTGGAATTACGTGGCCGTTATGGAAAGTATTTAAATTTAACTAATAGAGACGCTATATATCTTATCGAAAGTAAATGGAGATAACGTTAAAAATAAAAATAAAAATAAAAATAAAAATAAAATTATATTAAGTTAAAAAATATATAAATTATAAAATTATAAAATTAAAAATTATATTGAAATAATATGCTAATGTAATAAATTATTTCTAAAAATATTAAATATTAAATAATAAATCATTAAAAATAAAACTTATAATTAAATAAATTGTAGTCACACCATTTATAAATTTATGCAGTCGTAATGGTACTAATCATAAAAAAATTAAGGTACTAATAATAAAAGGGGGGGAATAAAGAAAGATGAAAAAGAATAATAATGAAGAAAAATAAAGAAAAATAAAGAAAAATGAAAAATGAAAAATGAAAAATGAAGAAAAATTATAAAGGAAAATAAAGAAAAATAAAGAAAAATAAAGAGAAATATAAAGAAAAATATAAAGAAAAAAAAAATATATATATATATAATCCAGGCAAGGAAAACATCCACAGGATAGTAATCCAAAGAATTTCAACCGGGCTTATAAAAAGTGCTCAATATCAAATAGAGCTTTTATATATGATAATTTTTATGTACATGTACAAACTCTGCGACACTGGCATGTCGATGTGATCGATCAACAGCTGTTATAAGCTGAGATATCATTGGCAAAAGTTAATAATAATAATGTTAAGCAGTCTTAACCTCAGTTTAACTCAGCAATGATGGTGGTGGTCGTAGTGTGTGTGTGTGTGGAGGGGTGTCGTTAACACATTGGGCTATGATTTTGTTTGTTTTGATTATTTTTTTGAAATTGTCATTAATTAATTAATAAATTTATTAATAAATTTATCAATAAATTTATTTAGTTTACACAATAAGTGGTAATAATAATAATAATAATAATAATAATAATAATAATAATAATAATAATAATAATAATAATAATAATAATAATAATCATCTGAACCTCAGTTTAGGTCAGCAATGATGGTGGTGGTAGTGTGTGTGTAGAGAGAGTTCTGTTAACGACACTCTCCACACACACACACTACCACCATCATTGCTGACCTAAACTGAGGTTCAGATGATGATGATGATTATTATTATTATTATTATTATTATTATTATTATTATTATTATTATTATTATTATTATTATTATTAGTAGTAGTAGTAGTAGTAGTAGTAGTAGTAGTAGTAGTAGTATTAACGCTTATTGTGTAAACTAAATAAATTTATTAATACATTTATTAATTAATTAATGAAAATTAGATAAATTCAAAAAAATAAACAAAACAAATAAAATCAGAGCCCAATTTGTTAACAACCCCCCACACACACTACCATCAACACCATCATTTATTATTATTATTATTATTATTATTATTATTATTATTATTATTATTATTATTATTGTGTAAACTAAATAAATTTATCAATAACTGATGAATTTATTAATTAATTAATGACAATTAGATAAATTAAAAAGCTAAAAAACAGTAAAAAACTAAGAATTAAAAAACAAAATTAGAACCCAATAGATTAACGACCCTTCCACACACACACACACACACACACACACACACACACACACACACACACACACACACACACACACACACACACACACCACCACCACCACCACCACCACCATTGCTGACCCAAACTGAGAACCAGACTGTAAATAATGTCTCCTGCTTAACACTGACCCTAGATTGATATTGACAAATCCCCTTGCCAGCTACAGCTATATGTGTTTTTTTTAACCCTTTCTTCCCTATTTCTTTATCCTCTCCCCTCTCTATCACACACTTCCTTCTCCCCTTTTCTCTATCCTAAATTATTTTATTTCTTATATTATCCTGTATCATATTATTTTTTAATTTTATCTATCTATCTATCTATCTATCTATCTATCTATCTATCTATCTATCTATCTATCTATCTCTTCGTATTTCTTTCCTTCTTTCTTAATATTACTTTTTATTTCTTTTTATTTCTTTTATTTTATCTTATTTTACTTCATTTTATATTTTATATTTCATATTTAATATTTTATATATTTTTACTTTATATTATTTTAAATTTTGTTTTTTAACGGTCCCAACCATGTGACTTTCCAAATTTAAATTTTAAATTTCTTTTCTTTTCTCCCCATTTCATTCTTTCCAAATGTGATCTAAGGTTAAGATTGAATTTTAACTCTACCTGATGAGATCTCAACTTATAACAGCTGTTGATCGATAACATCAACATGCCAGTGTCGCAGATTTTGTACATGTCTGTGTAAATGAAAATGATTATATATATATATATATATATATATATATATATATATATATATATATATATATATATATATATATATATATATATGGGTTTCCTCGAGAGATAATGTAGTCAATATGAGTGGTTTATTTTTCTGATTTTCGTTTCACTGCGACGCTGTGACTTTTTTCTGAAGGAGAACTTTTTAAGTTCATTGAATCCATAGATAAAAGATCCAGGATTAACATACTCATGATGGATGTTATTCTGTGAACGGAATGGTCCGTAAAAATGTACCGAATTCTTTGATTTTGAAAAAAAATGAACAGTAATATGAATAAAATCTTGGTAACTGGAAGCTTAATATTGTCTATTCATATATGCTCTGTTGTTGACAATCATCGAGCTTTTACCTCGAAAACATTGGTATATGAAAATAGAATGTATATGCAAAAACATCTCTCTCTCTCTCTCTTTGTACACATATATATATATATATATATATATATATATATATATATATATGAACAGTGTGCGATAGCAAAAAGTTTCCCGATTTATTAACACTTATCTAACAAGTGTTAATAAATCGGGAAACTTTTTACTTAGTTCGTTTTGAAAACTGTACGCAATGCAATCAAATATGTGTCACTTGTCATCGAAAACCATGAGATTCCATCAGGCCAAACCTTTATTTTGTAGATACCAGCTGTTTTCTATCTCAAATAGCAAAGACGTAGGTTTTCTTTTCCGGCTTTATTCTTCCTACGGGCCAGTTTCTAGAGTTCATGGTTGTCCCGGAGTTGGCGACAGATTTTCTCACACGTTTGGTATCTCGCATGATCTCGGTTGCATAAAAAGCGCTCGTCGCCATTTATCGATATGACCAATCGTTATTGGCTGATTGATTTGTGGAATAATGGCTTCCACTTCTGATAATGGAGAAGTTTATTTCATTTTATTATTAAGAGCCGCCCTCATCTGAGGCTGGTAAAGATTAGCCGATTCAAGTGACATTGCATTAAATCAATACTCAAATTCAGAAAAAAATCCACGTGAAACCGCAGTAAAATATTAGCCCAAGTACCATTTATTATCATTCACTATTTATACTACTGGAAAATTATAAGCAATAAATATAGCATTAGTTTTAAATTTTAATGTCTTTTTTCTTTCTTTGGATATATGGTACGGTTTCGGTGCCCCAATAAATAGGTTTAAAAATAATAGTGTGCGTACGTTAATACCCTGTTACCTACAATATTCCATCTATTATATAAATCCCAGTTGTCTGTATGTATGTATGTATTTTGAGGGGTGGGTGGGGGTGGAGAGTAAACATTTTTTTGGGGGTGGGGCCAAATTTTTTAGGGGGTCGGGTCAAATTATTATTATTATTTTTTACTGAAATATTTTTCAGGGTTGGGGGAGAGTAAAAATTTTAAGGGGTGGGTTAAGGTAGAGGGTAAATATTTTTTTAGGCGGGTTGGTCAAATTTTTTAGGAGGTTGGGCCAAATTTTTTTTTTTTGAACTTAAAATATTTCTCATTGTTGGGGGAGAGTAAAAAAAAATTAGGGGGAGGGGCGAGGCTGGAGAGATTGGGTGGTCGGGGAAAATTTGGGGGGGGTTGGTACCAAATTTTTTAGGGGGTCGGGCCAATTTATTTTTTTTTAACTTAAAATATTTCTTAGGGTTGGGCGAGAGTAAAAAACATTCGGGGGGTAGGGTTGGAGAAATGGAGGGGGGTCGGGGAAAATCTTAGGGGTGGGGCCAAACTTTTTAGGGGCTCGGGCCAATTTTTTTTTTTTTTAGTTAAAATATTTCTCAGGGTTGTGGGAGAGTTAAAAATAATTTGGGGGTCCTGGAGAGATTGGGGAGGGGCGTCGGGGAAAACTTTTTTTGGGGTGGGGCCAAACTTTTTAGGGGGTCGGGCCAATTTTTATTTTTTAACTTAAAATATTTCTCAGGGTTGAGGGAAAGTAAAACAATTTTTTTAGGCGGTGGTGGTGGAGGGGAAAAAATTTGGGGGGCTCGGGGAAAATTTTTTTGGGGGGGCCAAATTTTTTTTTTTTTTAAACTTAAAATATTTCTGAGGGTTGGGGAAAGTACAAAAATTGTTGGGGGCGGTTGGAGGTGGAAGGTAAAAAATATTTGGGGGGTCGGGGAAAATCTTTTTGGGGGATGGGCCCAAATTTTTTTAATTATTAATATGAGTTCTTGGGTATGCCAACTGGGCTGGAGATAGGTACATATATAGTATGTGCACTATTGCAGAGATAGGTAAGTATATAGTATGTGCATCGGGGCGGCGATAGGTACGAATATAGCATGCGCACCTGGGGCGGCGATAGGTATATATATATATAGTGTGTGAACCGGGGTGGAAATAGGTACGTATATAGTAGTGCATAGGGGTTACGATAGGTACGTATATAGCATGTGCAGAGGGGCAGCAATAAGTACGTATATAGCATGCGCACCGGGGCGGTCATAGGTATATATTTAGCATGCGCTCCGGGGCGGCGATCAGTACATATATAGCACGCGCACCGGGGCGGCGATAGATACGTATACAGCACTCGCACCGGGGCGGGGATAGGTAGGTATTTAGCATTCGCACTGGGGCGGCGATAGGTACGTATTTAGCAACTGCACCGGAGCGGCGATATGTACATATTTAGTATTCGCACTGGGGCAGCGATAGGTACTTATGTAGTATGCACACCGGGGCGGCAATAGGTACTTATGTAGTATGCACAGCGGGGTGGCAATAGGTACTTATATAGTATTTGCACCGGGGCGGCAATAGGTACGTATATAGTATGCGCACTGGAGCGGCAATAGGTACGTATTTAGCATTCGCACCGGGCGGCGATAGGTACTTATATAGTATCTGCACCGGGGCGGAGATAGGTACGTATATAGTATGTGCACTGGGGCGGCAATAGTTACGTATATAGTATGAACACCGGGGCGGAGATAAGTACCTATATAGTATGCACACCGGGGCGGAGATAAGTACCTATATAGAAGGCGCAGACAGAGGTGGTACTTTTTATAGAAATATGTCATACTTTTGCCCTGGGCAACGGGAAGAGGAATGGTGGGGAAGAATCAGCTTTCGCAAAAAGAAAATTGAGAAAGTAGCGGTGAAATGGGGCGACCAGGGAAGAGAAAAGTAGAAAGATAAAGAGACGGCTATAGAGAGAGGGAGATAAATAGAAGTTTGAATATAAAGATGTTACACATACGATTTTTCTTCTAACGCCGGGTAGCCCTGCTAGTAATTAATAATTATAAGTTCAATAGTTTAGGATTTTATCAAACACATATTATTGACGCTCATGCGCGTATATTGTCCATTAAAATTTTGTTTACTTAATATAACTCAAAATTTGATGTAGAGCAATTCCTTTCGACTATTAAATTTGTGTATCTAACTTATTTTACACATTTCTTGAAGGCCGGTGTGAGTTTGGGTTGGGGAAATCATCTCCTAAATGGTAAAGTTTACAAAACAGAGATGTGCCCATGTTACTCATCGGGTTGCTGAGAATATATATTCCAAAATCCATAATGATCTGTTCATAAAAATGAATAAATAAAAGTAACAAACTTTTTTATATTCACTCCTAAATATTAATATTAAAAAAGTAATATATTCATGTTACTCACCGTATTTTAGAATATATATTCCAAAATTCATGATGAGCCATGAAATAAGCTTAGGAGATTACCCTGTATATAGATATATTTATATATAAATAAATACACATAAAAAACCAACAAAACTATTTATTTATTAAAACATAATTACATAATTACATAATTACAGTTAGGTTTGTATATATATATATATATATATATATATATATATATATATATATATATATATATATATATATGTGTGTGTGTTTTTCGTTCAAGTTTTAAGTATTGCATGGAAAGTTAATAAAATTGAAATAAAAGCCAAATTAGCAATACAAGATTAATTTATTATTTTTTCTTTTCTTACATTAATCCTATCGATTACGGAATAAAATTCCTTCTTCAGGGGTGACCAGTATTGAGTCATTTTTTTTTTTTCATCAAAAAACAAGAATAAAGAAACTTATTTCTTTGTTAATTTGATAAACGTCTTTGATGGTACGACGTCATCGCCTTGATGTTATGAAATGGCGGGTAGGATTCAAAACCGGTGTCGAACGAGAGATGCGTTGGCACGCTGTCGAGTAATGTGTGTGTTTTTCGTTCAAGTTTTAAGTATTGCATGGAAAGTTAATAAAATTGAAATAAAAGCCAAATTAGCAATACAAGATTAATTTATTATTTTTTTTCTTCTTACATTAATCCTATCGATTACGGAATAAAATTCCTTCTTCAGGGGTGACCAGTATTGAGTCATTTTTTTTTTTTTTCATCAAAAAACAAGAATAAAGAAACTTATTTCTTTGTTAATTTGATAAACGTCTTTGATGGTACACGTCATCGCCTTGATGTTATGAAATGGCGGGTAGGATTCAAAACCGGTGTCGAACGAGAGATGCGTTGGCACGCTGTCGAGTAATGTGTGTGTTTTTCGTTCAAGTTTTAAGTATTGCATGGAAAGTTAATAAAATTGAAATAAAAGCCAAATTAGCAATACAAGATTAATTTTTTTTTCTTACATTAATCCTATCGATTACGGAATAAAATTCCTTCTTCAGGGGTGACCAGTATTGAGTCATTTTCTTTTTTTTTTTTTTCATCAAAAAACAAGAATAAAGAAACTTATTTCTTTGTTAATTTGATAAACGTCTTTGATGGTACACGTCATCGCCTTGATGTTATGAAATGGCGGGTAGGATTCAAAACCGGTGTCGAACGAGAGATGCGTTGGCACGCTGTCGAGTAATGTGTGTGTTTTTCGTTCAAGTTTTAAGTATTGCATGGAAAGTTAATAAAATTGAAATAAAAGCCAAATTAGCAATACAAGATTAATTTTTTTTTCTTACATTAATCCTATCGATTACGGAATAAAATTCCTTCTTCAGGGGTGACCAGTATTGAGTCATTTTCTTTTTTTTTTTTTTCATCAAAAAACAAGAATAAAGAAACTTATTTCTTTGTTAATTTGATAAACGTCTTTGATGGTACGACGTCATCGCCTTGATGTTATGAAATGGTGGGTAGGATTCAAAACCGGTGTCGAACGAGAGATGCGTTGGCTCGCTGTCGAGTAATGTGTGTGTTTTTCGTTCAAGTTTTAAGTATTGCATGGAAAGTTAATAAAATTGAAATAAAAGCCAAATTAGCAATACAAGATTAATTTATTATTTTTCTTTTCTTACATTAATCCTATCGATTACGGAATAAAATTCCTTCTTCAGGGGTGACCAGTATTGAGTCATTTTTTTTTTTTTTCATCAAAAAACAAGAATAAAGAAACTTATTTCTTTGTTAATTTGATAAACGTCTTTTATGGTACGACGTCATTGCCTTGATGTTATGAAATGGCGGGTAGGATTCAAAACCGGTGTCGAACGAGAGATGCGTTGGCACGCTGTCGAGTAATGTGTGTGTTTTTCGTTCAAGTTTTATTAAATGTGATCCTATTCATTTGACACCAATTAAACAAGATTCCTTGAATTTCAGTTTCTTATTAAGACTACTCAAGCTTAAGTCTGAAAGTTTAGACATTTTTTCGAATCAAAATCATCTAATGGATTTGATTCAATATTGAAACACAGATTTATAGACATGAGGTTAAGTATTATTATATATTGATTTTAATCACCGTAATGGGACATAAAAGAAGTAAACACTTTTCTGTTCCGGACTTAATTTTACCCGTGCTGGAACGGGTATTCTTCTAGTATATATATATATATATATATATATATATATATATATATATATATATATATATATATATATATATATATATATATATATAGTTGCAATCAAAAACCAGGCATCTTGCCGCTGTGATACGGATCAGATTTATTAGAGGCAACCTCGGTGAAGAGTTGGTCAGCAAAATATTTGTTCAAACACCATTTAAATTTCTGCATGTTGGTACGAGAAGCGAACAGTGCTACTATGATGACTACACATCCTCCTATTTCTTCAGTAAGTAGATACATAACATTGCGAAACAATAAACAATTGATAATCTTACGTAATGGCTAATAAAGAATTCTAAGGTCCGTGTTTTCTCTGTAGATTTTCTGATAGTCCGCCGGAACAAGGGTTATTTTTTTGTATAATTTTTAATCATAAGACGAAATTCTGTAAATTGTGTTTTAACAGCCGCTCAGGCGCTAATCGGCATAGTAACTAAAACAAAGTTATCTAACACACGGTGTAATACTAAAAAAATAGGCTTATTCTGTACAAAACAAACGTATCAATAATCGGACTAAAGTGCGCTCAAAGCAGAATTCTAGACGCAGCTTTTGTTTACGGAGCTATACTGGTTATTGAAATAGGGGGAAATCTTACTTAAATTTATAGATATGATACAGATAGAAATGAGGGTATTTACTTAAATTTATAGATATGATACAGATAGAAATGAGGGTATTTACTTAAATTATTGTTATTTTAATGATAAGAACCGCGATTAATCCTTGCCCATTACTGGAAATGGAAATTTAATATCTGATTGTCTGAAACCAAAACTATACTACTTCAATCTTTTGATACTCAATTCAGTTTACGATATAATTTCAGACTAATGTACTATCGTTCAATGTCAAATTCGAGGGGGTAGTAAGGGTAGTAAATGTTCTGTTGTCATGATAGCATCCTCACAGGAATTACCTCTTGCTTTTTTCTGGAATAAATTAGTGTAGTATCTGTTCTGTTGTCATGAGACCATCTTCTAAAGCATTACCTAATCTTTTGAGGATTGTGTAATATATGTTCGTTCGTAACAATTGAATCTTCTCTAGCATTACCTCCTCCTTTGGAAGTAATACCTTCTCCCTTTGGTTGCTTTTTGGAGAGGATAGTGTAGTATCTGTTCGGTGATCATGATACCATTGTTCTATGCGCTATCCCCGCTTTTCGGGGCAGTGTAGTATATGTTACCTCGTCCTGATACCATCCTCTAAGCTATTACCTCTTCATTTTTTCTTTTGGAGGGGGGTAGTGTAGTATCTATGTTGTGGTCATGATATTATCTTCCCAAGCATTACCTCCTACTTTCGGAGGTGGTGTAGTATATCTTTGTTCATCATAATACCATCCTCTCAAGCCTTACCTCTTCCTTTTTGTGTGGCGCTATGTAGTATCTGTCCTGTCGTAATGATACCATTCTCCAGGCATTACCCCCCCCCACCTTTTGTTCGTTCGTTATGATACCATACTATAAAGTATTAACTTTTTCTTTTTTGGAGTGGTGTGCTAATGTAGTATCAGTTCGATGGTCATGATACCATTCTCCAAAGCATTACTCCCTCTTTTTCTTTTCTTTTTTGGGGGTGGGGTAGTGTAGTATCTGTTCTGTAGTAATGATACTATCTTCCCAGAAATTACCTCCTCCTTTGGGGGTTAGTGTAGTATAAGTTCGTTCGTCATGATAACATCCTCTTTCTTTAGTGAGGAGTTTAGTGTAGTATCTGTTCTGTGATCATGACACACTCCTCCCAGGGATTACCTTCTCCTTTTTTATATATAGTGATATACTTGCAAAGATATGCAACTTCTGACAGTCACATTAACAGTAGATTACAAAGATTATCAGATAAAACTAAACGGCTCAAGATTAATTATACATTTTTGGTTAATAATATTTACCTTCAGATTAAAAGACAAAAATAAATAAAACTTCAATAATAAAAAAGCTATTTTGTTTAGTAATAAAACTCGTTTAAATACTAAACACATTTGAATCATACAAGTTTACAAAGGTGTAACGGTATACATTGGAATAAATATATGTTGTCATATCTGCTGCCAATATCCAAAATATATTTAAAGCCTCCATTCGACTATGCATGGAGTATTGTTGCTACATCTAGTCTGGTGCACCAACCACCAGTCTATCCCTCTTCGACAGGGTCCCAAAAATTGTCTCTAACCAAATCTCCGACGATCATACTGCACTTGTACCCCCTTAACATAAATCCCCTCACTAACTCGACTTACATCTTACTTAATTCTTGATGTAAAAAATGTGAATGATTATTACATATAGTAGTATCCGTAAAGTTTATAAGCGGTGAAGTGAACATTATTTATATTACGAAATATTTGAACCCGGTGATTCGAGTAGCAGTTAGAGGACTTGTGACTAATCGAGTAGTATCTCCTCTGATAATCTCTATGACATTACTAATCAAAATGAAAGAGAAAAATCGATTGAAAATAAAAACTATTTTTTCATCAGAACACAGATCCTCAGGAGCCGGGAAACCTTTTTCTATTCTAATAGTTTACTTCCTCGAACTGCTTGCGTTTGGAATTTCCTCCTGCTTTCCGTTTCATTGACTGTACGTATATACAACAATTTAAATGTAATGTTAACAAACATCTTACTTCACAACTCCCCACTAAGGATGCCCTTTATAAATCTGTCTCCTAATCAAAATAGCCCGTACGTCTTGGTGGAAATATGCATTGTTGTGGGGTGAAATAAAGTTTTAAAAATATATCAACGCATGTTTCAGAATTTTTTAGATGAGAATTGATAATTGAGATTATTAGGACTGTTGTTCTCATCTTGTATATTATTCTCATAACGTTTCGGCCGATGTAATCTCCGACCTGGACCGTGGCGCAACGGATAAATTTCTAAGTAATAATCAGTTATGACAGTTCAATCTTCACTTCAGACAATACTAACGAAGAATATAAATAAGAATTACTTAAGACTTCTATCCGGTCATAGCTGACGAAACGAGAACTATCTACTCCTGTGGATTAAATATAGAGTTTCAGTAGAAATTCAGTACAGATTCCCGAGTTCGACATAAAGATTCCCGAGATCAACAAGACACACCTGAAGAAGGTCGGAGAATACATCGACGGAAACGTTGTGAGAATAACACCCTAGATGGGAACAGTAGTCCAAATAACCCAATACATTCAAATTGAATGATACAAGTTTTACAAATGAGGGTTGGGATATCCGAATGAATAAATGCAAAAGTTTCTCGCACGAACGGTAAAGTTTTGTTTCACGTTAATTAACGTGAAACAACTTCGATATAATAGTGAGAGTTATCGGTACATGGGTTCAATACTCGGTCGAGTCATACCAAAGACTCAAAATATTTGTTTTTGTAATAATGTAGCGAAGATATTAGAATTCTAATCTGATGAGGCGTTTTAGCATTCTGCGATTACAATTTGACTTGCTATAACTTATTTATTTTAAAAAATTAAACATAATGGTTTTATACAATAAGTAGTTGTTTTCAAATAGTGTCAAGCGCTATTTTTATAGGATTATCCTAAAGTTGACGTTAATCTCTTTGAATTGGAATTCATACGCGATATCACATCGTTTCCTTTAGAAATGGACGCCGGCTGTCAGCATTGTGGATTAAGGGTAAGTGGAGTTATCCTGGAAAAAAGTGGGACCCTCCCCTACATCTTAGTGTAGTAGCTAATGAAAAAGTAACCTTCGGGTTGCCTTCGACTATAATCAACCACTTTACCATAAGCGAGTGTTATCTCCCTTTGCATTTGACGCACGATGTTGCTATCCAGTCTGCTACAGATGAAAGCCTCGATTTCGAAGTAATGGCTGATCGACTGGCGTACAATTCTCCGTTTTTAATGGCGAATGTCAAGAAATGAAAACGAGGCTATTGACATTAATTTATACGACAATAAATTCAGAGCGTGTGATCGCGCTCCTGCTTGGGACACAAACGGTGCAAATATGTAGATCAATATTGATTTTATTGATCATTACGTTTCATGTATAAAATCGATATTTCGCCGATAAGAATTCGCTATGATTCATTTCTTAAGGCTTATGGCATAAAAATAACGGATTAAACCCTTTACCTGACAACACTATTGTCACATCAATATTGCATAAATACCGCATAGTTCTTTTGATTTTTCTTCTGTCTCATACACACACATTTATATATATATATATATATATATATATATATATAGATTGATAGATAGATAGATAGATAGATAGAGAGAGAGAGAGAGATTAGTAGATAGATATATCTGATGAAGCTTTGTTGTACTTCTGTACAAGAAAACAGCTATTGTATAAACATTATATATATATATATATATATATATATATATATATATATATATATATATATATATATATATATGAAGGTTTATAACTAAAAGATAACTTTTAGAGAATTAGACCTATTGTGAGATGAGGAAAGCTCAATATACTGGATAGAGCAAAAATAAGGTGAGTCAATGAAAAATAGTTAGACCTGTAAAAACAGATCAATATCTTCAGTTGTTCAGAACAAGGAGCATTTAGTAAATAAAAATATTTCTTCTTCTTCTCTTTCAATTGCATTCCTTAAGCACGGCTTTTCAAAGATTAAAATTTTATCATCAGAGGAAGTAGAGATTGATAAGTTGACAGATAAGAACAGTCAATTTTCAAAATTTAGAAAAAGTAAAAAAAAAAAGGTTCTTTTTAAAAAGTTTTTAAAAGTTCAAACAGGCATGTTTCAATGTAAATTAAATTCACCGAATACGGAGATCCAAGTTGTATGGGGTTCAAATGTAATGGGTAAATCCAGAAGAATCTGCATGAAAATCCAACGGCGAAGATTCCACCTAAGTCCTTAGTCTTGAGAGGGGAGATCAGACAAAATTAGCCATATTAAGAAAACGCATTTCTTCCTGTTTTCAAGTAAACAGATCCAAAGGCAAAAAGCAACGAACCAAACTAAATGAAAAATGGTAATCCGAATTGTTGTAAAGTGTGAAACTTACTTGGAATTGTGGGATATGTAGGGGAAGGTAAGAGAAAGAAAAAAGTGGAAATAGCAAAGGAGGTGGGGGGTTATGAACCGAAAAGACAGAAGAAAAAGGAGGAAAAGACAAAAACCAAAGAACAAAAAAAACAAAAAAAAACAGAAAAAACAGAAGGAAAGGATAGAAGAAAAAAAGAAAAAAGAAAAAAGAAAAAAAGAGAAGACTGAGGAAAAAAGCAATGAGGAGGGGGACAGGCGTCAATCCTATGAGTGGGGAATGGGGTTGAAGATATTTAGGCAAAAGGGGGAAGAAAAATAAAATCTAGGGTGGTTAAATTAAGAAATGCTATAAAAGCTGGTCGGTACTGGGAAATTGAATTCCCAGAAACGGAAAAATGGCTGTGAAGATGGTTAGATAAAAAATAAAAAACTTGGGTGGGAGATGGGGTCGGGAGGGTTTATGGGATTATAAGAGATGAAGAAAGGAACTGTTTTCCCCGTAATGGCTTTAAAAAGTTCTAAGGATTCAATAGATATCTATTTAGAATAAAATTGTTCTGAAGGATTTTGAACTAATTGTCATTCTATAAAATAAATTGATAATGTAGGTTGTCAAAATATGGAAAAGAGAGGGAGGATGTTTTAGCAGATGCAGAGTATATTAATAAAATTAAATAGTGAATAAGCAATAGAAAGTGAGAAATAGAAAATTAAAACAAAGGATAGAATAATA
>OY744532.1:52795874-52820874 GCA_963556195.1 Sepiola atlantica | reverse complement strand
GATGAGTCATAGACAAAAAACGAAGTGGAGTTTTTGAATAGTAAATCTTGTTTAGTCAAAACTACTTGATGGAAATAAAATTAAAAAATATATAGTAGACATATTGTACAATGAACTCTGAAATGCAAAGTAGAGTCTAAGGAACAGTCTAAGGTGATAAAAAGAAGGAAAATAAGAAATATAGAATTTAATATATTTTTATTAAATAAATATTGGACCCCTAAAGTCTTTTGTGAATGTTTTTTTTGGTTGTTTGGTCTTACGGCATATCAACCCTTTTCGGGTTAATTAATGCTGAATCCAGTCATTTAGGCAAAAGCTTTTATGCTTCAAGTTCTTCATATCTTCAATTTTTTATTCATGGTATTTGTTTTGTTTTACGGAATATCAATATCAATATTTCGGGTTATTTTATGCTGAATTCGGTCATTTTGGTGAAAGTTTTGGGGAAATGAGAGAGAGGGTGAAGGAGGAGAGGAGTGGGAGGGAAAAGGGGATAATTGTTGTTTTTCGTTTTTAATTTTGCATTTTAAGGCAGGAAGCCGATATCTTGAAACAGCCTGACCTGGTAGCACTAGATGTGAATGTTTGGTGAATCTTGTATACCATTAATAAGTATATTTAAAAATAGGCAGAAACACTTGTTTGTTAATAAAATGTTTTTTAATGAACTAGAAGTATATATATATATATATATATATATATATATATATATATATATATATATATATATAAAGTATATCAAGTATATCAAGTAATTAGAATAATATTACGATTGGATTAATTTAATTCGCCGGTAAATATGATTGATATTTGTTAAGAAACTTAATTAAATAGTAAATAATGATTGTTTTAATGTATAATATTATATCTAACGGGTTGTTAGGAAAGTGTTTAGTAAGGAGTTAGGGAGGAAGAAAAATTAAATCATTAACACATTACGAAAAATAGATAAATATATATATAAGTGTGTGTGTGTGTACGTGTGTGTATATATGTATGTGTGTGTATATATGTGTATGTATGTGTGTATATATATATATATATATATATGTGTGTGGATATATATATATGGCTGTATGGGTGTGGGTGGATATATATATGCATTTATCTCTTTATTTTTTACATCTATATATAAGTGTGTATGTATGCTTATGAGTGTATAAATGTGTGCGTATAAACATGGAGGTGGGTGGGTGTGAATGTGTCTCGGTGTATGTGCATATGATTAAGATGGAGGAAACGGAAATGTATAGACAGGCATGCCAAATGTGTTAGCAAAATAGATTAATATATTTATAAGTGTGTGTGTGTGTGTGTATATATATGTGTGTATATATATATGCATATATATATATATATATATATATATATATATATATATATATATATATATATATATATATATATATATGTGTGTGTGTGTGTGTGTGGGTGTGTGTATGTATGTATGGATATATATGTATATACGGATGTATGTGTTTGTATATATACATGTATATATGTTTTTGAATTTACTTCTACATATAAATGTGTGTCTATGTTTGTGAGTATATTAATATGTACGTATTAGCGTAGATATGAGTATGTATGAGTATGTCTCGATGTCTAGGCGTGTGGTTGGAGAGGAAGAAACAGTATGACCCAATTTCTTGCGAGGTGTCAAAAGTTGGCATCTTATAGAAAAGGTTGTCTCGTCTGAAGATTTTTTGAAATGTAATTTATTTGATTGTGTATTTCTTTCTTTTTCTTTTTCTTTCTTTCTTATGATTGTGTATAGGCGGATATCATTTTAATTCAACAGTTACTTCCCTGAAGAGGAGCCAGCAGGTTCTGAAACAATTGTCGGATACTCCAACTATGTTTATTTTAATATAAAAGCTCTAACATATATTGAGCACTTTTGAAAAATAATGTTTTTGTTCATTTAGTTAATATTTCAACTTATATATATATATATATATATATATATATATATATATATATATATATATATATATATATATATATATAATATAAATCCTCTACCACGAATATGTTTTTATGTTCTCGGCCATTATCGCCTTGAATCAAACAAAAATAAAATCGCTGTCAATGCGCCACACCCGTTTCTGTTCGTATCCAAAACGAATCTTTGCACTTGGAGGTTAGATAACCCTAACCCTAACCCTAATATTAACCCCAACTCGTTAGATTGAGCAGAGTCGGTCGACGCAATGAAATAAGTTCGGTATCATCATTGAACCTAGACTGAGTTAATCTTCACATATATCGGTGAGTCGACCATTTTTCATAATTGCTATACAAAAAGCCGGCGTAATTGTTAAGGTGAACTTAAGATGAATCAAGAACGGAAATTATATAGAATTGTTATCTAATGAAACATTGCCATCCGCCATTGATGTCGGTTCAAAAGATAAGTTTTTCTGAACCATTCGGTAATTCTGGAAAAAAAAACACGTTCATATTAACCAAAATCAGTGTTAAAGCTGTAATGATTTAGTCAAAACTAAGATGGATTTGAGGTCAAGATAAAAAACAAAACAAAAAAAACAAAGAATTATTTTCGAAAGGTATCACAAATTGAAAAGATTTCTTTGTCCGTGACATCAGTAAAGCACGATCGACAAGAAAATGTTATTGTCTAGAAAAAGCTGTTATTGGTCGCATATATTTGCTAGTTATGAAAAAAGAAAACTGAACATTTTTCAGCTTTGTAAAACGCCAATCTCTTTGTTTTTTTTACGGAAGTGGCTCCAGTAAAAAGCATGAATCCACTTGATGTAAGCAGCTAAACATTAACGTTATGCTAAAAATGCATAGATAATAAATCTTACCATCTTACAATCAGCACATACACGTGAACATTATACAGGTAAGTAGAAAAGTAAATTTTCTTGCGTTTGGTAACAAGTATTTGTTGTCTATTTGGTTTTTGTTTTTTCATAACTGCCCAATCGCCTATAGTCTTTTCAAGACAAAGGTCAATCGGCATCTCCTGTCGTTGTGTTAATAATTTTACAGTATTTTTAGCGGCTTACAAAAAAATGATACAAGCGTTAATCAAGCTAGCGTGGTTTGTGCATTGGCCGCAATTTTTGGTATAGTACAAAGTATTTTTTAAATGAAAAATTTAACAATAGATTTAGTAACTTAAACATATACAGATCGGTCGAAAATTACATATGCGACCGATTGGTGACAGTTATTAGTGGTATTTTTGTTTAATTTTCGATTTTTAGTTGTTACGCATACGGCAACGAACCTTCGCATCAAGTTAAGATACGATGCCATCTTGAATCTCTATTATTTACAAGCCATCTAGGAAACGATACAAAATCTGAAAAAGAAAAACTAACACTTAAAATGTTCCAAAAGTGACACCCTACGCAGGTCGATAGAAAATTAAATTTTCTTGCGTTTGGTAAAAGTTATATGTAAATTAATGTTTTTACTCTTCTTTCCTGTTAACTATACTGCGCAATCGCCGAATAAGGCCATAAGTAAGAGGATAAAAATCAGCAGGAAGAGAGTTCCATAAGCCCACTGTTTTCGGAAAGAAGCTACTGGAATAGGAAGATGTATCACAACGAGGTAACTGAACAACTAATCGATGAAGACCACTCGAGCAAGTCGATTCGTGTGATACTGTTCTTTCTCTTACCAAAACCGACTTCGAAATCTAGTGGGCGATGCCCTCTTCTCTTCACAGAAGAGATAGTGCTAGTCTTTGTCTGCTCTACCGTTATTTTCATGATAGATGCTTGCCTGAACTAACATCTATGTCATGTAAAACATTCCTAGCTACTACCACTGTTAATTTCTCCCTCCGCGTGCCCGATGAAACGAAACTAGAACTGCCCGTCGGTGGAACACAGTGCCGCGAGCCTGCTTATCTGCCGACCAGAATATTGGTGTTTTCAAGTCCAATGTCAATAAGTTTTTGTTGAACCATCCCCGTAAATAAATGCACGCGATGTTGTCTCACCGTCCCCCACTCAAACTCTTTAACCTCTATCCTCGAGTCAAACTCTTTAACCCTTATCCTCGAGTGGCCTTTGGGCCTTGATGAGCGGTGACTTTTAATGTAAAAAATAAACAAAAACGTTCGTACTCCCATCTTGTTTTCCTTACTGTGAACTTTGTTAGTAATGTTCTGGGAGTCTATACGGCTATTACAAAGAGGGGGTCCATGGTAATGATGGCGAGCTGTTATGGGTATCTCGAATGACTGCGACAAGAAAAAGGAGAGTTTGAAAACGACTGCAAAGATGGCCAGACACTTTGGAGTCCTGAACAGAAAAGAGAAAGATATCCGGTTCTATATTCCTCATGTATGGTTGAATATATAATTTAGATTTCTCTAAATAGAAGAGTGTGTTATCGAGTTGGCGAGTACTGTTCCAGGGAAGATAAGATAGATCACACTAATAATTCTGCCATTACAATTTCTTTCAGTCGTCTTTGAAGTTTTTCTAAAACTGCATTTAAACAGAAATATGCGGTTGCGGATTTCGCAACTCTTACTTCACTATAAAACTTTCAATGGGTAACCATTGTTTCTAGAGAAATAAAGGGGTGAGTCCATCACTTATATAAGACATTTCTTTTGTAGCATAGCGAACACATATTCGCGCCTTAAAATATCATTGCGCCCGATCAACATAATTGAATATTATAAAATATAAAAATTAAACATAAGTATGGTAACATGGTGTTATTGCCTGAACGCAAAATCACATAGGGCCCTTCATTCATTCCCTACCAACACAACGTATTCCTGCTAGTTTAATAATAAAACGTTATTTTATGACAGGGTTATTGTAAAGAAGGGCCTGAAAAAATAGAGTCAATAACTCATATTAAATATTATTTTTGTAGCATAGCGGACACCTTGTAACAAATATGACTAACGCACACGCCACGTAACAGTAGAATGCAATACACATAGTAGGAGTGTCTGTAGATTTGCATCTCGTCTCTCTCGTGGTGTAGAGGTATCCTGTCTCTCTCTTTCTTTTACCGTAAACTCGTCACACCGTTTTCTCTTCGGCGGTTACAATAGTTGTCGTAATGAAAACAACACTCATTATTGCGTTTGGGTTTTAATATTTATCTTTAGTGTAGCTTTTATTACACGACATGTGTGTGAATTTACTGCAGTTTATTTCAATAAATGTAACTTTACTTCCACCTATGGACATCCCATCAGATGTGGGTTCTTTCCTGCTGGGTACATTATGATTGTCTTCAAGTCCATAATCAACAAATACTTGTGAACCATGCTCTTAAGTCGTACACGTATTCCCTTTCCACATATCGTTCCAAATCTTCTCATAGTATTGTTCAACTAACAATCACATGAACCTTTATACTTTGGTAAGTGGTGACCATTAATATAAAAAAAACTCCCATCAAATCAAAGCTGAGTACGTTTATATTAAACGTTCCTTTTGTAGCAGAGCGAACACATCTTCGCCCCTTAACAAATATTCTTGTGTCCCCATCCGTAAAATTGAATATGATAAAATATGAAAATAAAAAAAAACAAGAAAGGTAATATGGTCGTCTGGTTTGAGCGCCAAAAGAATAGGGGTCTTCTTTCATTCTCTGGCAACGCCGGGTATTCTTGCTAGTTTAATAATAAAACGGCATTTTATAGCGGGTCATTGTAAACAGTCACCTGATTATTTTATGAATTTGATTGGACGACTGATGAAGTATTCTTTCTTCTTCGAAGATGAATTAAATAATAGACAAAACAATTCCTGACTTCTGACAGCACATTTCCGTGTGAAGTGCTAGAGGAGGGGGGTTGTGTGTCGTGTGTGAGACGAGTGAGGCGTTAAACCACTCTTTCTCTGGGAACCAAATTAGGTATGACATCACAACCATTTTCGTATTCATAAATTACTTTTTACTTGCACCATCTATCTTTCTCGCACACTGTAGACTTAGCCACACGTATATATAATTATATATATATATATATATATATATATATATATATATATATATATATATATATATATATATATATATATTAAGATTTTACCTACGTACGACGTCGTTTCGAGCTTACGGCTCTCATCAGTGCAGGGAAATAACAATGACAGGCGGTCACAAGGTCATCATGAATCTGTAAGCGTTTACTCAGTCCTTGCGGCCACGAGAGATTGTCAAGTGATTACGGAAAAATTATGGGATGTCTACACTGAGAGCAGCGCGTATATATATCTAGACATACGATAGAACGCAACGATAGTGCGCTACTTTAACTTTTACTTGAAAAAAGCTTCTTATAATATTGAATTATATATATATTTTTAGATATTTTACTCATATATATATATATATATATATATATATATATATATATATAAAGATATTGTTCGTTCTTTTTTTTTTTTTTTTTTTTTAAGCATTGAATAAAATGTAATAAAATGACGTAAGAAGCCCTTTTTAACAATGCGTGGAAGAATTTATTTCTTTTTTTTCTTTTTCCAATCAATTTCGAAGTTTACAAACTTCATCTTCAGGGATGTATTTTTTTTTTTTTTATAAAATAAACAAACCTTTACTTTTGTTTATAAGTAAGTAGCATCGAGATGGTGTGACGCTCTCCACCAAGATGGAATAGGGCGGAAGTGAAAAATATTAAGAACGATTATGCCAGGGGCAAGCCGGGAGTTATAAAGATATTGTTCGTTCTTTTTTTTTTTTTTTAAGCATTGAATAAAATGTAATAAAATGACGTAAGAAGCCCTTTTTAACAATGCGTGGAAGAATTTATTTCTTTTTTTTCTTTTTCCAATCAATTTCGAAGTTTACAAACTTCATCTTCAGGGATGTATTTTTTTTTTTTTTATAAAATAAACAAACCTTTACTTTTGTTTATAAGTAAGTAGCATCGAGATGGTGTGACGCTCTCCACCAAGATGGAATAGGGCGGAAGTGAAAAATATTAAGAACGATTATGCCAGGGGCAAGCCGGGAGTTATAAAGATATTGTTCGTTCTTTTTTTTTTTTTTTTAAGCATTGAATAAAATGTAATAAAATGACGTAAGAAGCCCTTTTTAACAATGCGTGGAAGAATTTATTTCTTTTTTTTCTTTTTCCAATCAATTTCGAAGTTTACAAACTTCATCTTCAGGGATGTATTTTTTTTTTTTTTATAAAATAAACAAACCTTTACTTTTGTTTATAAGTAAGTAGCATCGAGATGGTGTGACGCTCTCCACCAAGATGGAATAGGGCGGAAGTGAAAAATATTAAGAACGATTATGCCAGGGGCAAGCCGGGAGTTATAAAGATATTGTTCGTTCTTTTTTTTTTTTTTTTTAAGCATTGAATAAAATGTAATAAAATGACGTAAGAAGCCCTTTTTAACAATGCGTGGAAGAATTTATTTCTTTTTTTTCTTTTTCCAATCAATTTCGAAGTTTACAAACTTCATCTTCAGGGATGTATTTTTTTTTTTTTTATAAAATAAACAAACCTTTACTTTTGTTTATAAGTAAGTAGCATCGAGATGGTGTGACGCTCTCCACGAACAATATCTTTATAACTCCCGGCTTGCCCCTGGCATAATCGTTCTTAATATTTTTCACTTCCGCCCTATTCCATCTTGGTGGAGAGCGTCACACCATCTCGATGCTACTTACTTATAAACAAAAGTAAAGGTTTGTTTATTTTATAAAAAAAAAAAAAAATACATCCCTGAAGATGAAGTTTGTAAACTTCGAAATTGATTGGAAAAAGAAAAAAAAGAAATAAATTCTTCCACGCATTGTTAAAAAGGGCTTCTTACGTCATTTTATTACATTTTATTCAATGCTTAAAAAAAAAAAAAAAAAAAAGAACGAACAATATCTTTATAACTCCCGGCTTGCCCCTGGCATAATCGTTCTTAATATTTTTCACTTCCGCCCTATTCCATCTTGGTGGAGAGCGTCACACCATCTCGATGCTACTTACTTATAAACAAAAGTAAAGGTTTGTTTATTTTATAAAAAAAAAAAAAAAATACATCCCTGAAGATGAAGTTTGTAAACTTCGAAATTGATTGGAAAAAGAAAAAAAAGAAATAAATTCTTCCACGCATTGTTAAAAAGGGCTTCTTACGTCATTTTATTACATTTTATTCAATGCTTAAAAAAAAAAAAAAAAGAACGAACAATATCTTTATAACTCCCGGCTTGCCCCTGGCATAATCGTTCTTAATATTTTTCACTTCCGCCCTATTCCATCTTGGTGGAGAGCGTCACACCATCTCGATGCTACTTACTTATAAACAAAAGTAAAGGTTTGTTTATTTTATAAAAAAAAAAAAAATACATCCCTGAAGATGAAGTTTGTAAACTTCGAAATTGATTGGAAAAAGAAAAAAAAGAAATAAATTCTTCCACGCATTGTTAAAAAGGGCTTCTTACGTCATTTTATTACATTTTATTCAATGCTTAAAAAAAAAAAAAAAAGAACGAACAATATCTTTATAACTCCCGGCTTGCCCCTGGCATAATCGTTCTTAATATTTTTCACTTCCGCCCTATTCCATCTTGGTGGAGAGCGTCACACCATCTCGATGCTACTTACTTATAAACAAAAGTAAAGGTTTGTTTATTTTATAAAAAAAAAAAAAATACATCCCTGAAGATGAAGTTTGTAAACTTCGAAATTGATTGGAAAAAGAAAAAAAAGAAATAAATTCTTCCACGCATTGTTAAAAAGGGCTTCTTACGTCATTTTATTACATTTTATTCAATGCTTAAAAAAAAAAAAAAAAGAACGAACAATATCTTTATAACTCCCGGCTTGCCCCTGGCATAATCGTTCTTAATATTTTTCACTTCCGCCCTATTCCATCTTGGTGGAGAGCGTCACACCATCTCGATGCTACTTACTTATAAACAAAAGTAAAGGTTTGTTTATTTTATAAAAAAAAAAAAAATACATCCCTGAAGATGAAGTTTGTAAACTTCGAAATTGATTGGAAAAAGAAAAAAAAGAAATAAATTCTTCCACGCATTGTTAAAAAGGGCTTCTTACGTCATATATATATATATATATATATATATATATATATATATATATATATATATATAATTGAAAGTTTTTTTGTTGTAACCAGTAAAATTCAGCGGCTTTTTTGTAAATAAACATATTATTGATTTAAATTCAAATTTTCGATTCACTGAACATCAAATCTCTTAGTATTACCTATAATTTTCATTTCTCTAAAAACCTCTCTGTCATACTACCACCATGAAACAATTCTACCAAAATTATCTCCCACTTAAACTCATAACCGTGATAGCTGTAAACTCTGATATCACTTAGATTAATCTAATTTCAATTACTTAATCCTTTGAAATACCAAAATCTGATTACCACTTTGATCATTTAGTTATTGACTGGTATTCAGTCTTTATTATTAGTGGTGGAACTATAATAGCTTACCATCATATGTATACTTATTATGCCCATTGACCTTGCGAGTAGCGGGGTTATTATTATTATTATTATTATTATTATTATTATTATTATTATTATTATTATTATTATTATTATTATTATTATTATTATTATTATTATTATTATTATTATTATTATTATTATTATTATTATTATTATTATTATTATTATTATTATTATTATTATTATTATTATTATTATTATTATTATTATTATTAGTAGTAGTAGTAGTACTATTGTCATTACGACTATCGTAAGTATTATTGGCATTATTATTATTATTATTGATTTTATTAATACTAAGAGTAGTATCACCACTAAACTTCTTTTATATATTCATTTTATTAATATTAATTTTATTATTAGTATACTATAATTACAATTAACAAATATTATCACAACGTGAATTACTACTATTACTGATATTAATATCATTATAAAAGCCATAACTAGTAATATTATTGGATAATGACGACTAATTAATATAGAAATGGAATGCTAGTATGGCATTTAATACCCTAAATAAAATTATCAAACATTTTTATACGATAACCACCAAAGATATGCGACAATATTTTTTATTTTATTATATAGAATAAATTCAAACCCATCCCACCCTCTGCTCCAGTAAAGATTAAGGTCACAATAACCCAGATACTAAATACCACCCACCCAATTTCTTAAAATATCACCCGTTAAAATCTCCCCCTCCTCCTTTCCTTTCTTTGCTATATGCGAACTTCGTCTTCATTCCCCTCTTATCCATCCCCAATTTCCTGTTGATGTTGAATTATAGAAATTTGAACAGTGGATTCCAAAATGCCTGACGTGTTGACGTTTATTTTAAACGTTAATGAAACACAATATATTATGTAGCAAAATGGAATAAAACCATCAACAAAATATATTTTGCTCTGAATTTTCATTGAGCACTCTCATGAACCCGGTTTCAACTTCCTTCGGATGTATACCCCTTGGATATTTGTAACAAGTTAATTATATATATATATATATATATATATATATATATATATATATACATATATATATATATATATACATATATATATATATATATACATATATATATATATATATATATATATATATATATATATATATATGTAATTTATAGGTGCGTAAAAATATATGTTTGTATATATTTTTTTATTATATAGTCCAAACTATTAAAAGCAAAAGCTCGATGATTGTTAACATTTAACACCAGAGCATATATAAAGAAACAATATCACGCTAAATTCCAATGACCAAGTTTTTATTAATTTTTTTTTCTAAATCCAAAATGGGGTTTCTGTCTTACTCATGCTGTCCTATTCAGGAAGCCATTCCTTGGGGGGGGGCGATTAATAAGACTGCCTGAATAAAGCTGAATCATTCATGTTTTCCTCGTGGGAACTGGATTCAATGTAAATTAGTTGTTTTGTTATTTTTTCAGTTTGCTGCCTTAGAATATATTTTTTCTGGAGGCGAACTTTGGATTTCTGACTAGCGGCACGAACGCAAGACGCTGGATTGACATATAAATCATGTTATTCATCTATGTGCGAAACGGTCTGTCAATATAATATGCATTTCTTTAAGTTCGCACAAAGGTTATATAAGTAGTTCAATAAAGCTCTTAATTTAACATGAATCCTAGTTCATTCAAAACATATTTTATTTCCTAACAATTGTTTCTGCCCATTTCAATTTATGAAATGAGCTGAAAAAAACACGATGCATCCAATATTTATTCAATTATTCCAATTAATTTCTATTTTTCAATGAAACCATTATATGTTAGACACCGATGAAACCTCATTGTAAATGTTTTGTAAAGTTTGTATAATATAAATGTTAAATTTATCAAATGGGTAGAAACAATTATTTTAAATAAAATGTTTTTGAATGAACTATGCATTATATATATGTATATATATATATATATATATATATATATATATATATATATATATATATATATATATATATATAATTAACTTGTTACAAATATCCAGGGGGTATGAATCCGAAGGAAGTTGAAACCGGGTTTATGAGAGTGCTCAATGAAAATTCAGAGCAAAATATATATTTTTTTTGATTTTATTCCATTAGTTGCGACAAAACAGGTTTTGTTTCATTGGTGCGAATAGCTACCAACTCATCGGGCCGGGCAAAGGAATTCAAATGGCATAAAATTTTAAGTTCACTTTAACGGGAGATTGAAAATTGAAAATACATTGGAGGGGGAGGGGGATAGAGTTGGGGCTTTGTCTATAACGGCGACATGGGACATGAGAGGGGAGGGGGGAGGACCCCAACAAGTCGTGTTTCAAATTATTACGTGGGAGGTTTTGCACGTGTCAGTGCTGTGACGATCTCAATCTCGGCCGGGGTGGGAGGAGGGAAATGGGGCGACGGCCAGAGTGAGTTAAATTTAAAATGAGAATAAAATTATGATAACAACCGTCATTCTTAGAATTAAAATAAAATATATATATATATATATATATATATATATATATATATATATATATAAAGTGGTGTACTAAAAGCGAACTTTTAGGAAAAGTGAAACCTATTGTGAAGAGTATACAGCTCAATATCCAGGATAGAGCTCAATATCCAGGATGAGCCTGCCTGCCTGCACTTATTGGACATTTTACCCTTTGGATTTTCTATTTTCGCCGCACCTGAAGTTGTGGCTTCTTGGAAATTCACTTTGATTCCTCTCTCACAACCTTTCGGGCCTTTTAACGACCTACCTATCTACATCTCATTCTCTCCGCTGGACTTTTCGACACCGGACTTTTTAGCAATCGGAGATTTGCTTGCATTCGGGCAGAATTTTGCCCTGTGTTTCTTCCCCCTACAACTTTTATTTTATTTTTTCAAATTTTGAATCTTGGCCTTTGCCAACTTATCTATCCCAGCGACTTCCTCTGATGATAAGATTTTGATCTTTGAAAAGCCTGGCTTAAGGAAAATTTAACGTGAATAAATTGCCTTTTTTTGCGGAATATACCTTGCTCTGAGCAATTGAAATGTAATTATGATTTGGCTTTTGCTTCTCTAATTCCTTTCCATTCTTCTTCATTATATATATATATATATATATATATATATATATATATATATATATATATATATATATATATATATATGGAAAATGAAAAAATGAAAACCAAAAATATTTTTTATACATAAATAATATTTTTGGTTTTCCCTTTTTCATTTTCCATCATGTGTGAAACTTATTTCCATTTCTTACCATATATAGCTATATATATTTGTTAAATAAATGTGTTGTATTATCCATAGACACATATATATGTTTCGTATTACTATTAAAACTCATCAGTATGGACGATTCGAACCCCGGATCCGAATATTACGAACACAAGCTTCATACCGTTGTGACAATCCCATTTCAAATGCGAGAGAAATAATTTTTTGTATTTTTATTTATACACACAAATAATGAGAGGCAGACAGTGTTCTTATCTACTTAAAGGGAGATAACTCGCCACGTGCCTAGATTTTAATCTTAAATTTAATCCCTCTAAAAGAGCTCGACTTACGGAACTTTAATAATTATTTTTAATAAATAAAATTTTTTTTTTACCTATATACAATTTCAGGAGTAGTTAGATTCATGAGTGCACTCCACTTGCTTCACAATCTCATCGTGCAATCACCATTGCCCATTGTCTCTCAATGCGGAAGGAGTCAGTCAGTCCGTTCTTGCTGCCTCTGAATTTTTTCATCGATAAGTTTGGACACTTATCGATGAATCTGTTCTTTCTGTCAAACCAACCGACATCGTCATCAATCAAATCAATGGTATCTGCTTGAACGCTATTTTGCTAATTACCGAACAATTTTCACGAGTTTTTAATCAGGAAAATATGAACGGCCATTTTTCTTTTAACATTTTTTTTCTTTTCTCTTTATTATTATTTTTAATTTCCGTCGTGTGGTCTTATCAGCTTCTGCAGCACATAATCGCTGAGGGGACGACTTGACTTTTGAACAAAGCAGCATATTGAGAGACTCCAAGGGAGGTAATTTTAAGATGTGGTCAATCAATCGGTCTGTCACGTTTAAGTCTGAAACAGCATTTACGTGTCTAAACGACTGAGAGGAAGAAAAGAACTAAATACTAAACCCAAATACGACTTCATAACGCTGTTACAAGGAAAAGGTTGTTTCTTAGTTTGTTTTTGTCTTTTGACAATTTAAGTTTTTTTTAAATGTCCACAAAAACATTTATTCAATAAATAACAACAAATAGTTAATTAATAAAATGTCCTTTTTCAAAACCAATTTGCAACTATCAGGAAGTTTGATCGGATGCTCAAGGCATTTCCATGAATAGTTGCGATGAAGAGACGCTCGTCGTTAAGTCATTTACAATGGTCTCCAGTGTGGCGCGTCATTAACAGACCAAGGCTGTTGACTCGTCTCCATGGCGAATCCACAAACAGAATTTGTAACAGAATCTTAAAATATTGAAATTTCTTCGTTATGCGTCTTTATTTTAAGTTTCCAACATTTCTTTTTTTGTTTTGGTTGTTTTGTTTGTTTGTTTTTGCGATTCGGCCGAGCCAGACCCAATCGGACTAAGAACCTTTCACGACGGCTGCATGAAGTGGCATAAAACTTACATTTCTATTCTGGAACTGAACACCTAATCAACTCATCTTTCCAAACATGATGATCGTGTTTTCATTATCCTTTCCTTTTTATTTGTTTAGTCTTGCAATTATTTATTTGAATGTCTGCGAACTTTCACGTGCCACCTCTTTTTACGTTTGTCTCGTGCAAAAACACCTGCAATAAACAACAGATTCAAATACAGTTGCTTATCACGTCTCTGTGCCAGACCATGGGTTTTTGATGAATGTTTACCTATATAGGTGCCGTGGCATTGCGTGCATATTGTGCGCCTATGTGTCATGTGGGTGCATGGTATGTGGATGATGATGATGACGACGACGACGACGACGATGATGATGATGATGATGATGATGATGATGATGATGATGATGATAGTGATGATGGAACTTTTGCATAGAGCCCACGAGGATCGTTCTCCAGGATTGTCTGGTCTGCATGAAGTCCTGTTATAAATAAAATAAACAAATGAGGAGTTAAAATAGAGTTTAAAAAATTTAACACAAATTTACAAAGGAGAGAAAGAGGCTAAAGGTACGCAGAGAGAGAAGGGAGAGAGAGAATAAGGAGAAAATTGAGAAAACCTATATTAATTAAAAGCGTAGTGCCCCCATTTACTTGACTCCACACGAAAGCAGAGTTAGACACAAGGTCAGTTTTTACTGTCAGGAAAATCTAGCTCCCCAAAAGGAGGCACTCTGGATTTGTGACAAAAACAAAAAAATATGAAATCTCAGAACAGATACTACACTTTGCTCATAGCCAAAAGGCTAAGGAAGTTGTGTCTAACAGAAATAAAACATAGAGAAATTCGATTCTATGAAAACAGGATCAGAGTAGTTAAACAATGCAATATATATATATATATATAATAAAAAATTGTAAAGATACAATATTTATTGCAACATTAAAAGTTCAGAGCAACGAGCTTCATATCCTTAATCCATGGATTTTCAAAGATAAACTCTTTTCATCAGAGGATAGAGAAACACCGACAATGTAATTGTAAATATTATCGGCAACATTTAACTTTGAAATTTTTACATAAGATAAAATAAAATAAAGACCAAAAGGTCTCATGTTGAGATGAGAGCGTAGAGTCAGGGTAGACGCCGTCCAAAAATACGTCAAAAATAAAAACAGCTGTTATATTGGAAATGAATGTTTGAAAAAGAATAATACTCAGACTGTTTAGGAATCCAAATGTTTTTGTTAAGAGACTCATATTCAGACGGCAATTGGTAACAACCAGTTTATCCTCTCTGTGCAATAGTTTGATATTGGAATTATTCGTTTACCAGGGTTCAAAATGAAGTTTGGCAGTTAGAATTCGGTATATATCAAATTGTGCATTACAAAAACCTCTAGCTCCCTGGTTGATCAGTGTATCGATAGGTTATGGATATGGTTTTAGATCCGATATTTTTCAAGCCGGAGCGGATTAGATGTGGGAATCAAATATATATATATATATATATATATATATATATATATATATATATATATATATATATATATATATATATATATATATACACACACACAGACACATACATATATACTACCAATCGATATCTCCAATCCTCCTTAATGAAGCACTAATTCTAGCAAAAAATAACTCTGACCTCATTAATATAGAAATCAAATTAATATTACTCGCTAGAAGATCCATACTTAGCTTTGACAATAAATATTGGACCAGTAAAGTCAACCCTAACAATTACGACGTTGTTATGGGTGCATCTGACTCTGCCCAAGTTACAGGTCTAGTCGGCCTTTTTCTCCTGCATGAACTAAGACATAAATTCAAAAATACCCAGGGAGGCTTATACAGAGATGATGCCCTTTTTGTTCCCAAAGAAAAACCCAGAATTTACAACAAAACTATTGACCAATTACACACTTTCTTCAATAATTTCGGCCTCTCAATAACTATTGACCAGGGAAGAAAATTTCCAACTTCCTTAATGTTACACTAAACCGTAACTCTGGATCCTACTCCTACCACAAACCTAACCTGACTTTATTATATGTGCATAAATATTCTAATCACCTTTAATCCATCATAAAGTCAATAATTCAATCCGTCCCAAATAGAATCTCTAGGCTAGCAGCAAACAAATTAACATTTGATCAAAACTCTAACTTTTATAATAATGTACTATTGAACTCAGGCTACTCTGATAAGATAACATACAAGCAGGAAACCACACACATCAAAAGCCTCAATATCATTACACACAAAATGAAAAAAACACAGACATCCCAGAAATAGAACTAATACTAATGCCACTAATACGAATAATATATATTATACAAATAACACCCAAGATAACGAACCCAATACTTCTAAAGAAGCGGACACACATGTTAAACCTCAAACGTAAAGTCTAATGATGAAGTAAAGCATTTGCTTCAATCCTCCATACAACACTAATGTCAAAACTAATATCCCTAAGGAATTCTTCAAAATAATTGAAAACTCATTTAAATACCCACACAGATATAGTACTATCCTAAATAAAAACACCATTAAGATATCCTACTCCACAATGCCGAACTTGGCCCAGACTATAGTAACAATGAGAAAATTTGACAAGCCCAATTAATCACTATCCCTTCCAGTCACACTAATAGTTGTAATTGCCATAACCCGCATCTATGCCCACTCAATAATAACTGCATACATAAAGATATGGTCTATGATAACCAAATTATCCCAGCAAACCTCTAGTCTCAACAATACCAACGAATCTCCATCATTCCAACAATTGCCACTATCTAACACCAGAAACACGCACCCAAACAATACCCATAACACAACAACACCAAACAACAGAGATAACGTGATTACTAATAGAACAACTAAACCTGCTATATACACCTACGTAGGCTCTACGTCCCAATCAATAAAGAGCCGCATCTCTTCCACGTGTATTCATTCAACAACAACACCAATAATAAAACCTCTCTAACAAACATAGTCAAATATTTTAAATTAAATAATATTCCATTCTTCCTAAATTGTCAATCCTAAAAAAATGAAGATCTTACACCCCAGGCGCAAAACATTGCCACCTTTGCACTCTGAAGCACTAATGATTTCATACTGTCGTTATAAAGGAAAATTTAAATACGTCCAACTTATAACCCCAAATAGACACCCCTACCACAGAAACCATAATTGTCAACCCATCATATATGTATGTGTCTTGTATCTCTTATGGATGGGTATACATGTGTATACATGGATGGATATCTATGTGTATATGTATATATATATATATATATATATATATATATATATATATATATATATATATATATATATATGTATGTGTGTGTGCATGTGTGTTATATATCCATGAGAGATGTAGGATATGTGTTTGTGTATGTGTATATAGGTGTGTATATGTGTATATATATGTATATATGTGTATATATACATATATGTATGTGTATGTAAATGTGTATGTGTGTGTATGTGTATGTGTTGTACATTTAAATTCTGCCTCCATGTAATCATAAAAAACGGGATTTGTAGAATGTTCTATTCCAAAGTACCCTTACCCTGTCTTAAACCATTACATAATCCCGTAACCTCCCTCCACTGATTAATAATAACTCTGCTAGTCCACCTGCCAATGCAGTTCTATCATCCCCCTAATTTTTACTTGGATATACGGCTGATGGGGGAGCATATTTGTGCGCATATATATATAAATGTGTAGACTTTCTCCTGTATCTGTGTCTGCGTGCGTGAGTGGGGGTATGTATATGTATTTGTATGTAGGTGTATACATGAATATGTATTTGCATGTGAATTTATGTATATGTATGTGTGTATATATATATATATATATATGTATATATATATATGTATGTATATATGTATGTATGCATGTGCGTACGTATGTGTGTGTATATGTTGTGTATGTGTGTATCTCTCTCTATATATGTGCGAGTGTGTATATATGCGTACCTGCCATGTGTTAGAGAGTATGTCGCACGACAACCCCATATGTATGTATGCACATGCATGCGTGTGGGATGTGTATATCGATGTTCACATATCGGTCACTCCAGGAACATTTAGCTGTCTTGTGCATCTTATACCTGAATTCACGATTAGTGCGACCATGGCCTGACCTTGTTGCCTCGTATAGGATATTTTGGTAAACTGCTAAACTAATAAGAACTTACAGACCCAAATACTATCTATCTTTGTAAATTAAAATTTCTTTAAGTGAACTGCTTTTGAAAGGATTAGAAAATTAATTTCTTGAAGAAAAAATCTTTTGAAAATAATTCTTTCCCTAAGACATTTTTCAATATAACTGTAAAACAATTATTCTAGCCTTTGACCTTTAAAACGCCAAGACAGGCACTCATTTTCTTCAAATTCCCTTCATATCCTTCTAATCTACCCCTATCTCTATATAAACTTATTCACTTCGCCAAAATATAAACAACTCCATTCTCCCAACCATAAATACCGTACAACTTGACGCTGACCACCTAAGCACTCATACCGTAACCCTCATTCTGCTTGCTAATTAAAAAGAAAATGTGAAAAGATCTATCTACACAGTAGTATATACGCGTATTTTTTATATACGTATGCCACATATGTATGTATCTGTGTGTTTATATGTATATATATATATATATGAATAGATGAAATAGATGGTTGATGAGTTGTCTTGTTTGACATTTGAGTGAATTTGCAGAGCTTTTCTACAATTTATAAAAAACTCGAAAAGAAAATCTCTGCAAATTCACTCAAATCTCAAACAAGACAACTCATTAACCAGCCCTATAATAAATAAACATATAGCTCTACCGACTAACTCTAATAACAACTCCATTTATGAACATGAGCACCACTCCTCCAGCCGTGACGTCATCAGTCCGGCCGTTCCGGGTTCGGTTGGTCACCCGGCACTGTTCGGGAAAAGTTGCCGTTCTGATGAAGTTGCCGATGTTCAAACGCCCGATCTAATGACTGCAAACTCCCACACTGTTTGTTTAGATCAGTGAGCAATCAACTAGGGTGGACTAGCAACCTTGTCTCGCTGTGAAGAGGGTCATTTCACATAAACAGTTGAAGAAAGGAATAATAAGCCGCAACGAATTGGTTTGCTGGTTTTCTTGGAAGAATAATTATTAACAAAAAAAAAAAACAATCAAAGAGAAGAAATTACACTTGTTGGGTTCCAAGGCAGGTTGGTTAGACTCTGCTTGGTTTGGGTTGGATCGGGGCTATTTATTCCTCCGACAGCGGAATGCTGTCCTAAGTTGGGCGAGGACACACACGTGACCGACTTGCCAATCCTCGCCCAACTTTTTCACTGACGGACTGCTGACTTCTGTGATTCCCTCTACTTACTCTTTTATTGAGAATGCGCCGACCTCTACGGGGAGGGGGCGAATTCTTGTCAGCATCTAATAAGATCATGCCACGAGAACAACAATAAGGGGGCAAGGTGCCATAAGGGAAGAATGATAATAATTTAAAAAAGAAGTGTATATTTCACTCTGACCGAAAATACGATATGACCTAAATTGCAATTAACATTTGAGGGCAGAAAGGTTAATACGAAAACAATTAAAAAACAAAATACGATTTCGAATCGATTGAAATTGAGATGGGGAGTTCATTTACCAGGGCGATCAAACTATGTTTTTTTTAATTCTGTTCTTAATTTGTTTATACAAGAAATATTAGATGATACTTGACTTTGAATAAGCTCGTGGCTAATTCACACTAGCGCTGTATTCTAGGCTCTGCCCTTCGCAGGGCCACTTAATATTGTCGCATCCGCTTAATATTGTCACACATTTACACAAAACTTAATAAACTAGGCAACACAACTAACTTCAACAAGTATTATAAATTTAATCAAAACATCTAAACTTAACACTACACCTAATGTCAAATCCGGCATATACTCCATCCCTTGTCTAGATTGTAATAAGATCTACATAGGGGAGATGCAGCGTAGTCTGGACAAACCGATTTATGAGCATAAAAGAGCGATTAACACCAACGACACGCTTAACGCCTTATATGCTCACACTACGGAGTATGGGCATTGTTTTGACTTTGATAAATCTACTTTAATACCTTGTTGTAGGAGATGGGTTGGCCTTGTATGAAAGTAAGGATAAACGTTTTGCCTCAATCAGATGATCCAGGATAGCAGAATTTGCACCATACCAGTCATTGCGTTTACAACCTGTCCTCCTCCCAAAGGTTTTGAGAGCTGTATAGTGGGTGTTGTTCTTGAGTGTTTCCCACAGTTCAGATGCAGGTCGACTGTGATCTCCTTTGAAGGCGGAGGAAAACATCACGTTGAATTCTGCCATGCGGTCTGGGTGTTGAGTCTTGCTAACGTCTATACGCGCAATACCCTCCTGTTTAGTGCGATACAAATCTTTGGGTTGAAGTTTAACCTTGCTGCAAACTAAGGAATGATTCGTATCACAATTGGCACTATTGTAGGCTCTAGACATCAGGAAATGTTTGAGGTACCTTCGTCTAGTAATGATGAGTTCAAGCTTGTGCCAGCGCCCTGGCCTGGGATGTCTCCAAGACACCCTGTGATGCGGCCTTATATATATATATATATATATATATATATATATATATATATATATATATATATATATATAGACAATAATAGAAAATTCTTAATTTAATATAATTATTAAGAGAGAAGGGAAGTAAAATGGCCGAGCAACAAACACCTATTGAATTCTAATAGTATTAATTGTTTAATAATACGTACAATGGGTGTATCAATATTGTCTAATATAAGAGATCAGAAAATACGACACGGTTTGTGATTGGTTAGTTATTCACAAACCTCGTCTCAAGTAAAACTTCTCAATAACATAACTGACAATATGAGAGCTCAATAGAAGACATTGTCATTTTGAGGGACCCCACTTGACTTGACTCACCAGAAGACATTGAATCAGTTCGAAAGACGCCACGTGACTCGCCAGAAGGCATTGAGTCAGCCTGAGAGACGCCAATTGACTTACCAGAACAAATTACGCCAGTTCAAGAGACAGACTGACAGACTGACAGACCGACCGATTGAAAACAGGATTTCAAAAGACTAAGAAGAATTCTTCACGATTCGACCTAATAAAAGCTCGATCCAAAAGTTGCATCAGTCCAATTCTTCAATTTCCGTTTTTGCCCAAACAAGAGCAACATAACTTTCCGTTTTTATTATTGTTACACATCTGTGTTTCAATAGATATTTGTTATTGTTTACGCAGAGTTTTTCTTGTTTATGGGTTGTCGACAGAATCTGTGTTTCAATAGATATTTGTTATTGTTTACGCAGAGTTTTTCTTGTTTATGGGTTGTCGACAGAATCCACAACTTACTTAAGTCTCCGACAAAGTGGCGTCAACACCAAAGACTTGCGGATCATTTAAACACAACGTGAGGGCGTATAACGATTCGAGAGTCGGAAGGCAAACGGGACTCGAGCACCGGAACACAAATTATTGGAGTTCCTCCACTGTCTAAAATTGAGTTGTTTAACATATCAAACATTTTCATCGCAGTATTATTGTAAAGAAACTTCAAGACCTGTAGAATTGAGGCATTATTTAAAATCGTCGCTATTGTTACAATCTTCCTAACCGGAATATATTTTCTTTCTAACACACTGAATCAAGACATTTTACTATTCTAAAGAATTTGCTAGAAGGAATGCAAAAGACAAAGTGGCTACGTAGAATCAAATGTCGATGTGTCAGACGCGATGCTATTCAGGTCTAAATTCCAAACTCCAACTTTTGATAAATTCATATATCGTACACTTAACGTGTAGCGATATTTGACATGGGTGTGTAAAAATAATGTTTAAAACGGGATTTTTAACACAAAGTTAGATTAAACAGATAAGTGGAAAATTCTATTAGATGTTAGATGATTTGAATTAGAACTACGTGTCAGGATGAACGTCATATAGAGGAAGTCCGAAATGACACCTAACGATGAAAGCAGTGAAAACTTCCTCTTTGGAAACTGATCTGCATGGGTTCGGACGCCTTTTTCGACGCTCTATATTCGTCCGAGCTTCTACAGAAAAAGTTGGCGTTTTTTGCATGTGTTACCTCATTGCATAACCAATCTACATGTATATAACGTAGTAACTATGCAGAATAAAATGTCGTTGTGTCAGGTCTAAATTCTTCAATTTAACAAGATTAATTCGTATGTCTTGTTCATATGATGTTTAGAGATAGTATATAGTTTCTCGAGAAACAAATAAAAGAAAAACTGAACTGTACTGGAACCACCTTAATTTTCACTTTATCTTGCTCCATTGAGAAATCATTGCTAATCAGTTTTTAATAACTTATTGTTCAGTGGAGTTCAAATCTGCCATTAACATGAATTCTTGCAAAGTACTGACAGGACTTCTGCGCCATCTATCGGCGACACTAATGATTAAAATGTTCACCTGTCATCAAATTAATGTTCAAAGAGATTATACAAATTGTGACATTTTCTCCTGTTGTCTTTTCGAAATATAATTACATTATTTACGACTAAATAATTATTCATGCGTAAGAATTATAATTAACGTAAACATTATAATTGACGTAAGAATTATAATTAACATAAAAATTATAATTAACGTAAGAATTATAATTAGCGTAAGAATTATAATTAGCGTAAGAATTATAATTGACATAAAAATTATAATTACCGTCAGAATTATAATTAACATAAGAATTATAATTAACGTCATAATTATAATTAACATAAGAATTATAATTAACGTAAGAATTATAACTAATGTAAGAATTCTAATTAACGTCAGAATTATAATTAACTATGGTATGTACAAAACAAGTATTTTCAACGATTCTTTTAATTTTTTGTTTTTGTTTAAGACGTAATTTTCCATTGCTATTACAAATGATAAAATGACAAATATTTTTTTAAACTACCAGTAAAACTAAAATCTATATATCATGAAAACGAATTTAGGCAAAAATGGCACCGGGAGAAATGACACGATAAAAATAGCACAGGTAAAATGACACAGGTAAAAATGGCACGAGTTAATAAATAGGAAAAATTGACACACGTGAAAAATATAGATGAACATCTCACAATGAGTTTATCAAATCACTATTTTCAGGAATCAAATCACTATTATAGGAAAAAGATTTGTAAAAATAGTTTGAAAGATCTAATCGTGTAACGCCGTTCCCACAAGTGTAATTATACTTTTTCGAAAATATATTTACACACTGCATGGGATTTTACTGTAATCCGAAAATTAAAAAACAAAAAACAAATCTATAAGTAAATATTTAGAAATTTAAAACAGAATCGGAATCGCTAATTGTATTGCAATCGAAAATTTCGAAGAGAATCAAGAATTGTATCGGAATGGGGGAAAATATTGGAATCGTCCCATCACTGCTTAGTACTGCCACGTCACGTTACAAATGTAATTTGATGTCGATTGATTAAACTTAGATAACATTTGAGGTGAATAACACACTGACATTAAACATTATGAAGGGACGAGTGCTGGGACCCTAAGAAGTACGTCATCCGAATATACGTTACATAACAAATGACGGCATTTGAATGGGGAAGTTTGACCTCAGTAAAACGAAAATCGGCGGAATCATGTGACTCCCTGCAACAAGACAAGCTTTCTATCTGCCTATCAATCTGTCTGTATTTCTCTCTTTCCAGTGTGCACGTAACTGTTCATTATTGATTGCATCCACAGACGATCAAGAGCCTTGTTTCCCGACGCTGAGAACGAGTGTAAAATGGTTTAGACACGCCGAAATATCCATGATCGTATCAACAGTTCATGGCAAATAGGTAATTCAATTCTAGAGAAGATTAATTAAGATATATTTGTTTTCCTGAAAAATAGATTTTTTAGGGAAATCGCCAGACAAAACATGAAGCCACTTGATGTAAGGAGTTAAGAAAAAATACTACTTCAAGGTCAAAAACTAGCAAACGATAAGTGCTAGATGGATAGATACTGACCCAGAAGCCAGCAATTCTTCCCCCTTTGTCAGAAACATGACTCATGGAATGTAACAACTAAAGGACACAATACAGGAAGCGAGAGTTACGAGGCTGTTAAAAGTAAACCGAAAGTTAACGAATAATAATAAAAACGCCACGGACAGGAATCGTAAAGGCGATGAAGACAGTAGTATATATAACAAGCCGCCATTGTTTTGGTATGTCGTCATCCGTTTGCTTCAAATTTGGAGCCTTTTGCGAGAATCATCTATTTAGCGGATGATTGTGCTGCGGATCACACGATTCTAACCTATATATATATATATATATATATATATATATATATATATATATATATATATATATATATATATATATAAGAAGGAATAGGTAAGATAAATACCGTTTGAAGCATTAAGATGCGATATCAATTTTTTTTTTATAAAAAAGAAAATAATAAATTTGAAACCGATTTTTTTTTCTTTTTTTTTATTAAAACTAGCATTTTTTTTTGTTAGTTTAAAGTGATACAGATATTTCGGCAAAACCTGGCATCCTCGGTGTGTAATATATCCTGATGTCATCGGATTTGTATTTTTTATCTCTTTACCGGCTTGTTGTTATACAGCCGGGCCTAATGGGCAAGATGTTGTTTCCCATCATCAAATATCAAGAACGTGAATGCAGCACGTGATTTATATAAGTGTTTAAGGTTCATATTTTTTTTATTATTTAAAAAGCATCTATTGTTAAATTTAAGAAGGAATAGATAAAATTAATACCGTTTGAAGCATTAAGATGCGATATCA
>OY744532.1:52763374-52793374 GCA_963556195.1 Sepiola atlantica | reverse complement strand
CACATTTTGATTCTAAGACCTGATTCGCTAGGAGGACAGACCCTTGTATTTTAATATATATATATATATATATATATATATATATATATATATATATATATATATATATATATATATTAGTGCAATAATTAAGGGAAGACGTGTTTAATTTTTCATCATTTAGGGGATGAAAAAAAAAATTGCCAGTCGACTAGTTTCGCCCACACTTTACAAGACTGATATCGTGGGATTTTAAATATGGGTGAGAATGTAGGATAGAATTAAAACCTTTTATATTTAAAATGAAATTACCGTTATGTTATGAAGGGGGGGGGGTCGAATTTAGAATAAAATAAGTGTGATGTTATATGGAATGGAGGTTGTGTCTAATCACACTCAACCCCAATAGACACTCCTTCTGTTTGCAGAGGTGTACGTGGACAGTCTCTAAGATTTTCAAATGATAAGATGAGTGAGCACAGCTTAAGATGGAAAATGAATCTGTGCTGAAGTTCGTTGCGCACGACGGGTTATTTATCAGGTGGTCAGTTATCGAAGAACCGTATGTATTTATTAGAACGTCCCGTGACCGGAAGGTTCCATTCCTGATTTTACTGGGCTTTTGTTGCTGTACTCTGTTGTCTAATCTCAACGTCGTCCGGCCCACGTAATTGGCACTGCAATTACATTTAAAATGATAAATCCCGTTATTTTTATGGTGGGGTGGGGGACAGGACGTCTTTTCGAGAGGATGGTAACAGAGGTTTTGTACAGAACACAACCCGCACATTAGATGAAAAATAACAATTTTCCACCGCTTAGCTGATTTGTTTGGCGAACTTCTCACTTACTGTACCTAACAAAGGCAAACGAATATAAATCGGACACTTAGCCACCGTACTAGTTTTTTCCTCGGAAAAATTGGCCACTTTCCTATTGATGACTGACCATACAGAGGATAGCTATTATTGGACAAAGTATCAATAATTATTTGTATTTCTTCGTCCAATTTTGATTTTGAACATATCATAAGAGCTCTGTGTGTTAGTGTCCAAATTAGATCTAATTTTCGTTTGCCCGGGCAGAATGAGTCCCAACGAGTATACAATCCTGTAAACGTAGGTTTACGATATATTGATGTATGGTAACAGGATGGAGTTTTCGTCACTAATCCATCCAGGAAAGCTAGGGAGGAATTGCACTCACTTTCATATGTATACTTTAATGTGGGATGAATATTATTCAGTAAGGAGAAGAATGTATTTGCCTCTGTTTCATTATTGAAGAGGCAAAATGTGTCGTCTACATATCTAAAGTAGACTAACGGTTTCATGGGTCCCGATAGTAGTTCTTTATCATGGAAACCCACAAAAATGTTCGCCAACGTCAGGACTGACCCCATGGAAACACCATCGATTTGCCTATACATAACATCGTTGAAACTGAATTCAACAGATGTAGTAGCAAATGTTATCAGCTCAACGAACGTGCTTTCAGGAATGGAAGGGGGCGATAAGTGGCTACGATATAAAAAATCGGCACAAATATCTATCGTTTCCAAAATAGGGACACAGGTAAACAGGTTACTTATATCGTAAGAGCACATACATTTATTTGTAACCTTAGATTGCTGAATGTAGTTTGCAAAATATAACGAATCTTTTAAGCAGTATTTACTGTTGTGCTCTAATACAGGCTGTAAAATACCAAAGATCCATTTTGCAACCTTTTGTTGTGATGACCCGACCATAGAGAGGATAGGTCTTACTGGGATATCCGCCATATGCGTTTTGGGTAATCCGTATAAACGTGGACGGATAGAGCCGGAGGGTCTGATCTCACTCGCTATATCTGAATAGAGTACACCGCTTTTTACTCATTTAACCAATTTCCTTTGGAGTTTGACTTCCGAGGAAGCTGTTGAGTCATGGGTGCTGACAGGCCCCAATTTTTTTTTCATCCCCTAAATCTTTTAATTATGAAAAATTCAACACGTCTTCCCTTCATTATTGCACTAATAAAGTTTTGTACCCCCCAAAAATAATGATATATATATATATATATATAAAGTATAAAGGAATACTCAATAAAGATATACTCAATAAAGAATAAAAGGGAAATACCAGTAGAGTGCTCAATTAAATTAAATTAAGAGCGTAATATTTTTATTTTTAAATACAGATTTTAATCAGACATGGACCAGTGGTTTCTGACAAGAAACGGGTTGAATTCCCGATTCACGTCGTCTTCAGCATAGTCTGAAATAGTAAATGATGGAATTTCTTCAAAAAACATCCAACTGTTATGAAACGCTATGTACACCGAATTTTGAAATGGAGAGCCGACGAGGAACGCTTAGGACAGAAAAGCCGTTAAAAGATTCTATATTTAGAAGTAAAGCAAGAAAGAAAGAAAGAAAGAAAGGAAGGAGTGGGAAAGTAAAAAAATTAAATTTATAATAATAAAATATTACGTTTATATTTATATATATTATTTTCATATATATATATGTAGAAAATAATTAATTAAGGTACGCAACTCTAATTAATTAAATAATCTAAAAAAAGGGGAGGTAACTATTTATCATTATATAAAATGTATATATATATGTTTTTATGAATTACGATCATTTCAATTAATAATTCTCAATTCAAAGTAAAAACATAAACATAGATAAATATATAAATAAAAAATATAAATATAGATAAATATATAAATACATAAATAAAAAATCAATATATACATAAAAAATCAATCAATATATAATTAAAATATCAATATATAGATGAAAAATCAATATATAAATAAATCAATATATAGATAACAAATATAAATAAAAAATCTATATAAATAATAAAATATATATAAATAATAAAATATATATAAATAAAAAAATCAGTATATAAATAAAAAATCTCTATATAAAAAATATATAAAAAATAAAAAAATCAATATATAAATAAAAAATTCAATATATAAATACAATCATAATATGTAAATAAAGAATCAAAAGTCAAAATGTAAATAAAAATATAAATAAAAATATAAATATATAAAAATATAAAGATATAAAAATATAAATAAAAAAATATAAATATAAATATATAATATATATAAAAATAATAAATAAATAAAAATAAAAATAAATGTAAATACAAAAATCGAAATATAAATAAATCAATATATAAATAAATAAAAATCATATAAAAATTCAAAAATCAAAATATAAATAAAAAATTAATATATAAAAAAATTCATATGTAAATAAGAATTCAAAATTCATATATAGATAAAAAAATGTATATATATAGATAAAAAAATATATATACATATACATAAATAAAAAATCAATATATAAATAAAAAATAAATATATAACCATAAATAATCAATCAATATATAAATAAATATATAAATAAAAAATCAAAAATCAATAAATATACACATACACATGTACACTTACACACATGCATACGCACACACTCACGTACATATATGCATATGCATACATATATATATATATATATATATATATATATATATATACATTATATACACACTCACACACACACAAACACATGCATGTGTAAATAAAAAATTATCAATATATAAATATAAATAAAAAATTAAAAACTCAATATATAAATAAAAATCAATATATAAAATTCATATATAAATAATAAATAATAAATAAATAAATAAATAAAAAAATAAAGATTTGAGAAATAAAATTTAAAAATTAAAAATTTAAAAATATATTAAAAAATATATAAAAATAATATATAAAAAAATATAAAGATATAAAAAAATATATTTAAAAAATGTAAAAATATAAAAAAATATAAAAAATTTAAAAATTTAAATAAGAAAGAGGGAAAAAATTGAGAAAGGAAAAAGGGTTGTGATCAGGTTCGTAGAACGAGAAGTCTGCAGTGGAAGTGTGTAAGTGTCTGAAAAATGTATGTAGGGTTCTAGGAAGGCTTAAGTCACTCGATCCATCCAATAGATAAGGAGTGCTTGTTTACGATGTATACAACCCTTAAAAACCTTCTTTTATTTATATTTTTATATCTTTATATTTTTATATATTTATATTTTTATTTATATTTTTATTTACATTTTGACTTTTGATTCTTTATTTACATATTATGATTGTATTTATATATTGAATTTTTTATTTATATATTGATTTTTTTATTTTTTATATATTTTTTATATAGAGATTTTTTATTTATATACTGATTTTTTTATTTATATATATTTTATTATTTATATATATTTTATTATTTATATAGATTTTTTATTTATATTTGTTATCTATATATTGATTTATTTATATATTGATTTTTCATCTATATATTGATATTTTAATTATATATTGATTGATTTTTTATGTATATATTGATTTTTTATTTATGTATTTATATATTTATCTATATTTATATTTTTTATTTATATATTTATCTATGTTTATGTTTTTACTTTGAATTGAGAATTATTAATTGAAATGATCGTAATTCATAAAAACATATATATACATTTTATATAATGATAAATAGTTACCTCCCCTTTTTTTAGATTATTTAATTAATTAGAGTTGCGTACCTTAATTAATTATTTTCTACATATATATATATGAAAATAATATATATAAATATAAACGTAATATTTTATTATTATAAATTTAATTTTTTTACTTTCCCACTCCTTCCTTTCTTTCTTTCTTTCTTGCTTTACTTCTAAATATAGAATCTTTTAACGGCTTTTCTGTCCTAAGCGTTCCTCGTCGGCTCTCCATTTCAAAATTCGGTGTACATAGCGTTTCATAACAGTTGGATGTTTTTTGAAGAAATTCCATCATTTACTATTTCAGACTATGCTGAAGACGACGTGAATCGGGAATTCAACCCGTTTCTTGTCAGAAACCACTGGTCCATGTCTGATTAAAATCTGTATTTAAAAATAAATATATATATATATATATATATATATATATATATATATATATATATATATATAGTCAAATATAAACCAAAGTGAAAACTTTTAGTAGATGGAACCTATTGTGAAGAGGATTAGCTCAATATACGAGATAGAGCAATTGTAGAGATAGAAGAAAAAAGAGTGATAAATATGCGACGATTGTCCAAATTTATTTCAAATTTCAATTGTTCAATGCAAGGTGTATTCAGTAATACACTAGTGTTTATTATTCTTTCCTTAAGCCAAGGCTTTTCAAAGATCGAAATCTTATCATCAGAGGAGAAATACAGATGGATAAGTTGGCTTTCGAAAAAAACAAAGTTCAATTTGAAAAATATGAAAATTATTATTAAAAGAATTTTTGTTAAAAAAACGCAGTGAATGAAAAGAAAAGTTCCGTGAAAAAGATATGCAAATTGTCCGGGTGGTAAATTTCCGTTGAATATTTGATCCTACTTTAAGCTCCTACTAAGTTGAGCTTCTTTCTCCTATTTTGTGAAATGTTCAGTAAGGACTTTCTTCCACTCTCAGCTAAAAACATTCCCATCCCTTCAAATGAAGCCTACATTCGCAAACTCATACAATCCGTGAAAAAGTTTATTACAAACGTAAGATGGAGAGCCTTCTATTATGACTTAAACTCAAAAAATAAAAACCGGAAAAATGACGGAAATACCATCTCTTCTCCAGAACACAGAGGATTTACACTCCCCATGAACTCCTCCAGGGAAATAAAAAAATTGGGACGTCTAACTGCATCCAGGTACGGCCTAAAAACATCTCCTTTTCCCAAGCAAAATGATCTCCTCAGTAACTTTGAAAATGATTTATTCAACTAAATTAGACGCATAATATTCAAAAAGCACAATAAGCATCCTAACCCCTTCATAAAAAAAAATCAACAATTTCACTAACAAGATAAAAAAAACTCCCTGACATTATAGTCCCAGTGGATAAAACTAAAAACTACTACAAATTGAAATATTCTGATTACAAAGATTTAATCTACAAAGAATTGAACAAATCATATAAAACTTCTTCTGGTAACATTTTAAATAGCATTAACAATGAGGCTAAATCCTTGTTAACTTCTTTTAACATCCTGAATTACGCTGAAATCTTCGCCCCTGCTACACCCAGATGTACTTTAAAAGACCACAAAATAACTTTTCATGAAAACCCCTCCATTAGACTAATCTGCCCATCCAAATCAGACATAGGCATTATAAGCAAAAATATTCTAGATAGAATCATTCCTACATTAAAAGCTAAAATTACATACCTCCTCTGGCAATCATCTGGAGAGGTTTCCAACTGGTTCTTAAACCTCAAAGATAAATCTAATTCCAACTTGAACTTCATCACCTTTGACATTGACAATTATTATCAGTCCATTTCTCCTATCCTACTAAACAAAGCTCTTATTTTCGCTAAGAATAATTCGGATATCACAGACTCTGAAAAAAATCTAATAATTTTAGCCAGGAGATCCCTTTTAGAATTTGACAATAAATTTTGGACTAGGAAGGATAGCCCCAACAACTTTGATATCACCATGGGAGCCTCAGACTCTGCCCAGGTTACTGACCTAGTAGGATTATATTTATGAAGACAATTAAAGCTTGAATTCGGACACTTACACGGTGGACTTTACAGAGACGATGCGCTCTTTATCTCTAGGGAGAGACCCAGACAATACAACAACACCAAAAAAAACCTACACAATTTCTTTAAAAACTTCGGATTAACCATAACTATAGAACCCGAGAAAAGAATATCTAATTTCCTTGACCTAACACTAGACCTTAACTCCGAATCATTTAGCCCTTACCACAAACCTAATCTAACCCTATTTTACGTACATAAGCACTCTAACCACCCTAAATCCATCATTAACTCAATAGTCCCTTCAATTACAAATAGAATTTCAAGACTTTCAGCTAATAAACATATCTTCGAACAAAATTCTAGTTTTTATAATAACGCACTCCTTAATTCGGGATACACTGATAAAATTAAATATGAAAATAATCCCCCTCTCCAGGGGAATAAACCTTTAAATGTTATTACCTACAAAATGGCTACACAAGATAGACAACGAACTAGCACCACGATACCCAAGAAACCTAAGAAATATGTAAATAGACACATTATAATAGTTGGTTTAACCCACCCTATAATTGCAATGTAAAAACTAATATAGCTAAGGAATTTTTCAAAATTTTAGATAACTCGTTCAAGCACCAACATAAATACAGCACTATTTTAAATAAGAACTCTATTAAAATTTCTTACTCCACAATGCCCAATATAGCACAAACCATCATCACATCTAACAACAAAAAATTAAATCTGCCCAACAAACAGCACCTACCATACACCCCACTAATAACTGAAACTGCCCAAAATCTAGAGAATGCCCATTAAACGGTGATTGCATACAAAGCAACGTTATATATTCCTGTACTGTTAAACAATACACCATTACACAAATTAATACCAATACACAAATTAATACCAATATGCAAAATAATGCCAACATACAATCTCCCCCTTTTCCCCTCAACCATCCCCATCAGCAACCCCCTCCACTAAATAACACCCTCCACACTGACCAACAACTACCACTAACTAATAATGGATCCGATCTCATCCCCCAAGACACCCCATTTTCCCCAACCAATAACCCTAACTTAAACTTCGACCAGAATACGAGCATACACACCGTAAGCATCCCCAATAATATAAACAACACACATAATATAACAACACCCCCCCACAAAATTCATAGCTATATTGGTGCTAGTGCTTTCCCCATAAAGACTCGAATCTCTAACCCTATCTACTCTTTTAAACACAATAATAATAGTACCACTAGCACTTCTCTTTCCAACCTAACAAAAAGCTTTAACATCAAAAAGATTCCCTACTCCCTAAGTTGGTCTATATTTAAAAAGTCAAACTCATATACTCCTGGTTCTACCTTCTGCCAACTATGTACCTTGGAAACTTATATGATAGCTACTGAACCCAAAATGTTATTAACTCCAAAAATGAACTTATTTCAAATTGCAGACACAAACGAAAATTTAAATACATTAATTTCATTACTCCCTCTGACACTCCTCCTCCCAGCCAATAACTCCCCCCGTTTTTTAGCATTTGACAAATCTCTAAACTATATCCCAGGGTAACCTTGTAACTTCTATTCTTAACGCCACTAATCTCACTAATTAACCCTCCCAATAAATTTTTCCTCCCCATTGCACCTTACAACTATATCTACCCGTAACACCTTTAGTAGCTTGAACTAACATTATTTCTCCTACTTTCCACCGATCATTAACATATCTAATATCTAGACATTTATACCTCATCTGCAATATAGCTCCTATTATCCTTTTACTTCAGCTCTACTCCTAACCTCTTATATCTATCACTTTTTTCTCCTGTCCGTCAACCCACCCACAACCTCCTTCATGGCCTCTTATTCTCACTCCCTTATTATCTCCCACACATCCACTATATTGTCCTTATATTGGACTCCTCCTAATTGAAACATCTTCCCCTGTAACTTCTTTTTGTCCTCCTTTTAACTACGATCTTTGAATTCCCCTCCAATTGGGTCCATTTATATCCCCCTGTAATTCTTATTAGATCTCTAACACACTAGCATCAAAATGTAAGTCTGCTTAATTTTACAATCCAACCCTGGCCCATAACACCTATATCAATTCAACTGTTACTAGCATTTCTGTCCAATCTCCTTAATAGCCTCCATACCCCCCTTGAGAATTTTTTTTTAACTAATTGATTGATTCAGGCTAGTTGCATAACTACTTATTTTGGCCTATTTTGAATAATCCTAATCCCTCTAACTACTCGCGAGCCATTTTCTATCGGTCTATTCTCCTTTTGCTCACCTTATCTTATCTTTGACCAATTTCACCCCCATCCCCTCAAATCATATTTTCATACTACTTGGAAACACCTTGCAAGTTTCCCTTATATATCTAATTTAATTTTAAACTGTAATTGTTAATTGTTACCCTGTTACGACTCACTCACCATTTAAACTATAGATTATAACACTGACATTGCACTCAAGTTTTGATTGAACCAACCCAATTCCACCCCCTATTACTTGTAATCGAAACAAATTGTTTCAAACAATCTATCCTTATCCCTTACACTGTTCCCCTCTCCTAAATTTCAATATAACCGAGTAGGACAGACTTGATTTTTAATTTTCACTAACTCTTTTCCCATTAATTTATTTCCCCCTCTTGTCTCCTTGGTCATTTAATGTCCCTCCTAATTATTCATCAAACCCTTAATTTGGTTTAAAAATAATTTTTTAAAAAAATTAACTATTCCCTAGCTCCTTTTATATTTTAATTTTTAATTTTTAATTTTAATCATCTCTCTCTCACATTCCTCTATTTATTCTACCATGCTTTTAACTAATTCTACTTTAACCCTTTTTAAACCCCCAGAAACCATAACTGGTAACTACAATTTAATTTGCTCTTAGCTGCCTGAAATGTTAGAAGCTCACTCATTTGAATTCTATTTTTAGAATCAGCAATCTCTATATCCACATCCCGCTTCAGATTAATCCTACCCTCCAAAACCTACATCCTACCGCCCGCCCACACCCTCAACCTCCCTGTCAATTTAACTGCATCCTCATACCAACCCTTCCTCCTTTTCCTTTTCCCTTCTTTTTTATTTCCTCCCAACTCACAAAGCGGCTATTTAAACAATCCCGTACCTCATAAACCCTCCCCCTAACCCCAAATCTTTAACTATTTTGCCTTTTTTGTTTCATTTGATTTAAACCTTGAATGAGATATCATCTGCCTTATTTGGTCCTGGAAGTATATAAAAAAATAGCCAGTTTCTCTCTTTTCAATCCCTTTAAGTGCGTCTGGACGTACCTATATTTTGAGCACTTTCTCCACACTGCTCCCACGCAAAGAGTTTATCTTCACATTCTACAATTCACCGGATTTTTTTTCAACGGAAATTTACCACCCGGACAATTTGCATATCTTTTTCACGGAACTTTTCTTTTCATTCACTGCGTTTTTTTAACAAAAATTCTTTTAATAATAATTTTCATATTTTTCAAATATTTGAACTTTGTTTTTTTCGAAAGCCAACTTATTCATCTGTATTTCTCCTCTGATGATAAGATTTCGATCTTTGAAAAGCCTTGGCTTAAGGAAAGAATAATAAACACTAGTGTATTACTGAATACACCTTGCATTGAACAATTGAAATTTGAAATAAATTTGGACAATCGTCGCATATTTATCACTGTTTTTTTTCTTCTATCTCTCTCTCTCTCTCTCTCTCTCTATATATATATATATATATATATATATATATATAGGGAGAGAAAGAGAGAGAGAGAGAGAGGGGAGAGAGAGAGGGAGAAAGAGAGAAAGAGAGAAAGCGAGAGAGATGTATATTTATATATATATATAGGTCTAATCAGTCAACGGAAAATCATAAGCGTAAAAGTAGGAGAAAATATAATAATAGTGAATAGAATACTGAGAATGATAAAAATAAACTTGCAACTCACAATTTAATGTAGAATTTATTAGACAATTTTAGAAGCAAAGTAAAGTAAATCCCAATTTCAGTTTAAAAATTTTTTTTTTTATAGCATGTAGGAAATTTTCAAGAACCATTCCCTTCTTAAAGTCTTCTATGAAGTGTGAACAGCGCTCTTGAAAACAGCAAATTAAAATAAATATTATTAATATTTCACAAATCGGCCTGTCAAAATCATATGTGGGGGTGTTTATTGTCTGTTTAATTTCTAGTACATATGTACCAGGAAGGAAAAGAAAAGAAATAAGAAAAGAGGAGCGTTCTTTAGTTAAAACTGTCTGCTTGGTCTGTGTAGGTAGTGTTCTCTTTGGACGCCGACGGGTGGCCCGTCTCGCTTACATCCGGTATGCTCTTGACAGTTTTTACTGAAAAAAGAAGGAAAAGAAAATATGAATCGAATTATCAGCTGTGAGTAGAGTATTCGTCTAATAGGCAATATGTTTTAGGGGGGTGCATCTAAAATTGAAATTCTGTGATTAGCAAGCGTGTCTGTAAACATATAAATATACACACACAAACAACTACATCAGCATTACATATGCATATATATATATATATATATATATATATATATATATATATATATATATATATATATATATTATAATATAAAATGAAGTAATAAAATAAGGTGTCAATCAAATTTTATTAGAATTCAAAGTTCATGCAAAGCATCCTTAAGTCCTTAGCTCATGAGTTTTCAAAGATAATTCTTCTCTTCAGAGGACCATTACCGCAGTTATACTACTACAGGCAATAAAATTACGCTTTGAAAATATATAAAATTATATACACAAATACATAAAAATACATAACATCAAACATATCAATCCAAAAACATACTTTTGTTGAATCCATACAGTCCATCCAGGTCATACAAGTTGAGAAGCATAATCAGGAAGGACATTACTCCAAGATACAAACAGCAGTCCAAATACGTGAAATTGAAGGGGCCGGCAAAGTTATCCAGTCGCGAAATGTGTCCATATTCAATGTTAATGATAAATAAATCAATCAAAATAATACAAAAAGTCCAATCAAAGTTCCGAAATCGCGACATGTGCAACCCAAGTCAAATCCAAATTCGTTGTTTAATTAGAAAACCCGTTAAATCCGAATTGAGCAAAATAAGACTGAATCCCATCACATCTAGCCAGAAGAGCGAAAAATATATAAGTGATCTTCTCTCCCCTGCCATTCAACCAGACATGACAAATCCCTAACGAACAGAAGGCGATATTAAATTGTTTACATCTCAGAATGACTTTAACGGGTCTAACATTATGTCTGTGTTGCATCCTGTTTGACGGGTTCAAGAAAGACAGCAACATACAACCCCGCCATCCATCCCACCCAAATTAGGTCTTCCCTGTCTGGGTCAGTAAGCATATTCTATGTCAAAGGGGAAGGAGCTAAGAAGTTAAAAGAAAGAGAAAAGGGAGTTAGGAAAAATAGGTCAGGTCATGTGATCACGTACACATCCAAAAGTATTACTTAAAATCTAGCTTACAGTAAAAACCGACTTCACAAATCTAGCCCTATCAAGTAATTTAGAATATTTATGAATATTTATGAAATTAAAAATTACGAAGTTATTAAATTCCAATAATTTTATAGTTTAATTCAAGATTTAATTTTATCAGGCTAGAAATTATTAGTATATTTATGATTAACTTCTTAGCTCCTTCCCCTTTGACATAGAATATGCTTACTGACTGGTTCGAGTTTTGCATGTAGGTTGGGCAGAGTGCTAGCGGAATCGTTCACTATAAGTTGGCAGATTTGGAAGCGAAGTTTATTGCATGGGAATTTACCAAGATGGTTGTTAAATTTTGGTTTGGTGTAAGGTGATGTGAGGAGTGTTGATAGATTGGATGTTTGCCTTCTGGCATTGATTGGTGAGGCGTAAAACAGAGAGGCAATGTCTAGGTCAGTTTTTATATGTCGAAAATCTTTAATTATCACTTGTGAGAGCTTTTGTGTGTTATGATTAAAGTTAAATACCATTGGGATTCATTGTTTTAGCTTGTAGGTCAATCGTTTTTGCCGGTTGAGTTTAGCTGCCTGCTGTACTGGAGCAGATTCGTTTAACGCGTAGGCAGGAGCTGTATATAATTGATTTCTTGAGTTTGTTAATTGGTTTCTATTAAAATTGAAATACCTGTAGCGATTTGTGGGGTTGATGTACAGAGATGTGGTGATGCAGTCATAATTGACCTGTACCAGCACATTGAGGAAGGGTTTAGATGTATCCGAGCATTCAAATGTCAGTTTTATGGAATCGTAGCAGCTGTTTATGTAAGCATTTTAGAAAGACTTGTTTGCCATGTGCCCATATGAAAAATATATCGTCGATGTATCTGCAATAGTGTATTGTTTTCAAGTGCGTAGCTGGGGCCATTTTCGTGCGCATTGCAGTTCCTTGGATTTGTAGGAAGTGGCGAACTTGAAACTCGAAGTTATTATACGTCAACATGAATCTGATTATATCGCAGATGTCCTGCATATCTTTCTTGATAACATTCCTGTGGTGTAAGTGTATAGTGCGGAGATGTCCATAGTGACTAGTAGTGCATCGTTCGGTAATTCTTCGATTTGCTGTAAGTTGTTGATAACGTTTTTAGTGTCTTGATGTAGCTTGGGATAGTGGATTATAAGGGTTTGAGGATATTGTCTATGCGGCCTGAAATGTATTATGTTAGTGTGCCTATACCCAAAACAATTGGTCTACCTGAGAGTAAACTACCTAAGAACTGTGTTAACTGGTATATGTGGAAGTTGTTGTTTGAGGTGTAGCGAGTCTACTTCTGTTAGATCTCTTGTGGGTGAGTTTGTCGGAAATAAATTTAAGGAGTTTGTAGAGTTTAGGGAACGTGTAAAAACGGCCAGGTTTATTGTTCAGGCGAATAATAGCTTCAATGCGGATTTTATTATCGTGATAAAGTATGGTGGTGAGTAACCCGAGTTTCGACTGATGTACTGTAATCGGGCCATCGGGGAGTTCCTTGTACAAATTAGTATTGTTCAGTTGTGATTATATATATATATATATATATATATATATATATATATATATATTAGTAGTAAGTTTTTGAAAGGCTGTGGGCAATGCAATTCCGGGTAAGATGCAAGTTGAAAGGAAAGGAACAAAAACAATAACAATAAATCGAATACGATATAAGACTTACTATTTATTTTTCCTTTTTTTCCCTTTTTTTTTTCTTACATAACAGCAAGTAAGTCTTATATCGTATTCGATTTATTGTTATTGTTTTTGTTCCTTTCCTTTCAACTTGCATCTTACCCGGAATTGCATTGCCCACAGCCTTTCAAAAACTTACTACTACTATACCCAGCAATGCTTCAAGCAAACTACCATTCTCTACTAATATATATATATATATATATATATATATATATATATATATATATATATATATATATATATATATGATTTTGTTTTTTTGACGGGGTTGTTTATACGTCTGAGGAGACATAATTAAAGGGTCGAAGTAATCTATAATGTATACAACCTTAATGTGTGTATAGTTTTTTTCTTTTAATAATTCTGTTTTGCTCTGTTTAAAGGTACATTGAGATCTTTTATTCGGATTCCCAATGCAATATTGAAATCTACACACTATATATATATATATATATATATATATATATATATATATATATATATATATATATATATATATATGTATACGCAAGGTTCCGAAAACGTCTGTTTAACTTTCTCGTTTTTCTGAAATTATACCTTCCTACACTGGTGATAGCAAAAAGCTGGAAACCCCGTCTGTAGAAAAAATATTATAATATTTATTTGATGAATATATACATATACATATATATATATACATACACACACACACACACACACACACACACACACACACACACACACACACACACATATATATATATATATATATATATAATGCTAACTATAGTTTCGTACTTATTATATAATTTCCGCCAAAACCATCTATAATACGAACACATGATCTTTACCTGATTCACCTCATTCCCCTGAACATGGACCCAGATGGGTCTGAAAGTGCTTGGGACAGAAATGAAAACTATGGCAAAAAAACCCTACTATTCTGATTCGGACAATAGAAAGGATCTACGAAAGGATTTCCAGACATAAGTTGTCTGTTATATATATATATATATATATATATATATATATATATATATATATATATGTGTGTGTTTTGAGGTACAAAACTTATAAATGCATTTAAAAAGGATGCGCGGGTTTATATTTCCCGTTTGCTCTTTCTTTCGACGATATTATTGATTGAAAACTATCGATTTTCTCCTGACGAGATGATATGATTTCCGCGCATCCTTTTTAAATGCAAATATATATATATATATATATATATATATATATATATATATATATATATATATATATATATATATATATATATATATAATTAATGGTTTCATTTGGTAGAAAAATTCAACAGAGTGCTCCATTATTCAATAAAAAAGGCAATATAGTATTTATAACAAAACAAAAAATTAAATCAACATGGTAATTCAGGTTTCAAGCTGGGAAAATAAATTCTTTAGTTTTACTTATACCTATGAACCGCTGACCGGCTTTCTTAAGCCATATTTTTTCGTTTGGATCCGCTCTCCTGACTTCAAACATAAAGTTTTATTTTGATCTGAACTTCTGTAATATTATAAATCATATGAGGCCCTTTTTATTGAATAAATTGAGCACTTTATCGGATTTGTTTAACAAATCAAACCAAGAATTATATATATATATATATATATATATATATATATATATATATATATATATATATATATATATCAAGTTAATCCAACAAAAGATATAAGAGGCAACTAATATCTTTAATTAGTGAACATCCGAATGTTGGCGGGACTAGCAGGATTCAATGGAGAAGGCCTTCGACAGATGGTTAAGATGGCCTTCATCAATGGCTTCTCAGGCCATATTTCTATAGCTCTGCAGCAACTGCCTGGTGTAAATACCATGGAGGTGGCGGAGTTGATTACACAGGCTAGGGTGCTGGCCAGGCAAAAAGAGCGTGAGCAGGGAAGCATAGCTGTCGCTCAACGAAGCAAACTGCAGCAGGAGATTGTGAAGGACGAAGAGCCGAGAGGGCTGTGGCAGAGACCCAGGTTCGCTGGCAGATGCTACCGATGCCAAGGGCCGCATATGGCGAGGGAGTGCAGGAAGCCGAAGCCGGAAGACACGTGTTACCGCTGTGGGAAAGTCGGCCACATCAGCAGATTCTGTCCCCAGGAAAACGGACAGGGGGGGGGAGCCACTGCGCCGGTAGCTACCCCACTTATTTGATGAAGGCGCTACAGGGTACGTCGCCGCGAGTAGAGGTGACCCTGAATGGACGAAGTGCAAAGGCCCTTGTCGACACGGGCTGTACCTCAACACTTGTCACCAAAGACATGGTTGACACATGCAATGGGACCAGCAGCATTACGGCAGTTGACGGCAGAGAGGTGAAGTGCAATGGCACAAGTGTCGTTCGGTTGATGGTATGTGGGATGTCACTAACAATTCAGGCGATTGTTATTAACAAAATTGTCACCAGTGTCGATGTGGTGCTAGGGATGAGCGCAATTGCTCTACTAGAGGGTGTCACAGTACATAGGAACACCGTGAGATTTGGAGGACATCAAGGGGATGCATGTGTGCGATCCGAAAAAGGTGGCAGAGGAACAGGAACGGCCGAGTCAGACAAAAGTTGCATGATAGAGGACCACGATTTCTCTGCACACTTTAATGGTAAGAAATGGACAGTTAAGTGGGAATGGAAGGGAGAACCTCCCGTACTAAACAACAGAGTCGAATGCTACGAGCATACGTTGCGAGGAGGCGTAAGAATTGAATTTGAGAAGGAGGTGGACCGTTGGATCTCAGAGGGGATTTTAAGACCATGGATGGAGAAGGTGGAAGGCTTGCTGCCGTTAATGGCGGTTGTTCAGCCCACAAAGCAAAAGGTTCGGCCAGTACTGGACTTCAGGGAGCTGAACGCATACGTTGCGTGTCACACGGGAGGCGATGTGATGGACGTGTGCGGGGAGACCATGCGAGAGTGGAGGCAGATGCAGAAGGCTGCGGCGATTGTGGATTTAAAATCTGCATACATACAGATCCACATTTCGCAGGAATTCTGGAAGTACCAGCTGGTCGGATACAAAGGCCAAACATACTGCCTAACTAGGTTAGGTTTTGGCCTGAATTCTGCACCAAAGATCATGGCGGCGATCTTCAAAACGGTGCTAAGCAAGGAGGACGCAGTCAGAAGAGCCACCAGTTCCTACATAGATGACATCATGGTGGATGAGACGGTGGTAACTGCGAAGGACGTAGTAGAGCACCTCAACGGCTTTGGGCTAATCACGAAACGCCCGGAATCGTTGGAGGGGGAGCGGCGTTAGGGCTCCAACTAAGGAAGGACCAGACAGGAAGGTTAGTGTTCCGGAGGGGAAATGAAATCCCGGAGGTGTCTGAAAAACTGACCAGGCGGGAACTCTTCTCGATATGCGGAAGACTGGTGGGTAATTACCCGATTGCAGGATGGCTGCGGACTGCATGTAGTTACATCAAAAGTCGAGCTAGTGGAGTGAAGTGGGAGGATGGAGTTGATAAAGAGACTGTGGACATTATGAGAGAGATTATTGAAGACGTGAAGAGGGAGGATCTAGTGAGAGGTGTTTGGCACGTACACAAGAGTGCAGAAAGTGTTGTGTGGTGTGATACAAGCAGTATAGCAGTGGGGGTCACCTTGGAGATAGGTGGTGTCACTGCAGAAGATGCTGCTTGGTTGCGGAAGAAGGACGACGTGGCTCACATAAATGTGGCGGAACTGGATGCGGTTATGAAGGGCATCAACTTAGCCTTGAAATGGGGGCTACAGAATGTTGAGGTGAGGACCGACTCAGCCACTATGTTCTCTTGGGTCCAGTCCGAAGCAACAGGAGAAAGGAGGGTGAAGACGAAAGGCGCCGCCGAGATGCTCGTGAAGCGTCGATTGATGACGTTAAGGGAGCTGATTAGGGAATTTGATCTTCAACTCAGGATCAGTATCGTTCCCTCAGCGAAGAATAGAGCAGATGTGATGACGAGGTGAGGAAGACCTGGCTCAAGGCGCCGAATGAGTCGGCTGGTACAATATGTGGCTTGGCTGAAGGCACTCCGAAGGATTTGCATGACATGCACCATTTCGGAGTGGATAGAACCTTGTTCTTGGCCAGGAAGGTGGACCCCAGAATCACAAAGGAGGCCGTCAGGACAGTGGTTGAGAAATGCCACCGGTGTAAATCAGTCGACCCTGCGCCGAGTAGACACGAAGTTGGTGAGGTTCAGGTGGCAGAGAACTGGAGCAGGTTGGCGATAGACGTGACGCACTATCGACAGAGGCCGTACCTGTCAATGGTCGACTGTGGACCTGGAAGAGTGGCCATTTTGAGGGAGATCAAGGCGGTGAGATTGCAAAGGTCCTGGAAGAGGTGTTTTTGGAGAGGGGTCCAGTGACGGAAGTGCTAATGGACAATGGAACTGCCTTTCGCTCAGCAGCCCTGAAGAATGTGTTGGATAAGTGGGGAGTGCGGCGCTATTTCAGGGCTACATATAGACCAGGCGGAAACGGAATTGTGGAGCGGCATCACAGGACCATTAAGGCTGTAGCTGAAAGGGGCCAGATTTCACCGCCAGAAGCTGTCTTCTGGTATAATATGGCTCCAAAGACAGGGCAAAAAGTGGAGTCAGTGCCGCAGAGGGCAGTCTTCAAGTACGAGTGGCGGCATTCTCGAACTTCGCCCGTAACCATGGAGGAAGGGGAGAAGCAAGCGTCTGTGCGAGTGGGAGAGGAAGTGTGGATCAAACCGCCTGACGCTCGCTGTACCACACGCTGGGGGAGGGACATTGTGACAAGTGTCCAGTCCCCGAACAATGTACCCATCAACGGCATCCCTCGACACATCCTTGATGTGCGGCCGGCAGTGGTGTCATCAGAAGAAAGAGGTCAGCGACGTCGAGCCAAGTAGCGACGTTCACGAAGATGCTCCGCGGAGATCGCAGCGAGAGAGACGCCCGCCATGTTGGTCGAGCGACTATGTGATGGGCTAACTAGTGATGATCGTGTAGATCAAGGGGGCGTGTGGTTAACAAAGTATGACTTACCCCAGCCAGGAATGGATTCATAAATAAACAGAGCCTGAGTGAAATGGCTAGTTATAGCAAAGACCTCCCATTACTTCCTGATCTCTCTGGCAGAAGAGCTCACTGCTCATTTGCATGCTCATTTGCATGAGTGCGATGTCACTGGCAATAAAAGGGGGACTGTTTTGAAGGAAGTGGGCGACTATGAGTTGGTGGTTTGAGTTGGTGACTACGTTGGTGTGTGCGCTGGATGAAAGACTGTTCGGATAGATATCATTTGGCAGACCAAGACCGTGGTAACATTTTGTTGCGATAAGGAGTACGGACACGAGGAAATCAGGAGAAAGAAAAATATAATTACATTTTCAAAATATTTCAGTTAAATATATATATATATAAATGGAGACATATATATGTCTCCATTTATTAGAAAGTCACGGTGACATATTTACCAAGTGATGCAGATTAAAATCGGACACCTGTCCGACAGAAATAGAATGGATCTTTCCCAGATATATACTGGTTAGATGGTGGGGTGTTTATGATACTCACTGGCAGTATCACCCACTTCCACGCTCGCAGTTCCTATGCTTAGACAGGATTGAAACGACCAGAATTACACTCATCATGTGATGAAACGGATACATTAGGGAATACGGGGCAGGGCAGGGGTGAGAGTGGTTGACAGATGCATTTACCTCTTATGTTAAAAAGAATGGCCTACGAGCATAATCGTTTTATCGGTTTGCGATGAGTCATTTAATAGAGGTGGATTTAGCTACATGATCGCCACTCACGTTGTCTATGTTGATGTTGGGTTTGTTTGGCATGAAACAAACCCTAACCCTAACCCCGTCTGAAAGCACCTGACATGTTACTTCTCCTTTTTCATCGAAGACAGATACTTATTGGTGCGTGGAACGAAGATAGTACAATTGTTATTGATCTGATTTAATCATTCTATCTATCTATCTATCTATCTATCTATCTATCTATCTATCTATCTATCTATCTATCTATCTATCTAATGATCATTTAAATTCCAATAGCCAAAATTCAGTCTTTACCCAAATTATTTATATTTCTGCAATGCCAGAATTAATTATCGTTTTACACTTGTTTCACTACATGTAATATGCTACAATAAAACGCAATTACACACTGCTCTTCAGAAACCACAATAAAACATTTATAAAAATGTTATATGATGCAAAAAGTTCAGGGAATCACAGATATCAGACAAAACTCACGCGAGACCCCCTCCTGATAGCTGGATGACAAAATTACAATCAAACCTCGATTATTAATTTATCGTATTGCCCCATATGGGGAGCGACTTTCGTGGTCATCATCAATAAAATTATAACGAGAACCCAATAACTCAATTCTTTTTTAAAATATAAACCTGATGACGATGGCCGAATCAAGAACACTCGGACACATATTATCCTGGCTACCACCGGAAACCAGAAAGCTTGCTGGACGCATCGAAAAAATCACCCAAACATTCACCAAACGCGAAAATTCCGTGTATATATATATATATATATATATATATATATATATATATATATATATATATATGCATGGTCTTAGGAAAAATAAATCCCTTGCTTTGAACAACTGAAGATGTAATATGTTTTGTATTTTTTTACAACTTTTATCCTCATCCTATTACTTACTTATATATATATATATATATATATATATATATATATATATAGAGAGAGAGAGAGCGAGAGAGAGAGAGAGAGAGATAGAAGAAAAAACAGTGATAAATATGCGACGAATGTCCAGATTTATTTCAAATTTCAATTGTTCAATGCAAGGTGTATTCAGTAATAAATTAGTGTTTATTATTCTTTCCTTAAGCCAAGGCTTTTCAAAGATCGAGATTTTATCATCAGAGGAGAAATACAGATGGATAAGTTGGCTTTCGAAATAACCAAAGTTCAAATATTTTAAAAATAGGAAAAATGTTATTAAAAAAACGCAGTGAAAAAAAAAAAATATATATATAAAATAAAATATGAAACTAAAAGTATACTTTTAGTAGATAGAACCTATAGTGAAATGGTTTAAGCTCAATATACGAGATAGGGCAATTATACAGATGAATGAAACAAGAGGGATACATATGTACGAATGACAAATCTATTTCAACTTCGATTGTTTAATGCAAGGTGTACTCGGTGAAAACATGTTTATTATTCTTTCCAAGGCTTTTCAAAGATTAAAATCTTATCATCAGAGGAATTACATAGATGGATAAGTTGGCAGTAGAAAAGCCAAAATTAAAAAAAATATTAAGTAATGGAGAGTGAGAGTGTGCATGTAAAAAATATGAGGTATGTCCAGTTGGTGAATGTCCGTTGATAAGGAGTCCGGTGAAGGGAGATTTAAAGATGGAAAAAAGGGGCTTCATGAAGGCAGCGTTGAAAATGTTCAAAAATGAAGTAAATCCAATAGAAAGATATTTTGTTCAATCGTAGGTGGAACGCACTTATTCGGAAGTAATTTTAAGAATTCGGGCCATTTCAAAATACTTCCGTCGACCGAGAATGAGAGTAGTTTTTCAAAACTTGAGATTGAACTGTGTATATTTAACGCAGGCAAACAATTGTTGCAAGCAGACTAACGCTGTTCCCAATCTTAACTTCAGTTATACATTAAAGTTTCTTATTTAGTCATGAATTTAATATTTAATTAACTGGGAATTCTGTAAAGTCTTTATACATTAAACTCTAATAAACTAGCTTTTGTCCGAATTAATAACATATTAAACACGTAACTTCCAGATTTCCATTCATCTGAACCCTAATTTCCCAATTGGAACTCTTTTAAACTTTCTGAATTTTATATAAGTTCGTTTAAAATTCCGTTTTAATTACGGGACATCCCTTTCAGAAATATTTACTTACTGACCTGAATTCACATCTGTTTTTAACTTATGATAACCCCACCTCAACTACTACCGGTTTTCTTGCTTACTAGCAATAAGCAGTAACCAGTATTATAAAATTGAAAATAGAAGCCTTTATCAATGCAAGATTAATTTATTATTTAAAAAAAAAATTAATAAATTAATCTTGATAAAAAATTCTATTTTCAATTTTATAATACTGACCCAACCATGCTTTGAAATGAACGACCCATTTTCTTAAACTACGAGCATGTTAATGCTTTCTTCGTTCTACAACCAGAATTTGAATTCATAACCGCCAACGACATCGGCGCAGATACACCATAACAAGGACATTTTATCAAACAAACAAAAGGAAAACAGTTTGCTTATTTTTGTTTTTGTGTTTTTTGATGAAAAAAAATGAAACAAAAATGACGCAATACTGGTCAACTCTGATGATGGAATAATATTTCGAAATTAATAAGATTAAAGTAAAAAAAAATAGTCTTGCATTGATAAAGGCTTCTATTTTCAATTTTATAATATATATATATATATATATATATATATATATATATATATATATATATATATATATGGTGGCGGTCTATTCGATTTATGGCCACTTTTGGCGTATTGATGTGATATCAGTGTGAAGGTTTCCAGTGAGAGGCGCGGATGTGGCTCTTAAATCTTTCCAGACTTTTACAGACCATACCACAGATATGGCAGGTGTTGTGATGATCTGAGGTGATGCCATAAATTAAGCCACCTCTTGTCTGTGCTTGATTTTGCAAAACATGCACTCGTTAATGATTCAACAAATCTGCACGTGACATAGTTAACAAGTTGCACGCTTGGCATCTTAGGTGTTCCATGTTTTATTCCATGTGCTGGAGGTGTCACGTCTCGTCCCTTCCTCGCTACTCTCTTCTTCTACTAGTGTTTATTTTATGACCAAACGACGCATCAGCCTGTTCAATACCTCTATCTATCTCAGCATTCAACGCCCCATTCTTCGAAAAAACACTACCCATATACATAAAACGATCTAGCACAGACAATGTGTGGCCTTCAACAACTATATCTGGTTCCTGATACGGGCTGCCAGAGGCCTGGGCAAACATAGCCTTTGTCTTGCTCACGTTATTCGTAAACCTATGCTTCTACACGCCAATGCAAAGCGATCCATGATATCCTGCATATCATTCTGTGAGTGAGCAACGATTTCCACATCATTTGCATAGAGCAAATCTCGAACAACAGTGAAGCATGTCCTTGAGTTATACACCCGACCCGATGTACGAAATCGAAGATACACACCTTTGTCACAGTCAGTGAAAGCCAACGACAGAGTCAGAGCAAAATAGATGACAAACAAAGTAGGTGCAGGTATATCACCCTGTTTAACACCAATGTCAACTGCAACAGATTCAGAGAGACAACCATTGCAGTTGACACGTGATTGCATGTTGTCGTGCAGCTCACTTACCCAACACTTTCGACAACGCATTCCGATTAATAGTATCGAACGTTTTCTTCAGATCAACGTAGAGTTATAGGTAGAGAATACGACTAATTACAAAGCGATCAGGTTTCAAATCTCAGATCAGCTTGAAACACTCACTGGTCTAGCCACACTTTCAGCGAATGTTTCAAGCTAATCTGCGATTTGTTATCAGTTGGATTTTCTTACCCCTTACCTCTTACCTATGTAATGATATAAACTATCTTACCCTTCTCAGGTGATATAAACATTTTTTACTAATGTGTAACCACTTATCAAGGCCGGGTGGCAACTTGAAGATAAGGATTAAAACGATTGTCAGTTTGGCGATAACCGTCACCAGAAGAGGATTGAAATCAGATGGACAGAAGATTATTTTAGAGGAATTGATTTTCTAAAAGGACGGCTCAACAAGTATTTGTTTACATTAGACCTGAATACGCCATGTTGTAGTCGGGTTGGAAGCAGCCTTGTGGTTTCTACTTATAGGATGTTCTATGAAATAAACTTTGTTCATGGAAGTTCTGTCTGATTTTTGGGATAGAGAAGGAGAAAGGAATGTTCTTCATATGAATGCTTTTCTGGTGGATAAGGGATTGGAGTTCAGTCAGGCATGAACATAACGATACGGAAGATAGAGGCTATCAACATCTCTTCTATGCGAAAGCGGATGTAGGGATAAGAAACGATCATCCCCCATTAGATTTGGAAGTCAGTGTTTGTACTCTGTCAAGGTAAGAATAAGTGCCCCGAGCGACACCTCCCCATATATGATAGCAAAACTAAATCTTAGGACGTATCTGGCTCTTATACATGTAGAGGATTGCGTAAAAAATGAGGTACTTTCTGGAGCGGTAGAATGATCCGACCATTTTTCCTAGCAACAGATTGGATGTAAGTCTTCTATTTCAGGTGTGGGGGTGAAACTCAGTCTTAGAAGCTTATAATAAAATTGGCTCCTCGAAGGTCGAGGGTCATTTATTTCAACTAGGGAAAATGAGGATTCGAGCGTGTGTGGTGAAACGAGGGCGTTTGGTTTTATAGGCGTTAAAAGTAACTAGCACCCCCACTGTATCACGTGCTCCAAAGCGAGAAAGTTAAAAAGATCTTGATCATCAATACTCTTTGAAGTGCTGCCGTAAATAGTTGTGTCGTTAGCATAGATGTCAACGAATCATCTCATAGTATGATTTGAAAGATCATTTATGAAGATCAAGAATAGGTTTAGGTCCAGAATGGATCCTTCAAACACGCCTGCATTGATGCAGTGTGCCCCGAACTTCCGCAGATCAAAAGCTACTTTTATAGACCTATCAGAGAGAAAGGATTTTATGGTTGAGAGGACTTTTCCAGATATTCCATAGCTAACAAGCTTTTGAAGCAAAACTTTATGCTAAACCCATTCGAAGGCCTTTGATAAATCAAGACTTATCACCCTAGAGACGATGCCTCGTCGATAGATGTACTGATCTTATGCGATATCAGTCAGCACGTTGATCTTGCAGGACGAAATTCATATTACTTGTTAGTAAGTAGTTTGTTTTTGCTAAGGTTGTTCACAACTTCTTAGTTTATTATAGATTCGATCAACTTACTCATGACGCATAGGAGACTGATGTAGAGGGCCGATCTTCAATATGTTTGAATACTGGGCAGACCAACGAAGTATTCCAAGACTATGAACAACTTTGTAAGTATAGGATCTATTTCCGGTTGCAGTTTATTGAATACTATGAACGGAATGTAGTTGGTACCCGTTGCCTTGTTTGCATCGAGGTTCTTGATAAGTTTGGTTACATCCCGGACAGTCATTCGGGTGTTGCCTTGAATTTTTCTGGGGAAAAGTGGCCATGATCGCAAAAGGTGGAATTTGCTGCAAAGTTATTTGCGAAAATTGTGGAATTATCAAATCCTGAGGAGATCACCTCTGACCCATGGCTGGGATAGAAGCCTTAAATCTGATAAGACTCTATTTGTTATTCTCCAAAACTGATGGGAGTCAAGCCTCTGATCGGCTACTCTTGATTTAATGGATTGGCCATAAGACTCTTTAGCGTTTTCTATAACCCTTTTGCAATAGTTTTGAGTCCGTTTTAATAGAGGCTTTGTTTCAGAGCATCTATTTCTTTGAAAGAATGGTTAATATTGGCAATAGAGGGGGCACATCCAGTGGTGTACCATGGCTGGCCGTCTGGTCTTTGTTGAAATACTTTGAAGGGTATAAAGCTTTCAATAATAACGGATCAACCACTCAGATATATCGGATATTATGCAGGACACATGATTTTTAAAGATATATTTCAGATGGATTTCAATAAACTTTTGAATATCAATAAACTCTGTGGTGGTAAGATTTATAAGAGGACTTACTTAACTTTATTTTAATTTAAATTGAGATAATTGAGTGATCGTAGTGAGGAGATAATACAGTATATGTTTACGGTTCAGAGCACGTTGTCAGATAAAGAAGGCTTTCTCGCTGTCTAGCAGCGTCGGCTACGCGTGTGGGCTTGTCAATAATTTGAGTATTATTTGATGCAAGCGAACATTCGTGAAAGATCCTCTTTCATCATCAATCGGGTTTGAGTGGACTCGCCATTCAACATTGTGAATATTAAAGTCATCACAGACATGAATGCTGTCAGAGGGTTAACCGATAGTATCTTACCAATTTTGTCAATAATAGTAAATGGGGAAATCACGGTCCTCACTGGAAGTGTCCCTACCACATGGAAAATAACCCTAGATGTAGGCACAGATTCCATGATTATGGAGATCTTGTGATTCGGGTTTTTAGGTCATGTTTGAGTTACTTGTGATCGTGAAGGCATCTGTAGTAACTGACAGGCCAGTTTCGCACAAAATAAAAAAAAGGTCAGGTTTGGTCTCTTGTAAGTGGATTTCAATCTTTAGAAGATTGGAATGTTGACCCCTGATGTTGGAACGTAGACCCTTAATGTTAGAACGTAGACCCCAAATGTTGAAACGTAGATTCCTAATGTTTAAACATAGTCTATCAATGTTGAAACGTAGGCCCCTAATGTTGGAACGTAAATCCTTAATGTTGGAACGTAGACCTCTAATGTTGGAACGTAGAGCTCTAATGTTGGAATGTAGCCTCCTAATATTGGAACGTAGACCCCTAATGTTTGAACGTAGACCCTTAATGTTGGAACGTAGATCCTTAATGTTAGAACGCAAACCCTTAATATTGGAACTTAGACCACAAATATTGAGACGTAGACCCCTAATGTTGGAAAGTAGTGATCTATGTTAGAAGTTGGGGTCATGGATTTACGTTTATGTTTCTTTATGACTTATCATGTTGGATTGAAGTCAGCACAAAGCGACTAATTAAAATATAGGTTATCTTTGAGGCCATTAAAGAAAATTACGCCATACAGATTCCAATAATATGGAATCGAGAGACCCCACCGGAAACTACTACATGGGGCTGAATCCATTCACTAAATGACAATATAGACGCTCCGGTATTATCCACCTGCTGATACGGTCGCTTCTTGAGGTTTACTCCAAAGTTTTGTGCCCTTGGAGTATCAAGCGGATAACGTCAGCCCAGGTAAAACGTTTACCTTCAACATCCTTATTTGTGACATGGCAACAAAAATATATATTACCTTCAACATCCTTATTTGTGACATGGCAACAAAAATATATATAGAAAATTACTCAAGTCGTCTCTAAATACCGCTCACACTAAACAACTGGCGTCGTAGGGAACAGCATTTTCTCCCCCCTTTGTCTGAAACGTCGCTCATAGAGAATAAAGAGTGAGGGATAAAATAGTGGAAGGGAGAGTTACATGGCTGTTGAAGGGCAATCCACAGTGCATTTTCTACTCTATTAAAATTAAAACGAAATGAGATAAAAGAAAAACTAAAAGAGATTCCCAGTTTTCAAGATGAAACAATGACTGAGAAATAACAGATGACCTTATGAAATCTAATCCATTAGCGCCCATGTTTTTTAAGGGTCCAGAAAGATAATTAATAATACTTCAGTAACATCGGTATTTCTTTTAAAGTCATAAAAATTAGGATGTCTTTCAAATATTACATCTAGTGTCTGGTGTATATTGGCAACACTTATGTCTCAGTTTTAAGTATACTGTAAAAATCTAGAGTGGAAGGATACAATCAGTTTCATATATCGCGAAGGTATCTGTAGTAACTGACAGGCGAGTTTCGCAAAAAACAGGTCAGGTTTGTTCTCTTGTAAGTGGATTTCAATTTTTTGGTAAGTAGTCCTTACCGGTTAAACGTCAGGTCCACATTCTTCCATCGACTTACATCGTAGACTTGAGGGTCAATGAAGGAAGTAAGATCAGCCTTGACTGTGTTTAATCAAGTCTTCAGCTGCCCACCATGACGACGGCGCCAATGCTGAAAGGGTTGGGGATTGAGAACTTTCCTGAGCATAGTTTCGTCAGGACGTCTGCAACGTCCCCAAACCATCGCAGGCGGTTTCGTTTCAAAACCCGTTCAATAGATCGAATGTTGCACCACGAATAGATGACAGCATTAGAAACTCGGTCCAGCAGGGTAAGTCGCAGGATCCCCCACAGACACCAGCGGGCAATAACATTTATCCGACGAATATTCACAGCTCGGAGTTATACCAAAGATTTAAAAATCATACTTGATGTTACCTTGCTAAGTACTCAGCATTATAATGGAGCAATCGTGGGGAATTAGTGGAACCTTCCGCTACAACTAGGTGTAGAGGTTAATGAAAAGGCAGCCTTTGGGTCACCCTCGACTATGGTCGACCACTTTATATTTTTTAGTCTTTATTACCAACCCACAGTTATATATAGTATCAATTTAGTCTTTATAAGAAACCCACAATTATATATGGTATAAATGTAGTCCTTATAACGAACCCACAATTATATATAGTATAAATGTCGTCTTTATAACTAATCCACAGTTATATATAGTATAAATGTAGTCCTTATAAGAACCCTACAATTATATAAAGTATAAATGTAGTATTTATAACTAACCCACAATTATATATAGTATAAATGTAGTCCTTATAAGAACCCCACAATTATATATTATATAAATGTAGTCCTTACAACCAACCCACAATTATATATAATATAAATGTAGTCCTTACAACCAACCCACAATTATATATAGTATAAATGTAGTCCTTATAACAGACCCACAATTGTATATGGTATAAATGTAGTCCTTACAACCAACCCACAATTATATATGGTATAAATGTAGTCCTTATAACAGACCCACAATTGTATATGGTATAAATGTAGTCTTTATAACTAACCCATAGTTATATATAGTATAAATGTAGTCATTATAAGAACCCCACAATTATATATAGTATAAATGTAGTCTTTATAACTAACCCACAATTATATATAGTATAAATGTAGTCTATATAACTAACGTACAATTATATATAATATAAATGTAGTCCTTATAACGAACCCACAATTATATATAATATAAACGTAGTCCTTATAACGAACCCACAATTATATATAATATAAATGTAGTCCTTACAACCAACCCACAATTATATATAATATAAATGTAGTCCTTATAACCTACCCACAATTATTTATAATATAAATGTAGTCCTTATAACGAACCCACAATTATTTATAATATAAATGTAGTCCTTATAACGAACCCACAATTATATATAATATAAATGTAGTCTTTATAACTAACCCACAATTATATATAGTATAAATGTAGTCTATATAACTAACGAACAATTATATATAATATAAATGTAGTCCTTATAACGAACCCACAATTATATATAGTATAAATGTAGTCCTTATAACGAACCCACAATTATATATAATATAAATGTAGTCCTTACAACCAACCCACAATTATATATAATATAAATGTAGTCCTTATAACCTACTCACAATTATATATAATATAAATGTAGTCCTTATAACGAACCCACAATTATTTATAATATAAATGTAGTCCTTATAACGAACCCACAATTATTTATAATATAAATGTAGTCTTTATAACTAACCCACAATTATATATAATATAAATGCAGTCCTTATAACCAACCCACAATTATATATAATATAAATGTAGTCTTTACAACCAACCCACAATTATATATAGTATAATTGTAGTCCTTATAACGAACCCACAATTATATATAATATAAATGTAGTCCTTATAAGGAACCCACAATTATATATAATATAAATGTAGTCATTATAACCTACCCACAATTATTTATAATATAAATGTGGTCTTTATAACAACCAACAATTTTTTGTATAGGTTTTCTGTATAGCTTTCAACCTCAATAAATACCCATATACTTATTTACCAGCAATGCTTCAAGCAAACTATCATTAACTTATGTACACCCCCCCACACACACACAGATATAAACAAGTAAAAGATGAGAATAAAGATCTCACTAAATGCAATATCTATTAAGTCATCAGTTGTTCAAAACAAGGGGTTTCAAATAAAAGAAATAGTCCTTAAGCCATGGCTACAAACTCTTATGGCGACTTTAACGGTGAACTTTTTCTTTTTACATTGTATATTTTTATTTTATATTATCTTTATTTTTTAATCTTTTCAAACTATAACTTTTGGTAATTTCCCTTTACAAACTTATCTGTTAGCTCTGACGCTGTGTTATCATTCTGTGAAAAGTTATGGCTTAAGGAAGGAATGATAACATTTATTATATGAAACCTCTTGTTTTGAACAACTGATGACTAAATAGATATTGTATTTTATTCATACAATCTTTATGCGCATCTTTTACTTGTTTA
>OY744532.1:52665874-52760874 GCA_963556195.1 Sepiola atlantica | reverse complement strand
AGCTTTATAAATGTTTTTATGGCATATTTTGTCAGTCTAAACAATACAAATGACTATAGTCATGAAGAAAAATGTAGCAAAATATTATGAAATTAATTTTAGAAGCAGCTTTATAAATGTTTTTATGGCATATTTTGTCAGTCTAAACAATACAAATGACTATAGTCATGAAGAAAAATGTAGCAAAATATTATGAAATTAATTTTAGAAGCAGCTTTATAAATGTTTTTATGGCATATTTTGTCAGTCTAAACAATACAAATGACTATAGCCATGAAGAAAAATGTAGCAAAATATTATGAAATTAATTTTAGAAGCAGCTTTATAAATGTTTTTATGGCATATTTTGTCAGTCTAAACAATACAAATGACTATAGTCATGAAGAAAAATGTAGCAAAATATTATGAAATTAATTTTAGAAGCAGCTTTATAAATGTTTTTATGGCATATTTTGTCAGTCTAAACAATACAAATGACTATAGTCATGAAGAAAAATGTAGCAAAATTTTATGAAATTAATTTTAGACACAGCTTTATAAATGTTTTTATGGCATATTTTGTCAGTCTAAACAATACAAATGACTATAGTCATGAAGAAAAATGTAGCAAAATATTATGAAATTAATTTTAGAAGCAGCTTTATAAATGTTTTTATGGCATATTTTGTCAGTCTAAACAATACAAATGACTATAGTCATGAAGAAAAATGTAGCAAAATTTTATGAAATTAATTTTAGACACAGCTTTATAAATGTTTTTATGGCATATTTTGTCAGTCTAAACAATACAAATGACTATAGTCATGAAGAAAAATGTAGCAAAATATTATGAAATTAATTTTAGAAGCAGCTTTATAAATGTTTTTATGGCATATTTTGTCAGTCTAAACAATACAAATGACTATAGCCATGAAGAAAAATGTAGCAAAATATTATGAAATTAATTTTAGAAGCAGCTTTATAAATGTTTTTATGGCATATTTTGTCAGTCTAAACAATACAAATGACTATAGTCATGAAGAAAAATGTAGCAAAATATTATGAAATTAATTTTAGACACAGCTTTATAAATGTTTTTATGGCATATTTTGTCAGTCTAAACAATACAAATGACTATAGTCATGAAGAAAAATGTAGCAAAATATTATGAAATTAATTTTAGAAGCAGCTTTATAAATGTTTTTATGGCATATTTTGTCAGTCTAAACAATACAAATGACTATAGCCATGAAGAAAAATGTAGCAAAATATTATGAAATTAATTTTAGACACAGCTTTATAAATGTTTTTATGGCATATTTTGTCAGTCTAAACAATACAAATGACTATAGTCATGAAGAAAAATGTAGCAAAATATTATGAAATTAATTTTAGAAGCAGCTTTATAAATGTTTTTATGGCATATTTTGTCAGTCTAAACAATACAAATGACTATAGCCATGAAGAAAAATGTAGCAAAATATTATGAAATTAATTTTAGACACAGCTTTATAAATGTTTTTATGGCATATTTTGTCAGTCTAAACAATACAAATGACTATAGTCATGAAGAAAAATGTAGCAAAATATTATGAAATTAATTTTAGACACAGCTTTATAAATGTTTTTATGGCATATTTTGTCAGTCTAAACAATACAAATGACTATAGTCATGAAGAAAAATGTAGCAAAATATTATGAAATTAATTTTAGAAGCAGCTTTATAAATGTTTTTATGGCATATTTTGTCAGTCTAAACAATACAAATGACTATAGCCATGAAGAAAAATGTAGCAAAATATTATGAAATTAATTTTAGACACAGCTTTATAAATGTTTTTATGGCATATTTTGTCAGTCTAAACAATACAAATGACTATAGTCATGAAGAAAAATGTAGCAAAATATTATGAAATTAATTTTAGACACAGCTTTATAAATGTTTTTATGGCATATTTTGTCAGTCTAAACAATACAAATGACTATAGTCATGAAGAAAAATGTAGCAAAATATTATGAAATTAATTTTAGAAGCAGCTTTATAAATGTTTTTATGGCATATTTTGTCAGTCTAAACAATACAAATGACTATAGCCATGAAGAAAAATGTAGCAAAATATTATGAAATTAATTTTAGACACAGCTTTATAAATGTTTTTATGGCATATTTTGTCAGTCTAAACAATACAAATGACTATAGTCATGAAGAAAAATGTAGCAAAATTTTATGAAATTAATTTTAGAAGCAGCTTTATAAATGTTTTCCAATAAAGATTAACACTTATGTGAAAAGCGCACCAATTAAGGCTGCCAATTTAAGCTAGATTAATGTAAGTTGGCACTTTACATATATGGGATATGGTTTGTTACTCAGCTACGCGTAAGTCGTTTACATATATGGGATATGGTTTGTTACTCAGCTACGCGTAAGTCGTTTACATATATGGGATATGGTTTGTTACTCAGCTACGCGTAAGTCGTTTACATATGTGGGATATGGTTTGTTACTCAGCTACGCGTAAGTCGTTTACATATATGGGATATGGTTTGTTACTCAGCTACGCGTAAGTCGTTTACATATATGGGATATGGTTTGTTACTCAGCTACGCGTAAGTCGTTTACATATATGGGATATGGTTTGTTACTCAGCTACGCGTAAGTCGTTTACATATATGGGATATGGTTTGTTACTCAGCTATGCGTAAGTCTGAAGTGCTTCTGCAAAGCACATTGTTCATGAAAAAGTGAACTTTTGGTTGCTACCTATCTTAAAAAATAACTCACTAATTTTTGTTTATGCTGTATGTGTCTGACTAAATCATTGACTTGAGCACCACTATTTCAAATCTAAACACATCTACTGACTTCAGATAGCTTCATTGAAGTTTATCTAAAGGACCCAGAATTTGCGTTCAGTTCCACCCTGACGCTCTTCATTCTCTCAAACAACCTATGTACTGTTGGAATACAAATTCCAATACTAGAAAAGCATATAAAAGCACTAAAAACCGATCTATAAAAAGTAAATGAAAGTATATTGCTATCTAAACAATATGACATCCGAACAATATGGAAAATAAAAGCATCTCGCTTGTCAAACAGTTTATAACTAACAAAGAATCTGATTGGTTAACTAGCTAGCCGTGTATATAAAACACCCGGCAAAACTAACTCCATGCATTTTAGTCTGAAGATCCCCCCCCCCGGGAATGAAACGCGGGATGATCTGTGTAGCTTAATTGCCATAAATATATTTTCATAACTTACTATCTAGCTCTACTTATGTATCAAGCACTGTTGAAGTAAATACTGAAAATTAATACATAAAAAATGATATCTCATTATAACATTTTATAAACTGCCTTAAATTAATTATATATATATATATATATATATATATATATATATATATATATAATCAATTTAAAATATCTTAATGAAACTAACTTAAAACCAATATTTTTTTGAAGTAAAGTTTTATAAATGAAATTATATAAACATTTGAACAGACTATGCAAATTAACTGGCGTTTCTGTGTGTCTACTAAACAGCCCCGTGGACTGCGCTAGCACATAAACACGAGTTCATTTGCGAAGTTAAATTTGGAGGCAATGATAATACACTTTGGTAGAAAACACCGTTGAATACGAGACAAGGTAAACAGTTCAAGTGACAATATTAAAGAATTCAATAATTTTCAGTTTAATTTTATAATTTGTAATTTGTCAAAGCAAGATGGTATGACCATCTTGATTTGACATATTTGTCATATTTTTATAATTTCTTTCTCAAAAGGAGGTTTACCTCGAAATTTAAAGATTATTTAAATAAATCAGCAGGGATATATATATATATATATATATATATATATATATATATATATATATATATATATATACACATATATATATATATATATATATATATATATATATATGTATGTATGTGTGTGTATATGTATATATGTGAATGTAGTTGCGTGTTATGAGTACGTATGAATGTGTATATTTGTATATGTATATATGTATATATATGTGGTATACGTATTTCATGCGTATAGCAAAGTGCATGAAGATATAAGTAATTGATATGTATGTATATATGCATATATGTGTATATGTGTGTATATGTATGCATAATTATGTAGATACGTAGATATGTGTTTACACACGTACAGTGTGTATGTATAAACCGTGTGTATAGTGAACTAGTTCGATGACTGATAGAATATTGGATAGAAATATTGACCAGTATATTTATAATATATTATATTGTACAAATCGTTAGAAAAAAAGGATTGTATCAATTATGAATCTCTCTCTCTCTCTCTCTCTCTCTCTCTCTCTCTCTCTCTATATATATATATATATATATATATATATATATATGTATATATATAATGTATATGTGTGTATAATGTATATATGTGTGTATTGGTATATGTATGTACATGTATGTATGTGGATTTATATAAATATATGTATATGTAGAGGTGTAACTATGTAGATATAGATATTTATTTATATATATATATATATATATATATATGTTTGTGAATGTATGTAGAGAGATGTGTGGGCATGTATATGTATGTATATAGTTAGTTTTTTTATATATAAGTCAGCTTCGGAATAACTTAAGTTTGACAGAAAGAAACATCTCAAGTGGTAATACATGGAGAAATATAAATGGGATCGTAAACGCTAGATAAACCAAATAATAGAAGCCAAAAGAAGGGTCAAGTGGGTAAAAATGTAATTTGATACGAGGCTTGACCGTTGAATTATGAACCCATCCCACCTAGAGAAATATACTGAATAAGTGAAGTTCGCAGTCTCTCATTTGAATTTCTTTTTCGATCTGAAGAAGTTGATTTTCTATTGGAGAAGACATCCAAAATATGTATGCACATATGGAACTAATGATGTTTGTATAAAAAAAATTATACTGTGTAAATATACATATATATATATGTATATATATATATATAGTATTTTAGTCTATCTATCTATCTATTTATCTATCTCTATATATAATTAAAATTAACAGTGAAAATACTGTGTAGCTTAATTGCCATAAATATATTTTCATAACATATCACTTAGCTTTACTCACGCATTAAGCACTGTTGAGTTAAATACTGGACTTTTATACATAATATATTATATCTCCTAATAATATTATATATGGATACATTGAATAATAATTATATATATATGTGTGTGTGCGTGTTTTTTAATTATATACGTACATAAAAGTAATCCATGGACACGTGTTTCTGGCTCACAACCGTCATCAGCATGGCTAACTTAGACAAGCATAACATCTTCCATATTGATGTCTATAAATTTTCTTTCATTACCACCCAGCAAAACGTAATGTCCCCTCTAAGAAACTGAATATGCAGCGCTACAACAGTCTCAAATGGGACTTCAGTGAATCAGAACTTAATTCCATGGTACTGGATGTAGCAGCACTTATAACAAATAACATCAGCCCCCTTCATAACCCTATAACAGTTCCGACCAGTAACAAAAAACTACAAAACCCAAATATTTCTAGGCAAGTAAGATCGGCAAATGGTGACACTCCAGAACTGCCCCCTTGTATAGACCCTCTACATCTGCAAGCTACAGATGGATTAACAATATCCCCAACAACAGTCCCAACACAAACACACCTCCCAATACCAGCACATCCACATAACAATTCAAAAACACACCCTAAACAAAATCCCAAAGCCAAACAAAAGCCTACGGAAACTCTCACACCACAAAACTCCACCTGCATTATCCTCAGCACTCAGCCCACCTCCACCACATCCATCTCCACCCTTTGAGCCAGATGAGGAACAATTGGCAGTTCAGGAGGACCTCAGTAACATCATTGAGGAGGTCAAGTCCATGGGACTAGAGAACCGACCACAACTGTCAAAAGTAAAACCCTACAGAACCACCAAAGTCCTCATCACAAAAGTCAACACTGCACTGCAGAGACTGGTGCCAGATGCAGTGTCGCTCACGGAACTCAACCAGATCACATATGCAGCTGGGCTTTATATCGATAGGATAACATTCCCTCAAAAGAACGTTAAAAAGCGATTTAATCCCAGAGCTTCTAAAACTACACCTGCATGGACGCTCAAGCTGCAAAAAAAATTAAACCTCTATCGGAAAGAGATAAATAAAACAGTTCCTCGCAACTCCCACAACAGAAAGGAGATTGAAAAACACCATCAGCAGACTCCATGCAAAGTACCACACAACCAGCAGTGAGGAACTAAACAACGTTGTAAGGGAGCTGGAAGGCAAGATACCAGCACTTGCTAAAAGAATAAAAACCGAGGAAAGTAAGAAGGCGGCACAGTCACAGAACAAGCAGTTTGAAGCAAATCCTAGAGTGTTCTATAGAACTCTAATAAGAGATACCATTACTGTAGAAAAAACACCTGAAGAACAAGACCTGGAGAACTACTGGCGACCCCTGTTTGAGTGTGAGGGAATATACAACCAGGAGGCCCAGTGGATTGGAGACATACAGAGGCTAAATGAGACCAAGCCCACAATGCCGGAGCTAATGATTACAACAGAAGCGACTAAAAAAAACTAGCTCTGTTTGCTAACCACAAAAAACTTGGAATTGACAATGTTTCCAATTTTTGGTTGAAGCAGTTGACTGCACTCCATGACCACTACAGTAAATGCTTCAACAGACTACTGAGGGGTGAAGAGGCCACACAGTGCCCAAATAAATACAGACCCATATGCTGTCTCAGTACCACCTACAAGCTCTTTACTGGACTGGTAGCCGATAACATCTACGACCACCTCTCCTCTGGAAACTACCTAGAAGATCAACAAGCTGGCTGTAGGAAAAAATGCTTTGGTACCAAGGACCAGTTATTGATTGACAAAACAATTTTAGAGGATTGTAGGAAGCGGTATAGAAACCTGAGCATGGCATGGATTGATTATCAGAAGGCCTATGACAGCGTGCCCCACTCATGGCTACTACGGTGCCTTAACCTGTATAATATCAACCCAGTAATTAAAAAAACAATGACAGCCCACATAAAAATGTGGCAAACCAACATCTCACTAAGCCACAGCCAAGGAAAGATTACCATCCCTAACATAAATATCAGAAGGGGAATCTTCCAAGGTTACAGCCTATCCCCGTTGCTCTTCTGCATGGCAATATACCCACTTAGTAAGATTCTCAACAACAGGGGAGAGGCCTACAACCTTGGTCAGGGACGCCTGAGAGATCCATCCAAGAGAATCAACCACCTTCTCTTCATGGATGACCTTGAGCTGTATGCAAGCTCTGACACTGAATTACAGCAGCTCCTGCAGGTTGTGCACACCTTTTCCAAAGACATCAGAATGATATTTGGCTTGGATAAATGCGCCAAGTGCTCTTTCAGGGCTGGGAAAAGGACTCAGACAGATAATATACAGCTAGATGAGGAAAATGAGATACGAGATCTCGAAGAGAAGGAGTCCTATAAATACCTTGGCATTGAGGAAAATGACACCATCCAACATGCCAGGATGAGAGAGAAAATTGGCAGAGAGTATGTACGCCGTGTGAGAAAGATCTGAAAAACTCAGCTTACAAATAAAAATAAAATAACTGCCATTAACCAACTTGCTATGCCAGTAATTACGTACAGCTTTGGCATCAACAGGCTAGATTTAAAGACACGAAAAATGTTAACCCTCCATAGGGTCATCTATAGAAATCAGTGTTTGCCCAGAAGAGAGAGGATTGGGGCTATCAGAGATAAACCACCAGCATAGAGCCACTATTGTCAGCATTGGCCAGTACCTAAGAAGCTCCTTAAACTCTAGCCTAGCAATGGTATGTGAACACCAAGAGTCAAGAGCCAGCAAAACAAATTCCATCACAAAGTTGGCCAAGCATTTTGGACAAGGCTGTCATATAGATGAGGCAGAAACACCAAACAATCCTGCCACAGAGATAGCTCAAATGAGCCGCAAGAGATACACCCAGACTTTTAAGAACAGGTGCATTGATGAGTGGTCAGGACAGAAACGTGCCACATACTTCCTCGATGAACTATCCAAGGACTATATTGATAAGGAAGGGTTCTTGGACTGGCTAAGAAGGGGAGCCCTCCACTACGACCAGGAGAGGCTTATAATGGCCGCACAAGACCAAGGCCTGATGACAAATGTGTTTAAAAAGATGGCTGGCCAACAAGTGCAGGTTTTGCCACCTGATATCGAGTTGCAAAATCATGTTGGTAGATGGCTCCTATACAGCACGACATAATGGAGTGTGCAGGTACCTCCACTGGACCATCTGTAAGAAACTGAATATCAGATGTAGCAGCAGGCACTGGACACATCTACTTGAGAGAACTGTGGAGAATGAGACATAGACCATCCATTATGACCATGAAATCCCCACAGCTACCTATCTGGAAAACGCAGCTGTCAAACCTGACATTGTAATATTGAACATGAGAGAGAGAGAGAGAGAGTAGCAACTTTGGTTGAGGTCAGTGTCCCTAATGGTGGGGGGCCTAAATAGAGCTGAAAGAGAGAAAATAACAAAATATCAAGGTCTAATGTATAATATGAAAAGATACTGGAACCTCAAAGAGATCTCTATCATTCCAGTTATCATAGGAGCCACTGGACTCATGAAGAAGAACTTGAAAAAGTATTCAGCAAGTATACCTGGTGAACCAAGTGGAAGAGAAATCCAAACAACCGCACTCAAGTGGACAGCCAGAATCCTGAAAAGAGCTCTCGGTTGGAGTCTGTAAATAGCGGGTGATCGTATGGCATTTGGAAGAATGCCCGTCCCCAGCAAATGAATGAAAATAAAAATTAAAAAAAAGATGTCTATACTCTGACTATGACGCCTTGCCTGGAAATATGTACGGTTTCTATCAGCTAAATATTTAATTATTCGATGTAATTGTTTTTACTGGTGATGGTAGCGTTTCTTCTTTCTCATTTTCCTCATTGTTCACTTCCTAAGTGATACGGATTAATGCAGAAGATTGCATTATTAGTCGACTTTAACTTTATTGGACGTAGTTTTCGTTTATATACACATTTTTAATAATTTTATACGTACATAAAAGTAATCCATTAGATCGCGTTCCTGGCTCATATCAAATACATTAAATATATATATATATATATATATATATATATATATATATATATATATATATATATATATATATATGGAAAATTAAAAAGAAAAGCCAAAAACTATATTATTTATGTATTCATCAACGTTTCGTCTTTATTGTAATACTTCCCTCATGGTGAAGAAAAATGAAGAAAAACATCATACAAGCATCAATTTGATTTGCCTGAAAGCGGCGAGCTTCAGTTGGTTTGTGCGTAAAAGAACACATCAAAGAAGTGAGAAGTCAACAAGGTTGCATGTCTGCAGCAGCAGTCTATAGACTTTTCAGATGGTACGGAAAATCGCAGCAGAGTCTCAATTAATTACCATTAGCAAAACCTAGGGCCCATGGGATTTTTATAAAAATATTTTTTAATTTTTAATCTTAAGTTTTTAATTTTTATCCACCTTTTTTTGGACTTTATTAAACTATTTAATCTTACATATCTTTCTCTAACACACAATTTAGAGGATACAAATTTAACCCTTCAAAGCAAATTACCTATCCTATCGTGGTTTATGCGAAATCCTCTATTTCCTGTACCAAGAGACAACAAAGCTGAAGATGGTAGGGGGTTAACGCCTTCTGAGCTTGAAACCAAAGGTACTGATATTGTACTGATTTTGTGTACCGAATATATATATATATATATATATATATATATATATATATATATATATGAATTGGAAGAAAACGTTTTTTGAATTGTATTATAGAATTTTGAAAAAAATAAGGAACTTTTTAATAAATATATATATACATATATTTATTAAATGAATACACTCATTTTTCATAAATATATGTGTCTAAGACTTTAAAATGAGCGTCTGTACTGATGAGATATTACATGCGAAGGTGGCTACGTGCAATGCATATAACAACATTTAAAAAGGTGTTTGCTAACGGCTTATAATTTATTAATGCTAATAACTATGCGAGGGACTCTTTGTTATTAGTTTAGTAATTAAATTTATTAATTGTCGGATGTCTACTTTTAATGTAAAGGACTTCAAGGATGTTTAATATTTTTATGTGGGTATCGTGGTGTATTATTGTTGTGTTGTTAAGTAAAATGGGTCTATATTGAGAAAGGAGAATTCATGTTTTTTACGTGCTGGCAAATTGAGCTGGTGTCGGAGAGATTCATGCTAAGTCTACGTATTGTTGCAGTAAAACCGATGTAACAATTGGTTTGTTTTATTTTTGTTGGAGATGTGTTATAAGAAAGGCCATGTACACTGATGTATAACATTGTGTTTTTATTGTGCTTTGCGCCTTAAAAGAGTTATTGTTAACTACAAGGTTTAATGTTTATATAATTTGAAATAACGAATCGTACTTTATTACAGTAAATGGCAGATAGCTACATAGTGCTTAGCGTAGTAATTCATCAAACATAAATATATATATATATATATATATATATATATATATATATATATATATATATATATATATATATACATATATATTGTGTGTGTGTATTTAGGTAGCATTCTTCTTATTAAAACAAACATTGTTAAACATAAATGAATTTTCTTGTTTAATTATACCTTATTTTATTTTGTATTTTTCTAATAATCTTTTATGTGTCAATGTATCTTCCCCCTCCTCTGATTTAAGATAAATCTTAGTTATTAACACGAAAATAATACATTCTGAAACCTATTTAAAATAAAATAAAAACTACTCGAAGCTATCTTTATAAAAAACACAGTAACCTACAGTAAACCAGTAACAACATTTTAAAATCTAATACAATTCAGATGTGATGCTAATTCTTTCAATTGTTAACGTCTCTCCTGGAACTGCACTAGTTTATTCTTTTGACCTCCAAATGACTTCACATTCGCATTCTCAGTTGTTTTTTGAAATTCTCTTCTTTTCTTCAGCTTTATTATTCATGAGCTTTTGTCACCTGAAGATGATTCGACGAAGAATCGAAAACGTTTGTGATACATATGGAACATACCTTATTTATTTTCCTTTGACACAAAAAAGATCATCAGAAAAATACAAAAATATAAAGGTATAGCTCAGTAGAAATAATTTTATTATGTTTAAAAATGTTTATATATATATATATATATATATATATATATATATATATATATATATATATATAGTAAGCAATGAAAATATATATGGCAATCAAGCTACACAGAGGCTCCCGCGTTTCATCCCCGGGGGGAATCGTCAGGCTAAATGCATGGAGTTATTTTTGTCAGGTGTTTTTATATACATGGCTTGCTAGTTAACCAATCAGATTCTTTGTTGTTCCCTCAGCCAATCGTTGGGCTTCCCGCGAACAAAGGCTTTGTTGGTGACGCTCCTACACCTATCCTATTTTTTGTTAACAATGGATTTTCCTATATCCTGTTTCCTTTGTTGTGTCAATACAGTGGGCGAATTTATTTTACCACGTAGTTTCTTGTATTTCTATTTTAGGTTTTAAATTTTAACTTGTTCAGTTTTTTATTTATTTATTTATTTTTTATTTATTTTTTTATTTTTTTATTTATTATATATCATCCTAAGGTAAATTTATTTCTGTGTAAACAGCTGTTTGCTATTTCACTTCTAGAGTTTAATAGGTTTCGGGGATCTTTAAAATTTAGGATTTCATATTTTTCATTCAGGCATAATCTACACGGGTCGTCTAAGTTTCTACATGTACTGGCCTGTCTTACTATTTTCCATTCAATTATTGGTGAGTGTCCATTTTCTTTGAGCTCCCAATAATGGTTTGCTAGTGCTGTTTTAGTTCGACGTTCTTTGTTTTTAAATGTGCTTTTGTGGCCATATTATCTGGTCTTAAAGTCTAGGGATGTCATACGCACGTAGTATTTCTTGTTATTTGGTCTTTCGTTGGCAAATATCGTTGCTTGGTATACAACACTTTTAGTTAGGCATTTATTTTGAAGTGGACAAAGTTTACGATTTATGCAGTTACATTTTTTCTCTTCATTGCTAACTTTTTCGTTTCTATTCGGGTGGTTATTATTAGTGTTTTGTTTATTCCTATTAGTATTGTTTATATTTTTGTTCTTCGTAGTGTTATTTTTGTTATATTTTCCACTTTGTTTAATTTTTCTTCTCTATTGTTGTCTTTTAGTATTTTGTTGTTGTGTGCCTTAATTATCATTTCTAGGTTTTCACAGAAGCTGTAGGATTTTTTAAAAACGCCTTCGTTGCTAGAATTGTTGATAAGCCTACTTTCGATCGAATTCGGGATATGTTTTATGATTGATGGGGGTGATTAGACTTTGGGTGTACGTATATTGGGTTGGGGTGTAGCTTGATTGCCATATATATTTTCATTGCTTACTACCTAGCTCTACTTACGTATCGAGCACCGTTGAAGTACATACTTAAAACTGATACATAAAAAATTATATCTCCTTATAATATTTTATGTGGATACATGAAGTACTAATATATATATATATATATATATATATATATATATATATATATATATATGTATATATATATATGTGTATATATATGTATATATATATATATATATATATATATATGCAGACAACGTTGTTTCGGGCTTACGTTCTCATCAGTGCAAGAAGTGGTGGTTCGTAGATTCAGAAAAGAATCACGATCCTACGCCTATTAGGCCAATGGAAATCGCCACATACATTACTGAAATTAAGATATATTTAAAGCCAGCGGCAGAGTTCAAACGTTCATAGATAAAAAGAGTGCTTAGACACGCGTGCGTGTAAGCTATATATATATATATATATATATATATATATATATAGCGTGTCGGAGTATGCTGAAAATAAATTAATAAAGTGCTCGACCGTAAGAATGCGAGAGCTAAAATACAAATAATTTATTGAAAAACTATACGGTACATATTCCAGAGACTTCTCATGGTTTCATTGACATGGATAAACCTTTACTGTTTAGAAACATCCCTAAAACTTTCGGCGACTTACGAAATGAAGACGGTTTGAAAAATGGAATTCGACGATCACCGGTTTCATGGTTTCACCGGTTCTGTTGTTTTACAGGCACGTCTCTGGATAGAATATGTAACGTACAGTTTTTAAATAATGTATATATATATATATATATATATATATATATATATATATATATATATATATATATATATATATATATATATATAAAGTAATCCAACAAAAGATATAAGCGTCAACTAATATCTTATACTTAGTTAAAACATCGGGATAAAAACTGAAGCTCAATATTATTTCATTTTATATTATAATATATATATATATATATATATATATATATATATATATATATATATATATATAAAACATTCAAACAATACTCTATCTAATTGAATTCCGCGGTTAATGTCTTTTAACCAACTTGCTCATCAATTTAGGCGTAATTATCATTGCCACAATTATCGGTGTCCGTTCGACGGTGTGGGCAAAGGTGCTGATTAATTTAAACTCGCGTTTACCTAAAATTGGTTGCTTCCATGACCAACCTTTCATGTCTGCCTCTGATCCGTAACAACCTGTGAACTAATAGTCACTTGACACCGGATGTTCAATCCAAGAATTAAATGGTTCGGAAATCAATCGCATTAAACAAATCCATTTGATACCAGTCTCATAAAATTGAATCACTGTATAAGTAATTGTGGTTCATTCTTAACTGGGAAAGGACGTTTTCTTTTTAAGTAAACGGTAAATTTATCATGTAATGCGAGACGGAACAAAGGTCGTAAATGTCTTAGTGCCAGACTGATTGGTTGACCTCATGCTTTACTGCTCATGAAAGTGCCTCACACTGACGAAATCCTCGATCTGTATAAGATCCAGATTCGTCTTAAGATGGAGTACTGCTTTTATATGTGGGGAGGTGCCGCTTGGAGCACTCTTTCCTTTTATGACAGATGAAAAATCGACTTCGCAATCTAATGGGGATGATATCTTCTCGTCCCTACAGCCTCTTTCACACAGAAGAGATGTCGTTAGTCTCTCTCTACTGTATCGTTATGTTCTTGGTAGGTGCTCGACTAAGCTCCAATCTATGATCCCATTCTCAGAAAGAACTTGTTTAGCTACAAATACAGCAAATACATTTTTTCTTCTCTCTCTCTCTCTCTTTCTTTCTCTCTCTCTCTCTCTCTCTCTCTATCTCTCTCTGTCTGTACCAAAAACTAAACGGACTTTCCATGAACTAAGTTTCTTTCCTAGATCATCTGTTTAATAAGATACCACAAGTCTGCTTTCTAACCAACGTCAGAATGATCACCTTTAAGGGTAATAAAAAAACGACTGTTCGGTTGAGTGGTACGCATTCTTAGTCTAAGAAAACAGGACGTAAGTACCAGGGAAAATATAAATATTCACAATAACACACGTATGTCAACAAATAAGGAACACCCGAAGAAATGAATTAAAACTCATGTGCGTTTATGTAACGTTTGTTTTGACAAACACTGGCACGATAAAAGACAAAGAAATAAACATTTACTATAAGTCCCAAAACAATTGAATCACATAGTTGTTATTCAAACAAAAGAGTTGTGTGAAATAGTCGAATGGGCTACTTACATTCGAGGCTTTTATATTCATGGAGTAGTTGGCTGGAAGGGTGACTTTTCCCCAAAAGGGACAGCCGAAATGATTCCTCGAAGTCTTGCGAGAATTTTGCACAAGTCACGTGTTTTCCAAAATCATGAACGAGACTTGATCCCTTTGCTCTGAATCTATCGAGACGCGAAAATCTTATTCAAGGGAAGTAACTCTGTCGTCCCTACACGACCTGCTGGAAAGAAAGTGTGCCCATGGAAGTTCCGTTTATTTTTAGGTACAGAGGGAGAAAGCAACATTATCGACAGTTTTCCTAGCTAGACGAGTTTTTATTCTAAATGGGAACAATAGATTGGAGCTCAGTCGAGCACCTACCATGAACATAACGATAGAATAGAGAAAGACTAGCAACGTCTTTCTGTCAAGGCAGGAAATGATTTTCTGAGCGGCACCTCCCCAGATGTTGCAACAGTACTCCATCTTATGAAGTATATGACTTTTATACAGGTAGGGAATTTGCGTCAGGACTGGGATACCTTCTGCAGTGGTAGAATGACCTAACCATCTTTCCAGTGACTTTAGCAACATATTTTATTTGAGGTCTGGCGTGAAAGTCGGTCTTATGACTTATCAAGGAGAGAGCCATTCATTTCAATTAAGGCAAAGTGAGTATCCGATCGTTGGTGGTGAAAGGAGAGATGTGTGGTTTTAAATGTATTGAAAGTAACCAGCCATCTTTTTACCCATTGCACTACGTGCTCCAAGTCGGAAGAAAGAGAAACAGAGAGATCTTGATCATTAATGCTCTTCGAACTGTTGCAACAAATTGTTGTGTCATCTCCATAAATGTAAACGAATGAACTTAGAATGTGATTTAGGAGATACCTGAAGCACACTGGCATTATTAATATGTGAGACTTCTGCCAATCAACAACTACTTTTATAAACCTATCAGAGAGAAAAAATTGATGGTTCCGGATATTCCATAGTTAGCTAGCTTGTGAAACAAACGTTTGTGCCAAACCTTATCAAAGACCTTTGGTATGGTAAGAACTATTTGTCTACAGACGAAGTCTTTGTCAATATATTTACTGATCATGTGTGATATTATAGTCAGCACATCAGCAGTTGATCTTGCAGAACGGAATCCATATTGCTTGTAACCTAGTAGATTGTTTTTGCTGAGGTGGTTGGCAACTTCTTGATTTCTCACGAATTCAAACAACTTGATCTTGGCGCACAAAAGACTGATTGACCTTTACTGAGACGCAGAAGGCCGATCTCCAGTTCTTTTTGAATACTGGGCAGACTGACGAAGTTTACCAAAGTGATGGGAAGCATTTCTCCCTCAAGCACCGATTAAACAGCTTTGTATAAATAGGTTGCAGCTTCTTTAGCACTATGGTGCGAATGTTGTCAGAGCCAGTTGCCCCACTGGCATCTAGATTCTTGATAAGTTTGGCAACATCATAGATAGATATATTGATGCAGCCCATAGTTTTTATCGTCCTAGGGGTAAATTCAGTCGATCGTCAGGCCCTGATCGCAGTATGGGATTAAATGCCAAGTGTTTTTGACAAAAGTTCCCTTTAAGTGATCTTCTGCCCATTCCACTCATTGTTTTTGGTCATCTCGAGGTGTTGATCATGGTCAAACTGACGATTTCTTTAACCCTTATCCTCGAGTTGCACTCGAACCTTGTCACCATTTATCAAGGCCCGAGAGACAATGGAATGTCCCTAAAATTGCGGTATAACCAGCATTAGAAATTTGAGGATGATCTCCCATTCACCTGGAAAATATCCAGTTATGTAGCATTGAAATCCATCACTTATTTCTCTATACTCATGGTTCACCACCGACCAAGGCCAAAAGCCACTCGAGTATAAAGATTAATGAGATTGTCAGTTGGATAATAAAACAGTACCTATGAGGAGATTGAAGACCGCTATCTGCGAATGGCGTTGTATTTGTGTATTTTTCTTCCACTATTCCCACGGTCAGGGTGTGACGGAGGTCAACCGTTGAGTTGGGGGCTGCAAGATCTTTTGTGTTCGCCTCCAACGGTCATTATAGAGGGCGTAGATAGATTTCAATGAAGACAATAAGATCCTATCCTATGGCTACGAGACATTGTCAATGAGGATAGCTGATCGGCGGAAGCTAGGAGGCGTTGGCAATGACTGCCATCGCCGCATCTTGCATTTCAGGCGAACTGATAACGTCCCAGCTGTTGTTCTCCGCCAACACCTTAATCTTAAGTCTCTGCCATCTGTTCTGTTGCAACGATGTTTTCGATGGTTTCGACATGCGCCTCGTCGTCCGGGGGATAGTTAATTGTGATGTCACCATTCCAACTTTTGTATTTGTGGTGCAAGCGTGTAGATGGACAGCTGAGAATCTGACAACAACCATCGAGGAGGACTTGGCTGAACCTTCAGGTCTAGTAGTGGTTTGAGTTCGACGGTAAAATCGTGATTGGCTAGCCAACTCTGAGCCGACATGATTTCAGATGTAGTGCAGGTCAGGAAAGAAGTCGACCCAATCCGACCAGAATGAACGCTAAGCAACAACATGAGAGAATTGAGGCCAGTCATAGTCAATTGACTCTCTGATAAGTAATTGTTATAGACGGACATTTTTTTAAAAAATAAGCGTGAATTTTATCCTGAATCGTGAATGTGTTATTGCTTTGCATATCGTTTTTGTACAAATGAGTCATCGCTTATCAAGGTCCAAAGGCAACTCGAGGATAAGGGTTAATGAGTTTGTCAGGTGGACAGTGAGACAAACACCTTGAGGATTAGAGACGATGGTTAAACATGGGCAGGATATGATTATTTAAGCGGACGGCTCAACAAGAATTTGTTTACATTGAACTTTAAAACGAACATGATGTAGACAGCTGGGAAACAGCCCAGTTGTATTGTGTTCCATAGTCGGGTAGTTCTTGGACAAAAACGCTGCGACTTTGAAGTTCCGTTTAGTTCCAGGTACACGGAGGAAGAAAGGAAAATTATTTACAGTGGTTGTGGCTAGACGAGTTTTTGCTGTGGGTGTTTTACAGGAAGGGGTTAGAGATTAGAGCTCAGTCGAGCACATACCATGAAAAAAAAAACGATAGACTAGCAACGTCTCTTCTGTGATAAAGACGCTGCAGGGAAGAGAAAAATGTAACTAAAAGCGTTGTGTAACCACCACTGGGAAGTAGGGAATGATCCCTAACTTACTTGAAAATGACCAGTTATGAAATACATCACTTTTAAAAATCTTAATGATTTCATCGACTTCAAGGCCAACATGTTATATTTTCACTTACTGATTGGGTTTATAAACCATTATACACCCGTGTTGTTGCCGTCGTTGTGCACCCAGGTTCTTTATCGTCCGCAGATAAAACACTCGGACATAATGTTAGTTTATAAGCAGGGTTTATTAATGTAGATTACTTGAATTATCCATAAACGCAGTGCACCTCGTATTCCCAAATGGTCAGCTATCTGGTACTGACCAGGCTCATCATTACTTAACGAGAACCTGTGTGTCAACGCGATTATGTCGTTTTTGTTGACATTCGACTTGCCTCTTCTTACCTGGCGCAGTTCAATCTAGAGTATGTCCTAGGTTCTAGGATGCAATCCTCACAGACTGACTGATATTTTTTGTGTGTATTGAGATGTTTTAATGCGTATGTGTAGCACTCTGATTATTCTACACACACACACACACACACACACACACACACACACACACACACACACACACACACACACACACACACACACACACACACATATATATATATAAATATTTATTTCTTTTTATATATCTCACACACATACGCTCCTTTAAGCGACACTGAGACAACTACGAGAACTTATGCCCCTTTTCCTTCATCGTGTCAGACGATAACTATTCTGCCTCGTCTACTGGTTAGCTAATATGGCTGTGCAATTCAATCCGTGATCCATAAGTCGTTCAGTAATGGCTACAACACACAATAGACCCGTCAAGAAGCTGGAAAGAAAATTTGGGCCGCTGAAACCGTACACACGCCAAGCGACGTCAGCAGTAACTTTATTAGCGCGTTCTTTATTTTACGAAAGAAAATGTGGTTTTAGTAAGATTAAAGAAAAAAAGAATGATAATCACTTCATGTTTATGTTCTTTATTTATTTTGCTTGGTCCCTGTGCCTAAAATCAAACGGAATTTTCATGAACATAATTTATTTCTAATCTTTTCCAATGTGTGAAACACGTTTTTACAAGATTTCTTCTCTGATGCTAATCCAATGTCGACAAAGACTTGTCCTAATAAATAATCAAGGTTTTTCATTACATTCATCATTTTCAATCCGCTCATAATATTCTTCATCGTCTAACTGACAATCTATCCATGTAATTGACCTTTATCCTTGAGTGGCTTTTGGCTTTGAGACGTGGAGACTCATTAGTAAATAATACATTAATTAAATAACTTTTGACAATTTGTCGACGTTGCAGTAAAGCTAACGGCAGAATGGATAAGGGTATGGCGCTAGTTTCATGCGTTCTAACCGGATTCAACTCCCACAAATACAGAACTGCGTCTCTCGGTCATCGGGCGACTTCTGGTGACGATGGCCTCTCTGCATCTCCGTACACACCCTTTCAAGTCACTGGCTAGTAATTGACAACCCAAGCGTTACTGTGCGCGATTTGATAAGCCGAACAAATTGGGTCATTCCAGTGAAATTCAACAAGGGTGTTGTTCATGAATGTTCTGAAATTTAAAAAAAATGACCTTCAAAACACGGTTTTTGCAGCTGCATTAGATTTTTATGCTTTATAACTTGAAATAATAGTTTTTAGGCTTTCGGGCAATATTTATCTCCGGTTTTCAGTGGGTTTTATACAAATAGAATTTCACTGCTTTTCGGGTAACGTTAATTTATGTGTTTTTTTTGTTGATAAAACTTGTGCTATTCCTATAAACAAAGTGGCATATTTAGTGGGTGGCATAGTTGCAGTGCATGCGAATAACAGACTTGCTGTGGGAGGGATATTTAGCCAAGAGAAGAGACCCCCCCTCCACCAATGGGAACTATGTCTGGTTCGGGGTTGACCACTCAGAATTGGAAAGATTAGTGTCTCTTTAAACAAAAAAAGTCATATCAATCTCAATCCGGGACGGTGTGATGTCCATACATTAGCAGCAGATTAGCCGATTTACAAATTGGTTGTCTCAGTGGTCGACCACAAAGGACGCCAAAATCTATATATATTCCAACAGACGGAGCAAGTCAACTACATATGGCTTGTTTGTGTTCGGTTGGACTTGTTTTTATTTTGTCGGGCTAAGAGTTCTGATTGCAAGTCTGTTGTTCAGTAGAAAAAAAAAGAACTCTCATTGTAACCTTCCAAATATAAAACTGCGTTACTTGTGTTAAACCGGAATTATTTGGAGAGAGAATTATTCTGTTTCAGCACTGACAGAGACCATACAATTGACACTGCGCTCGGTGTAGTAATCGAGCACAACGAGCGGACGATCAATGTCTGTACAGACGTGCGTTCACTCTACCACCCACTCGCTATTTCTTTCCACTGACGTCTGTGGACTTCTACTATCTTTTGATTTCTACTGACTTCCTCATGAAATCAAATATATTTAAATTAACTTCTTTTCTATTGTTATCTTAACTTTTGATACATATATGATGGATATACTGAGATGCCATCAGCGAGACTAGTTCTTCAACGCGTAATCTTTTTGTCCCATTCAATATCTTTTCTATCAACACTATAGTGGAGCGGTTTAGCTCGAAATTTCAAAAGGATTGTGCATTTTGTGATACAAGCATCAAATTTGGCACAAATGTACATTGATATATGGCGAACATTTTCAGATATTGAGCCACTCAGAATTGTCCCTTCATGTCCGCCATATTTAACGCGATAATCGAAAATGTAGATTTCAAATGGCGGCCATTTTGAATTCCAATATGGCGGACATGAAGGGACAATTCCGAGAGAATTCTGGTGGCCCCCTATTCCTAGTTGAGGTAGGTGCAATGTACTTAATCTCCTCGTTATATCCTGATCTACTTAATGCTTTGTTGTAGTATCGTTTGCTGTTGTTAAATCTTTCGTTTTTTATTCTCAGCCTATCTTTATTGCTTCATGTCTATCGACAGAAGTTGATGTTGGACTCTTCAACAGAATAATAGCAGGTTGCATGTGCCAATTCTGAAGCCCTAGAGGTTATTCAAACGTTGCACTCTGGACGGTAAAATTTAGTTTGATTTTTCGGGGGGGGGGGGGCTATATTGAGATTGACCTAAGGATATGCCTTCCGCCGGATTTGGGGAGGGATTCCCCTTCCTTTTTCCCCTTTTTTCTTTCCCCCACTTTTTGGATTACACTAGACTTGATTCTTGTGGGGGCGCATTACAGCTACCACATATTACCGAGTTGTTTGAGCTGTCTTTTAAACTTGTTTTCCTTTTTTTCTTCTTAAGTGATTTCAACTAAGTCAATAACCTGTGGGGTATTGTCAATATCTTAGGTTTTGTTACCCCACCCAATAAACTGCCTAGCAAGTACCTGGCTAGACATCGAAACACGTGTAGGGAACAATAACCTTACAAAATAAATAAATAATAAAATAAAAGATTTTTGTTGTTGTAATGAATCCTCTCTTGAAAGAATATCTTCGTAAACTCTCCAAATATACGTGTAAATGCTTTATACTCTATAATCGGGGATCATCGAGCTTGTTTCTATTGGCCTTGTTCCGGACTTTACTGAATATTCTGAGTGAAACATCAAAATCTCTCTCTCTCTCTCTCTCTCTCTCTCTCTCTATATATATATATATATATATATATATATATATATATATATATGTATATATAAGGGGGGAGAGAGAGAAAGAGAGCGGAAACTTGAGAACTTTCAAATATGGAGGCAAAGTTCATGTAATCAGTTATTCTTAAATATTTGCTCTGCACGCTAAATATTTCTCGTCGAACATATGATGTTTGACATATATTTATAGCTCTATATAATTTTATATTAGATAAAATTTTCTAATTGAATTAAATCTGTAATTTAAAAACTTCAAATAAATACTGTCTCTCTCTCTCTCTCTCTCTCTCTCATATATATATATATATATATATATATATATATATATATATATATATATATATATATATATATATATATATAGTGTTCTCGTCTTTCCGTCTGCCGGTTTCACCACGCCAATTCAAAACAACATATGTGGCAGCATAAATCCCTTCATTGTTAGCAAGCCGATTGTTTTGGGGCGAAGAACGATCGCCTCGGATGTCAACCCCCGTCACGACTGTTTACATAACAGTCTACAAACAGCTGAGTTAGACCGACAAGGTCGCACAAAATTATGATCCGCAAAAAAAGGGGAAAAAAGAAAAAAAAACCTCTAAAAACCTTACTTGAATGTCATTTATATATCCAGTTTATTTGAAGCAATGCGCTATTGTCTCGCGTTAAACACTTACACCAGGAATTGCTTCGTCATAAAATTTCTGCCAACAAAAAAGTTTTTTCCGATGTTGATTTTTTGTATCGTTTGTTTGCCTTCCCACAATGGTTGGTTTTAAACGTGAAGGATATCCAGCTCCCTAAAAGGGGCACTTTCGATAGAACAAACATAAAAATTGTGTTAGTCGAGTAGGACTTCTCTTCATCTGACTAGGGACGGAACAAATACTACACTTTGATAATAGCCCGAAGGCTAGACTATTGTGTAGATGGCTCAAGTGACCGGCAGCAATTTTGTGTTGAACAACTCACCTGTTCCTGATTCAAACTTGAACTCAATAAGCGAGCAAACTGGTCATAAATCATTGAATAAATATATATATATATATATATATATATATATATATATATATATATATATATATATATATATAAAAATATTACTACTTATCTCTACTCACATATTGGTCACTGTTGAAGTAATAATGAAAATCGATGTATAATACATTATATCTCCTTATAATATTATATGTGGATACATAAAAGTTAGGCGAAAAGATTCCCTAATTCGACAAGATGCACATGAAAAAGGTCGGCGATTACATCGGCCGAACGTTGTGCGAATAATATGGTGTAGATAATCTAATTGATACAAATTATCAATCCTCATCTAAAAAAATGAACTAAACGACCTATGTAAATGCCAAATCCATCTTTACTTCATTCATCTTTTAATTCCATTCAACCCACAAGAATAAATGCGTCATTTCAGTCGTAAGAGACAATGGATACGCCATGTAAGAGTGCTTGAGTGGTGAGTCTAAAGTCAAGAAAGGGTTGCGCAATATCTGAACTGTCCCACTCCTGAGCCGGCATTGTTGTAGTCGAGTGATTAAAAGAAATGCAAGACGACTCAAACCAAAGGAAACTGGTTTTATTCTAGAGTTTTTCTTCCACTTAATTATATACTCAATCATGACTTGCGAAAGTTGTCTATAATTTAATCCACACACACACACACACTCACAGATACACACACACACTCACACTCACACATACACACATACACATATATAGTGATTAGTTAAATTTCAATTACAAAAATTCAGTCTTTAATCATAATATTTATTGTGCAATGACAGAATTGTCGATGATTTTACAATCATTTCGTAATGTGCAATATGTTACAATCAGAAGCAATTACCCTTCAGAAACCACAAGAAAATTCTTTATAGAAATGTTAGATCATGCAAAAAGTTCAATATATATATATATATATATATATATATATATATATATATATATATATATATATATATATATATATATATATATATATTGAACTTTTTGCATGTATATATATAAACAATAAAAGTTAGATTCCAGTAACGATGACTTTATTCAGCTTTCAAAAAAATTCAGATACTTGGCAGACCGTTTCCTCGACATATGGACAACCATATATAGAGTTATATACAATTGACTTTCCATAAGTGTGACTTTCGGAAAGAAAGTAAAAAAAACTCAGTACAAAAACATCGGAAAATAAAACCAAAAATAATAACATTCACATTGTCATAGCATGCAGGTTCAAACAAGGATCACAACATTCGGTTTACTCAATGGACGCCATATATATATATATATATATATATATATATATATATATATATATATATATATATATATATATATATATATATGCACAGCATTTTTCTTTGATACATATTTGATTCCTACTATTGTTGTTGTTGTTGATGATGTTCATGTTGGGTTAGACTTGTGCACAGTGTTCACGAAGATCGTGCCTTAGGGTTGTCTGGTCTGCATAAAATCCTTTCGTTGGTCGCAGCTATTCGTTAACCTGAAGACTCAGCGTCTGCAAGCGAAGCCCAGTAATATTTCGACCAGAACACACAAAGGGATGGTGCAGAAGCAACATTGCCACTTGCACTACATTTATTTTCAGTTCCGCACATGACACTCTAAGATTGTTACACACAGAAACAGAAACGACAAGCGGACGACGGATCCTGATATCAACTCCTCTTAGATTTTCCTCAGAGCCCTGTTAGCTGGTTGCCACCACGGCGAGGAATGGTTAGACTTTAGGGAGTGGCACTACACTCGGTTGTGTACGTAATTCAGAATGCTGACCCGCCATGGGGAGAAACGAATGATATTTCTCGCGATCCTGGCCGTGCGGGGTTGAATATTTTTCTGGATCAGTATCTGATGTCATTCTTCACATTAATAGAAGTAAAAATGTAATTGATAGGGATCGGCAGGTTTTAACCATTGATTTGCTTTTGTGATTTGTTTTCTACAATTCATTCTAAGATCGGGTATTCACATGAGAGACCACGTCTAGGTTTGAAAAATCCATATTCTGAGGAGGCGTCGCTCACAGCACTGTTCGTTGCATTGGCAATATTCAGAATCTACTTCAAAATTAAGTGGTGGATGCTCTCTTCTCTTCCTTAGCCTCTCTCTAAAATGTGGCTAGCCTCTCTCTAAAATGTGGCTAGCCTCTTTCTAAAATGTGGCTAGCCTCTCTCTAAAAGTTGTTCGACTCAAATCTTTGGTTCCTCCTTTTAAGACATTCACAACAAGAACTCATCCTCCTACCACAACTACAAAGAAAAACTTTCCTTTCTTTCTCAGTGTGCCTAGTGTAAGGTGAAACTTCCACGGAAGAACTTCTTCACAAAAGCGCCCCGTTTCTGGAACACATTGCCACAGGGCTGCTTCCACGCATATTACAACTTGGTTGTCTTCAAATCCAATATCAGCCGATTCTTAACTTGAACCGTCGCCACAAATATTCGGAATTGATTCTGACAGTCATTCCATCTCATTAACTCTCATCCTAGAGTTGGATTTGACTTTGATACTCCAAAGTAATCAACATTGTTATGATATAAAGTAGGATTGCGAAGTCGAAATGTGTATGGTCTGACTCAAACTCCGACTCCTATGATTCAAAAAGAACTGAATCCAACTCCTAGAATTCCCAAATATCCAACTCTGACCCATTATTTTAAAGTCTTCTAATATTAAGATTGTCTGTTGATTTCTCGGAGATTAAAAATATATGATTCCGCGTCCGACCCGACTCCGACTCCGACACCTAGCATTCTTATGAGTCCGACTTCGATTTTTTTGTTACCATTTAATAAAAAAAAATCTCATGGAACCGAGAAAAGTTGAACAGAGCTCACTGAGTCGCCGGTCGGCGCCGGTACCTACTGCATAACCGCTGACCCCTGTACAAGAAATCACCGTTCATTCAAGCCACGTATTCACTGGACGAACCACCAAGTTGTACGTTCTGCGCAGGCGTTTTGTTTCAACTCAGTTGGACAGTCGACCCCATGGGGCACAGGAAGGCGTCTTTTTGTAGATAATAAAAGCCCAAAATAGACAACAAATAAATGGAAATCATTTTCCTTCTCTCTTTTTGGCGTCGTTCCCAGTCAGTATATCCGATAGAATTAATGGCGAATTGAAAAGAGATATAATTGTTTATCTATGGGTTGACCCTCATTGTTGGAAGCAGCGGGTAGGGGCGGCGTTAAATAGTTATGGGTCCGGCCATTAATAAAGAGATATTTCATGCTTATACGCTAGCTAAGCTACCGGTCTTTCGATTGTTTTATAATAACGAGAAACAATCGGACTCGTTTGTGCTTTCTCCTTTGGTTTTTGGATAGGAGCAAGGTGTGGTATCTGTTCTGATATTACACATCATCTTCTTTTTTGTCTTCGGTCAGTGGATGAGAAGTTCTTCCAGATTGAGGCAATTTGGAGGAAGCTGGATTTTCCCACATAATAAGAAACGACCATGGTGGCGAGGCAAGTAAAGCTTTTTTGACAAACGAGTCACTTCTTATCAAAGCCACTCGAGGATCAGTGTTATTGAGTTTGACAGGTAGACGGTGAAACACCGACGAGGGTTAGGGTTAGTAACGATGATTGTAACTGATCAGAAATTGACAAGATTTGATTTACATTAGACTAAAAAACTGCAATTTAGTAAGTCAGGATGCGGCACCGTGGTACTATAGAGACAATCGGACTTTAATACGGTTAAAGGATGAAACCTGTAAATCAACTAAACACGTATTGCTATCCATTGTATACAATGGATAGCAATAGGGTGGGTTGAAAAGCTCGAAATAGACGTCCGTCACTTTGACGTAGAACATCCAAGTGAGACAGTTTTAAATTTGTGGACTACGGCTGGATTTATATTTCGGTTAGATCCTTTCATGTACAAAGAATATAAACTCCCCAAGAACTCCAAAATAAGCGTGGAACTTATAGTCTCCTTTTTGAAGACATTAGGCTTATACTCCAAAATCTAATATCTATAAGCTCAATAAACTAAAGTAAATCCTCTATCGTATCGATTGCAGACTGTTTATTAACGAAATATACATATGCGAAAGAATTCAATCTACAAATTAATATACAAACTGATTCGTATTCAAAATAAAACCTATGAAATATTTGAACATATTAAGAAGTTCAAATACAAAAAAAGTATTTATCAAAATAAATGGAGTCGGCTTTGAATAATCCCAAAAGTGTTGATATGCTGTAAAAAAAAATTAATCAGTCAACTAAAGTAAGCAAAACATATGAAGATATAAATATGTGTAACTAGATTACACTACTGAAGTTATGGAACATGTCTACGGTGCACCCCATTTACTTTATGAATATAATTTGACCAAATCTTTTCACATCCGTCGTCCAACGTAATTTCCGCTAGGTTTTAGTTCTTATGCTAGCCGATTTTCGCAATGGGTCAATCATCTGAATCTCACCAACCCCTTATCTATGATGCATCCTGTTTACGTGATAAATCTCTTTACGAACATACTTCCCTCAAATGGTTACTAACTGATTTAACCGCCAATATTTAACAGTATCACTTCAACGTGGTAAGGCTTGAATTTTTGTTGTTTGGGGAGTGTGCATGTATATGTACTCTTCCGGACACTATCTATAAAGCAACGACAAAGCCTCTGTTACTCAGGGACCCGTGAGACATACCAGTCGAGGATCCGTTTCAACGATCAATCCGGCAGAAACTGGGCTATTTCGGTGGCCTTATATATGTGTGACTGCGGTATTGGTCTTGTGTAGTCCTAAGAGGCCCAACCTCTCAGTCCTTTCCTCCCCTCTTTAGAGTGGGGTCAGTTTATTTGTAACTGCCTGAGACGTATCTATCGGGGAATGTTGACAGGGCTGTCCATGCAATTAATATCCCAGTACTACTTCTTTAGGGGCCCTGTCTTGATTCTATCCACTTTTCGACATTGTAACAGATCTTTTTGCGGTGGTAAATATCTCTGAGAGCAGTCTTTCTGTGACATACTATTCTGTACTTCTGTAAATACACACTCTTGTAAATATACCACCGTGTTGTCTTATTTATTATCGGGCCTTCAATGTCACAACAGCGCAGTTACCCTTAGTTACTATTGCTCACAGGCGCGCCTTTACCCAGAGTAGAAGAATCTGTCAGAATTTGAATGTCGAAATGAATGTAACACGGATGTTGAGATGTAACTGTATGAACAAGTACTGTGTGCATTCTCAGCACAGGCAATGATCATTCGTACGTTGTGCCAGTCCAAAATTGTTGCTCGATCATGACGCCGGTCGCAGTGTCAACCCTAATCTGTGCTGCAACAGAAGAATTCTCACTAAAAACAAAAAAAAAACACAACTCCAGTTTAAAACAAGTAACAAAGGTTCATGTTTTGGATGTTACAATGGTACTCATTTTTGAACAGCAGAGTTGCAAATGAGAGACTTTTGCCCGACCAAATCAAAACGCAAATCAAAGGGCCTATCTTGTTTGGAGGGGCACACAGATCGAACTCTACTGTCAGATCTCAGAAAACGAAACTGCATGTGTGAAGTCTAACTGCCCATTTCCTGGAATATATCTAATTTCGACCGAAAATCCTAAATGTGCGGTCTTTTTCTCAGTCATTCACATCCGACTACTCAGAAACAGACTAATTGAAATAATGGTTAGCCAGTTATCACTAAAATAGGCTTATCTGCTTGCAATCTATGAACATAAAAACATGATGCCTAAGGAGTCTCGGCAAACATCTAAAGTAAATCGTAACCACAGCAGGGAACCTAGTATCTTTTTTTGATACTAGGTTCCCTGCTGTGGTTACGATTTACTTTAGATGTTTGCCGAGACTCCTTAGGTATCATGTTTTTATGTTCATAGATTGCAAGCAGATAAGCCTATTTTAGTGATAACTGGCTAACCATTGTTTCAATTAGTCTGTTTCTGTTACGGTTATTTTCTCAAGTGGACAAATAGAATTCCGGGTAGCCAAAATACAAAATCAGAAATATTTTAAATTTTTTATGTGGTATTTTTTCTCTTAGCCAAACATCTCTCACCTGAAGCAAGAATGTTATTAGTATGCACCGCAAACATGCAACTCACTAAACATGCCGCCCAGTGCATTTTTTACAACTGTAACATTACCTGAACCAATAAGCCGTTAGTAACGGCAATCCTTTCGACACCCAACTGATTGTACGTAATCGTCCTTTCGTTGAAAGAGAGTAATCACTCGTTGACACGTTGTGAGTTATCAGCTTAATTGGTAGTGGTGCCTCTCTCTTTCGTTGTCTTCTTTCCATTGTTGTTAAGCCGTCGGCATAATCGCAGTGAAGTTAACAGCTACCGTCAGCTCTTTTCCATGTAGCTATAAAAATTAAAAAAGAAAAAATTACACCCTTGTTTGCTCCGAGAGGATGCTTATATTCCTGTTAATCCATTTCGTTTTTTTACAACAATTGTTATTATATAAAGTATGTAAAAATAGATTACACTACTGAAGATATGGAATAAGAAACGTTTTAATTATGTGGAATTATGGGCGGATTTACATTCTAGCGTTGTCGTTGTAACGTAGCCCAACTTATGTCTTCTTTAGGGTATTCAACGTGTGGAATTCCTTACAATTCTTCTGGCTTTGCAAATTCACTTTGACCCGATTAAAATAATCTAACGTTAGCTTAACGAGTGGCTCAACGGATAACATTTTTTCTAATAAGATATAATCTCAAATTAAAGGGAGACTACCGTCAGCGGGTTTACTCTAAACAAAAAATTGATAGCGCGCTTCACACGGAGTTATCTGTTGACCACCCAATAAACTAATCTAGTGGCAATGAGGCTATCATATCTAGTGATTTTATCCGGATTCAAAAAGGGACTCCGGAATATCAATTGCCAAAAAATCGGCATTGCACCTGCCTAACCTTACATGGTATTTGCAATGTTACGTGGTAACAATGTTACAAGCGCGTTGTAGAGAGTCTGATAAAACGTTACGGCAATTTTAAGGAGACGTGTATATAACGTTTGTAGCAAATGTCAGCTTCCCTTCACACATATCTAGTGGTTTCATCCTAATCGTGAAGCACTCGTCGTACGGATATTCTTGTTAGTTTCAAGAGAAACTTAAGTCGGAGAAAGCCTTCGAGCTATGGTCAAAATGTAGTATCTGAGCAAGAAACATCGAACCATGCCTTCTGCAACTGTTGCGAACTTAGGCTGTTCCAGAGGTATAGCAATGAAGTGACGGCTCACATCGATTCCGAGCAGATAGTCCTACTGGAAGTGCCATACATGATTTACAATGCTCACCTGCCCTAGGCTAGGGAGAAATGAATAGTGTTTCTCACAATTCTGGCTGAACCTAGAACGGAGATGTAGACAACGCGCCTGAAAGAACTGTTTGGCGTTGAATCTTTTTTTAATCAGGATCTGATTTCATTATTCAAGAATCAGCTAAAAATTAAAATTAAATATTATAGAAAGAGATTACACTCCATAGAATTCAACAAATGGTGGTGGTTCTGAAAATATGCGAAAATGTACAATGTTGATCCGCTTCGGTCTTAGGTGAAACGAATGGTGTTTTTCGCGATCCTGGTCGTAGCTTGAATATGGACTACACATTTTCTTACTAGTCAAGATCTGATTTGATTATTCAAGCATGAGCCTAAAGTTAAAATTAGATGTGATAGAAAGAGATTACATTCCAGAGAAAAGGTGGGTGCAATTTGTGAGCTTGTGTGTATAAAAAGTAGTAAAGTATGAGTATTTGTTCAATGCTTGAGCATGGCGTACGCGTTGTTAGATCCCAGTCCGATTTAGGTTGTCTGTTATCTAGTTGAGTGAATGAGCACTGTTTCTTAACTTTTATTTTGACCTTGGCCTCCCAATTGTTTCTCATCTTCTTTCAAAATTTTCCCCTATTTTATTTTCTCCCATTTAAGTCACTCATATTTAGAGATCACCGCCTCTGGTAGATACCAACTTCTACTGAAATCTAATTATTTTTAACATGACCTCTCTCACTTTAAGTGATCAACCTCAAGCAATCAGAGACAATGGCATATTTCAGATAGTTTTTCTTATGTAATACCACGTCATTTTGTTAGAGTGGATGGGCATTATATACGAACATTATTACATTTCGCTCAAATCTGTGGTTCCCTCCTGTAAACCATTCACACCACGACCCAATCTAGCAACCATCAAAACCAACAAAACTATTTTATTTTTTCTGGAACTTCGATGAACAGAGTTTCTTTTCAATAACTTTTAATCTGTTGCACACAATACTTCGCAGCTGCTTCCCAGTTGACTACAACATGGTCCTTTTCATGTTAAATGTTAACAAAACCAGTCGAATTTTGCCCATTCCATCTATTGCTCCCAATTGACTCATAGTATTGTTTATCATCCAACCGACAATCACATTGACCTCGAGTAGCATTTGGCCTTTGTAGGTTGTAACTCATTAGAATAAAAAGCAACATCTAATAATGAATAGCATGATCACTACGTATTAACCTAGCTGCGTTACTTCCAACTTACGCGTTGAAAGTTCGTGGAATTTTCGCGGGGAAAGAAAGTAGATTCTTTTTTTTGGGCTGTGTCATTGCTTCCATTTGTTACTTTTTCTTGTATTCGTGTTTATGATGGCGCCGGCTTGTTTCCGGTTCGATTGACACGGGAAAAAATACATTTACACGTCGCCATTAAGAAATATCGGCGGGAACATCAGGTGATGGAGGGAAGTAGAGGAGGAAGAAGAAGATGAAGAGGAAGGAAAAGAAGAAGCAAAAGAGAGAGGAAGAGGGAAAAGCAAAAGAAGAAAAGAAAAGGAGAGCAAGTGAAGGATAAGACGAATAAGTAGGAGAAAAAGAAGAGAATAATGGAAAAAGAAGAAGACGAAGAAGACGAAGAAGAAGAAGAAGAAGAAGAAGAAGAAGAAGAAGAAGAAGAAGAGGAGAACAACAAGAAAAACAAAAAAAAAGAGTTGAAGGTAGTGGAAACAAAAAGAGCCTCTAATCTAATAAGTCTCACACTATTTACCAAGCTCTAGCCCTTGTCCCATCACTGCAACGTTGAATCCCTGTGCTTGTTTTATAAGTACTGTAATGGAAAGTGCTCCAATAAACTTGCTGCCTCGACGTAGATACCCGCGACAAACCCGACAATTAGCAAAATCCGATACAGAACTCCCCAGATGCTAGAAAGGCTTTCTAATTTGATAGCTTCTTTTTCTCGAACTGACTCTATCAACATGCAGGTATTTAAATGCAATGTGAGCAAATATCTCGCCCCCCCCCCACACTTAAGATGCCCCTAAAAAAATGTGGCCCCTAATCACCGTATCCCCTTAAGTCCCAGTGGCAATGTTCCTTGTTTGGGATGAATAAATAAAAACATAAAATAAAATAACCAGAAAGATGTGACATCGATTTGAATGAGAAACTTTAAAAGAAGAAGAAACGGTAGAAGATTAGGAGAGAAAACAAAGAAAAGAAGAAGAAGAAGAAAGAAGAAGAAGAAAAAGAAGTAGAGGAGAGAAGAAAGCAAGCAAGAAAGGAAAACATCAGATGGCCAAATTAGAAATTGTTGTGGACCTGTAAGTGGCTCAGAATAAAGACACAAACTCGGTATTAAGTGAAACAAAGAATATTGAAGAAAATATAAATATAGTATATAAAGAGAGTGGTTGAACGTATGTCTTACAGCCAGTATTAGACTAGGCTAATTGCAAGGATGATGTGGCACAAGATCGGAAGGTGGGGGAGATCAAGCCAGCACCCCTAAAGAAGAAGCACTCTGGCCTATAACAAAATCGCCTGGGCAGCCCCGTCGACAGTCTCTGGTCGGGACGCCTCAGGCAGTAAGCAATAAACTTACTCCAACCCATAGAGGGGAGGCAAGGCCTGGGAGGGTGAACTTCTTCGGACTAGCCAGGACTAATGCTTGGGGTAGTTTCAACACCGAGAGGCATGTGAAGTCCGTAAAAGTAAGTACAATAACAGAAATATAGGATGAGAAGATTTATATCCAATCTGTTGCTAAAGTTACTGTAAAAATGGTTGGATCAGAAAGTACCTAACTCTCAATTCAATCTTCTTCTCTTATATAAGAGTCAGGTACGTTCCAATGAGGAGTAATGCCTCCCAATAATCTCTTTCTACCCTTGACGGTGTTCAAAATCGACTTTGCAATTTAGTGGGGGATGATCTCTATTGTTCTTTACAGTCCCTTTATCACAGAAGAAACTTTGTGCGTGTTTCTCTACTCTGTCGTTATTTCCATGAAAAGTGCTCGACTGAGCTCCAATATCTGGTTCATCCACGTAAAACATTAACAACAAGAACACGCCCTACTACCACCACTTAAAATAGCTTTCCGTTCTTCTTCGTGTGCCTTTTCATGAATAGAATTTCGTTCCAAGAACTACTTCTCTGTAGAACACGTTGCCATGAGATTGCTTTCCTGGTGACAATACCATGGTCCTCTTCAAATCAATGTCAATAAACATTTGTCAAAACTTGTCTTGTAAGATACCGTCGCGAATGTATAAACATCACACATCGTTGCACCTTCTGTTGTGAGCCAGGTTGTCGCCAATGCCCGCACTGTTAAACTCAGCTGTTGAAAACCACGTGGACGCTGGTTTGGTTTTATAAGTTTTATTTTATCTTATGGAAATCACTCCAGACAAAGCATGAAGCCACTCGATGTAAGAAGCTACAAAAATACTACTTCCAGGTTAAAAGCTAACTAACAGAAAGCGTTAGATGGAAATATTCTGACCCAGAAAACAGCAATTGTTTCCCCTTTGTCAGAAACATCGCTCATAAAATGTGAAGACTAAAAGACAAAATACGGGAAGCGAGAGTTACAAGGCTGTTGAAAGTAAACTCAACGTCCACTACTCGCTCTTTAACAGAACAAAGACAGAAACTAAAATGCGTGTGTACGAGAGAGAGAAAGCGCGCGCGCGCGAGAGAGAGAGCGTTGGAGAGAGATACCAATAATATATGGACAGACAGACAGACTTTTAGCTACCTGTACACCACCGTCTCCGCCCCCGACCAGGGCTGGATGGGATGGCTACATCTCGTGTCTGGTCTGTTCGGGTCGGTTGTCGGTAGGCTAAGAGAAAGAAACGCTCTCTGGCCGGAAGTCACGCGATTTCTCGATTTCCGCTTTTAGGCCCACTACTTTTTAGGGCGTCATCCCTCCGATAGCCCATTCGCTATCAAACAGTCTTCATTAGTAACTTGATCCACCAGTGGCTTTTCGCCTTGTTAAGTGGTGACTTGTCAGTATAAAAAGAGAACAAAAGAAAATCGACGAAAATACAATTTCAAACTTAAATATGACAGACCAACAATAATAAAAAGTATGGCAGATCAACGCATCTACCGACAGACATAGCCTCACTTACGGATGCTTGTACGCGTCTAAATAGTCTCATCTTTATAAATGGATGCGCGTAGAAGAGAGGAAGAAAGGAAACCGAGAAAAAATGAAACAAAAGAAACTGATAAACGATAGAACTTAGGTTGAGTGAATTATTTTCTTTTTTTTTCTCATGTAGAAAAAATCCAAATTTATTTCTTCTAACGCCTCTTTGACCCAACGGATATTTTATGGAAGAAACAACAGACCTAAGCTGCTTGCGATCATTGAGACAGAGAGATAGAGAGAGATAGAGAGAGATAGAGAGAGAGAGAGAGAGAGAGATGGTAGAGGGGGAGATGGAGAAGAAGAATGGAGAGAGAATGTGATGGAATGAATGAGATACAAAGACATGTACAGGAGAGGGAGGGTAGGAGAAAGAGAGACAGAGAGGGGGGTAGGAGAAAGAGAGAAAGAGAGTGATTGAATAGAAAGGAGGAAAGAGAAGGGGAGAAAGAGAGTAAGAGAGCGACACAGAGAGATGCGTGAGAGAGAGTGAAGGAGTGAGAGATTAAGGGAGTGAGGGGAGAGGGGGTCATGGAGTAAGAAAGAGAGTGTGTGAGGGAATGAGAGAGAGAGAGAGAGAGGAGATAGAGAGAGGGGGGGGGGTCGGTGGCAGATTCGTTATCATTACCATCAATGGCCTCATTACTTCGGCGAATAACAAAATGGCCCCCGGGAAAAAGGGGTAAGAGTTGCTCTTCGAGATAAAATATACATTTACCTGAAGTATAAGGAAAAAATAAAAAATAATACGCACGTGGAGTTTTTTTCTTCTCGTAAGGGTGAGACTGATAAAAGGCGGCGCCACCGACGACGTGTGTCATTGTTGCGTCCTTCTAACGTCGTTCTCATCACCAGAAGATGTCGGCTCTAATATCTGGTCTTACGCGGTCGAAGTTCCTTCTTAAAGACGTATTTTTATGACCGGCTCAATTCTGTGTTGTTCCAGTTCTTTCTAGAATCGGGTAAGTTTGGGAGGGACCAAGTGAAGTTTGACAACGTTCGTATTGAAAGAAGTTTGTGGAACCGACTCAAATCGAACTTCGTAAACCCAGGTTTTTCGGGAGGGGGGGGTGAAAGAAAGAAAACTAAAACAATGTACAATAATGTCTATCTATCTGTCAGTTTCATTTTGTAAGCTGGCCCGTAGAAGCTGCATTTCGAAAGACATCGCAGCTGTAACATGTATGCACAAATGTAGCTAATAATGTTTGTATAAATAAATGAATTTATACTATAATGCAGCTCTATATGTTATTGAGCAGTATTTTATAAACACTGGAGTTTCATTGGATTAACATCATGGATGCAATAACAATTCAATGACTATATCTATTTTATATATATATATATATATATATATATATATATATATATATATATATATATATATATATATATATGAAAATTATAACTAAAAGGTAAACTTTTAGAAAGTTGGACCTATTGTGAAATAAGGAAAGCTCAATATACTGGATAGAGCAAAAATATGGTATGTCAATGAAAATTGATTAGACCTGCAAATGGAAGCAAATCAATAACTTCAGTTGTTCAAAACAAGGAGCAGTTTAGTTAATAAAAAACATTTATTTTTCTTCTCTTTCATTCCTTAAACCAAGCTTTTCAAAGATTAAAATCTTATCATCAGAGGAAGATTATGATTGATAAGTTGACAGAATAGGACTGTCAAAGTTCTAAATTTGAAAGAGTTTTTAAAAAGAATTTTAAAGTTCAAACGGGTATGAAAATCACCAATAACGAAATAAAAAAAGCGTGGGGCTCAGAAATATTGGTAAATCCAGAGGAATCTGTATAAAAAAACCAACGACGACGATTCCACTCAGGTCTGTTGTCCTCGGAGAAGGGATCAAATAAGATTGGCCATGTTAAGGAAAACAATATTCTTCCTGTCTTCAGTTAAGCGTATTCCAAGGCAAAAACAACGACAAAATCTCAATGGAGTCAAAGCGAACTGTTGCAATGTATAAAAATTACTTGGGAATTGTGGGATAGCATAAAGAAGGGAAGAGAAGAAAAAAAACGCTAGACAAAATATAGAGACAGAAGAAAGGGTAGGAAACAAAGAAGAAAAGAAAAAAAAAAGAAAAAAAAAGAAAAAGAAAAGCGAGTGAAAAAAGAGTGCAATCCGACAGGTGGGGGAAGGGGTTAAGGGATTCAAATCAAAATGATATTGAGGCAGAAAAAAGGGAGCGGAAGATAAAAGTAAAGATAAAAAATAATAAAAATAAATTCCAAGGTGGCCGAGACCAAGATGTCTGGTCAGCACAGTGAAATTATGTTCCCGTGGGAAATGTAAGTAGATTAAATACAGATAAGAAACAAAAACTGGCTTTTAATGAGGATTTGGCTGAGATAATTTTGGATAGGGGAAAGAATATAGGGACAGGGGATTTTTTATGGGGGTGTGAAAAATGAAAAGGAAGGAAGAAGAACTGTTGTCGCTAATAAGGTTAATTAAAACAAGAAAAGGGAAATTGTCAGTCTTATTATAATTCTTAAGGTCTGAGTAAATTTCTTTATGAGGTAAAAGGGGTGCTAAGGTATTTTGAATCAATTGTCAATCTATAAATAAATCGACAATGTAGGTGGTTAAAAATAGGGAAAGGATGGGGGTGTTAAGCAGGTGCAAAACAGCTTAGACTAATGAATAATAAATAAAAAATAAAAATAAATAGTGAAAAACAAAGAATAGATAATAGAATTTAAAGATGGGGGTAGATAGGTATATAGTTGCAATGCTGCCTCCACCCGCTCGCGGTAGTAAACTACTGCTCCTTACATCATTGAACATCCACCGTAATCTGACATGAATTGTGAATAAAGCACATGTAAACAACCACGTGAACAAAGCCGCACATACACACAAATGCACAATAGAGAAACCACACACATGCATACATACATACATATACATATATACATATCTATATTTATACACATATGCATAAAACACACAAGCACCTAAGCGTCCTCCGTACACTTGCACATCAAAAACCGCTTACACACAAGCGCAGTATCAATAAGTGCACCTGAGATCTCAAACCAACTCATAAAGGTACACATGTACACAAGTGCAAAAGGAAGTTATTCGATGTTAAAACGGAATGAAAGCCTAGACAAAGGGTAAAGATAGGGGAAAGCGGAATGAGGATTATACAGGACAATGCAATGGGAAAGAACGACGGTGGATAGGGTGTAATAACTAAAAATTATAGGGGATGGCAAATCAGTATCAATATCAGCGACACCGCGAGGCATAAGTCTGGCAGCAAAGCAATTCAGCATTAGATAAGTAAATTTTAAAGGATAGGTTAAATGTTCACACCAGAGGAAGGGGAATTGGTAAAGGGGCAATCTGGGATAGGTAAATAGTGAGTACAAAGATTATAAGATGTGGGGAGGGGGAAGTCTATTAATTATTGCTAGGTGGGGGGTATCTGGAGGGGCCAAGAAGTTGGTATATTTGTATTTACGCTTGTGTCTGCAATGGGAAATCAATTCGTTTTTAGAGTTAATAGTATTTAATGATTTATTAGCTGTGGCTATTGCGTAAGTTTCCAGAGTGCAAAGGCTGCAGTGTGGAGATCCTGGGGTGTATGATCTAGATTTTCTCAAGATGGACCAATGTAAGGAGTAGGGTGTATTATTGCTTTTAAGGTTTCTAATTAATTCAGAAAGCGAGGTGCTAGCGTTATCGTTATTTAATTTAAATGCTTGCATGTGGTTTGAGATTCTTATCTTAATTGGGAAAGCGCTTAGACCTATGTATGTGTGAATTTTGTAAGGTGCAGAATTTGCATTTGAGTAATTAAGGTCATTGGTAGCTGTTTGAAAAGATGGATCTGAAACTATATTAACTTGGGGTGCTGGGGTAGGGCCTTGAACAACCGGGGTATTACTGCCAATTGTATAGGGTACAGGATTACTCGGTGAAGATGAGGGGTAAGAGCTAGGGAGGTTATTACTTGTACTTTGAGTTAGCGGGGCAGAGGGATAGGGAGCAGTACGTGAAGGTAGCAGGGCTGCCGAAGCGGAGTTCGAATTATAGCCAGAGCTCGGTCGGAATTCCCTAATAGTGCACGCGTATATAACATCACTATGAATGCAATCACCATTAGGGGGACAGTCTCTGGGTCTACGGCAATTACATTTATTTTGGGGAGGAGGGGAGGAAAATTGTTGGGCAGCTTATATATTTTTTTTATTATTGGAGGAAATTATATTTTGCGATATGTTAGGCATAGTGGAGTAGGATATCTTAATGGAGTTTTTATTTAGTATTGTGCAATATTTATGGAGGCACCTAAAACATTTGTCTAAGATTTAAAAAAATTCTTTAGGGAAGTTGGTTTTTACATTGCAATTGAAGGGAGGGTTAAAGCAGATATTATTTTTCCTTCTTGACTTTTTATCTCCCTCAGAGTTCCGGTTAGTGTTTATAATTTCCAAGCTGTTTGTATTGTGAGGGTTAGGGTTCGAAAAGATATTAGAGTTACACTGTCTTCTGGAATTTAAAGCCATATTATGGGTAATTAAGCTAGTGAGATTATTTTTACGGGTTGGGGGAGTTTGTTGTACCTAATTTTATCGTTGTATCCTGAGGCAAGTAAGGCGCTATTATAAAAATTACAGTTCTGCTCAAAAATAGATTTATTTGCAGAAAGTTTAGAGATTCTATTGGAGACTGACTGGGCAATTGAGTTGATTATTGACTTGGGGTGGTTAGAATATTTATGCACGTAGAATAAAGTTAGGTTTGGCTAAAAGTTTCAAAATTAAGGTTTAGAGTTCTCTTTTCTGGTTCTACTGTAATTGCAAGAGCGAAATTTTTAAAGAAACTATGGAGATTTTTTATGGTGTTGTCTTGATCTTTCTCCAGACACAAATAGTGCATCGTCCCTGTATAAACCACCTCTCAAATGTCCGGAGTTATATTTAAGTTCTTTCATTAAGTAGATCCCCACTAAGTCAGTCACTTTGGCAGAATCAGAGTACCCCATAGTGATATCGAAGTTATTGGGGGTGTCCCTCCTTGTCCAAAGTTTGTTGTCAAATTGTAGAAGGGATTTTCTAGCTAGTTTGATCAGATCAATTTCTAAGTCCATCAAATCTGAATTATCTTTAGCGAATATTAAGGCTTTATTAAGAAGAATGGGGGTAATAGATTGATAATAATCATCGATGTCGAATGTAATGAAATTTAGATTAGGGTTTGGGTTGTTTTTAAGGTTAAGGAACCAGTTAGAGACCTCCTCTGAGGATTGCCAAAGGTTATAAGAAATTTTAGATTTAAGGTTTGGAATTATTCTATCTAATATGATTTTGCTTATAATGCCTAAATCAGATTTAGAAGGGCAAATTAATCTAATGGTAGGGTTTTCATGGAAATTTCTTTTATGGTCCTTTAATGTGCATCTAGGTGTGGCTGGAGTTAAGATTTCTGTGTAGTTTAAGACATTTAAGGAGGTGAGACGGGATTTGGCTTCCGATTTGATAGTATTGAGAGTGTATATAGGTGTACTTTTATAAGATTTATGAAGTTCTTTATAAATTAAGTTTTTTATATTCAGTGTGAGTTAATTTGTAGTAATTTTAGTCTTATCTGCAGGGACTACCATATCATGGTTTTTCTTATTTTTATTAGTAAAGGCATTCATTTTTTTGATTATGGGGTTAGAGTCCTTATTGTGTTTTTTAAATTTAATATTTTTAATAAGGTCAAACAATTCGTCTTCAAATTCATTGAGGCTATGATTTTGCCCCACGCTTTTTCGGATTTCGTTATTGGTGATTTTCATACCCGTTTGAACTTTAAAATTCTTTTTAAAAACTCTTTCAAATTTAGAACTTTGACAGTCCTCTTCTGTCAACTTATCAATCATAATTTTCCTCTGATGATAAGATTTTAATCTTTGAAAAGCCTGGTTTAAGGAATGAAAGAGAAGAAAAATAAATTGCTCCTTGTTTTGAACAACTGAAGATATTGATTTGCTTCCATTTGCAGGTCTAATCAATTTTCATTAACTTACTATATATATATATATATATATATATATATATATATATATATATATATATATATATATTTGGACATTCGAGCATGTTTATCACTCTCCATCCTCTATCTTTATCTTTATGTATACACACACATATATATATATATATATATATATATATATATATAGTCTAAAGAAGCCTTGAGTCATTTTAAACAAAGAAACAAAATGCAGTTTAAATTCCCAGAGATACTAACTAAATCCTAGATATCAGAGACTTAGCACTAGCATAAACTGACTTACCGCTGGAAAATTTACAAATATAAAAGGGGATACAAGTATATAACAATGCAATAAATATATATATATATATATATATATATATATATATATATATATATATATATATATATATATATATATTTATTTATATATATAAGATATTTATATATATTTAGATATCTTATTATTATATTTATTTATTTGATATCTTATTACATTAATTTATTTAAATATCTTAGTAGTACACTTATTTATTTAGATATCATATTATTCCCTTTATTTATTTAGATATCTTTTATTAAGTTTATTTATTTAGATATCTTATTATTACATTGATTTATGTAGATATCTTATTATCACATTTATTTATTTAGATATCTTATTATAACATTTATTTATTTAGATATCTTATTATTACATTTATTTATTTAGATATCTTAGTATTACCCTTATTTATTTATATATCTTATTATTCCATTTATTTATTTAGATATCTTTTATTACGTTTATTTATTTAGATATCTTATTACATTTATTTATGTAGATATCTTATTATTACATTTACTTATTTAGATATCTTATTATTATATTTATTTATTTATATATCTTATCATTACATTTATTTATTTAGATATCTTATTATTACATTTATTTATTTATTTAGATATATTATCATTACATTTATTTATTTATATATCTTATCATGACATTTATTTATTTAGATATCTTATGATTACATTTATTTATTTAGATATCTTAGTATTACATTTATTTATGTAGATATCTTAGTATTATATTTATTTATTTAGATATCTTATTATTACATTTATTTACTTAGATATCTTATGATTACATTTATTGTTTTAGATATCTTATTATTACATTCATTTATTTAGATATATTATTACATATATTTATTTAGATATCTTATTATTACATTTATTTATTTAGATCTCTTAGTATTACACTTATTGGTCCCCCGATTTATAAAATCGGGGGACCTATGTTTTGAGGCATTTCCGTCCGTCCGTCCGGATTTTTCTTTCGCAACAATCCATTGAATTTCTCTTAAATTTTGCATGAAGTTGTAACTTTTGTTAGGTTAGCAAGTGACATTATCCGATTAAAAAAAAAAAAATTTGGTTAGCCCCCCAGGTGGTCAAAAGCCTCCAAAATGGCAAAAAATGACGTTTTTGCCCCATAACTTTTCATCTATCCATTCAATTTCTCTGAAACTTAGCCAAAATATGGAGGCAATTGTTCCTAATTAAAAATAAGTATCACTATCCTTGGAACAAATCTGGTTCGTGGCCCCAGGGGGTCAAAAACCCCTAAAATGGCAAAAAATGACCTTTTCTCCCATAACGTTTGATCCATCCATTCAATTTTTCTGAACCTTTGCCAAAATGAAGCGGCAATTGTTCTGGATATAAAATGAGCATCCTTGACCTCAGAAAAATTCTGGTTCGCGCCCCCAGGGGGTACAATAGGTGTAAAAAATGCCCCAAATTGCCCAAATTCATTGCATTTTACACACGCCACCTTGAGTCACATACAGAGGGGGACCACGCATGCGCGGCTTGTTTATTTAGATATTTTATTATTACATTTATTTATTTAGATATCTTATTATTACATATATTTATTTAGATATCTTAGCATTACATATATTTATTTAGATATCTTATCATTACATTTATTTATTTAGATATCTTATTATTACATTTATTTATTTAGATATCTTATCATTACATATATTTATTTAGATATCTTATAATTACATTTATTTATTTAGATATCTTATCATTACATTTATTTATTTAGATATCTTATTATTACATTTATTTATTTAGATATCTTATTATTACATTTATTTATTTATTTAGATATCTTATTATTACATTTATTTATTTAGATATCTTATTATTACATTTATTTATTTAGATATCTTATTATTACATTTATTTATTTAGATATCTTATTATTACATTTATTTATTTAGATATCTTATTATTACATTTATTTATTTAGATATCTCATCATTACATTTATTCATTTAGATATCTTATCATTACATTTATTTATATGTCTTATTATTACAGTAATTTATTTAGATATCTTATTATTACATTTATTTATTCATATATCTTATTATTATTATATTTATTAATTTAGATATCTTATTATTACATTTATTTATTTAGATATCTTATGATTACATTTATTTATATATCTAATTATTGCATTTATTTATTTATTTAGATATCTTATGGTTACATTTAGTGTTTTGGATATCTTATGATTACATTTATTTATTAAGATATCTTATGATTACATTTATTTATTTAGATATCTTATTATTACATTTATTTATTTAGATATCTTATGATTACATTTATTGATTTAGATATCTTATTATTACATTTATTTATTTAGATATCGTATTATTACATTTATTTATTTAGATATCTTATGATTACATTTATTTATTTATGTAGATATCTTCTCATTACATTTATTTATTTATATATCTTATTATTACATTTGTTTATTTAGATATCTTATTATTACATTTATTTATTTAGATATCTTATGATTACATTTATTTATTTAGACATCTTATTAGTACATTTATTTATTTAGGTATCTTATTATTACATTTATTTATTTATTTAGATATCTTATTATTACATTTATTTATTTAGATATCTTATTATTACATTTATTTATTTAGATATCTTATTATTACATTTATTTATTTATTTAGATATCTTATGATTACATTTATTTATATATCTTATCATGACATTTATTTGTTTAGATATTGTTGTGGTTGCAAGGTTGAACAATAATTAGTGAGGAATACAATGAAGACGCAAACAACAAGGAAAATGCAATAATAAGTGTATTAAAGAAAAGGTATAGTTACAGTATGTACAAATGAAGGTGTCGAGTCAGAGAGTCTTTGTGGGAGGACTTGTACGCTCTTCGGCGTCACTTCCGGTGGCATTTAGGTAACACACACTAAGGCCAACCTAGGCTTGCCATTTATAGTGTAACGTTATTCGTATATGCAAATGAGTGGTTGCCACCACAACACCCCCTCCCAAGATTTGAAGTCACACAGATTTCAATATCTTTTTCTTTTTGGGTTTACCATCAATGGTTCATTAAATTTTCTTTTCCTACCTGATCTTCGGGGTTCAGGTGTATATTGAGGCGGTTCCAAATTAAAGGATTCGTATATGACATCTATGGTTTCCTCCTCTTCGACTGTTGTCGTATAATCATCATCTTGGATATGACGTTTTTTTATCTGATTTAGGTGCCTTTTATGTATACTCTGTGGACCTTTAATCATATATGTACAATCACCAATGCGTTTATCCACTACTCCACATTCCCAGTAAGATGTGTTATTCTTGTAGCACTTAAAATATACTCGATCTCCCGAGTTATATTTCTTTCTTCTCGTGTGTGTAGTGTTTCGGATAATTTCCTGTCTTGGCAACAGTTTATCAAACGCTGATTTTACCTTTCTGGCAAACATTAGATCAGCTGGTGATATGTTTGATGGTGTACTAGGATGTGGTGTGATCCTATAAACTTGCAAGAATTTTTGCAAAGCTTTTTCTGTTGGTGTTCCAATGGATTTCTTTAACGCTTGTTTTAGCGTGTCCACGAACCTTTCCGCAAGGCCGTTCGACCTTGGATGATACGGCGGAGTCGTGATGTGCTTCACTCGGAACGTGTCGCAAAATTCCTTAAACTCTGCGGATGTGAACTGCGTTCCGTTGTCAGTGACCAGTGTGTCTGGTACACCGAATCTTGCAAACAACTCGTGTAGGAACCCTATTGAGTTGTTCGTTGTTGGATTCCTGCAACGCATTACCTCCGGCCATTTTGTGTAACTATCCACTACAATTAAATAATAGTTTTCTCCTACTGGACCAGCGAAGTCCATGTGGATTCTCGACCATGGTTGGTCGGTTTTCGGCCAAGGTTTGTGTACTATAGGTGGGGATTTTGCTGCTAACTGGCCTCCTTTACATTTATTTATTGTTGCTGCTATGTCAGTGTCCATGTTACGCCAGTACACATAGCTTCTCATTAACGACTTCATTCGATTTATCCCCGGATGTCCCGTATGGAAATCTCTTAACATCCTATTCTGCAATGTTTTGGGTATTACCACTCTCTCACTGTACAGTAACACATCGTTACATATGGAGAAAACTTCCTGCACCTTTGTGTCCGTTATAATTTTCTCTTTTATGTCCTTTATGTATTCGTCTTTCTCGGCTTCCCTTTTAATGTCCGACAAAGTTACGGGTAGTTCCTTAATGATGTTTGCTACCATATTTTTTACTTCAACATTTGTCCGAATTGCTGCAATGACTGATTCTTCCAATTGTGTTTCTGTGGTATCAGTCTTGACAGTCCATCCGCATGGCAAATCTTTTTTGATGCTAGATGTTGTAGCTGGAAATCGTAATTAAGTAAGATTGTACCCCAGCGCAGCAATCTATTTGCGGTGTATACCGGCAATCCTTTTTTTGATCCATAGATCGTGACTAACGGTTTATGGTCGGTTTCAAGTAAGAATTGTCTACCATATAAATATCGGTGAAATTTAGTCACGGAAAAGATTATGCTCAATGCTTCTTTTTCGATTTGTGAATATGCCCTCTCGGCTGGTATCAGCGTTCTCGAAGCGTGCGCTATTGGTTTTCTAGACCCATCCGGCATATGTTGAATGCATGCTCCTAAGCCGTAGGAACTAGCGTCACTAGCGACGACTATTTTTAATTTTGTGTCAAAGTGCGTTAAGAATAATTCGGATGTTAGTGCGCTCTTTATTTTGTCAAAAGCGGTTTGACATTCTTGCGTCCAGTTCCAAGGTGTATCCTTTTTAAGCAGATTATTTAAGGGGGCTCGCAAGTTATGCATTCCTTCAATAAAAGATTGATAATAATTTGCGAGTCCCAAGAAACTCTGCAAGGTTGTTACGTTATCAGGTGCTGGCATATTTTTTATTGCCGCAGATCTGTCTGGGTCTGGACGTCGTCCATGTTTGTTTATTATGTGTCCAAGATACTTAATCTCGCTCATACAAAAGTCACATTTACTTACTTTTACTTTAAAGCCGAATTCTTGTATTCGAGTAAATACTTGTTTCAAATGTTCCTTATGTTCTTGTAGGGATTTGCTCCTGACAACAATGTCGTCCAGGTATGCACATGCGCACTCAATACCACTTAGCATGGTGTCCATCGCTTGCTGAAAAATGGCAGGCGCTACTTTGATGCCAAAGGAAAATCGGTTGTATTTGTATAATCCCTTATGCGTATTGATGCATAGTATTTTTGAGCAATTTTCCTCGACCGGTATTTGCAAATATGCGTCGCTCAAGTCTATCTTAGAGAAGATATTACCACCATTTAACTTCGTGAATATTTCCTCTGGGCTTGGTAGAGGGTAATGGTGATCTTTTAATAGGGAGTTGACCCCGGTCGAAAAATCTGCGCACACTCTAACTTCGTTATTCTTTTTCTTTACGTATACGGTGGGGGCTGCCCCACTCGCTGTGTTCTATTTTTGATAGAATTCCTGTCTATTCTAATCTATCTAATTCTTTATTAATCTTTTCCAACCCAGCGAACGGAACGTTTCGCTTTTTTCTAAAAATTGGGCTGGCGTTTTCTTTAAGTTCAAACGAGGCCTTGAATTTATTACAGCGACCTAAGTTAGTCGTGAATGCTTCAGGAAATAATTCTTTTAAATCGTCTTTTATATTTACTGTTGTTGGAGAAGAACATTCTATTTTTTTACAGAATGTATTGATTGGCTTATCCCATAGTCCAAATTTCTCAATTAAATCTATTCCAAACAGATTTTCACTATTTTTCAGTACGAATATTTTTAATTTCTTCGTAATCCCTTTTAATTTTATCGCAAGGACAACTTCTCCTTCAAATTTTATACCACCACCAGTTACCGTCCGGGCTGATTTACTCGTTTTCATCATGGTTGGTTTTTTACCCAACTTTTTCCATGTATTCAGGTTTATAATAGAAATATCGGAGCCGGAGTCGAGTTGTAACTTTATTGGTGTTTTAAATATTTCCACTTTTACGTATTGTCGCCGATCTTTGTCTAATTTTGTATTTGATTTTGTTTGCTGTACTCTCTTTCTGGTGTAATCTTTATATCTGCAGCAATCGCTTTTGTGTCCCACCTTCTTACAAATGTAGCATTTTTTCTTTTTATAAGGACAATCTGATTCCCAATGCTTTTCTGCACATCTCTTACAGTTATATCTAGGAAGAGGCTTGTTATATTCTGTCCTATATTTATGGTTATTAGGATTGTAATATCCCGTTCCATTTCGATTGCTTTTCTTTGTAAAGTTCTTGGTTGGTGTGTATGGTTTTCTAACTTTTCTTACATATGCCACTCCGGATTCTTCTATATTTTTTGAATCCTTTTTTAGTGTAATGGCCTTTTCACAGTCCTCTGCTAGTTTCTGGAGGGTTAAATCTTGCTCAGATTCCAGCTTAGACAACACTCGTCTGCGTATTTCTGCATTTTTCGTGGAAACTAACCCTTGTGCGAAGATTAGACATTTAAAATCTTCTACCGTTAGTTCCGCAAGCTTAAAATTATCGCAGTCTTTATTGACAACTGATGCGTATCTCAAATAATCTTGGTTGTCCATCTTTCTTAGATTCATGCACAGCCATCTTTTATGAAAAAGAGATATATTTGGATTAAATAATTCTTTTAGTAATTTCACAGCTTCCATGAACTCTAATTCTGCAGTTTTTTTTAGGTAATATGTAATCTATGAATTTGCTGTGTTCTGATGTACCCAATTTCCTGAGTAAGAGGCTCACTTTCTGGCTATTTGGCCAATTTTTGCAGTCCAGTTGAAAGACATCCTCGTATCTTGTATAGTATGCTTCAAAAGTCTTTCCTTCCTCCGGCACATAATTAAATGTGTCCATACTATTAAAGATAGTTGTATGGGAGAAATTAACACTGTCGACATTTTCTCGATTACTCTTTAGTAGTTCCAGTGTTTTAGCAAAACGTTCATTTTGTCTTTCCTCGCGGTCAGTTTGTGCCTGTAAAAATTGCATAAACATTTTTGATAAGTCTTCCATTTTTTTTCATTTTTTTATTTTTATTTTTTTCGTGACGTTTTACTGTATTATCCGTTATCCAGTGACAACTTAAAAAAAAATCCTTTCTTTTAATTTCTATCTATGGTATTTCCTTTTAGTACCGCCGCCAAACAAATTATTAATTAAAAGATTCCTTTAGTTGTTGTTTTGCTAACGGGGAGCAGTAATTAGAATCCACTGGTGAACTTTTTTTTTTCGTAGGTTACTTCCTTGCTTTTCGTAATACGAGTCTGACCTGTCGTTTTGCGACAGAACAAAATCCGCTTTTCGTTTGCAAGTTGGTCCTTTAGTAATACAAAACAGATTTGTCGTTTAGCGACAAAACAAAAATTCACTTTTACATTCGTTTGCAAGTCGGATTCCCAGAAAACGGCGTAAATTGTCGCTTTTGCCACGTTCGAGTTTTTTTTTTTTCACTTAAGTATAAACTTTTCTTTAGCGTAAAATCCGTTTGCTCGTCAACACTTTGCATTGTACTTTTTTTTTTAATAGTTCTTCGTCAAACTGTTATATTTGACGCTTCATATCTCGTCGCCAACTGTTGTGGTTGCAAGGTTGAACAATAATTAGTGAGGAATACAATGAAGACGCAAACAACAAGGAGAATGCAATCATAAGTGTATTAAAGAAAAGGTATAGTTACAGTATGTACAAATAAAGGTGTCGAGTCAGAGAGTCTTTGTGGGAAGACATGTACGCTCTTCGGCGTCACTTCCGGTGGCATTTAGGTAACACACACTAAGGCCAACCTAGGCTTGCCATTTATAGTGTAACGTTATTCGTATATGCAAATGAGTGGTTGCCACCACAACACTTATCATTACATTTATTTATTTAGATATCTTATAATTACATTTATTTATTTATTTATATATCTTATTACATTTATTTATTTTGATATCTTATTATTACATTTATTTATTTAGGTATCTTATGATTACATTTATTTATTTATTTAGATATCTTATTATTACATTTATTTATTTAGATATCTTATTATTACATTTTTTTTATTTATATATCTTATAATCACATTTATTTATTTAGATATCTTATTATTACATTTATTTATTTAGATATCTAATGATTACATTTATTTATTTAATTAGATATCTTATGATTACATTTATTTATTAATTTAGATATCTTATCATTACATTTATGTATTAAGATATCTTATAATTACATTTATTTATTTAGATATCTTATTATTACATTTATTTAGTTATATATCTTATGATTACATTTATTTATTTAGATATCTTATTAGTACATTTATTTATTTAGGTATCTTATTATTGTATTTATTTATTTAGATATCTTATTATTACATTCATTTATTTAGATATCTTATTATAATATTTATTTGTTTAGATATATTATGATTACATTTATTTATTTAGATATCTTATTATTACATTTATTTATTTAGATATCTTATGATTACATTTATTTATTTAGATATCTTATTATTACATTTATTTATTTAGATATCTTATTATTACATTTATTTATTTAGATATCTTATCATTACATTGATTTATTCATTTAGATATCTTATAATTACATTTATTTATTTATATATCTTATTATTACATTTATTTATTTAGATATCTTATTATTACATTTATTTATTTATATATCTTATTATTACATTTATTTATTTAGATATCTTATCATTACATTTATTTATTTAGATATCTTATTATTACATTTATTTAGTTATATATCTTACTATTACATTTATTTATTTAGATATCTTATGATTACATTTATTTATTTAGATATCTTATTATTACATTTATTTATTTAGATATCTTATTATTACATTTATTTAGTTATATATCTCATGATTACATTATTTATTTGGATACCTTATAAGTACATTCATTTATTTATGTATCTTATTATACCATTTAATTATTTAGATATCTTATTATTACATTTATTTATTTAAATATCTTATGATTACATTTATTTATTTATATATCTTATTATTACATTTATTTATTTAGATATCTTATGATTACATTTATTTATTTATATATCTTATTACATTTATTTATTTTGATATCTTATTATTACATTTATTTATTTAGATATCTTATGATTACATTTATTTATTTATTTAGATATCTAATTATTACATTTATTTATTTAGATATCTTATTATTACATTTTTTATGTATTTATATATCTTATAATCACAGTTATTTATTTAGATATCTTATTATTACATTTATTTATTTAGATATCTTATGATTACATTTATTTATTTATTTATTTAGATATTTTATGATTACATTTATTTATTAATTTAGATATCTTATCATTACATTAATTTATTTAGATATCTTATAATTACATTTACTTATTTAGATATCTTATTATTACATTTATTTAGTTATATATATTTTGATTATATTTATTTATTTAGATATCTTATTAGTACATTTATTTATTTAGGTATCTTATTATTATATTTATTTATTTAGATATCTTATTATTACATTCATTTATTTAGATATCTTATTATAACATTTATTCATTTAGATATATTATGATTACGTTTATTTAGTTAGATATCTTATGATTACATTTATTTATTTATTTAGATATCTTATAATTACATTCATTTATTTATATATCTTATTATTACATTTATTTATTTAGATATTTTATTATTACATTTATTTATTTATATATCTTATGATTACATTTATTTATTTAGATATCTTATTAGTACATTTATTTATTTAGGTATCTTATGATTACATTTATTTATTTAGATATCTTATTATTACATTTATTTATTTAGATATCTCATCATTACATTTATTCATTTAGATATCTTATCATTACATTTGTTTGTTTATATGTCTTATTATTACATTAATTTATTTAGATATCTTATCATTACATTTATTTAATTATGTATCTTATTATTATATTCATTAATTTAGATATCTTATTATTACATTTATTTATTTAGATATCTTATTATTACATTTATTTATATATCTTATTATTACATTCATTGATTTATTTAGATATCTTATGGTTACATTTATTGTTTTAGATATCTTATGATTACATTATTTATTAAGATATCTTATGATTACATTTATTTATTTAGATATCTTATTATTACATTTATATATTTAGATATCTTATTATTACATTTATTTATTTATTTAGGTATCTTATGGTTACATTTATTGTTTTAGGTATCTTATTATTACATTTATTTATTTATTTATATAACTTATTATTACATTGATTTAATTACATATCTTATCATTACATTTATTTAGTTAGATATCTTATCATTACATTTATTTATTTAGATATCTTATCATTACATTTATTTATTTGTTCATATATCTTATTACATTCATTTATTTTCATATCTTATTATTACATTTATGTATTTAGATATCTTATGATTACATTTATTTATTTATTTAGATATCTTATTGTTACATTTATTTATTTAGATATCTTATTATTACATTTATTTATTTAGATATCTTATGATTACATTTGTTAATTTATTTAGATATCTTATCATTACAATTATTTATTTATATATCTTATCATGACATTTATTTATTTAGATATCTTATCATTACATTTATTTATTTATATATCTTATCATTACATTTATTTATTTAGATATCTTATTATTACATTTATTTATTTAGATATCTTATTATTACATTTATTTAGTTATATATCTCATGATTACATTTATTTATTTAGATATCTTATTAGTACATTTATTTATTTAGGTATCTTATTATTACATTTTTTTATTTAGATATCTTATTATAACATTTATTTATTTTGATATCTTATGATTACATTTATTTATTTATATATCTTATTATTACATTTATTTATTTAGATATCTTATTATTACATTTATTTATTTATATATCTTCTGATTACATTTATTTATTTAGATATCTTATTAGTACATTTATTTATTTAGGTATCTTATTATTACATTTATTTATTTAGATATCTTATTATTACATTTATTTATTTAGATATCTTATTAGTACATTTATTTATTTAGGTATCTTATTATTACATTTATTTATTTAGATATCTTATTATTACATTTATTTATTTATATATCTTATTATTACATTTATTTATTTAGATATCTTATTATTACATTTAGTTATTTAGATATCTTATGATTACATTTATTCATTTAGATATCTTATGTTAGCATTGCAATGACAAGTGGGAAATCAATCAAAAACTGTAATTTTCATTAGTTTTTACAGTCACTTTATTTCCGTATTTCGGTCAGAGTTTATTTCTCTTTTTTCATCTTACACACAAGAAACGTTTTTAAAATTTAATATTTATTTTTCTTACACGTGTTTCATGGCAAATCAGGACAAATGTATTTTTTGTCCAAACTTGTCAATCATCAGAGCGTAGTTGCATATATGGTGGAATTGTGAAAACACACATGATAAAAATACGGTGAAGTTCCTGACTAAGTCATGATAAAAGTTTTGTACGAACTAATGATAATTATGGTTTTCAATTGATTTTTCCATGGTCATGTGAAAGCAAAAATAAAATATATATGCTCTAAATCTTGTAACATAATTTTATTGAGCTTACAATTGAACACATTTCGGATATTTCAAGGATTATACGCCTAAAAAATATATTCTTTACAAAACACACACACACACACACACACACACACACACACACACACACACACACACACACACACATATATATATATATATATATATATATATATATATAAACTAGTGGCGTACTATATATAACGACTGGAATATATTATTATTATCATTATTATTATTATTATTATTATTATTATTATTATTATTATTATTATTATTATTATTATTATTATTATTATTATTTAGAGTTCATATGAGGTTTCGGGCGACTATATAACTTCTTCAGGTATTCCAAGTCCAAGAGAGAAAACAGGACATTACAACGGAAATAAAAACTAAAAATACTACCAGAAAAATATTTTTTTCTTTCTTTCGTTCTTCTTCACATTCTTTTCTTTCTCCATCCACGTTTTTCTTTATTTTCTATCTTAATTATTTTTCCGAAAGTTTATTTTCCTTTAAGCCGATCTTGGCGATTTCTTTTCTACTGACACCCCCCTCCTATTGCAATTTTCTTCCGATTTCCCATTTGGTAGAAACCCCTTTTTTCCAATTTCTTTTTACGCTCTCTTTCTCTCTCTATCTCTTTATCTCTCTCCCTCTCTCTCTCTGTCTATGTCTTTCTATCTCTCTGTTTCACTCTGTGTGTTCCCCCCATTCTGACCCTGTCTTTCTCTCCCTCTGTTTCTCTTTCTCTCTCTATCTCTCTCTCTCTCTGTTTCTCAATCTGTCTATGCCCCTTCTTTCTCTTGCTTTACCTCTCTCTCCTTCCACCTCTCTCTTGTTCTATTTCCCTCTCTATTGCCCCCTCTCTCTTTTAAGGTATATACATCCGTTGATAATGGAAATAAAACAACACCACCACCAAGAATCGGCCTTGAAAAATTGCATTAAACAATGGCGAAATAAGTGTAAATTATCCGTGGAGCCTTCCTATGCCGACAGACAATATAGACGAAATCTTGTACAAGAGAACCATGAAAATAGCACCCCCAAAAGAAATTATGGCTCGAAACTTTACCATAACCAATTGATGAATCTCGAATTAATGGACGCTAACAATGTACAATGGGAATCAAATAGGCGGGTATCTAATAAAATTGCCTTCATTAACAATACCTCAGATATTGTTAATAACGGGTTGATAGTATGATTGTTCGTTATGCCGGGTGTTACTCATACGATAGCAATTCTTAGGAAATGCCGAGTGACCACCCCGTATTTATTAATCTCCCTCCCACGGAGGTGGGGGTTAGGCGGGTCACACAAGGTCAAAGAGGTTGATCACTCTGGCCTACAAAAAATGCCATTGTAGCAGCCCTGTCAGCATTCCCTGGTAGGGGCGCCTCAGGCGACTAGCAATAATCTAAGCTCTTCTCAAAGCGCTGGAAGGTAAAGCCTGGGAGGGTGGACCTCCTAGAGCTAAACCAAACAGGACCAGAAGATGCCATAACGGCCCACCCTCAGTCGGAATGATTGTCGAGGACGTATCCTCGCTGGTGAGTCCCACCCAGGGGATCGTTAATAAGATTCACAATTCCCTCTGCAATTCAACCACATTTAGTACAAATAAACTTGTGTGTTATTCTTACAACGTTCGGCCTTCTTTAGGTGCATCTTGTTGAACTCGGGAATCGGTAGTGAATTTCGAACGGAACCCTTTATTCAATCCAAGGGTGTATCATGCTCTCGGGTCTTCAGTAATTCGCAATTCCTAGTATCGCTCGCACCTTTAACCTTCAGAAGACTGCACTTATAACTGAATTTGCTTAGCACTTTATCCGTTGCGCCACGGATCCTTGCGGAATACTTCCACCTGGTCATGGTTGACAAAACGAGAGAATGCTACCACCGTGGGTTAAATAAAAGCTTCCGTTCGAAACTCCGTGCAGATTCACAAGTTCGACAGAAAGATTCCCGAGTTCGACAAGATACACCCGAAGAAGGTAGGAGGTTACATCGGCCGAAACGTTGTGAGAATAACACTCAGAATGAGAACAGTAGTCCGAATAATCCAAATTATACAAATTATCAATGTTCCTCTAAAAAATTCAGAAACAAAATAAACTTCAGCCTTCGTTTTATCGCCATGAATTTTATCGACTTTTTATTCTAGCATATTGAATGCGATGAATCGGACATTCGTTAGGTAAATCGGTTTAATTTATTTAATTAATACAATGTTTCTGTGTAATAGTGCCTTCTTCAGGTGTGTGAAGCCGAAACAAATTTGATGATGTTTAGGGTCAGAGATGGAGACGAGAATAACGGTGTAATTACAGCGTGATCCTCCCCAAATATCACCCATGGAATCGTTAAAAAAGATCTACAATCCTTTCTGCAATCCAATCATATTTGGTACAAATTAACTTCAGTCTATGCCTGACTTGTTCACCAAGTTTCAGAGCAGGGCCAGAAGAAACCACAAACCCCTCTGTCGGACATGGCCGGTATGGAGTACCAAAAAGAAATCAACAAATTCAACGATACAAAAAATAGTTTCAAATACGCTGATCGGAACCCTTACACATATTTATTTTGATAAAATTTATAACATTTTTATAAAATAAATGTTTATAACAGTTTCTAATAAATTAATATTATGTACTATTCATTTGTAATTTTATTTTCCTATTTTCTTATTTTCTTGAAAACAATAGTTTTCTTGAAATTATTATTATTATTATTATTATTATTATTATTATTATTATCATCAGTAGCAATATTATTAAAGCGATTTAATTAATAAAGTGTAAAATTCTAAATGATATCTTCCGTTTGATTATTTTTAAATTCAAATGACAACTTCCGCTAAAATTCGCCCGTATAGCCCCGTCGGCATTCCCCAGTGGATGTGGTGTCTATAAACCAACCACCTGCTCAAAGAGAGGATGTAAAACCTGGGAGCTTTGACTTCCTTGGACCAACCAGAACAAATACCTCAGCCCCAACAGGGCCAGGAAAAAGCACAACAACTCATCCTCTGTCGGATTGATTGTCGAGAACGTATCTTCAACTTGTAACTCTATGTAGAGTAGTTTCGACATAGAATAGTTTCAGTACAGGGTGAGACAAAAATGCCACGCATGAAATGGTTAATAATATTCACAATCCTTTTTTCAATCCAACCATATTTGGCACAAATTAACTTCCGTCTCTGCCTGACTTATCTACCAAGTTTTAATACTGAATACCCAACAGTTCTTCTTTTATCGTTGTTACGATGAGACACTTTGGTGATCGTCTCATCAGTAAGAGATATGACCCTGAATGGGACCGGACCATACTCCCTAGTTTTTTTTGTCTGTGGGTTATCTCAAAGATAATGTCTATCGAAACAATCCTCAATCTTCAAGAGAACTGAAGAGGATCTTCAGAACCCAAATAAAGATGGGCTCGGATATGCAGATATGTAAAAGATCCGGGTAGATTATGTTTTAGCGAAAAACTAGAAATCCTAACGTTTAAAGATGTTAAAATTTACTTAATCAGAAAATCAAAATAGTCACAAAATGAAAACATAGAACAAACTTTACGTTTGGATGATTAAATAATAATAAGTAAATTAATGAATTAAGTGAATCGATAATTTGAATGAATTAAAAGAATATTATGGAAATCACTCCAGATAAGGTGGTTATCTTACAGACAAGAGATTCCTTTTTTCTAGCTATGACGGCAACATCCTTAGCGAAGTTGCTGTGCTCATCAATGCAACGTGGCTCACGTGACGCACCACTACCGGCGTCGTCGGTGATCGCAAAGTCAGCGACCGCCTCAAGTCGACGAAGATTTACCGGACTGTTGTAAGAGCCGTCACTTTATACAACTCGTAGTGCTTCTTGACAACATGGAAGACGAAGCGAAAATTCGCCATTATGATCCGCTGAATGTCCGGAATTACATTGGTCGACCACGTCTACAACGAGGAAATCCGAAAGCGGTACGGGATTGCACCGATTGAGGGTAAGATGAGAGAATGGCGGCTCAGATGGTTTGGACATGTGCTTAGGGCCAACTACGACACCATCGCGAAACTTGCTTTTGCATTAAAAGTCGCCGGAAAGGGGCCGAGGGGTAGGCCGATGATAAGATGGGAGACACCCTGTACTAAGATGTCTGTGAAATTGGCCTTCACCCAGATCAAGTCTGTGATCGTGTCAAGTGGAGACAAAGATCCATCATTGTGCACCCCACCGTAGCTCGGGATTAATGCAGAAGAAGAAGAAGAAGAAGAAGGGGGAAGCGAAGAAGAAGGAGAAGGAGGAGGAGAAGAAGAAGAAGAAGAAGAAGAAAGCGAAGAAGAAAGAGTAGAAGGATAACGACTTAAATATGACATCAACTTCGTGACGTCACCTGAGTTTCTACGATCCGTTTCCTTGTATTTTGTTTCTTTTGTTTTCAGTTTTTTTATCGTAAAAAACGAAAACTCATTTACTTGGATGAATGAAATAGGAGGAAAAAGATAACCTTTCGAGTTTTTACCAGTTTTACGACACGATGGTGAGTATCGATTTTGATTTTTTTTCTTTTTTAAATATCACCCGATTAGGATCGATTTCTTTCTCTTGCTCCTGGCTGTTCTGAGAAAATGTCGATGAAAAAAATGTCATTTTTGTATTTTATTTTTCTATCCTTTTTATTCCGTGAAGGTTCGTTTCGTTTTGTGTTGCCATTTCTGCCCATATTTTCTATCTTTTCTATTCTCTATATATACATTTTTAATTTCGATATTTCATTGTTACCGAAAAGGCGGAATATTAAACGACAAAAATAGCCAGTTACAGAAAATATTGGATATTTGAAATCCCATAGTTCGGATATACGCATACATACACGCATGTACACACACACACACACACACACACACACACACGAGCGCGCATTCATATGTATTTCTATATATAAATCTCAATGTCTGTGTATATGTGTTCCTTCTAGAAAGAAAAGTGAGAGAATATACAATACCCTGGACAAGGCAGGTGAAGCTAGAGCGGTAGCGCTTGATATATTCAACGCCTTTGACAATGTTTGGCATAAAGGTCTTCTCATAAAAAATTAATTAATATGATGATATAACAATAGAATAAAGAAAATAAAAACATAAAATAATATTTTAAAAAAAACCACAGGAACTAGAAATAAAATAAAAAAGAAAAATATAAAAAGAAAAAAAAACAAAGAAAATGAAATGGCAAAGAAAAGGGTGGAAAGCAGAAAAGAAAAACAGAAAAAAACTAAATTAACAAAAAAGGAGAGAAAAAAGGATGTTATAAAGAAATATTAAATAAAAAAGAAAAAGAAAGTGAAATGAAAAATAGAAAAGAAACAAAAGAAACAAAAAGAGAAAAGACAAAGCAATAAAACGATTGGAAGGGACAGGAAGAAAATGAAAATGAAAAAATCCGATAAAAAGCAAACGAAAGAAAATAGAATAAATCATTAAATGAATAGAAAAAATAGAATAGATAGAAAATAGAAAGTAAGAAACAGGGGAAAAATATTTAAAAAAATAAAATAAATGAATAGAAAATAAGTCATGAAAATGGAAAGCAGAGAAACTGAAAAAGAAACAAAAGGAACAAGAAGGGAAAAAAGAGATAAAACTGTGGGATTAAGACAAAGAAAATGAAAATAAAAAATTCGATGAAAAACAAACGAAATAAAATTTTTTAAATCATTAAATGACAATAAAGAAAAAAAAACAGAAAATAATATTAAAGAAAATACGCAAAAACAAAAAATAAAAAAGATATAAAAAGAAATAAAACTAAAGCAAAAAGAAAAGGAAATAAAAAGAAAATAATAAAAGAAAAAGAAATAAAAAAAAATGCAGTAAAATTTAAAAATATAAAAGTAAAGAAAGAAATGTTCGACTAAACTAGATGTAATAAGTAATTCTTTAAACATGTCGACCAGGTTAATAGGTGACGACGCTCCATTTCCTGTGTTGAATATAATAACTGCCCTCTAGCGGCCGAGTGGAAGAACAACATTCAAAGAACGTTCGTGAGATTTTGACCCGGTTTATTTGTCGCCAACAAACCCGTTACTAAAGCCAGAATCACCCATGACACTAGTCTAAGCATAGGAACATATGTTTACCTTACTTATATTGAAATTACGACCTTGGTTTGATTTGCTGCAAACTTGCATCGTTTTTTTTTTACTTATTAAATTAAAACCAAGATGGCGGCTCTTCATTTTGTGGCGCGGTTTTTCATTGCACACTGACCTTTATGTGAGGAGAAGAAAAAAACTGGTGTGGAAAATTAAGTTGAAGGAAAATTAGGCGGATTGAGCGAAACCTTTCATAGAACGACACACAAGAAATTAAGACAATTAGGCTCAATATTTTGTTTTGAACAGTGACGCTACTAACATTTTTTGGTATTATTGGAACCCTGGGCACACTATAGAAACATCTCCTAAAATAATGCATCGAGTATTGTTGCAACATCTAGGCTGGTACACCAACCACTAGTCTCATCTTATTAGACAGGGTTAAAAAAAGAGTTTATAAAATAATAAGTCCCGCACTGTCTACAATGCTCCAGCCCTTGCCCCATCACCGCAATGCTGCACCCCTGTGCTTGTTTCACAAGTACTTGCACGGAATGTGCTTCGACAAACTTACTGCACTTGTACCACTCAACGCAAAACATACTAGCCGCAAAATCTCACTCCTTCACTGTAGAGGTCCCCAGATGCTGGAAAACTTTCTATTCTGATAGCTTTATTCTTCGGACCATTTACCTTTGGGATCATTCCTTGCTTCCTGTTTCTACGACTATAGTAACATATAGAAATTTAAAAGTAATCTGTCCTGGTTCTACCAGATCAGGCTGTCTGAAAATACTGGCTTCCTGACCTAAAATGCACCAAACATTGTTATTGTTTTTTCCTTTCTCTTTGCTAAACTCACTCATGTTCTGCAAAGTCAAAAACAAAAACACTAATTTTCCTCTACAATTTAACTAAACTTTGGTTTAGTTGAATAAATATTTGAAGATATAAATAACATGAATCATAAAAACGTTTACCAAAAATGACCAGATTTGGAATTAAATAACCCGAATTACAACACAACCAAAGGAAACACCATGAATAAATATTTGAAGATATATAGAACTTGAAGCATAAAAATGTTACCAAAACGACCGTATTCGGCATCAAATAACCCCCAAAAGATTGATATGCCGTAAAACAAAACAGCCAAATGTAATGTGGATGAACATCTTGCTGTACAACTCCTCACTTAGAATAACCCTAACCCTATAAATCTAGCCCCTAATAATCGTCTCTGCAGCAATATGCCTTGTTTGGGGCGAATAAAAGTAAATCAAAATGAGATTCTCTTGTTTTTAGTCGATTACATGAAAACAAGCAGAAAAATCATCATACTATTCTGTTTAACGTCTGTTTTACATGTTGGCATATGGTGGCCAGCTTTTAGAAATTGATTTCCAAACTCTCTGGCCCATCTTTATTTATCTCGCTTTCTCTCAAATCAATCCTTATCACTCGCTATCATTTTTTCTTTGACCTTCCTCTGCCAACTGACCATGCCATCTTAACGAATACAATAACTTTTATCCATGCTTTAAATGTGACCAACAAACGAAATCTATTGTTCTGCAGACATTTCCCTATGCTGTCAACATTTAATCTTCCTCTGAAGTCATGCGATATAAGACCCACATCACATATCTATCGCACCATTCTCATCATTTAGCTCCATACAATGCGTGTCCTGAACTGGCCAGGTGTAAACATACACTAGGCGGTCGCATGTTTAGTGTTGCATGCGAATGGCAGACTTGCTTCAGATTAGAGATGTTCGGCCAAGAGAAATTGGTGGGCGCACAGAAGTATTTGAAAATATATCTGGTTATGAGTTCGACCACCCAGAAATGTTTTTTTGTTTAAATAAAACAAGCACCTCATTAAACGGGGGTTTCTGCTGAGACTAACTTACCTGAGAAAAGTAATGTTCCTAGATTGTCTGGAGATAGGCTCTTTTGAGTGGAAACTGTCTAGCCATTATATCGAGTCCACTGACTGACTACTCGAATATCCATATCCGAGTAGTCAGTCTCTGGGTGGTCGAATGGGGATGAATGATATTCAAACCAGATGTTTAGGATTTCTGGTTGAACGTGCATATATTATCCAATAGATGGGAAAGCCCCCGGCGTGAGGCAGTCAGTTAGATTTGGACATTTTAATCTGTGTGCCTCTCTAAGCAAGATGGGCTCTTAGTTAAACGATTGTGTTCATGGAACTTATGTTTTGATTTGGTCAGGCAAAGCTGCAAGTCTGTTGTTCAGAGAATGAGGACCATTTGTAACGTCAAAAAATAAACCTCTGTTAATTTGTTTTAAACTGGAGTTTTAAATGGTTAGGGTTTGATTCAGTCAATCCTGTTGTTGCAGCATTGACTGAATCGAACAACAACTTTGGACCGGCACAGCGAGCGGGACGAGCAAGGCATGCGCAGTGGACGCACGCATGCACGTGTTCATACAGGTTTCATTTCCATGCATTTAATCACACTTAGTAAGTAGGTTGTAAAATAAAAGAAAAAAGTCTCTAATATTTTAACATGAAATGATCCACCTACTCCGGGCCATCAGACGATAATGATCACCCATTTCCGGACAAGATAGCTTTTTAAGGATATGGAACCATTTTTTTAATCTGAGCCATTTCATAAATTCTTGGAGAACAATTGTGTATTTTGTGTGTGTGTGGGGGGTAACTACTTTATTAAAATATGTTCGTATTTTTGCTGAAATATAATATTAAAACATGTTATCAATAAATTAATTACTTTCTTTTAGTTTTTTGGGGGAAGGTTAGATATTTTTTTTTGTATTTTCTCTGCGAAAATACATTAAAACGTTTTAAAAAATAGACATTTACGTTTTTGTGTGTTTTCTTACTGACTCATAGTTTGACGCCCCGCCAGAATCACTGCCTATTCAGCTGAACTCGCATGGATTGACCCATCGATTCATTTGAGGACTACCCCTACATCTCTGCTAGCCTCTACTGGTCATATCTTTTTGTTTTTCTTTCCACAGGGTCAAGCTATGTGCTTAAAAATGGATATGTGTACCGGAAGTGGTTGATCATTGCTGTCTAGTTGCCTGGAAGTTGGTGATCAGTTTACGTTAAATTTTTATGCGAAAGTTATCCTCTAGTCTTATATATTGATTTTGTGTTGTCTTATTTGTTTTTATCAGCAACCTTTTCAGGTTGTTTACACGTAATCGCTTAAAAAGGGTACAGTTTTGCCCATTAAAAAATAGAAATCAGATTCTTTTATCGCATTTCGCTGTTATCGTCGCTAAATGCGCAGATTGAATGGACGCATTTAAAATAAGATGCGTCCAAGTGTATCTATAAGAGGCTCTGTGTGTCGAACATCTGTCACGCTTCAGTTTAAAATATCATTTTCGTCGGTCTGTCACGCTTTAGTTTGAAATAGCTTTGTATCTTTCACAGAAGAGCTTCGCCATTCATGAAAAATGTATTTTGTCAAAAAATAACTTGCCTGTCATACGCAGTGTGCGCACACGTCATTGACTTACTTTCGTGAGTCCTCTCGAGACATGCGTCGGATTAGGGTTAGAATTAGGGTTAGAGGTCGAGTTAGTTTTATGGTCCCGGTCTCCACTTTCAGATCAATGAAACCCTTATGTCTAGCTGTACAAAATAAAGAACAAACGCCATTGTGGAACGCATCGCGGAAAGGTAGGCATCCATCTGTAGTCATTTATATGGAGGCAGAAATATAAGGGAAAACATTTGCGAAAACATTTAATGATATTAAAAGATCCATGTATTTTTGAGTAAGTAATAAACCATTGTTTTTTTTTTGTTTTTTTACTACAACCCGCATTCTGTCTGCTTTTTTAATAGTTTAGTAGTTTTCGGTGTGTCTCCACTACCCATTTTCATAGCATTTTCATTGGTCCAATTTTACGTGCTCCCACGAAAGCAATGTTATATCCAATACCAGTTTTAGATCCGAAATAGAGCCACTCTGGATTTGGGGAAAAATGCATCAGTCTAGAAGGATTTCTTCTATTCTGTGCGAGAACAGAACAGATACTGCACTTTGAAATATTTATTTGCAGAACATATTTTTAAAATTTGCATTCAAAACAAATTAGGCACAAGGCCATCAAAAGTGTGGGGAATTGGATGTCGTTGGTGATCCTTGCTCTAAAGTGATCAAAATATCTGCTTTACTAACTAGAATAATCTCAGTCAGAACAGATTCTACCCTTTGATCCACGCTCGAAGATGGTCTGAAATGGCATTTGCAGCGCTAAACGTGTACATTCTTAAGAATACCCGGTCTCCTTTTGTTACAGAAGGCCCTAATAACACTTATCCTCGAGTGGCTTTCTTAGTGGACAAGTTAAGTATGAACTAAAGTTTCCTTCTACCAAATATGGTTGGATTAATTGTGAATTTTATTAACGATTCCTTGGCTGGCATTTTGAAAGGTCACCCTGTACTTTCACCGTCTTTCTCCTCTCCACCTCTGACACTTTTCATATGGCAAAATGTTTCTCCAAAATAACATTATTAAATTTATTTCGGCTTCAACCGCCCGGAGAAGGTAATATTAAACCCAAACGTCATATTAATTAATTAAATAAAGCCTGTTTACATAACACATTTTGAGTCATTTTTCATTGCATTCAATATGCTAGAATAAAAAGCCATTAAAATTCTTGAACATAAAAGAATAAAAAAGATAATAAAATCATTTCAAAAAAAATATTAATTTAATAGATAGTAAATTTGACAAATCTAATTCAGCCACATACATAATTGATACAAAATTAGAATGACACTTCGAAAGCAATTTAGAACACAATTAAGAAAGAATGGGTATTTTTGAAATGTGTCTATTTCAAATTTAAGCATGACAGACCAACGGACGGTCAGAATTTTCTATAGAGATTGCGGACGTATCTAAAATGTTATTTCAAACTATAGTATGACAAACTGTCGAACATTTTATTTCAAACTTAAGCGTGAAAGACTAACAAAACTGATATATAAAACTGAAGCGTGACAGACAAACCAAAGAAAATGCTATTTTAAACTTAAGCGAAAGAGACTGACGAAAATGCTAAATGAAACTTATCTGTGACAGCTCAAGGTAAATGCTATTTAAAGCTGAAGCGTGACAGACTAACGAAAATGCTATTTCAAACTTAAGCGTGACAGATCAACGAAAATCTTATTTCAAACTTGAACGTTACAAACTAATGAAAATGCAATTTAAAACTGAAGGGTGACAGACTAACGGAAATACTATATCAAAATTAAGCGTGACAGACTAATAACAATCTAGTTAAATCAGGGGTTTTCAAACTTTTTGACTCGCGGACCCCTTTATATTTCAGGTTTGACCCTAGGGACTCCCTTATAAACGCTTATGAAATGTATACATACATTTTTGCTAAAAGTAAAAATTTTGCATTAATGTAAAAAACTGGATTAAAGCTTTCTTTAGACGTAAGTGTTCAAATTAAATCAATTAATGCTGCATGTTGATGCAAAATGTACCAAAATTAAATTTTTTTTATTAAAAAATTAATTTTTCGTATAAATGAAAACAGTAATAGTACTAAACAAATAGTTGTATTGTCAATTACACACATTTTTGAACTGCACACTTAGTGAGAAGCATGTGCTTGCTTGGCTTGGCACAAACTGTCAATTCTTGGCGCTATTGCTGATAAACATACGCGTAAGTCAGTTTCTGGAGCAAGTTTGGATCTGTATTTGTTTTTCAAATTGGTTAGTGCCAAAAATCCAGCTTTGCATAAATATGTTGTTGCAAACGGCAACAAAATCTTAACTGCTTTTCGAGATAATAATGGATATTCGAAGGCTACAATGAACCAGAATTTCGAAAGATGCAGCTGCATAAAACTGATTTTTAAATTTATGTCGCTTGACATTTCGGCTAGTTTTTCCAGTTCTTTTCCTGTGAGAATTCTGTTATCTATAATTATATCAACATCAAACGGATTTCTGATCCAGTCAAAATTTGCAATATTATCAGAAACATCTTTCGAGAAATATTTGTCAAAATTTTCAGCATTTTAACATCTATAATTTTCAAATCAACATTAACTGGACCATTATTGCTGAGATATTCGTCCAGTGTAGGGAACACATCTAAAGTTTTCTTACTAATTTTGTAGTCCATATGTTTAATTTTTTCTTAAAGGCTTCAATTTTGTCATGACTAAATAAGATATTTGAATTCCTTCCTTGTAGAGATAAATTCAGTTCATTAAGTTTGTTGAAAATATCTGCCAGATAAGCAACTTTGCAAAGCCAATTTTTATCGGCAATTATCGAAGCCAGTTCAGCATTATAATCACACAGAAACATCAACAGCTCTTCTCTAAGTTCAAATAAACGCTCAATTATTTTACCTCTGTATGAAACAACAGACTTGAATGTTCAGCCCCATCTCACCACATAGTATTGCAAACAAACGACTATACAGTGGTCTGGTTTTAATGAAGTTCACCATTTTAATACAAGATGACAAGACTTCAGACAAAGAAGAATCCGTTTTGGGGGGCAACCAGGGCTTCTTGATGAATCATGCAATGTGTTGCAGTAATATTAGGTGCTACTTTCTAAACATGCCCTACAACACCTGAGTGAATACCAGTCATTGAAGCCGCCCCATCTGTACATATGCCAATACACTGGCTCCATAACAAGCCTGATTGATGAAGAAAACCGTCCTCACCAGTTGTTCTAGAGGGCATAGGATGGCAAAATAGAAAATCTTCAAGCATTTCATTTTCCCAACAATATCGTACATACACCATAAGTTGAGATCCACTAGTAACATCTGTGCTTTCATCAAGTTGTAATGCAAAAAAACAAACAGTTTTTACTGTCAATCAACTGAGATTTTATATCTTCTAACATATCTTCTATTCTTCGTGCAATTGTGTTATATGACAGTGGCACAGCTTTCAATTGTGCAGCACATTTTTCATCCAAAACTGCCTCACACGTGTCTATTATACAGGGCAACACAAGTTCTTCAGCAATATTATGGGCCTTCTTAGCACGAGCTACTCCCAGTGCCACTAAACAAGATGGTCGTAATAGTTTATGATTTGATGTGATTGACATTGCACAAGTTTTTGTCTGATTTAAATATGCATCCCTTTTTCATTCAAAAAAATCTTCTGGTTTTGTGGCAAATTATGGATGTAGTGTTGTTAAATGTTGCTGTAATTTAGCTGGTTTTCGGGCTTCATTCGACAACAGCTTAAGACAAAGTAAACACTGTGGTCTGTTAGCATTAGACACACTTTCAATGAATCCAAATCGAATATATACTCCACATCATATTTTCTTCATTTGTTTTTCTGAACAATTTCTTCTGCTTCTGTAACGGATTCTGAGTTGAGTTCATCTTGAGGTTTCAGTTTCAAAAATGTATCCATGAGTAACGCTTGCGCCCTGATAAAAAAGTAAAATTTGTACTTTACTTCAAATACAAGAAACAACAACCGTTGTCATGTAATGGGCGATAATGTAAGCTTTTGTCATTTGTAAAAATAAATATCCAGACATTGAAATTTTATACTTTGAATTTCACGTGATGAGTTAATCCACAGACTTCCTATCTTGTCCTTGCAGAGCCCTGTGGTCCGCGGACCACAGTTTGAAAACCCCTGAGTTAAACCATTTGACTGACAAATGAAAAATTCATTTTAAACTTAAGCGTGACAGACTAACAAAATGCTATATCAAAAATAAGTGTGACAGAATCATGAAAATGCAATAGTTAAGTTAAGCTTGACAAACCAACGAAAATTATATATAAAACGTATGCGTGACAGACCAACGAAAACTTTATTCTAAACTTAACTGTGACAGACGGAGGAAAATACAATCGCAAACTTAAGCGTGACAGACTAGCGAAACTGTAATTTGAAACTTAAGCTTGACAGACGCACGAAAATGGTTCCACAAATCACATTTTTGAGCATTGAGTGTTCTGGTAGTGTAAGTTCCATTCATTGAACTGAAGTTATATTCAATCTTTTCCGTTATATTCAATCTTTTCCGTCTGTCGAATACACCACCACGGGATTGCTTCCTTGTGAGAAGTCTTCAAATCTTCAAATCTTCAAATCGTCTTCAAATCAAATGTTAACAAATATTTATAAACCGTCATGATTTTTATTCTCACAATATTCTACCTCATTTAACTGATAATCGACCTATCGCATCAAAGTTTATCCTCGAGTAGCTTTTAGCCTTGATAACTAGTAACTAATTAGTAAAATCATCATAGAAACGCAAACTGAAGCGTGACCGACCAACTTGACGACCGATCGATTGAAGAAAATCGGTCCATAAATAACATTTTTTGCGCATTGGGTGTTCAGGTAGTTTAAATCACATGCTATTTAAACTGAAGCGTGACCGACTTGTCGATCGACTGACGGACAGATCCCCACTTGGAGATGCAAGGACAAATACAACAGCAATTAAAATAACGCAACGGACGCAGATATTTATAAAATGTTTTGCAATAACTGCGACACAGTCTACACAGGTGAAATGTCGAACATCCAATTAACAAACGCACAGCTGAACATAAAATAGATTTTAAATGAGAAGATACTCACAATACAGTATCGGTAGAAATATGTTAAGCACTAAACATAATATTAAGTAAAAATATAAAAATATATTAATTAAAATAAACAATAATAACTGTTTTCAGAATGTAGTTTAATTTCTAATTACAAAACAATTAAACAAAGGCCCTGTTATCTTATGTCATTATTGGTTAAAATAACTATATATTGTTACCCCACCTTGTTTGTTTGAGAACATAGACATATGATAACAAGTATTTAAAAAAAAGAATATATATATATATATATATATATATATATATATATATATATATATATATATATAGTAGTAGTAGTAGTAAAAAAGTAACAAACGCTACCACCAATAAAAAAAACAATTACATTATAAATATTTAGCTGATAAAAACCGTACATATTTCCAGGCTTCATGGTCCGGAGGTAAAACGCCGGACTAGGGACATCAATATCAGAGATTCGAGCTATGCTGATGATGGTTGTGAACCAGAAACACGTATATATGGATTTCTTTTATGTACGTATAAACTTTTAAAACTTGAATAGATTCTTTATTTTTAATTGTACCTTAATGGAATTTTAACATAATATGACGAAGACAATGGAGATTTGTTTGTAAAAAGAAAACAAAAATGAAAAAGAATTTATTTATGAAAAATAACATCTTTTAAATGGTTTCCATTTTCAGCTTCACAAATTCGTGCTGTTTCCAAAATATTATCCATGACAAATTGCAGGATCACTCGATTACGATTTAATTTCTCGAATTCATTCCTGATGTTCTTCTTCAATTCTTGTAGAGTTTCAGGTTTGTTGATGTAAACTTTTTGTTTGAGATACCGCCACAAGAAAAAGTCAGAGCTACTCAAGTATGGGGAACGCGAAGGCCAGTTGACATTGCCAACTTTTTCATGTTGGTTCTTTTTTGCATTGTTAAGGTACTATAAAAAATAAATAATCTATTCAAATTTCTTAGACACCCTGCATATATATCATGAACTTAAAACCAATATTTTTTCAAAGAAGAGCTTTTATAAATAAAATTTAAAAAACTTTAGAAACAGACTACGCGGATCAACGAACGTTTAGACGTTTACATGTTTCGTTCAGGACTCTTAAGTTATTTAAGAAGTTAAAATTAAAATTATCCTAAACAAAACAAGCAGAATAAAGATTCTATGGACTCATTTATTATAGCGAAGTGTTCACTGGATTCTACTGAAATGTCTGATTTGTTGGTACTCTTTATTTTATATAAGCTTACTGAATCAGGTGTGATTAACATTTAAGATCTAAGAGTGTATAGAGAGATAGACTGGCTAAAATTAGAAATACAACTAACTCCATAGCTAAAAGAATTACAAAGTCGAACTATGAATAACGTGGGACTTAAAGTTAAGATCACAGCAGGAATTAAAATAACCGATTTCTTAGATGTTTAACATCACCTATGGCACATATAAACCATATATGAAAGAAAAATATGACACAATATATGTTACTCCCAAGTCAAATCATCCCCATTCTATTATTAAACATATCTCAATATCAATTGGCCATAGAATTCTTCCTCTACTGAAGACATTTTCAATAACAATGACTACACAGACAATAACAAAAACCATTGTTGAGTATCACAACAGAAATAATAGTATTTATAGAAATAAGTAGACATCGAATGTTACTGAGACCCCTAAAAAGGGGTAGTTGATTTAAGCTAACTAATAAATTAGTAATTTGATTTCATAAACCACAAGAATGGACAAAAGTGGGGTGGACTATGCAATTTAATAATTCAATAGGACTAGATTCTATTTAGTAATTAAACTATTAATAAACAAAGGGGTGAATAATATCTGTCTTGTTTTCACTAAATCAGTACGCGGATGAATTTGGAAAGAACTTTTAAATTTCAAATTTTTACAGTGTCTTGCATAACTGCGGACTGAAAATATAGATCTGTTGATGCATCCTTTGTCAGTTATCTATGAAGCCACAGTCGAGTTTTGCTGAAAATTCGATTGGGGATAGATTTTTCCTTAGACCTGATTGTAATCTCAGTGCTGTATTATTTTTCATTAATTATATTCTTGCTAATTTGCATAAGTGCGCTATCACGGTTGGGTTCTGTCAAGACACTCTTTTAATTGAAGTACCATATTGGGTTTTTATTTGATCAATTTATAATGATAGATGAATAGATTTTTATCCAGTCAACAGCAATTCTTCCTCCTTTGTCAGAAACATCGCTGATGGAATGTGAGGACTAAAGGACAACATAAAGGAAGCGAGAGTTACGAGGTTGGCAAAAGTAAAGCGAACGTCCACTTTCTACTCTTCTGCTCTACACTTGCGATAGAACAAAGTATGCGTGTTGGCTGGCCGATTAAAGAGTGTTGAGGGTAGTTGACTGCCTATAGGAAGGTCTCCCGTGAAAGTTAAATTATTATTATTATTATTATTATTATTATTATTATTATTATTATTATTATTATTATTATTATTATTATTATTATTATTATTATTATTATTATTATATGTGTATATGCATGTATCTATGTGTGTATGTATGTATGTATATATATATGTATATATATGTATATGTATGTATATGTGTGTATGTCTGTATTTGTATGTCTATGTATGTGTGTATATAGGTATGTATGTGTATATATATATATCTATGTATGTGTATATATATGTACGTGTGTGTGTATGTATGTATGTATTTATGTATGTATGTAGATGTGTGTGTGTATATATTTGTATATGTATGTATATGTATGTTTGTTGTGTATGTATATATATATGTATATGTATGTATATGTATGTTTGTTGTGTGTAAATATATGTATGTGTATATATGTGTATATATGTGTGTATGGAGAGTATATATATGTGTATTTGTATGTGTGTGTATATATGTATATATATATGCATATATATATGTATGTATTATATGTATATATGTATATGTGTGTATGTGGTGTATATGTATATATATATATATATATATATATATATATATGTATATGTGTGTATGTCTATGTGTAGGTGTATATATGTGTATATATGTGTATGTATGTATATATATATATATACATATATGTTTCTTATAATCTTATATTATTAGTAATTTTATTTTATAATCTTATATATATATGTGTATGTATGTGCATGTATATATATATATATATATATATATATATATATATATATATATATATTACTTTGTAATTTATATTATTAGTATATTTACTGTATTCAAAATTCCATATTTATTTTTACCTTTTAATTTTCAATTCTTTAACTTTTTAATTTTATTGTTATTACACCAGCTCTCCATATAGGGTTACTCCTCCCCCCCCCTTCATAGGCAAATTACCAAATTCGATAATCGTTCAGTTCAGTCCTCCGCGCGCGCGAAAGCTCTACCCAGACAGAGATTTTTTGACACGCATAGATATATGCTTTCATATTTCGACCCCCACCTTCACCATCAAGTCATATACGCTTTCTCTCCCTCTCTTACCATTTCCTTCTTATGTCCCGTGTAGCTCTTAATATTTCCTTTTCTTTTTCTTTCTTTCTGTCATAAAACTTTGTGTGATTGTGAACTTATTTTAACAGGCATGATGTTATTTCAAGACCTGAAGAGCGTGAACCCCACAAACTGCTCTCGTGAAACAAAATCAATTTTGCAGTCAAAATGAAATAAATTATCATTTATATTTATATTTCTGCTCTATATTTTTATTGAGCACTCTTATAAACCCGGTTCAACTCCCCTGGATTTATACCCTGTGGATCTATACCATACTCGGATTATATATATATATATATATATATATATATATATATATATATATATATATATATATATATATATATATATATATATACTAGCAAATATATGCTCCCTCCGGTCGCATATTTTTGCTACGCTGCCGCATCAGAAATGAAGGCTCACGCGTAAGCCAATGGAGCCCCAGTCATATTTCTGTGGTGGTTAGACATTGATTTTCTGTGTTTATGACCAAGAATATTTTTAGTTGAAAATAAAGAAAACAAAAATTCGACCCTACCCCGATTTTTGTTGTACCCTCGCCCATAAATAGAAAGACCTGTAGTTTAAAAAGAAAAAAATTTGTTTGTACCCCCCTCAATTTTTTTATATTACCAGTCATTGAAATATTTTTTAGTTAAGAAAAAAAAAAAACATTTTTTTGACCGCCTCTCCCCAATTTTTTTATCCCCCCCCTATACATGTAAATATTTTTAATTAAAAAGGAAAAAAAACAAACCTAACCCTAACTGTAACGACGGGGTCAAAGTTAGCGTGGGTCCTAAAATGAAAAAGCACCAAAAAATCAAATACAGTGAACACAGTGTGTGTGTGTGTGTTTAATGACCATTTTTTAATTAAACAATTTGATTCTACAATCAGTTGTATAGTTTTCCAGTACAATGTGTTAGTTTATTGTGTTGACATTAAAGAAAAAAAATCACATCTTTTTTTTTAATAAATAAAACATGGAATCATAAATTCTGTTGAGGTCGTGAAAAAAAAATGATAATATTGGATATGAAAGTATTAAGAAATCAAATACAGTAAACACGAAAAGTTTTTTAATTCTCGGAAAGAAAAAGTTTACCTGAACTGTGTGTGTGTGGGTGTGTGCGTGCGTGCGCGCGTTTTTATATATTTATTTTTAAATCAATTATTATTTTAATTAAACAATTTGATTTAATAAATTCGTGTTTTAAAAAATAATGGCTAAGAATAAACAAACTTAGGACGGTTTTAAAGATGGAAAACTGAGCACGGTGGATACCAGCGTTGTTGTTTACATATTTAACGTGCCATATTAACATCGGCTGCTTAATCAGATCGCTATATTTAATTACCGGAGGGAGGGAGGGAGGACACCACTGATTAAACAGCCAATCGGCTGCTTAATCAGATCGCCATATTTAATTACCGGAGGGAGGGAGGACACTACTGATTAAACAGCCAATCGGCTGCTTAATCAGATCGCCATATTTAATTACCGGAGGGAGGGAGGACACCACTGATTAAACAGCCAATGACTTTGCAGTTTTAACAGTACTCGCATTGAAATGGTTTAGAAAACACGCCATTTATGATGAAAATGGCTTTAATTAATTGTATGAATAATGTTTATTAATTATCGGAAAATATTGTAAATACATATGTAAATTTAATAATAGCAGTTATAAGTGTATATTTGTAAATATGAATTTAATTGAAGGTTTAAAGGAATGACTTATGTTAATGGTAACACCCATTTGGTGTCTGAACGACTTTTGATGAGAGTATATAAAGAATTTCAAAAAGATTAGTTTCAGTAAAATAGTCATACTGGAGTTTCGGCTTCAGACAGACAGACATACAAACAGACAGATACATAAACTCCATTATTAATAGATATATATATAGGATCAAATATAAACTAAAAGTAAAACTTAAGATGTCGATCTTTGAAAAGCCTTAGCTTAAGGAAAGAATAATAAACACTAGTTTATTACTGAATACACCTTGCATTGAACAATTGAAATTTGAAATAAATTTGGACAATCGTCGCATATTTATCACTCTTTTTTCTTCTCTCTCTCTCTCTCTCTCTCTCTCTCTCTCTCTCTATATATATATATATATATATATATATATAAATAAATATATATATATATTTATATATATATATATATATATATATGCAGCGGCCATAAACATATATATATGTATATGCCCGGCCATAAGTATATATATATATATATATATATATATATATATATATATATATATGCATGTGCTATAAGCATACACACACACACACACACACACACATATATATATATATATACATATATATGTTGCGGCAATAAGCATATATATATATATATATATATATATATATATATATATATGCTTATTATATGCTTACATATATATATATATATATATAAAATATAATAACACGAAATCACATAATTGTCGATGCAATAATTTATTTCAACCGTTCGGTTTTTTCAAGCATCACTCAGACAATTACATTTTTGAGACTGATAGAAAATTGAATTTCCCTACCACAGTTCCAATACAATCATAGATGGTAGTAGTAGCAACCAATTTGATACATCTTTTATAGAGAGGGGGAAAATTTAAAACTTATATTTAACTATGGCGGGCGAAGGGGAGGGATCTTTAAGTTAATCAACTAAAAACTGCCATGTCAAAATTATGACACATACGACTTGGCGATATCAACCATATAGGCAATTTTACTCACGCGCATACACAAAACTAAATACGCACACATCATATGCGCACTCACATACATAATCTCACTCGCACATTATCATAACTAAGTATAATCACATACGCAACTTTTATTCATCTCCAGCCAGAATGCGTCCGGCGAAACTCGTGTTCTCAAATTCGGTTAGAGAAAAGAAAGAAAGGAACAATTAACAGGCACAGAGAAGATATAGACAGACCGCGTGTCATAAATTCTCAGTCCGTCTGGGTTCCAAGGAAGAGAATCTAATTGAAATAAGATTACACGCACATACATATATGTATACATACAAATCCATACGCACATACACACACATATATACACATACACACCCACACATATACATATCTATACACATATACATATACACACATATATACATATATATATATATATATATACATACATATACATACATGGATACACCTATATATATCTCTGAATCTATTTGAAATATTGACCAAATGCATACGCATGTAGTTGTTCACACATGTAAACATACATACACATAAATACACACACACATATATACATATACGCACATATACACACATATACGTACGCACACATACATATATATCCACACACCTACACACAATATTTACATAACACTCTATATTCTTACTGATGTAATATGAGTTCTAAAAATTAGTCTTACCTTATTTATATTTTAGATTAATTTGATAATCTATTATTATAAATATCATGCGGGGGGGGGTTTATCGTACCTAATGTTATTCAATTTGGTATCTTCACCGTTGTAATTCTAGAGGCCCATCGGATTACTAATTCAAGTCTAATAATGTCTATTGGTAATATTTGACATTTATACTTATATTAATTCAAAAACTAGTGTATTACCTGCAGAAAAAATTTTCATACCACTATCTTATTTTAAGTAAATAATAAATATCCGCGTATCCACAAATACTATATATCACCAAGTCAGTAAATCTGTGTCTATCACAGATATTATTATAAATATTATGGGGGGGGGGTTACCGTAAGTAATGTTATTCAATTTGGTATCTTCACCGTTATAAGTCTAGAGGTCCATCGGATTACCAATTCAAGTCTAATAATGTCTAGTGGTAATATTTGGCATTTATACTTATATTAATTCAATAACCGCAGAATTTTTTTAAAAACACTATCTTATTTTAAGTAAATAATCTGAATAAATAAATATTTCAAAATACCATTATATACGCATACACACAAATACTATATATCACCAAGTCGGCAATTCTGTGTCTATAGCAGATATTATTATAACTATTATGTTGGTGGTGTGGGGGGGGGTTACCTTAAATAATGTTATTTAATTTGGTATCTTCACCGTTATAAGTCTAGAGGTCCATCGGATTACTAGTCGTTGATTATTTTAAATTTATATTTATGTCTGCACTTAGCCATAAGTTCATCTCGTTTATTCAAGAGGTTATTTCGATCATATTTTAGGATTCTTATTTTTTCTTCTAGACATAAGTTGCATCTTTGTCTAAATCCATCTGGAATATTCGAAAAACATAAGATTGACCACGAAATCACCGGGGACCTGTTCTCATTTTTCAGATGCCACCATTGTTTAGCTAACTCCGTTTTGCTCTTGAGTTCTGGGTTATTGAAAGAGTGTTTGTGGTCATAAAAACGTTGTTTCCAGTTTGCCGCGGAGATGCCGATGTAAACCTTTTTATCCCTGTTGTTATCTTCCGGATGAATAGTGGCCTTATAAACCACACACTCAACTTTACAGTTACCGTCCAGTGGGCAGTTATTTTTCACTTGACAATTACATTTATTTACTGTGACCTTATTCTTACTAGGATTGTTAAGTAATTTACGATTATGGGTGCTGATAATTCTGTCCATGTTCTTGGTGCAAGAGTAGCTGATTTTAATGGTTTTTCTATTAAATATCTTCCTAAGTGGATTATTTATGCTAAAATGTTTATCTACCAGGTTCAAGAATACTCTCCCGATGTTGATGTTAGATAGTTGGCAGTAGGGAGGATTGAACCATATTATTTTTCGGCCTCTATTCCTGGATTTATTTTTATTTTCTTTCTTGGTATATTTGAGTTTTTCATTATATCCGCTTTTCTCTAGCGCTCCATTGTATAAATGCTTATTTGCTTCAAAAATGTCTCTGTTAGCCGAAAGCTTATTTATTCTAGTATTAATTGTTTTAGGTATTTGTTTAATTATGCAGTTCGGGTGGTTAGATCTAGTGTTGATATAAGATGGTGTGTGATTATCTTTATTGAAGGGTTTGTATGTCCCCTTTCCTAAGTCTAAGGTAATATCTAGATAGTTTACTTCTTTACAATTTGGGGTTATATCTATTTTAAATCCAAGGTATTTGAATGCTCTTATTAATTTTTTATGTATTTTGGATACCAGGGGGCCGTCACTATATATATATATATATATATATATATATATATATATATATATATATATATATATATATATATATATATGCACCGGCTTTTTTATGTCATTCGCTAACTGATACACACAGGCTCGCTGATACACAAATAAACGTGAATAGATAACATTTGATAGAATTTAATTAAAATGCAATGGTTTCACATGATCACATACAGGAACCACTACATAAATTTTATGGATATAACAAGCCTATAATGACCAATCCGCCTAGTTAAATAACCTTTTAGGCCAGCAATTTTCGCTGAAAAGGATAAACACTCCTTTACTAGATTTCAAGCCAGACCTTTACACCTAAGCCTGCCGTTAAAAAACCCCGCTTCCTTAAGTAATACAGTACAATATAATAACTTGTTTTAAACTGAAACTTAAGCACCAACCTCTAAGAATAAATGTATAAATATAATACATACATCGTTAAATAACATTAATACAATTCGATTATGTAAATAAATGCAGTCAGCGACATCGCATTTAAGCCACATGTTGGGCTATAAATAAATCCCACTCCACACCATCACTCCTAAATACGAATACTCCGTAGTAACAGATATACATGCGAAATACGTAATCGGTAATTAAGTTGTATTTAAATAATTAAGGCCCATACATCCATATAGACAGCTCCCGTAAACACGGAACTTCTCTCAAAAGGGGCAACTTGAAAGAAAACCACGGACGATAAAAGCGGTCAGCATCGCCGCCTTTTCTATTTTTCGATCTGTCTACATACAGTGGGACGCCGATGATTTGAAATGGATTTTAAGAGCCTTTTCTAAACAGTAATTGTCTACTTGTGTCAATGAAACCATGGTACACCTATATAATCTGTAATGTATGCCTTTAAAATAAATACGTTATATATATATATATATATATATATATATATATATATATATATATATATATATATATAGTGCGTCGGGGTATGTTGAAAACGAAATCTATAAAGTGCTCGATCGCAAGAATGTGAGAGTTAAAATACAAATTATTTATTGAAAAACCATACGTTACATATTCCAGAGACGTACCATAAGTTCATTGACATGGATTTACCATTACTGTTTAAAACAAAGACAGTTACAATCTATCCAAAATCTTTGGTGACTCACGAATGGAAGAATTCAACGATCACTGGCTTCATTGTCCGGTGAATTCGTTCAAATGTCCCTTTAGCGGGAAGTACCAAGAGGTGGACTATAAAATACATCTTCCCTAAATATTAATACGTCACTGAAACAGGCAAACATACAACATCCGTAATCAACAATTAAATTATTTTGAATAATATTAAGTTACGATAGGACCCAAACAGCCATATAGTCGGCCCTTATTTACTCGGTACTGTCCCTAAAAGTGACATTTGAGTAACTTCACCGGACGATGATACCGGTGATGGTTGTATTCCATTTTTCGATTTGTCTTCATTTCGTGAGTCGATGATGATTTGAAATGGGTTATAACAGTTAAGGCCTACCCGTGTCAATGAAACCATAGACCATCTATGGAATCTATAAAGTATAGTTTTCGAATAAATAATTTATATATATATATATATATATATATATATATATATATATATATATATATATATATATATATATATATATATATGTGTGTGTGTATGCACATACACACACACACACATATATATATATATATATATATATATATATATATATATAAATTATTTGTGTGTGTGTGCAGCCTCTTTGTCATGTCATTCGCTATTAATAAATGCCTCCACAAATATCAATTTCCCTGACTTCATCCCGATGAATACACGAAATTCTTATGCGTATCTTGTAGCGAGCACGAGTTTTACAAGAAGCGCATTCCACCGTGTGCATTTCTGCGTGCGCACACGCATGCGTGTCTGCGGTAACGTAGGAAGTCCTGCAGTCTAATCTCGGGTCTGGAGCAAACGGGGAAAGGGGCGTGGACATATTTCTTGAGGTAGAGGGACAGCGTATGGAGATCGATGTGGGAACTTTAAAAGGAGAGGGGGCATAACTCCATTCACGTCGAGGCTGGTTCAGAACGACTTTCGTTAGGCTTAGAAATAGAAAAAGATACCCTTGTATCCCAGCCGACTTTTCTTCTAACACGACCAACCCCCCTTTCAGACTGGTCCTTTATTGAGTCCGTATGAGTCATGAATTCCGTCTAGACAGGTTGATTAGTAAGAGGAAGGGAACAGGTGAGGGGTGAAGGGTGAAATAGGCGCGCAGAAGAGGAAGTTGGTTATGATGTAGTGAATTGTTGAAAGCCTATCGCCATTAGAGGAACAGGAAGTGTTGGAAATAAATTTAACGGATACAAGAATTATACAACGGCGATGTCGTCCATTGTAATATTATCGTATGATATCTATGAGATGAGAACATTGTCGGTTATTATTTATTTGTGATGAGTATTTTTACTGCTTCTGGTGATGTTCACTTTGGTCTAGAATGGCCTATTCCAATCGTATTATTTTTGTTGCCTTGTCAGAGTACAAAACCGACCTCGAAATCTAGTGGGGATGTCATCTTCTTTTCACTACAGCCCCTTTGTCACAGAACAGAGGATACTAGTCTTTCTCTACTCTATCTTGATTTTCATGGTAGGTGCTCGACTGAGCTCCAATAAATAGTTCTCCTACTGTAAAACATTTACAAAGTTTCTCTTCAAGAACTATCCGTCTGCGTAACACGATACCACGGAACTGTTTCCCAACTGGTCGTTTTCAAGTCCAATGTTATCAAATTCTTGTTGAGCCGTCCTCTTAAATAATCCCATTTCTGACCAGTCTCAACCATTATTACCAATCCTCGCGATGTTGTTCACTGTGATCTTGGCAAACTCATTACCCCTTATCCTCGAGTGGCCTATGGACCTTGATAAATGTTGACTCGCTCGTACATTAAAACATTTTTTTCTTTCTTTATTACCATCGACTGTTAAGAGCAAAGTGTAGTATCTGTTTTGATACTACATTTCATCTTTTTTTGTCCTCAAACAGATGGTCTATGGTTTCATTGACACGGGTAGGCCTTAACTGTTATAACCCATTTCAAATCATCATCGACTCACGAAATAAAGACAAATCGAAAAATGGAATACAACGATTACCGGTATCATCGTCCGGTGAATTTACTCAAGTGTCACTTTTAGGGACAGTACCGAGTAAATAAGGGCCGACTATATGGCTGTTTGGGTCCTATCGTAACTTAATATTATTCAAAATAATTTAATTGTTGATTACGGATGTTGTATGTTTGCCTGTTTCAGTGACGTATTAATATTTAGGGAAGATGTATTTTATAGTCCACCTCTTGGTACTTCCCGCTAAAGGGACATTTGAACGAATTCACCGGACAATGAAGCCAGTGATCGTTGAATTCTTCCATTCGTGAGTCGCCAAAGATTTTGGATAGATTGTAACTGTCTTTGTTTTAAACAGTAATGGTAAATCCATGTCAATGAAACTTCTAGATTGAAGTAATTTTAACGTTTGTTCCAAATACAGCGTGCCACTTATTGTTTAATTTTCCCCACATTTAAAAAAACCGAACTTGTGTTTAACTCTACCCTCGTGGGTGATGAGTAAATAGAGAGTATTAACAAAAAACAGCGAAAGAGAGATGGATAGGAGGAGGGACAGGGAGTGACGGGAGCTAGAGAGATAGTAGCGAGAGAGAGAGAGAGAGAGAGAGAGAGAGAGAGAGAGAGAGAGAGAGAGAGAGAGAGAAGCTAGTAATAACAGCGGGTGGCGGTCAACCAACATACAGTAAGAGAGGGTGAAAGTGAAATGTAGAACATTCGAAAAGGATGAGTCAGGAGATGAGTTATTTACCAATTAGAACAATTAAAATGGCCGATTTTTTTTAACATACCGAAAAGAGCCGAATAATTTACCGTCTGTTTTATGTGATTAAAATATATAGGAAAAAAGCCGTCAGGAAACAAACGTTGATGACATAAGTTTTAGTATATATATATATATATATATATATATATATAGTGTGTCAGGTTGTATATGAAAAGAAATCAAATAAAGTGTTCGATCATATAAGAGAGCTAATATAATTTATTTAGATACTGTATATTACATATTTCAGCAATGTACCGTGGTTTCATCCAAAAGGGTAGATTTAGACATCTTTAGTAAATCTCCGTGCCCAGTGGAATCATCGGCAAGCTGAAATGATTGTAGACACGCCCGACAGGGAATGGCGTCAACAATGACAGAAAAACGGTGCATCTCTGAGGGCGTCCCCGAAAAAATCCGGTGTGGGATAGTGATTAACTAGGGCTCAAGGGAGGCCTTCATTTTATTCCCTAGCAAGTTTTATTTATTATTTATTTATCTGTTAGCAAGTTTCATTTATTTATTTATTTATCTGTTCTTTTGTAATACCTGAAAAAATACGAAAGGGGTTGCTATATAGTTTACCGTTTGAGCCTGTGAAACTAGTGTGCTTTTTTGTTGTCGGGCGTGTCTACAATCATTTCAGCTTGCCGATGATTCCACTGGGCACGGAGATTTACTAAAGATGTCTAAATCTACCCTTTTGGATGAAACCACGGTACATTGCTGAAATATGTAATATACAGTATCTAAATAAATTATATTAGCTCTCTTATATGATCGAACACTTTATTTGATTTCTTTTCATATACAACCTGACACACTATATATATATATATATATATATATATATATATATATATATATATATATATATATATATATATATATATATACTAAAACTTATGTTATCAACGTTTGTTTCCTGACGGCTTTTTCCTATATATTTTAATCACATTATTTTATGTGATTAAAATATATAGACGGTAAATTATTCGGTAAATTATTCGGCTCTTTTCGGTATGTTAAAAAAAATCGGCCATTTTAATTGTTCTAATTGGTAAATAACTCATCTCCTGACTCATCCTTTTCGAATGTTCTACATTTCACTTTCACCCTCTCTTACTGTATGTTGGTTGACCGCCACCCCGCTGTTATTACTAGCTTTTCTCTCTCTCTCTCTTTCTCTCTCTCTCTCTCTCTCTCTCGCTACTATCTCTCTAGCTCCCGTCACTCCCTGTCCCTCCTCCTATCCATCTCTCTTTCGCTGTTTTTTGTTAATACTCTCTATTTACTCATCACCCACGAGGGTAGAGTTAAACACAAGTTCGGTTTTTTTAAATGTGGGGAAAATTAAACAATAAGTGGCACGCTGTATTGGAACAAACGTTAAAATTACTTCAATCTAGAAGTTTCATTGACATGGATTTACCATTACTGTTTAAAACAAAGACAGTTACAATCTATCCAAAATCTTTGGCGACTCACGAATGGAAGAATTCAACGATCACTGGCTTCATTGTCCGGTGAATTCGTTCAAATGTCCCTTTAGCGGGAAGTACCAAGAGGTGGACTATAAAATACATCTTCCCTAAATATTAATACGTCACTGAAACAGGCAAACATACAACATCCGTAATCAACAATTAAATTATTTTGAATAATATTAAGTTACGATAGGACCCAAACAGCCATATAGTCGGCCCTTATTTACTCGGTACTGTCCCTAAAAGTGACACTTGAGTAAATTCACCGGACGATGATACCGGTGATCGTTGTATTCCATTTTTCGATTTGTCTTCATTTCGTGAGTCGATGATGATTTGAAATGGGTTATAACAGTTAAGGCCTACCCGTGTCAATGAAACCATAGACCATCTGTTTGAGGACAAAAAAAGATGAAATGTAGTATCAGAACAGATACTACACTTTGCTCTTAACAGTCGATGGTAATAAAGAAAAGAAAAAATGTTTTAATGTACGAGCGAGTCAACATTTATCAAGGTCCATAGGCCACTCGAGGATAAGGGGTAATGAGTTTGCCAAGATCACAGTGAACAACATCGCGAGGATTGGTAATAATGGTTGAGACTGGTCAGAAATGGGATTATTTGAGAGGACGGCTCAACAAGAATTTGATAACATTGGACTTGAAAACGACCAGTTGGGAAACAGTTCCGTGGTATCGTGTTACGCAGACGGATAGTTCTTGAAGAGAAACTTTGTAAATGTGTTACAGTAGGAGAACCATTTATATGTAATATACAGTATCTAAATAAATTATATATATATATATATATATATATATATATATATATATATATATATATATATATATATATATATATATATATATATATATAAGCGTTTCCTCTGTAAGTGGAAAGAACATTTGCTTGTTTTTCTGAGAAAGGTGACATTTTCCATATTTCCATTATCAAATATTTTCCATCATCCCGGATTCTATTAACAGTAAGTGAAAAAAAATCACTGGAAACTTGTGAACCACATTACTGTGGGAATGTTTCCCTAAGACTACAACATGGTCGTTTTCAAGTCTAATGTCAACAAATATCTGTCGAGTCGTTTCGTGAATTAATCATAGTTTCTAATCCTTTTATATTACTGTTCCATCATCCAATTAAATATGTTACTAACCCGTATCCTCGAGTGGCTTTTGGCCTTGGTCAGTATTGAACCATTAGTAGAACAAAAGGTATAGTGAAACTAGTCTGGCGGCAGTGAGATTATAAAGTTTCTTTTCGTGATTTTGTCTAGATTAATAGGTTCTTTACAGCCTTTTTTCTAATACCAGTTTTCTTTGCGGCCAATCAGAACCTTTAGACCATCTAACAATTCTCCTGTCGTGACTCCATCAATTTTTTAAGATAGTTAATCAATCATGTCGGCAAATCTAGATTGAGGATAAGATAAGAAAAAGAAGGAAGTGAGATATATATTTTTGGTAAAATGACTGATGGCCGCGAACATTTTGAATACGAAGAAAAGAGGATGGATAGTTAGGGTGGGTGGCGCAGAGAGGGAAATGGAACTGAAAATAAGAAAAAAAGACTCAAAATAAAGAAAACACACACATATATAAATATACACACGCACACACACACACACACACACACACACACACACACACACACACACACACACACACACACATATATATATATATATATATATATATATATATATATATATATATATATATATATAAATGAAGGAAGAGAGATAAAGATGTGCGAATGACATATCTATTTTATCTTCGATTGTTCAATGCAAGGTGTACTCGATAAAAACATGTTTATTTTTCTTTCCTTAACCCAGGCTTTTCAAAGATTAAAATCTTATCATCAGAGGAATTACATAGATGGATAACTTGGCGAAAGATTTTAAGAATGAAGAATATAAGCGCTTTTTATCTACGGTTGAACTGAACATCATTCTGTTGGATTAACTACATTTTCAACATTTCTAACGCAGTCTCCACGAACTCTCTTTTTCCATCTTAAAACCTTTCGTCACCGGACACTTTGTCAACGGACATTTCACCAACTGGACAGACACTATATTTCGATAACCTTTTCATGCACACACTTTTATTTTCCATTACTTTATGTTGTTCCTTAATTTTTTTCAAATTTTGAATTTTGGCTATTCCCCTGCCAACTTATCTATCTATGTAATTCCTCTGATGATAAGATTTTAATCTTTGAAAAGCCTGGCTTAAAGAAAGAAAAATAAACATGTTTTTCATCGAGCACACCTTGCATTGAACAATAGAAGATGAAATAGATTTGTCATTTGCACATCTTTATCTCTCTTCCTTCATTTATCTTTATAATTGCTCTATCTCGTATATTGAGTTTAAATCATTTCACTATAGGTTCAATTCTCTAAAAGTATACTTTTAGTCGCATATTTTACGCACACATACACACACACACACACACACATATATATATATATTATTGTATGTATCCACATAAAATGTTATAAGGAGATATAATATTTTTTATGTATCAATTTTTACTATTTACTTTAACAGTACTCACTACGTGAGTAGAGCTAGGTAGTAAGGTATGAAAATATATTTATGGCAATTAAGCTATACAGAGGATTCCACATTTCACCCCGTAGGGAATCGTCAGGCTAGAATACCTGGGATTCGTGTTACCGGGTGGTTTTATATATACATGGTGTTTAGTCTAGCTAGATTCTTTGTTTTTCCCTATCACGGATGAATGCTTCCATTAGCCAATGACAGGTCTTCTTATAAACAAAGGTTCGGCTGACTTTTACTTCCGCTTCTTTTCTGTTTTGTATACGGGCGACACCTTTTTGTGAAGGTGTCGAATTAATACCTGACCTTATTTTAACACGTTGATACCACTCGCTAAAAATATTTAATCCGATTCCGTATCACATCAATATAAACCTTTTGGAAACCGTCCACTCCCAAACTCAATCCCTTACCCGAACCCTAACCCTAACCTTTATCCTAACCCCAACTCCCAAACTCCATCCCTTCCTCATTTTCTCACATATAAGCCTCACTCCCACTTAGAGACTAACCTGGTTGTTTTCGGTCCTAAACGAATCGGAAAACAGTTGGCGATCCATTATTTATAATGTGTTGGGAGAGGCTTACTAACCTGCTTTTTATTTTGCTGTCTCACTCCCAACTTCCACTCAATTTATATATACATATAATTATGAATGAAATGACATTTTTCAACAATTCAGGATATTTTAAGTATGATAGAATGGGCTTTAGAGTAAGTGTGGTATTTTGGTGACTAGCTAAGTGTAGAATACACATACTGTAGACAACGGGTGGCCACCAACCTCCACAATTTTACGTGTTGTCTCTAATTTTTTAAAACATTTTTTTTGCAAATAAATAATTCCAATCGTTATATTCTTTCCTTTCTTTATTACAATCGACTGTTAGGGGCAAGGTATAGTATCTGTTCTGATACTACATTCATCTGTTTTGTCCTAATTAGGTGAGGAGGCAATTTTTATTTTTGTCCAAATCCTTAGTACCCTTTTTGAGGGAGCTGCATTTTCTTCACATTAAAAACCGACTTTGTGTTTAACTTTGCCTTTACATTTGAATTTTTTTAGTTGATGAAATTTTTTATTTTTGTCCCAATCTATAGTGCCCATTTTTAGAGAGCTGCATTTTCTCCACATTAAAAAAACGACTTTTTGTTTAACTTTGCCCTCATAGGGATGCAAGTAAATAGGGACCGACTAAAATGTTATTTGAAACTTATGGGTGACAGATCAAAGAAAATCGAAGTATGACAGACCAGCCGACACACCGAACCCATCTTAGTGATGCCAGGATACACACCCAAAAACATGGTGGTTATCCCTTTTTCCTTTTCATCTACAATCAATCACTAACGACTGAAGAGACAAGTACACACACGCTTGTAAACGTACACACACAGCGTCATGTAGAAGACTCTTAACTAAGGCATGAATGGGCTGACAACGGAAAATAGTTTCTTGTCTCTCAAACAATAATAAATCAGTGTCCCCTTTTCACATTAAAAACCGACCTTGCGTCTAACTCTGTCCTCGTGGGGAGGCAATCAAATAAGAACATGAATGTAAGTTGCACGAATTTTTTGCTTTTTTGAAATATGGGGACATTTAGTAACATACATGTGACGGATGCAACAGTGACCATCGTCAGCGGGGTTGTACACCAGGTGTTGGGTCTTTCACGTCATACCAGTTCTTTGTTGTGACTCTACTGATATTGATCGAAATGCACTCAACGAGAGACAGGTGCTGGGATTGATTCTGATCTGTGGTGTGTTTCCTGGCTAGGTATTCATCTTCCATCTCACTAAGCTTTAAATCTGTGCGTTTCGGAACTTCTGGGGAATACCAAAGCCAGGGTTTGGGTCCAGCTTGTCCAGTTACTCGTCTTTCCGGACTGTCCATGTCTCTCCAGTTATCACCAACATTTTTCTTTGGTAGTCCCGATTTACTTGCCTCCCCACGAGGTCAGAGATAGAAACCGCACTCCTCTAAAAGGGGCATTCTATATTGGAAAAATAATAAATAAATAAAATAACTTCATTCAAGATAGTTACGGGAGACTGTTGGTATGTTCCAGCACATCTCTTTAGCTATCACACGAGGCAACGCCATGCCCATTATGACGTCATCCGTAACATCCAATTCTAGATAAAGAAAAAGAAAACTAAGCATTTATTTATACTTTTGAACATTGTGCAAGGCTTCTTAATAATGGCGACTATTTTAATCAATCAGAAAATATCAAATAAAATGATTTTAAAAAGAAATCAATTGAGGGAATAAAGACTGTTCATATACTGTAAACGTTGTTAAAGTAATTAGCAATAATAATAATAATAATAATAATAATAATAATAATAATAATAATAATAATAATAATAATAACAATAACAATAATATTTATAATTATAATAATAATAACAACAACAACAATAATAATAATAATAATAATAATAATGATAATGATAATGATAATGATAATAACCATAATAATAATAATAATAACTTAATAATAATAATAACCATAATAATAATAATAATAACTTAATAATAATAATAACCATAATAATAATAATAATAATAATAATGATAATAATAATGATGACCATAATAATAATAATAATAATAATAATAATAATAATAATAATAATAATAATAACAATAATAATAATGATAATAATAATAACCATACTACTACTACTACTACTACTACTACTACTACTACTACTACTAATAATAATAATAGTAATAATAATAATTATTATAATTATAATAAAAACCATAATAATAATAATAACGATAATAATAATAACCATAATAATAATAATAACCATAATAATAGGGGGGAGAGTAGATGAAGTCCACTAGCGAACAAATATGAAAGTTCCTCAACTAATTGGAGACCGTATCTAGTACATCTTATATCTGCCACCGACCGGCAATCCGAGACCAATATCTCAAGTGAAGCGATGGGTGTCATTTAAAGAAAAAGAAAAAAGAAAGCTAAGTACTAAAGTTAATTTTTAATTTTCATGAGTTAAATAATCTTTGTTCAGGTTTGTTCTCCCTTGTCTATATGAGAAATCCTTATTTCGTCCGTTTTTTTAATTTTTCTTTCTTGCTAACATTCCAAGTTTTTAGAAGGGTCAGCGAGTTTGGATTACAAAGAGGGGTTCGGGGGGGGGGGAGTAGATGAAGTCCACTAGCGAATAAATATGAAAGGACATATAGTTCCTCAACTAATTGGAGACCGTATCTAGTACATCTTCTATCTTTCACCGACCGGCAATCCGAGACCAATATCTCAAGTGAAGCGATGGGTGTCATTTAAAAAAAACAAACAAGAAAGCTAAGTCTTAAATTTAATTTTTAATTTTCATGAGTTAAATAATCTTTTTCCAGGTTTGTTCTCCCTTGTCTATATGAGACATCCTTATTTCGTCCGTTTTTTTTATTTTTCTTTCTTGCTAACATTCCAAGTTTTTAGAAGGGTCAGCGAGTTTGGATTACAAAGATGGGTTCGGGGGGGGGGGAGAGTGGATGAAGTCCACTAGCGAACAAATATGAAAGGACATATAGTTCTTCAACTAATTGGAGACCTATCTAGTACATCTTATATCTTCCACCGACCGGCAATCCGAGACCAATATCTCAAGTGAAGCGATGGTTATCAGTTAATTTTTTTTTTTTAAAATGTATCTGGCATTTCTACTAATCCCAATGCTACCAAACGGGCTAGTATTAACCCTGCTAAACTTTGGTTTTTATATGTCCTAGTGTCTGCCTATTGAGTTCCCAATGAATACATTTTTGAACTCTCATGCAGGCCTGAAGTTTAGCCTTCTTATTTCTATTATTTATGCTTACTCGCGAGAGGGAAACCTATCTTCAACTTTCTATTCCATTTTCGTATACAATGAACTTTACTATGTCCTTATATATATATATATATATATATATATATATATATATATATATATATATATATATATATATATATATACATTTTTTTTATGTGTGGTAGTGCACAATATCACTCATTAAAATGAATGAGACAACCACTATCCCTGTGACAGGACCACAGGCAAAATAAGCCTGGGACTGGTGTGGCCACACACACCAAAAATATGAATAATGCACAATAATATCAATACAAGCCGTGGGACTCAGGAGAAAGACCTGAGTGTCATGATGGGCAGGTGCTCCCTCGTTAGCCAACATGGGGGACCCGGTCCGCATCCTGCGAATGTTGGCCCATCTCATTTCAGAAACAAGACAACGGACAAGAACCAGGTAAGTAACCTCTCTGATTCCAGGTATGACAAGGACACAGACCCAAGACAAGAAAACCAGAGCGAAAACAGCAAACTGAAAAGATATAGAAAGAAATGGACCATGAAAGAGAACAGACTGGTGATGGAGTGCTATTATGAAAGCCGCTACTCTACAGAAAGAGGCTACCGAAAACGAATGAAACATCTCTGGGACATTGCTAGTGACTACCATACAACGGAACAAAGGATAGCAGATCAAGCAAGACAGATCCTCAAGCGAGGATGGTTCTCGGAGATGGAACTGACGGAAATCAGACAGAAGGTTAATGGCGAAACGGAGCAAGTAACACCACCGAAGGAGAAACCACAGGAAGAGGACGGGCAAAACATACACACTGAAGCTGAAGAGATTGAAGACTACGGAATCACAGAACCAGGTGAGAGAGAAGACTGCGGAACCACAGAACCTGCTGAGATAGAACTCAACGGAAAAGAAGCAAGTGAAGTGGAGAACATTAGACAATACATGTTAGAAAACAAAATAAAACTCCCATTTCTCAGGAATGAAGTAGCAGAGAAGTTACAAGCAGAAACAGAAAGAGTAAACAGACTCCTCACACACATCCCAACAGAAACTATTACAGACCTAAACAACCTGATATATGCAGGGGCAAAATCGGTAAGTATGAAACTAAGAAACGAAGAGAATGGACAGAAGAAAGGACCGACAAAACCTGGATGGGAAATCAGACTGGAAACCCAGATCACCAAACTTCAGAAAGAAGCTAAAACCGTGAACAGAAGGAAGGAGGACATGAAACGATTAAGAAGCAAAAATCAGAAACGCAAGGAAAAACTAAATGAGAAACATGAAGAAATAAAACAAAGGATAGCAGCAATAGAAGGAAGACTGAGACGATACAGGTACAAATCAGAACAGAGCAAACAGAACAGGACCTTTGAAAACAATGAAAGCCAGTTTTACAAAAACGTAAATAGAGAAAAAACAACGACAGAGCAACCGAACCAAACAGAAACAAAACACTTCTGGAGCAAGATATGGGAAGTACCAAAAAAGCACAACAAGAATGCCCAATGGTTGAAAAACATGAAAGATTAACTGCAGGAAATCGAACAAGGAACCGAAACAGAAATTAACAAAGAAACGATCAAGAAAACCCTAAGAAAAATGGCAAACTGGAGAGCACCAGGCCACGATGGAATACATGCATACTGGTTTAAAAATTTCACGATCCTGCATGAAAGACTAGCGCAGAAACTGAGTGGATGTATCTGCGAAACAGACGTACCAGAATGGATGACGGAAGGAAGAACAACATTAATACAAAAAGACCCCCAAAAAAGGAACGACCCCCAGCAACTACAGACCGATAACATGTCTACTAATAATGTGGAAAATTCTCACAGAACAACTGAGAGAACAAATCTACCAATCCCTAGACAAACGTGGACTGCTCCCCGAAGAACAAAAAGGTTGCCGGAAAGGACAAAGAGGGGCACATGATCTACTATACATTGATCAAAAGACCTTGAAGGAGGTGAAGAGCAGACAAAAGAACATAACCATGGCATGGATTGACTACAAGAAAGCCTACGACAAAATCCCCCAAACATGGATAATTGAATGCTTAAAAATATACAAGATACCAGACAGGATGATTAATCTCATCCAGAAAGCAATGGAAACATGGAGACTAAAACTGACAGCCGGAGGAACAATACCTGTCTGAGATAAAAATACAGAGAGGCATTTTTCAAGGAGACTCTCTATCACCACTATTGTTTATAATAGCCATGATGCCACTCAACTACATACTCAGAAAGTGTGATGCCGGATACAGGTTTACGGATACAGAACAAAGAATAAACCACCTGATGTACATGGATGACCTGAAACTGTTTGCAAAAAACAAAAAAGAACTGGACAAGCTGATAAATACAACCAGGATATTCAGCCAGGATATCCAAATGGAGTTTGGAATAGAAAAATGTGCCCTGCTAGAGATCAAAAGAGGAAAACTGGAGACGACAGAAGGTATAGAACTCCCCAACCAAGAGGAGATGAGGGCGCTAGGAGAACAAGTAAGTTATAAATACCTGGGAGTTCTGGAAGCAGACACAATCAAATATACAGAAATGAAAGAGAAGATTGGAAAAGAATATCTACGAAGAACAAGGAAACTCTTAGAAACTAAACTATATAGCAGAAACCTAGTAAAAGGGATAAACACATGGGCTGTATCACTAATAAGATACTCTGGACCATTCATAGGCTGGACCAAAGAAGAACTCAGGCACCTTGACCAAAGGACTAGAAAACTAATGACTATGCACAATGCATTGCACCCAAAAGATGATACGGACAGACTCTACATGAAAAGAAATGAAGGAGGTAGAGGACTGGTAAGTATAGAAGACTGTGTGGAAGACACCAAAAAAGAGCTGGAGAAATATGTAACCCAGAACACGGAAAGACTGATCACCACAGCAAGAGACACCAGCCCAACAAACAACTCCGGAAGCACTGAACCCAGAAACAAAAAGACAAGAAAGGAAAAGTGGGAAGAAAAACAACTACATGGACGCTTTATAAGACTCACAAGCGATGAAGCCAATGAAAACAGCTGGGCATGGCTAAGAAAAGGACACTTGAACAGAGAAACGGAATCTCCGCTGACAGCCGCACAGAAAAATGCGATTAGGACAAACTTTATTAAAGCAAAGATAGATAAAACCCAGGAAAACAGCAAATGCCGATTGTGTGGACAAAGAGACGAAACGATAAATCATATAATAAGTGAATGCAGCAAGCTAGCACAAAGGGAATACAAGAACAGACATGACAGCGTGGGGAAAGAAGTACACCGGGAAATGTGCAAACAACTGAATTTCGAATATGCAAAAAAACGGTACAAACACAAACCAGAAACTGTACTAGAAAACAAAAAACACAAAATCATATGGAATATGAATGTACAAACAGACAAACCCATAACAGCAAGGAGACCGGATATGATAATAATCAACAAGAAAGAAAAATCCTGCAAAATCGTAGACTTTGCCGTTCCAGCAGACCACAGAGTGAAGATCAAAGAGACGGAAAAAAGAAGCAAATATACTGAACTTGCCAGAGAATTGAAAGGAATATGGAACATGAAGAAAGTCAGTATAACACCAATAATCATAGGAGCACTAGGAACAGTCCCCCAAAACATGGAAAAAAGACTAGGAGAAATAGGAATCAAAGGGATAACTGAGACTATACAAAGGACAGTAATGATCAAAACAGCTACAATCCTGAGAAATGTCCTCGAATGCGGAAACCAACCCACATAAGCAACGAATGGGAACAAACACATGGAAGTACAAGACAACAGAACCGGGGAAAATACAACCGCACGAGAGAGGCGCAAGCATAGACTGACGCCACGAAAATTATGGACTGAGGGTCGAGGAGGGAAAGCGCAAACCAGACCTCCACTGGAAGAGCGCGGACAGCTTTGGGACCTTGGGGAGGCTTGTTGCCACTCGGGCCCCAGAGGTGACCAATGGCCTTTATCAGCGAGAAATCGGTGGTAGGTGGCTGTTGCGATACCGCAAGGTCATCAGCGGTGATGAACGAAAAGAGGTGGAGCATACTGGAAGTCTGAGGAAACTTGTTGTCACTCAGACTCCAGGGAATACCACAGGTTGTTGGCAGTGGGCGATCACTGACGATGACCAGTGTGATAACTCCTAGTGAGTAAATAATAATAATAATTATAATAATAATAACCATAATAATAATAATAATAACAATAATCATCATCATCATCATCATCATCATCGTCGTCGTCGTCGTCGTCGTCATCATCATCATCATCATCATCATCATCATCATCATCATCATCATCATCATCATCATCATCATCATAATAATAATAATAATAATAATAATAATAATAATAATAATAATAATAATAATAATAATAATAATAATAATAATAATAATAATAATAAACAGAGTACTCACGTACATCCCAACAGACACTATCACAGATCTAAACAACTTGATTAATGCGGGGGCAAAATCAATAGGTATGAAACTAAAAAGGGAAAAGAAGACTGACCAAAAGAATGGACAGACGAAATCTGGATGGGAGATCAGACTGGAAACCCAGATCACCAAACTTCAAAAGGAAGCTAAAACCGTGAATAGGATGAAGGAGAACAGTAAACGATGGAAGAGCAGAAATCTGAATCGCAAGGAAAGACTAAATAAGAAACACGAAGAACTAAAACAAAAGATAGCAGCAAAGGAAGGAAGATTGAGACGATACAGATACAAATCGGAACAGTACAAACAGAACAAGACCTTTGAAAACAATGAAAACCAGTTTTACAAAAATGTAAACGGAGAAAGAACAACAACAGAACAATCGGACCCGACACAAACAAAACATTTCTGGAGCAAGATATGGGAAAATGCTGAAGATCATAACAAAAATGCTAAATGGCTGAAAGACATGAAAGATAAACTTCTAGAAATTGAAGAAGGAACGGAAACAGAAATTAATGAAGAAACTATTAAGACAACACTAAAGAAAATGGCAAACTGGAAAGCACCAGGTCACGATGGAATATATGCGTACTGGTTCAAAAAATTCACGACCCTACATGAAAGGCTAGCACAGAAACTAAGAGTATGTATCCATAAAACAGACGTACCAGAGTGGATGACCAAAGGAAAGACAACGCTCATACAAAAAGACGCCAAGAAGGGAACGACCCCAAGCAATTACAGACCAATAACCTGTTTACCAACAATGTGGAAAATTCTAACGGCACAACTTAGAGAGCAAATTTACCATTCCCTGAACAATCGTGGACTACTTTCCGAGGAACAAAAAGGATGCCAGAAAGGGAAAAGAGGGACGCATGATCTGTTATACATAGATCAAAAGATCCTGAAAGAAGTTAAAAGCAAGAAAAAGAACATATCTATGGGATGGATTGACTAGCATGGATAATTGAATGTTTAAAAATGTACAAGATACTCAACAGGATTATTAATTTCATCAAGAAAGCAATGGAAACATGGAGATTAGAACTGACAACTGGAGAACAACACTTGACGGAGATAAAAATACAGAAAGGCATTTTCCAAGGAGACTTCCTATCAACACTACTGTTTATAAAAGCCATGATGCCACTCGACTACATACTCAGGAAATGTGATGCCGGATACAAGTTCACAGGCAGAGAACAACGAATAAACCATCTCATGTACATGGACGACCTGAAGCTATTTGCAAAAAGCAAAAAGGAACTGGAAAAGCTGATAAATACGACCAGAATCTTCAGTCAGGACATTCAAATGGAATTCGGAATGGAAAAGTGTGCATTGCTAGAGATTAAAAAGTTGGAGACGACTGACGGCATGGAACTACCCAACCAAGAGCAGATGAGGGCGCTAGATGAACAAGAGAGCTATACATATTTGGGAGTTTTGGAAGCAGACACAATCAAATCAACAGAAATGAAAGAGAAGATTGGAAAAGAATACCTGAGAAGAACAAGGAAACTCTTAGAAACTAAACTATATAGCAGAAATCTATTAAAAGGAATAAATACCTGGGCAGTATCACTAATAAGATATTCTGGACCATTCATAAACTGGACTAAAGAAGAACTCAGGCACCTTGATCAGAGGACTAGAAAATTAATGACTATGCACAATGCACTACATCCAAAAGACGATACAGACAGACTCTACGTGAAGAGAAACGAAGGAGGAAGAGGACTGGTAAGTATAGAAGACTGTGTGGACGACACTAAAAAATAGTTGGAGGAATACATAAACCAGAACACAGAAAGGCTGATCACCGCAGCAAGAGATACCGTCCCAACAAACAACGCATGAAGCATCAAAACTGGACACCAACAGACAAGAAAAGAAAAATGGGAAGAAAAACAACTACATGGACGCTTCATAAGACTCACAAGAGAAGAAACCAACGCAAATAGCTGGACAGGGCTAAGAAAAGGAAACTTGAACAGAGAAATGGAATCTTTACTGATGGCTGCACAGAACAATGCGATTAGGACAAACTACATTAAAGCTAAAATAGATAAAACGCAGGAAAACAATCAATGCAGACTGTGTGGACAAAGAGACGAAACAGTAAATCATATAATAAGTGAATGTAGCAAACTTGCTCAAAAAGAATACAAGAACAGACATGGTTGTGTTGGGAAAATAATACACAGGGAACTGTGCAAACAATTGAATTTCGAATATGCAGACAAATGTTACAAACATAAACCAAAAACAGAACTGGAAAACGAAAAATACAAAATCCTCTGGGATATGGATATACAAACAGATAAACTCATACAAGCACGGAGACCTGGTGTTATTATAATAGACAAAAAGGAAAGATCTTGTAAAATCGTAGACTTCGCCGTTCCAGCAACCACAGAGTAAAGATCAAAGACACGGACAAACGAAGTAAATGCACAGAACTAGCCAGAGAACTGAAAAGAATATGGAGGATGAAGAAAGTTAGTATAATACCAATAATCGTAAGAGCACTAGGAACAATCCCCAAAAACCTGGAGAAAAGACTGGGAGAAATTGGAATCAAAGGGACTATCGAAACCATACAAAGGACGGCAATGATAAAAACAGCTGCAATCTTAAGGAAAATCCTCGAATGCGGAAACTAACACACATAAGCTACAAAGGCTAACCAGTCACAAGGAATTTACAACGGAGAAAACAAGACCACACGAAGAACACCACAAGAAGAGCCAAGGAACAGAAACTGTAAGAAACAGCACTTCATAATCTCCCCCCCCCCCTAAATTACACCGGCCTCAGCTATCACTACACAAAGATTAACCAAGAAACAGAAATTACAAGAAACACTATAAGCTCCTCCCTCTCCCACACCCACCCACCCCCCCAAAAATTAAAAAGAATTTAAAAAAATTCTTTTTTTTTAAATAAGGAAAGAGAAAAGGAAAAGAACAAAAAGAAAAAGAAAAGGAATTGAAAGGAAAAAAATTAAAAATTAAAAAGAAAAATTGATTTTTTTTCTTTTTTAACTGGTGCCGGCCTA
>OY744532.1:52620874-52663374 GCA_963556195.1 Sepiola atlantica | reverse complement strand
TTCTTGTTAGATTTTTTTTTCTAGAAAGACATCGAGTATTTAGAGGAGAGACCACGTTAATGTTGCCAACATCCTAAGTGAAAACGTTTCTGTGGAACGAAATGGATTCGAACTTGACACACCCAGGTCGTCACTCCGTGTCGTTAACCACTTAGCCACCGTCACATGTGCACAGGTTATTATAACGATGTACGCTACCCCCCTCTCTCCCTATCTCTCTCGTTCTCTCGTTCTCTTTCTCTCCTCCTCTCTCTTTCTCTCTCAATGAACGAACTCGCCCGCGACAGTTCTCTATCTAGAAGCCATGCGCGATCTCTGTAGCAAATATCTATATTTGTAAAGATTTATCGCACTTACAGCGGGAGTAAAACACCTAATCCATATTCACAATAGAAGAACAATAGCTTCCTGATATACCGCTCAAGTGTGTGTGTTCTCTCACATTAACTAATTTGCATATTGCTTTGTAAAGAAACATCTCATTAATTAACAGTTTTTTTTATTGTTTTCGAATGCAATTATTGTTTTCGATTTTAGTATTTTTTACTTCCTTTCACCCCAAACATAACACAATGCCACTGAGACGTAGTGGGGGGGGGGCTACTGGGAATTAGGTGAATCCTATATGGGAGTTTTGCAGCAAGATGCTTGTTCACATTACATTTAAATGTATGTATGTTAAACAGGGAAACAAGAAGCAGGAAGGAAATTTCAAAGGCTAGCAGTACGAGGAAATAAGCTATTAAAGTAGAAAGCCCTCCAGCATTTGGGGCCCTCAACAGTGAAGCGGTGTAATTTTGCTGACTTAAGGGTTGATCGGGGGTATTTACGTAGAGGGGGCACCAGTGCAGCACATTCGTTGGGACACATTCCATTAAAGTACTTATAAAACAAGCACAGGGATGCAACATTGCGGCGATAGGACAGAAGCTGGAGCATGCTTGATAGTGAAGGGCCTATTTTTTAGACTATGCCCAATAGGGAGAGGCTAGCATTTGGTGCACCAGCCCAGATGTGACAACAATAGTATAACACATTTTTAAATCGTTGATAAATGCTTTGCATTTTGGTTGCAAAAAAGACTTTATTCCGGCCAATTGAATCCTTGGTTTCTTCAGTTTTCCCGGGTATCGCCGGTATACTGATGTCACTAGTTGTGGATGAAGGAAAGATTTTGTCCGAAAATTGTTTGCGGACAAATACCGTTTTTTAAACTGGTTTTAAAGTGGTGCGAAATAAAGGCGAATATTAATATTTGCATAGATTTGCCGTTACAAAAACGTTTTTGCAGATTATAAGTGAAATGAAGAGGGTGGGGGCAGATAGGATTAGTTCAAGATAAAAAAAGAAGGGTTTGAAGGTATTGATAAGGATTCAGCAGCCGATAAAAATAATGGAAGCTGCCAGCCATCCTTTCACTGATATAAAATTCCACACAAATAACGGGTAATACACACGCAAATGTTGTGTTTCTGAATTTTTGAGATTAGGATTGATAATTTGCATGATTTGGATTCTTCGGAATACTGTTTTCATCTTAAATGTTATCTTCACAACGTTTCGGCCACTGTAACCTTCTTCAGATGTATCTTTTCGAACTCGGGACTATTTTTGTCGAATCTGGGAATTGCGAATTACTGAAGACTTCTCCCAGTCATGGCTGACGGAACGAGGGCATGCTAGCCGTGGATTAAATAAAGAGTTCCGTTCGAAATTCTGTCCGGATTCCCGAGTTCGACAGAAATATTCCCGAGTTCGAAAAGATACACCTGAAGAAGGTTGGGGGTTAAAGTGGCCCAAACGTTTTGAGAATAACACTGAATATCAGAACAGTAGTCCGAATAATCCAAATTATACAAACGAAAATATTATTTCAAGACAGACCGACGACAATTCTATCTTAAAGTTAAGGGTGACCAACTCAAATTTTATTTCAAACTTAGGCGTGACAGATCGAGGAAAATACTATTCGAAAGTTAAGCGCGACAGAACAAAAAATACTGTTACAGACAAACATGGCGCTTGTTCTTATCGCAATCCATCACGGAATCGAATAAGGTTACCGAGTAAAACCACCGACGCAGTACCCGATGGAACGCTGTTATAAATATCAGACACCGCCTTTTCATTCTCCACCCCCCACGCGAAAGCTGATGGATTTTTTTTTGGGGGGGGGGGATAAAGATAGACATCCTTTTATTCATGAAATGGACATCGTACAAAAGATGACATGTCCTCAAGGGGGGAAGCCGCAAATACATTGACAATATATTCAAGATGGCGTCGTACATACATTCTGACTCTGAGTGACTTGAGCATTTATATCATACATCCATTCATTTATATTTAAACCAGAAAAAAGAACCCGTTGAGTTTGGCTTAGGTTGTTTGGATCAGGGAAAAGTGAATTTTCAAAGCCACTAAAATAAAAATAGAGACAAAATAAAAAAATAGTCTTTCTGTTCGCTTTATCTCCTCTCTCTTTCTCCGTCTTCATTACTTTAATTTGGGTTAACTAGTATAAATACTTGTGTAGATATTCCCTATTGTTATAATGGACTATCGCAAATTTCTGTTTTACGCGTGACTGTTAATAAACAGAGAGAGAGAGAGAGAGAGAGAGAGAGAGAGAGAGAGAGAGAGAGAGAGAGAGAGAGAGAGATGAAGAGTTGGATGTTTGGTTGTTTTGTTTTACGGCATATCACCCTTTTCGGGTTATTTAATGCCAAATCAGATAGTTTTGGTAAAATATTTTATGCTTCAAGTTCTATATATCTTCAAATATTTATCTACGCTGTTTGGTTCGGTTGTGTTGTAGAGGAATTTTTGTTTTGTTTTTCGCTTTGCAGAACATGATTGAGTTTGACAAAGGGAAAGGAAAAGCACAATAACATCAATGTTTGGTGCATTTTTAGTCAGGAAGCAGATATCTTCAGACAGCCTGATCTGGTAGCACCATTGGAAAGAGAAAGAGTGAGTGTTAGTGTGTGTGAGGAAGAGAGAGAGAGAGAGAGAGAGAGAGAGAGAGAGAGAGAGAGAGAAGCTAGAGTGATAGAAACTGTATAAAATAAGAACGACATATCAAACGACATAGTGAGAAAGGATGAAAGTGCCACAATTAACTTCCCTCTTAGGGGCGGAGTCCAATGGCTGGTTAGTCATAACCAAGTAAAATACATGAATGTTCATAACATACGTTGCTGACCGTTCGTTATAGCACGCACCCCTCTCTGTGATCTTGTCCAACTGAGGATACACCGCTTGCAAACAAGTTTGTTCATACACCGAAAAAAGACCCAGAAGAGACAACGGTTGAAGACAAAAGAGGTTTATTCGTCTGGGATCGTCTGTGCTCAATCACTGGCATGTGGGGCGGGTATTGGTAGACAAAGAGAGAGATGGGGGCAATTGCTGATTAATCACATTTTAACAGGAAATTTCTTAACGCACGTGTTCGCACCCCAAAGCTTCCGATTAAACTATTACCTTTCACCGCCCCTCCCTCTTCGAGACATGTGACGTCACTTCCGGTCCGCACACTAAGTTGACCCTGACCGAACCCCATCCAGTGTCATTCCTAACTAACAAAATTATACTCGCTCAATATTTAGGAAGAGTAATAGACTCGGTAAGAGATAGGTGAAGTAAATTGTAATTCGTGGCTAATTAGAGCAATTAGAATGGATTCGTTTTTACAAACATCCCAAAACCAATAAATAGTTTAGCATGTATTACGCGTAATTAAAGTATGTAGAATAAAAGCCTTAGAGAAACAAACGTTTATTAACCCAGCTTTAGTACAGGAACAGATAGATAATCTTAAGGGACAAATACTTTTTCTAACATCAGTTCCTTACCCCACCCTATAGACCGGTATTGTCCGGGCCTTCGGGTCTGGATTTACGCCGGTCTATCGGTTGTCCGTCCTGTTCAGTTCTAGGAGGTGCACCCTCCCGGGCTTTGCCTTCTCACCCTTTGAGAGGGGGTTAGTTTATTGCTAATCGCCTGAGGCGCCCCTACCGGGGAATGCCGATGGGGCTGCACAGGCAATCTTTAAACAGCCAGCATGCTCAAATTCTCGAGCACTGGTTTTTTCCCACTTTCCCGACCTTGTGTCACATCTTACCTTGTGGGAGGAAGATAAATAGAATCAGTTCCTTTTAAACTATATTATTATTATTATTATTATTATTATTATTATTATTATTATTATTATTATTATTATTATTATTATTATTAATATATTACGAACAAACATATACTACAAGAAAAAAATAAGAGCGTAATATTTATTTATGTATGTATTACACAAGATCGAAATAGATTTGAAACCGACGGTACTGATGTTGTTCTGATCTTCTGTAATATATGTATATATATATATATATATATATATATATATATATATATATATATATGATGTGCAAGCGAAAATATACCCGCCATCCGGCGGCAATTAATCTAGTTCTAAATATTCTTTTGAAATTTATGACTTATATTACATATCTTTATTTATTTATGAATGTATTACAGAAGATTGGTACCGTCGGTTTCAAATCTGACAAATAGCAACAGGATGTGACCGTTCTTTGTGGACTCTCCTCGGCCTCTGTTGTAGTCTGTTGCTTTGGAACTACAACGAAGAGAGTTCACAAAGGACGGTCACGGATTTGAAACCGACGATACCAGACGGCGGGTATATTTTTGCTTGTATATCATATATTTTTAAGCAAGCTGCCACTACTTTATTAGAAGCTCGGCTTCACGTAATGTTCTTTCTTTCAAGCTAATCATGTTGATACACAGATTCTCGATAGATTCCCGAGGTTAAGTGACGTTGAGCTTTATCAGTATCAGATGGGTGACCGTTTGGAAATACCAGGCGCTGTATGGTAGAGAACATCGACACCTCCCTGCAAGATCTGCAACACCAAACGTCGTCATCTCCCCAGACCGAGATATACTGGGGACCGCTCGTGAATTTAATATTCCCGAGAAACTTACTCCTAATGGAATGCCGTTTCGTTTTGTTAGTGTTGCATTTCAACCGTGTGTCATACATGGTAGTTTATAATCTTACCGTGTGCTGCTTGCTCTTGTACGCGGCTGATCTTGCCAGACCGAGGAAACGCCGCCTGCAATTAATTTTTTTTACATTCCGAAAAATAAAGGACTGAGTAAAGACAACCTGTTAGAAAACAAATGAAGTTTATTCTGCTTGATCTTTGTTCAAAATCGCTGACCAGTGGCGTGGGGGATAATCACTATCTAATCATATTCTTATCAGAATATCTTAAATTATCATGTTCGCACTTCTTGAGATTTAAACGAACTGACGACTTCTCTCATTCACTTTCTTTTTGAGCCATGTGACGTCACATGCGTTTCTATCAACTGCCACAATCTAGTAATCCTAACCTCGAGTTCAGCAAGTTGACCCTGACTGAACTTTCATTTCCTGTTATTTTCAACTAACCAATTTATATACTAGCCGGTCTACTCGTCTAATATTAAACACTAGGTCGAGCGAATTGGATATTTCGTATCAGATCAATGTTCTATTCTAGTTTCCCTTTTCAATTTTTTGCTTCGATAGTAATCAAGTCATTGTTGACCAAACACTTATGCTAGAATCTGGCTATTTGTTTGGTCAACCTTAATGACTATGCCATCTGAAGCGGCTTCATTTTACCTGCTTATACAATTGTTTACCGATTGAGCAATACCAATTATCCGTTTCTATTTCCAACGACTGGAGAAATAAGATTCGCGCGCAAATGAACACCGATGACATTTCTTTGTCGTAAATGTGCGTCCATTTTCTTTTGTCCGTTTGATTTTTTTCTCGCTTTTGTTTATTGTCACGAAAACTTTCAATCTCTTCTCGGAAGGCGAGGAATAAATCGAAAAAAAAAAAACAAGCTTACAATGTCGTCCATTTCGTAAATTCACGAGGTTATCAGCAGCCATTAAAGCGGGTTTTAATGGCTGCGCGCGTGCGCGTGCGCGTGCGCGTGCGAGAGAGAGAGAGAGAGAGCGGTCGCCATTACGAGAAGACGCGATGGAAAAGGCGAGACAATGAAAAAGGAAACAGAAATTGATATTTCCGAGAAAAAACGATTGTCGAAAGCGAGAACACGATTCTAATACCAGATGATAGAATCAAGGGAGGCGCGAGAGCGCGCTATCCCTTAATAGACTCCACGAATGCCCTATGCTGGAAATCTCTTTTCTTTGATCAATCATAATTCAAAAACCAATAAACCAAATTAGTTAAAAATTTGCACAAAATCTTTATTTGATAGGTTCTATAAGTGTGTAGAATTTCAGCATCATCAGTCAAGGCAACCCAGAGATCCAGAAAGTTAAATCATGAAATCATGTTATCCGTGTGTATGTGCGTACGTATGTGCCACCCTGTATCTCATCAACTATTTGATGGATTCAGCTGATTTTTGGCAGAGATAGAGGTTCTAGGGTCTAGTTGATGGCATTTTAATTTCAGTTTACCATATACCTTAGTTTTCCAGAAAATTAAAAAACACCCTTAAAAATGACCATTGTATTGAAGCATAGCCTTTACAAAAGTAGTGACATTCCATGATAAATGCCAGTATACTGAAATCATATGCTATTGGGTTAAGATGAAAATTCATATACACTAAATGTACAAAAGCAAGGAAATCCCCAAATGTTTACACTTTTATTGTCATTAAGGGTATGCGAGCACAACAGGGCTATGTATTTTACTGGTAGGAATTTTTCGTCAGCGCACCTCACACACTTCATCCACTCATGCATAGAGATTTATACTGTAGTGATGTGATAATGAAATGGTTTGATTGATATGTAGTCATACCCTTAATTAATGACAATAAAAGTGTAAAAATTTGGGAATTTCCTTGCTTTTGTACATTTAGTGTATATGAATGTTCATCTTAACCCTATTAAGGGCATATTATTTCAGTATACTGGCATTTATCATGGAATAAAAATACAGACAGTTGAAAAAGAAAGGGTGCGCTTGAAATAGTCGGAGGTATGTAGGTTTGATAGATTGATGATAATAATGCCAAAATGTTAGCAAAAAACTTTGAAACAAATTCCAACCATTGCGACCATGGCCACCTACCCCAATATCTCCCTCCATTACCGATAAAACTTGAAGTGACATTCGAATAGATGTTTGTGCTGTCGCCAAACTTATCAATAACCTTGATGCCAATAAGGTAACTGGTTCCGATAGAATTCCGGTCATAGTACTCAAGAAACTGCAACCAGAAATAGCTCCTATCATTAAAAAGCTGTTCAATCGTGGCTTAAATGAAACATGCTTTCCATTACATTGGAAGACTTCGTGTTTATAAATATTTAATATTTCAAGTATTTATAAATTCTGGATTCAGTCATCGGCATCTCAGTACAGACCGATCAGTTTCCTGTGCGTCATGAGTAAGTTGCTTGAATCTGTAATAAATAACGAAATAGTCAAACATCTAAGTGAAAATAATCTACTTAGTGAAAATCAATATGGATTTTGTCCTGCATCTGACATGCTGTCTATGATATCGCACTGGATAAGTGAATCTATCGACAAGGGCTTCGTGTCTAGGGTGTAGCTCTTAATATATCAAAGGCCTTCGATAGAGTTTGGAACGAAGGTTTGCGCCACAAGCTATATAATATCTTCAAATGCCCTCTCAATCATCAAATCCTTTGTTTTCGATAGGTTTATAAAAGTAGGTGTTGACAAGCAAAAGTCCGATACAACTATTTATGGCTGCATTTCGAACAGCATTGGTGATCAAGATTTTTCTAACTCAATCTCTTCCGTGGTGAATGAGGAAAAAAGTGGCTCGTTATTTTTAACCACTAAAACTAAGCTTCCCCCCCTTTCGACACTAACGCTCGGATCATCACTTCTCCCAAATCAAAATAAATGATTCTCTCCTCGAGGAAGCCCCTTTTAAAAACTTTTATGGCTGATATTCACGCCAGACCTGAAATGGAAGACTAACATCAAATCTGTTGGAAAAATGGTTGGATCATTCTACCACTCCAGAAAGTACCTCATCCCTAACGCAATCCACGATCTGTAAAAGATGCAGATACGTCCTAAGATGGATTACTGCCAAATTAGGTGCCGCTCGGAGGCCGCTCGGAGCATTATTTCCTGTCGCAACAGAGTACAAACTCGACTCCGCACTCTAGTGGAGGATGATCGTTTTTCGTTCTTACAGCCTCCTTCATACAGAAGAGATGATGCTAGCCTATCTCTACTGTATCGTTATGTTCATTGCATGTTCTCAACTGAGCTTCACTCCCTGCTACCACTTGTAAGACATTTACAGCAAGCTACAACTACAGCAAATATCTTTCCTTTCACTCTTTACACTCTTTATAAAAAACAAACGAAACTTTCATGAAAATAGTTTCTTTTCTACAACATCCCATCTGTGAAACAAGATACCATGAATCAGCTTCCCAACTGACTACATCATTGTTGTCTTCAAGTCTAATGTAAACAAATACTTGCTCGTGGTGATGATCATTGGCCAACTAACTATCTTTTTAACCTTTATCTTCGAGTGGGCCCCTGGTTTTTATAAACGGTGACCAATCAGTAAAGAAATAAAACCGGTCGGTGTCGATAAATAGATGGACTTAAGCTGGAATAGTTCTTGTTTACATTGAATTTCATTACAATTCTATCGCAATACAGATGATGAAATAACAAACAGAGTGAAATACAAAGGAGAATATCATTTTTATTTCATATTTGAAATTGCGTCTCTATCGGAAATTACAGGAAGTTGTTTATATAAAACCGAGTGGGAGACGAATTCTGTTGTTAAAGAATTAGTGAAACTAAATTGTTAGTATATTTATGACGTCAATCAACGGACAATATCGATTAGTTTATTATAATTTGATAAACGAATCAAATTACAAAAAAATAGACGCCAAAAATATCCGAATTCTTACCAGCATTATCTGTTGGGTTGGAAATAAAGGAAAATGCCAAGAATATGGATGGCGTAAGCGACATAGATAAATAAACAGACAAATAGAGAGATGGACAGAAGAAAAGAGAAAAGGAAGACAGGGTAGGAGGCGACAGACAAACACATTTATGCAAGCAGATGTAAATCAAGGGAAAAATAACCCGATTCTGACTATAATTATTTGGGCGGTTTTCTCCTCATGGCCAACCTAGAAAATATGTAAGTGCTCTATTCGTCCAATTATCACTTACCAGGTGAAATTGGTTACATTTTGAATAAATTAGCATTGTGAATCTTCGGAATGTCTATGTTTTTTTTAATCGTCACCAAGTCATCTTCCAGCCGCGAGAAATGAATTCCAAGATGGCTAAGCCACCATACGTGATTCTAGATAAAGCCACGAGTCACACAGTATCTAAGAAAATAGATCATGTAGTTTCTTTACCATTGTACCTTTCGGGTCCAAGTGAATGGTTTTCTTTCCGTGTAACTAAGTTCTTCAAGAATCTGTCCTCGGTCTAGTTCTGTTTCTCTTGAATTGACCAAAATGCGGGCAATGCGAACCTAATATAATCTAGAAGCAGCTATAATCATCTCAAGATAATCTCAACAAAGATTTAATTATGAAATCTACGAAATGCAGTCATTTTTCTATCGGCTCTTCGCTTTTTTTCTACTGACCATCGGTTTTCCACCTCAACCATTTAATATCGTTGCTAATGCGAATAATCTTGGTACGGTTGTAGAAAACTCCTTCAAACCATCGAAATGGCGAACAATGCTGGGTGAGCTCTCTACCTGATCCTGGAATTCTTTCTCAAATTAACATCAAACAATTTCCTTTCCTTATACTGGTGCAATCTATTCATCTTAACCCTATAGAAAGGTTTTTCATCCGAGTGCCAAGTTGTGGTCCCACGTGCACTCGAAAATAATGTACATATAGAAGAGATATAGTGGATTGTTTCACTAATAATTTAAAATACTTCTGCCGATATACTATTTATAAATGCAAAGAAGTCTGTTTTCTTGTTTCCAGTTTCTTTGGCGCCGGTAAGCGTATGAAAGTGAGTTTCGTATGACAGTGAGTTGTATTGATTTTATGCGTTAAGAGCTGTAGTGTCGGTTTCGAATCTTTTGGGACGAAATTCTTCTGCCCATTTCGTTTGAAATTAAAATGAGACGGGGAATAATCAGATACTAGTATATCGCTGGTAAAGGTTATAATAACAAATAAATACGACAACAACAGTGTATAGGATAGGCACTTAAATAGTATTAGGGCTTGATGGCAAAGAGTTTACCGAGTCATCCAAGCAACACATCCTTATCTTCAAAAAGATATCGTACACCTGGAGTGTGTTTAATGGTTGGTAACCAATAGGATGAAAGGACTTTACACGCCTACCTTCAGAGAGCGGCCTCAAATACTAAACCTGCTCTAACGGAGGAGGATATAGCATACAACGTTATCAACGGAGTTTAAAATCTACCTATAGAAAGGTTTTTCATCCGAGTGCCAAGTTGTGGTCCCACGTGCACTCGAAAATAATGTACATTGTCGCTTTCATCTCAACAGATAAATGTAGCATTTTCTGTCTGTGTTTTGGTTCTGTGATACAGTGTGCCAGAGAAGGTGTATCCAGGTAGAAAGTGGCCTTGGACAAACATCCAAACTGTATATTGATGTAAAGCTGTTATTATACTAAATGTGTGTTAATCAACGTTTATTACCTTAATACTTTAATAACACAAAATACATGCTAACATATATCTTTGTTTTGGGATTAAGTCATATTTAAAATTAATTTTAATTTAATTTTTTCTTATTAGCCGTAATTTATAATTAACTGAACAAGTCGCCTTTCTCTCTCATAGCCATCTATGTATTTAACGGCGAGTAGACGAGTAAAACCACTAGTATATAAATTGGTTAGTTGAAAATAACAGGAAATAAAAGGTCAGTCGGGGTCAACTTGGTGACATCGAGGTTAGTTTTTACTCGGCTGTGGGAATTGAAACGGATGTGACGTCACATGGCTAAAAGAGAAAGGGGGTTAAGCAGTTCGTTGGGAGCACTAGAATTATGAACACGTGGTTTTAAAATGCGCTGATAAGATATGATTAAACAATAATTATTGATCTTTCTTTGTAGTCCCAACCCGACTGGTTAGTGATTCGGGACGAAGATCAAGGCGAATAAACCCTAACCCTTACTTCAACAGTTTTGCCTTAATTTAGTTCTTATTTCGATGTATGAAAGAACGTATTTGCAGACGGAGTTCCCTCAGTCTGGGAAGATCACCGAAAGGCGTGTACAGGAGAAAGCAGCTAACAAAGGGTTAGGGTTATGAACTTTCATGAATTTATGGTAAAAGGTTTGAACGTATCAAGCATATCAACACTTGTTATTTAATATAAAAATAAAATCTTATTTAAGTAATTGTATACAAGTTGCTATTTTGCTGATTGCTTAAGGGTTATTGTGCGTTTATGCATTTTGTAAAAGGGATTACTGAGTAATTATACACGGGATTGAATAAGTGAAAGCAACGTTAAGTGAAAAAGCAGAAAAGGAAAGAAAAACGGAAGCGAATTTAATGGAACAAGAGGATAAAGAGATGCGAGTACGAGAAATAAAGAAGAAGAAGAAGAAGAAGAATATGAAAAAGAAAAAGAAGAAAATAAGTAAAGGAAAAATATGAAAAAAAAAAGGAAGAAGAAGGAAAAGAAGAAGAAGATAAGAAAAGGATGAAGATAAAGGAGAAAAAATAGGAAGAAGAAAAAGGAGCCGAAAAAGTAGTAGTAGAAGATTAATGAGAAGAGGTTGAAAAAGAAGAAGAAGAGGAAGAATAATAGATAAAGAAGAAGAAAAAGAGAAAAAATAAAATGAAAAATAAGGAAAAGAGGGAGGGGAAGAAGAATAAGAGAAAAAGAAAAAGAAAAAGAAAAAGAAAAAAGAAAAAAAGAAAGAAAAAAGAAGAATCGTAGGCAGAGGTCGGGAAAAGAGGAAGAGGCAGAAAAAAAGAAGAAAAATAATAGAAGATAAAGATGATGATCATGAAGAAGAAGAAGAACGAAGGTAAATAATAAAAGTCGGAAAAGGAAAAGGGTTACTTACTAAAGACATTACGAAGAAATCCAAGAAGACGATAACATGGCTAAACTGACGAAAAAGAAAAGGATGCAGAAACAGTTTTAACGAAGAAGATTGAGCGAAACACGAAGAATGAATTAAGAAAACTGAACGAAGAAATTGAACAAAGAAGATTGCGAGAGGGGAGAGTGGGTTAGAAAGAGAGAAGGGGGAGGAGGTGCTACTGCATTCGCCATATGAAAGCCAACTCGAGAAGCTTAACGTTTACGTTTATCTTATTTTGGCTCACGACTTTCTCAATGGCCATTACGATCTAGCTCAGGCGCTACTATTCTCCACCAGAAAGAGATCTGCGCGGCCATTACCAGACAATTTTTCACTGCCGATTTCGATTGAGCTGGAGAAAAGCCGCTTTCACAATCAGGGTTCCTGGACTTTAGAATGGTCCCAGAAGATGTAGTAAACGCGGCAACGATGCGGCAATCCAAGATGGAATTAAACAGGTGCTAGGTCACTGTATCCTTTTTTGTATCAAATTTTACCACCCTTTCCTTATATGGCAACTGAAGCATGCAATTTTTTATTAACGGAATTTAATTAAATGATCACAGAACAATGAAAATAGAAATAATAGAATGATGACAGCGGAGACCGAAGAAAATTAAAAGAAGAAGACTGAAAACTGATGGTTATAAAAAAAACTTAATTACTAAACTACTGACGAACATTGAAAATGAGTGAGAGAGAGAAAGCGAGATAAAGACACAGAGAAAGGGGATGGATTTACTTCTTCCTTCTCACTGCAGGAAGTTCTGGCAAAAGGCCGGAAGTTGGGGAAGAGGAAAATCCAGCTCTCCCGAAGGCACAGTCTGGTTCTGCAAAAATAGCCATAAACAGATCCGTCGACATTCTCCGGTAGAGGCGCTCCAGGCGATCAGCAATAAACAACCTCTCCTTAAAGAGAGGGGATAATGTCTGACAGGGAGCACGTTCTAGGACTGAACCAGACCAGGACAGAAGAGACCCGGTAATGTCCAAGCCAGCCCTTGGTCTGTCGGATATAATGCGTAGGCGAACCTTGGCGAGTATGACATCCGCCGAGGTCAAGTAAACGAATTCTCGAACGATAACTTTGAAAAAATGAATTGCATTTATTTCAACAGGCATTAGACGCAGATATACATAGGAGAGAACTTGAATGCCTACTAGCCACTGTCCTCAAGTGTATTAGGTCTCTCTGCACAAAGATTTGTCAGAACAACCTGCCATGAGGATACCCTGACCAAATATAACAAAAAAACATAGTATTTGAAGCCCAAATAAGATCCCCTCGGTATGAATACAACACATTGCACCTTCTCCAAATGATGTTACCTCTTGTAACAGAACTAAGCTGGATACTCCATAAGACTAGATGAATTCTTGTCCTGGAATCCGGTAAGACAAAGAGACAAAAAAAAGAAGATATACTATAACATAGTTAACTGGTCAATTACGGAGAGAGAAAATTACTTCTTTACTAACTCAACGTTTGAGAAGAAAAGAAGAACTTTAATGAAATATTCGAATATCTATGTATCTCATATAGAGATCAAGTGTTACCTTCAGGAATAGGTCCCTTGATTTCTGAGAACTTCGACTGAAGTAAAATGAAACAAACAAGAGATGTGAAAGGGAGATTGAAAGAGAGAGAGAGAGAGAGAGAGTGAAGAAGAGGGTACTTTTGTAGAGAACGCACGATGTTTCCGGGCAAGTCTTGGAAGCGCCCGAAGGTTGACGAAACGAAAACGAGGCTAAAACTGTCAAACGCTAAATTGAAGACGGGCAGACGATAATAACAAACCATAGCTAAACAACTGGTATTAATCTATTTATTTATTCTTTGTCAGAGGAAACATTGTTAATGAAATGTTTGTAAATATATAAGATGATTTTGTTTTGTGTATTTTAAGCAAACTTTTGTTTAAAAAAATTTTTTCAATGTTTTTTTAAACATTTTTTGTCAAAGTTTGTTTTACAAGAAAACATAAACACCAAAACAACTGTTTCTACTGACGAACGAACTATTTTAAAGCAAATAGTTTATTTTTTCCAATTTTGTTTCTTTTGTTGTTTTTATGACAATTTCTGGGTTAGGGTTTAGGGTTAGTGTTGCAGCTGGTCCAAAAGTTTTCTTGTGTTGTTGTTGGCAGCACTCAATTAGTCCTTCGTTAGATTGAACGAGCTGACAGCGATGATAGAAAATAATGTTTGTTATTCAACGCGATAAATTTCTTCCAAACGTTATTGGCTGCTTGCTGTAGCCTGATCGTCTAATGTCTGCTGCAACCTGATTGCTCGTTAACTCTCAGGCGCTTCCGTAACCTGCCCGAACGTTGACGACGCGAAGTCACGGAAACATGGTGCGTCATCTATAAGAGTACCAAAGAGAGAGAGAGAGAGAGAAAGAGAGAGAGAGAGAGAGAAGAGAGAGGTGATGAGGGGGAGACAGTGCTAGAGAGAAGGAGAGGGAGCGAGACACGGAGAGAGCGAGGGAGAGGGAAGGAGATGAAGAAGGGAGAAGGAGTGAGATAGATAGCGAGAGACAGAGGGGAAGGGAAAGAGAGAGGAAGAGAGAAGAAGAGACAGATAGAGATGGAGGAAGCGTGGGAGAGGGGAAAAGAAGAGGGGGAAAGGGGAGATAGATAGGAGGAGAGAGGAAGGGAAAGAGACGAACAGGGAGGAAAGGAGAGAAGGTGAAGAGAGATAGCGACAGAAGGAAAAAGGAAATAGAAAGGGTGGAGGGAGAGAAAGGGAGTGAAGGGGGCGGAGAAGAAGAGAGAGAAAATGTGGGGGGTCAGGGTGTTTGATATATATATATATATATATATATATATATATATATATATATATATATATATATATATGTATATATATATATATATATATATATATATATATATATATATATATATAGAGAGAGAGAGAGAGAGAGAGAGAGAGAGAGAAGTGTAAGTAATAAAATGGCGGAAGGATAAACTTGAAAGAAAGTGTGAATGGCATTTGACCAATGCTATATAAAAGGAAGAGATTCAGAAAAAGAAATGCGAAGTGTTTAGCTTTTGACGCGATAAGTATAAAATGACCCTTATGAAAAGGTCAACATCTGCAAGGGGGGGGAGGTCACCTGAGGTTAATGATTGGGAGGAAAAGAACGATGACATAGCCATGTAAATGTACAATAGATCACATCTAAACCTTTGTCAAGCCAGCTAAGAATGTTTGACAGACACAAAAGGGGGATTCAATTAAACGTCTTCTGCACACACACAATAGCAAGACATTTTGAGCCGGAAATTAAAAAAATACTTTTGTGGTCAAGCTCACCTTCGGGCTGTGATCAAACGAATAAACTCGTAAACAAATTCAAACTATCAGGAATATTTTGAGTAGGGTAATTTATAAAGTGAACGTGGAATTGTGGTGCTTGTTGAAGTGAAAGTGATGGACACATGAAGAAAGAATGAAAAGGAACAATGCTTGCACGGATGGGTCAGAATGAACCTAGCTAAGAGTATGATATACAGAGGATAACCAACGACCACCACACTTTTGATGTTCTTGTGCCTAATTTGTAAATGCAATTAATGTTTTATTTGTGAATGAATAATTTAAAGTGTAGTATCTGTTCCTGCCTGGCCAATACTTGCACGTAGTCTGGTTTGCTGAGGACCCGACCCGTGAATCAGAGTGATCGTTCCGTTCGATCATAGGATGGCTTTCTCCAAGGCGCCACCTCCTTCTTCGGAAAGTAGCAATTGGGTCATCGTCTGACACCTGAGGCAGTCTCGAACGGTGAATGCTGACAGGTTCGAATACGGCAAATTTTGCACCTACCGAGAAAGTCCACTTTTGGGAGAGCTAGACCCCCTCTCCAACGTTAAGCTGACTTCATGCTTTAACTATATTTCAACTACTTTTTTTAAAACTACTTTTTGACTATTTTTAAAACTATTTTTTAACTACTTTTTAATTATTTTTAACTACTTTTAACTACTTTTTTAACTACTTTTAAATTAATTTTTGACTAATTTTTAACTGCTTTTTAATTACTTTTTAATGATTTTTTAATTATTTTAACTACTTTTTAATTATTTTAAACTACTTTTAACTTCTTTTAGACTACTTTTTAACTACTTTTTTCACTTCTTTTTAACTACTTTATAAATATTTCTGCAATATTTTTTAACTACTTTTTAAATTATTTCTGAAATATTTTTAACTACTTATAACTATTTTTAACTACTTTTTAACTACCTTTTGCCGATGTTTTTTTTTCGTATATGATAATGTAAATGTTAATATATAATGCACCATTGATACAGTGGATAGTTTATATATTGATTCATCCTGACTTACAATTGTGTTGGCTTCTGGAGTTATTTTTTCAGAATGGATATGCATGGATATATGTGTATATGTATGCACATTTGTATTGCGGATCCTGTCGTCGCTCGGTATTAGCGAACAAGAAAGAAGAAGAAGAAGAAGAAGAAGAAGAAGAAGTATGTACATGTGTATGTGTATACTTTTTGGTATTAAGAAATATATTAAATATAAACGTTTATTATTATTATTATTATTATTATTATTATTATTATTATTATTATTATTATTATTATTATTATTATTTCGACGCACTAAGAGTTATCACACAAGTCATCGTCAGTGATTACTCACCGTGAACAACCGAGTCCGAGTGACAACAAGTCTCCCCAGATTTCCAGTACTCTCCACCTCTTTTCGATCACCACCGCAAATGACCTTACGGTATCGCAACAACCGCCTACCATTCAGTTTTCGCTGGCAACGACCAGCACTCTCTGCACTCTTCCAGTTCAGTCTTCCCAACCTCAACGACGATTTGTTGTGGCCGATGCTATCATTTTTTTTAAGTGGGTGCAGTTTATGAGATTTCTTGCCGTATTTCTTCCTTGGTTCGTGCAATGGTCTTCTTCCTGTGATTTTCTTTTCTTCCTACTGTAACTTCCATGTGACTTGGTTACCGTTCGTAGCTTATGCGGGTTGGTTTCCACATTCGAGGATTTTCCTTAGAATTGCAGCTGTTTTGATCATTGACATATTTTGTATGGTCTAAATGATTCCTTTGATTCCAATTTCTCACAGTCATTTTTCCAGTTTTTTGGGACTGTTCCTAGTTCTCCTACGATTATTGGTATTATATTGACTTTCTCCATGCTTCATATCCCTTTCAGTTCTGTGGCAATTTTTTTTTCGTCTCGTTGATCTTCACTCTGTGGACTGCTGGAACGGCAGTTTACGATTTGACAGGATTTTTCCTTCTTATCGATTATTATGGCATCCCGTATCCTTGCTTGTATGCGTTTATCTATTTGTACCTCCATATTCCAGACGATTTTGTGTTTTTCGTTTACCAGTACTGTCTCTGGTTTATGTTTGTACCATTTGTCTGTTTGTTCGAAATGCAACTATTTGCACAGTTCCCAGTGCTTTCTCCACACATACATTCCTGTTCTTATATTCTTTTTTGGGTAGTTTGCTGCATTCACTTATTATGTGATTTATGTCGTCTCTTTGTTCATACAGTTTGCATTTACTGTTTTCCTGGGTGTTATCTATTTTAGCTTTGGTGAAGTTTGTCCTAATCGCATTGTTCTGTGTAGCCGTCAGTAAAGATTCCGGTTCTCTGTTTAAGTGTCATTTTCTTAGCCATGCCCAGCTATTTTCGTTGGTTTCTTCTCTTGTCATTCTTCTGAAGCGTCCATGTAGTTATTTTTCTTCCCCCTTTTCTATTCTTGTTTTTTTTTTAAGTTTCTGGTTTCGCTGCTTCACGAGTTGTTCGGTGGTACGGTGTCTCTTGCTGCGATGATTAGCCTTTCTGTGGTCTGACTCTATGTATTTCTCCAGCTTTTGTTTCTCCCACACACTCTTCTATACTTACCAGTCCTCTTCCCACTTCGTTTCTTTTCACGTAGAGTTTGTCCGTATCGTCTTTTGGATGTAGTGCGTTGTGCATGATCATTAATTTTCTAGTCTTCTGGTCAAGATGTCTAAGTTCTTCTTTAGTCCAAGCTATGAATGATCCAGAATATCTTATTAGTTTCCTTTTACTAGATTTCGGCTATATAATTTCGTTTCTAAGAGTTTCCTTGCTCTTCACAAATATTATTTTCTAATCTTCTCTTTCATTTCCGTTGATTTGATGGTGTCTGCTTCCATGACTCCCAAATATTTATAGCTATCCTGTTCGCCTAGCGCCCTATTCTTGATTTGAGAGTTCCATGCCTGATGTCGTCTCCAGTTTCCCCCCTTTCCTCTCTAGCAGTGCACACTTTTCCATTTCGAATTCAATTTGAATGTCCTATTATTATTATTTTTATTATTGTCGTCGTCGTCGTCGTCGTCGTCGTCGTCGTCGTCGTCGTCGTCATCATCATCATCATCATCATCATCATCATCATCATTATTATTATTATTATTATTATTATTATTATTTTTTTATTTTTATTTTTTTTTTATTTATTTTTTTTTTTTTTAATCACCAGGAGTTTCCATACAAGTCATCAGTTATTGCTCACTGACAATAACCAGTGGTGGTCCCTTGGAGTTCGAGTGACAACAAGTTTCCTCAGATTTCAAGCCGTCTCCTACTCTTTCGATAACCTTTCAAAATTATTTTGCGTTATGAAAACGGTCGTTTATCATTGATTTTGCACGTGAAACGACCGATTATTATTATTATTATTATGATTATTATTATTATTATTATTACTACTACTACTACTACTACTACTACTACTACTACTACTACTACTACTACTACTCGGTCTTCAGGCTAGGATAAAAGTGTTCTATTTGTTCTGGTCTAGGTCAGTGAAGAAGAAATCCTTATAGACTGAGGAAATTTAATTTTTTGTCTCGATCCAGAGTCCCCCTCTTTTGGAAGCTAGATTTCCCCCACATTAAAAAACGACATTGTATCTAAATCTGCCCTCGTGGGGAGGCAAGTAAATAATGACTTCATGACTAACCTTGCTCCAGTAAGATGCGGGTAAATAATCTCACCCTACATCCCCCACCCTCCATCAAAAAAATGTTTAAATACAAAATAGACGAGTGAAACGCGTAAAAATCACACGCACACATAAAAAAGGAGAAAAAAAAAGAAAATAAACCTAACACAAAACTCCAGTTGATAGGGGAAACTATTCGTCCCCCGTTTTCCTCCGCCAATTTCCATTCGGTCGAAATACCCGGCAACGATCATTCATCTAATTCACGAATTTGTAATTTCCTTCCGTTATTCCCAATTTGATAATTCTAACCCCAACTCTGCCTTCCACTGATTCCCATTCGTGATCCTCATTTTATCGTGATTTCTAAAGGACAATCCATTAATCAAACATATACATCGTATCCCATGATTTATCAGCCCCCCCCCCCAAAAAAAAAAATCTCATCGCTGATTGGTCAATGTTTTGGCTTATCTCAATCCTCCTCCTTCCACATCTTAGTCTCTTTTCCTTTTCCCCTCCTACGAATTTCATCCATTTTCTTTGTCCACCGTCTTCTTCAAAGCTGTCCTTTTGATCGTTTTGATCTATCTACGAGCTGGATTTGGCAGCTCGCTATCGCTTCGCAAAGTTTGCTACTTAAAATACTTGAAATACTATTTTTAATTAATAAACATTTAATTTATAACTTTGTTGTAAACACGAAACAAGATGTTTCTCATATATTCATATAGATGGATAAACATTAACATTTTGGTAATTTATTTACAAATTTATTTATCTTTCATTTATTCATTTAGATATAAAGTAGCCGAAATACACGCCCCTGTAAGGGTTCAAATAATAAGAAATTCTTGAAAATAAATAAAAAAGACGAAAGTTATAAAAAAGTCGAAAGTCCAAACAAAGTAAATTACTTCTATTAGATTTCATTTTATTAGAATCTTTTAGATAAGTATTAATAATTTTTATCACTTAGATCATTTGGACTACTGTTCTCATTTTGTTCTTACGACGTTTCGACCGATGTAACCCCCGACCTTCTTCTGGTGCATCTTGTCGAACTCGGGAATCTTTATGTCGCACTCGGGAATCTGTATGGAATTTCGAACAGAGCCCTTTATTTAATCCAGAGGGTAGCTTGCTCTCGTTCCGTCAGCCATGACCGGGTAGAAGTCTTAAGTAATTCGTAATTGTATCGCCCGTACTGAGGATTGAACCTGCAACCTCCAGAAGACTGTCACTGAGAACTGATTATTACGTAGTACTTATATCATTACAAAGACCTGTGACGTAATGGACATAAGTGCTAAGTGATAATCAGTTCGCAGTGACAGTCTTTTAGAAAGTTGAAAGTACGGGCGATACTAAGAATACAATTCGTTCTTTACTTCCTACCTTTTTCTCCCTTTTTTCATGACTAACTTCTCTTTTCCTCTTTTCGTTTCTTCTTTATTTCTTCCCCTTCTTATCCGCCTGCTCTAAGTTCCCTCTTTCTTTCATCCTTCTCTTATTTACCCTTTAATTTTTTCTCTTTTTCTTCCTCGCTTATTTTCTTTCTGTAGCAGTTACCTCCTCCTTTCAAAACATAACTACACCGGTTTGCCGGTAGGTGGCGCTTTATCACCGACAGGTGGCGCTGTAAAGCGACACCAGAGTTATCTGCCCTTCGGACTATAAAACCCGGAGCCAAACGGAAAATCGACCTCTTCTTACCCAGCCTCGACAGACGTGTGCTGGCACCTGCGCCCCGTCTTTCACTCTTCTCTGGTCGACAGAACGACGCTAATACACTAGCGTTTCGTCACACGCTTTTCTCTTGAACTTGTCTCAGCAAAACAACTACCAACACACGTTTCTTCCGTCAACACGTGGGCAAACAACGGTAAGAGTTCTCAACTCGTTTTCTTTGTATTACGGTTTTCAAAGACTTTTCCTACGCCGGATTCATTTCTTCTTATACCTTTTCAAGAACTGTTTTTCCATCGACACACATGCATACATCACACACTTCACCATTCCACGTACACACACGTTCAATAAACCTTATTTGAACTACTTCATTTTGTTTATTAATTATTACTCTGTCTTTTGCATGCAACAATTGCTTGATTCAACTTTACACGTTTATAATCGGGGGAACACGACCCTCGATCCTAACAATTGGTGACCCGACGTGCAAGCTTTGTTGTATCTGACGGAGTAATTAATTTCGTACTAGAACAAAAAAAAAAAAAAACAACATTTCTCGTTTTTTCTTTCGTGGTGAAACGAATTACGCACCCATCTTTTTCCTTTTTTTTTCTACCCACGAGGTAGAAATATACAAACAAAAGAAAAGAAGCCACCGTCTCCATTTTTCCTGGCCACGCGGAAATACCCAAACAAGAAAAACAAAAACATTTCTCGGTTTCTCCGAGTATAAAACAAATTACAATTTCATTTTTTCTTCTCTCTTTCACCACCCACGTGTCGGAAAAATATATACAAAGAAAAAGACAAACTTTTGCCAATCCTTTTTTTCTTCTTTTTCGACGAACAGAAGGACTTTACAAGACGCCATTTTCCTTTGTTTTGAACACGTGGAGATAAAAAGAAAACAAAAGAAAACAAACGCTCACGCTGGCCATCTTTTTCGTGACCACATGTTGATAAAATTTTTTTAAATTGCTGCCATCTTTTTTCCGGACCACGTGTTGATAAAAAAATTCAAAAAAAAAAAAACGCCATTTTTATCTCTCGGAAATTCAAACAAAAAAGAAAATACGAAAAATGTTTTTTTTTCTTTCTTTTCAACAACAAAGGAAAGAGAAGCCACCATTCTTTCTCTACGTGGAAACTAACATTCAAACAAACTAAAACGAAAACAAAAAACATCATTCCTCGTGTGAAAAAAATTACGACTCCATTTTTTTTTTCTTTTTCCTTTCTACCCACGTGTTGGAAATATATACATAAAAGAAAAGAAAACTACAAAACAGAACACACGATATCGAACATCACCAAGCCTCTAGACTTAATCTGGTTGTAAAAAGTCAGACTCAGCAAGCACCAACATCACCCTTCAAGGGCTACCAACCCTCTTCAACAACTGGACGTTCGTTGATAAACAGGAGGACTCATCAACTTGAACAACCACATCTTCCCGGACATTCATCAAGCACCAAACATTTCCGGACATCACTGACGACACTATGGAAGAAATCACACCAGTTCAAAATGAGTACAACTGCACAAGCACGACTAAATACTCAACAACTGGGCGTTCGTTGATCAACTGGGGACACATCAACTCGAACGACACGCACCAACACCAGTACAGACCCACTTGTACCTGGACCTGCTAACTCACTTGCAGACATTTGTGCATCTGATTTTGACCATAGTGTACCACCAATCTCAACAACTAGATGTTTGTTCATCAGCTCCACAACACGGACTAATTAACATGAACACCATCAACATCTGCACAGACTCACTTGTGCTCATTCATCAACACCGCACAGACTCACTTGTGCTCATTCATCAACACCTGCACAGACTCACTTGTGCTCATTCATCAACACCGCACAGACTCACTTGTGCTCATTCATCAACACCGCACAGACTCACTTGTGCTCATTCATCAACACCTGCACAGACTCACTTGTGCTCATTCATCAACACCGCACAGATTCACTTGTGCTCATTCATCAACAACTGCACAGACTCACTTGTGCTCACTCATCAACACTGCACAGACTCACTTGTGCTCGCTCATCAACACTGCACAGATTCACTTGTGCTCACTCATCAACAACTGCACAGACTCACTTGTGCTCACTCATCAACAACTGCACAGATTCACTTGTGCTCACTCATCAACACTGCACAGACTCACTTGTGCTCGCTCATCAACACCGCACAGACCCACTTGTGCTCGCTCATCAACACCGCACAGACCCACTTGTGCTCACTAATCAACAACCGCGCAGACCCAAGCACCAAACATTCACTGACAATTCAACGTTCGTTCATCAGCTCTGCATCACGCAGACTAATCAACATGAACAACGCCACCAACAAGTGCCAATTCACTTGCACTACACATTTTTCGACCGCAAACTCACTTGCGCTCAAACTTGATGCAGACCCAAACAACACGCAGATCCACATGCGTTACAAACACTCAATTCCGCAGACGCACTTGCGATCAATCATTCAATACAGATGCAGAAACAGAAATAAGTAGCGTGCACACTACTTTTTTCTAATCTTCAAAAGCAAAACAGACATACCCACAAAGAATGCTTCTCATCAACAACTGTACATATTGAATAATATTTTCAATATTTTTCAATCTGGGGGGGAGTCCTTGTAGCAGTTACCTCCTCCTTTCAAAACATAACTACACCGGTTTGCCGGTAGGTGGCGCTTTATCACCGACAGGTGGCGCTGTAAAGCGACACCAGAGTTATCTGCCCTTCGGACTATAAAACCCGGAGCCTATAAAATATTTAGAAAACCTTCACAACGCAGATTATTATAAAAAAATATTCTCTTTATCTCTGCCATTTCGCCAACGCTCCTAATGTGTGAAATTTTCAAATAACTTTCCACGTACCACGTGATACACACGACTTATAAACATTTCGTCCATAACATCGAGACGAATTCATCCTTACTGCTTGTCTCAGTCGGGGTGGAAAAAAAAAAAAAAATGAAGAAAAAAAAGAAAAATATGCTTATTCTTCTGAAGATGGTGATTTTATTACCGAAAGCGCTCAAGTTCAAAAAAAAAAAAAAATATATGTTTTTAAGATAAATAAATAATTTATTTTTAAAAACAATAATCTGCGTTGTGAAGGTTTTCTAAATATTTTATAAAAAAATATTCTCTTTATCTCTGCCATTTCGCCAACGCTCCTAAAGTGTGAAATTTTCAAATAACTTTCCACGTACCACGTGATACACACGACTTATAAACATTTCGTCCATAACATCGAGACGAATTCATCCTTACTGCTTGTCTCAGTCGGGGTGGAAAAAAAAAAAAAAAATGAAGAAAAAAAAGAAAAATATGCTTATTCTTCTGAAGATGGTGATTTTATTACCGAAAGCGCTCAAGTTCAAAAAAAAAAAAAATATATGTTTTTAAGATAAATAAATAATTTATTTTTAAAAACAATAATCTGCGTTGTGAAGGTTTTCTAAATATTTTATAAAAAAATATTCTCTTTATATATATATATATTAATATATATATATATATATATATATATATAAATATATATATATATATAAATATATATATATATATATATATAAATATATATATATATATATATATATAAATATATATATATATAAATATATATATAAATATATATATATATATAAATATATATATATATATAAATATATATATATATATAAATATATATATATATATAAATATATATACGTATATATAAATATATATATAAATATATATATATATAAAATATATATATATAAATATATAAATATATATATATATAAATATAAATATATATATATATATATATATATATATATATATATATGTATATATATATATATATAGAAAATGCTGCCTAAAGCCACAGAATTCAAATTGCATATATATATATATATATATATATATATATATATATATATATATGACAGTTTTCGGTCGCCGCGAGGATAGGGCGACTGCTTGCAGATGCTAGGCTGACGAGTGAACCGGGCTAGCGCCTCCCGACCGTCTGAAATTGTTACTTTCCTGCACTAATGATAGCTATGAGCTTGAAACGCTAGCGTCTGTTATTCAAACATAATTTTATATATATTCATAAAATATCATATATATATATATATATATATATATATATATATATATATATATATATATATATATATATATAAAATATTACGTCAGTAAAAACGCTTTGGAGTTAAAATCAATTTAGTATTACGTAGTAATAGGGAAGAAAAAATCGACGTTTTAAAATATTTTCCGCCTTGAGCAATACATAACTAAGTACGTACTAAGTAGATTTCAAGTCGAAATGGTTCCTAATTAAATATTATTTAAAAAATAGGGTGACACTATTTTTATCGCCGATGCACAAATTTTCATCGCATTTGATTAAAAATAATCTTTCATTGAAATTTGTTTCTAAAAATCTCAATATTTTCTTTCTCGTTTCACTTGTTCCCTTTTTTCTTAAATTCCTAAACTCTCTAACTATCTTCATAACCTTCTCTACTATCTATCTATCTATCTATCTATCTATCTATCTATCTATCTATCTATCTATCTATCTATCTATCAATATCCGCCTCCCTCTGCCCTCACTCCATCCTCAGCGAGAAGACACGCACCACCTATTGCAAATGCAGAAGGCCGTGCAGCAAACGATTCCGGCTAAGAACACATCGCTTCCTGACCTTTTCGCGAAATCTTCAAAAACAAAAACAAAACAAAAAAAAACAAAAAAACATAAAGGTCAAACACCCCTGATTCGGAATCATTCGAATTCTTTGAGAAATCTTTCTATCTCAATTCGTCTACGGAGAAATCACTCGCAGAGGAGAGTTTGACTAAAACCAGGACGCGTTTCGTTTGAAAGTACATCATCATATAAAATGAATCAAAATCGGAATCTCAGTTGAATAGCAAGAAAGAACGAGCAGACACACATGCATTCCGCATGACCGCTGGGTCACCCATTAAGCTCGGGTTAGGTTTGTTTGAATCAGGAAAAGTGAGTTTACAAGGCCAGTTAAATATAAAAAAAAAAAAGACAAAATAAAAAATGAATCATTTTCTGCCCTCTACGCCGCTCGTTCTCTTTCCATCAACAGCTACAGTGTAAATAGTAATACTACAGGTGGTGAACAGAAATTACAAGAAACACTATAAGCTCTCCCCCTTCCCCCCCCCAAAGGGGGGGGGAATTAAAAAAAAAAATAATTAAATAAAAAAAATGCTGCCGGCCTAGGCTGACACCAAACAAAATATTTGTAGAAGGTCGAGGAGGATATGCCCGAGGAGGACAGCACAAACCAGACCTCCACTGGAAGAGTGCGGAGAATGCTGGGACCGTCGGGAGGCTTATTGCCACCCAAATACCAGAGAAGACCAATGGTCCTTACCAGCGAGAAATCTATGGTAAGAAGCTATTGCGATATCGCAAGGTTATTTGCGGTGGTTATGGAAATAAGGTGAAAAATACTGGAAATCTGGGGAGGCTTGTTGTCACTCAGACTCAAGGAAGTACAACGGGTTGTTGTCGGTGAGCAATCACTGACGATGATCTGTGTGATTCCTTGTGAGTACAAATAATAATAATAATAATACACACACACACACACACACACACACACACATATATATATATATATATATATATATATATATATATATATATATATATATATATATATATATATATATATATATTGTTACGAATGTGTAATTTATTTCAATGTACAGGATAATCTCCATAAACTAATGAACGAACCATTAAAAATGTTGCAATATATATTCTATGCTACATGATGAGTAACATGGTCACATTATTCTTTTGTATACTTTAACATTTAGCGTGTGCACCCAGCCAAATTCGCATTCTTACTCTCAAACTTTAAAAATAACCTAGATAGACAAATATTAATAGAGAAGAGAATTGCGCCGCATCAATCCTAAACTGTATAACTTATCAATATCAATTATAGAATATGTATTCTAGGCAACAGGGTGAGTAAATTGAGCACATTATTTTTTTATTTCTTGTAAACTTTAATATTTGAGGGGGCGCCACCGAAACCGTACCATACCTTACAAAAAAAGAAAACAAAGCGTAAAATTGAAAACTAATGCTATATTTATTGCTTATACCTATCCTAGACATGTATTAGTTTAGTATATATATATATATATATATATATATATATATATATATATATATATATATAGATAGATAGATAGATAGATAGATAGATAGATACAAAGAAAATAAACAAAACAATTTCGATTCCAGACATTCTTCAAATCTGAAGTACTTGTTAAATGTTTTCTAAAAAAATTTCTCTTTTCAGATATCTGTCGAAAAGGTCAGGAAGCGACTATTTCGCTGCTAAAATTGCTTGCCGCGTTTTTAGTTGTTTTCTTTTACAATTGCATGTAAAGGCGTGTGCCCTCTTCTTAATGGCAAAGGCAAAATAAAGAAGATTCGACTGTTGAAGAACAATTTAGTTGTTTCCTATCCACCGACGATCCTCCTTGCGTTTTATCGGGTCATTGATGGTTAGAATGCGGAACAAATCGCGACAGAGAAGATCGAATGGATTTTTAGTACAAATACCTTTTTAAAATACAGATGACTTATGGATTGCATCGTAAATTGCTGCCAACAATAGCAATTAATATGAATCTTGTTTTAATCATAACCCAATCCCAATACCAAAGAATATTTTAACGCTTTTCTGATTAAAGTATTAACGTTCATTACATCAGCTATTATAATAGATGTTCAATATATACCACAGCTCATACCTAATTTTCCCCGAAACTGGAAAAAAAAGATCAGGATCATAGAATTTTCAGGTCGTTTTCCACCCCAAATAAGAAGTTCAAATGATTTTGAGTACAAAGAACATCATACAAGATAGGTGACTTGGTGTTTACACCGTAAATTGCTACAAACTGGAAAAAATAAAATGGAATTTTTTCAAGCATAACCAAATCTCAATACGAAGGAATATTTTAACATTCATTTTCTGTGATTCGAATAATAAGAAAAAGCCTTAGGAAAACTAACGTTGTTTAAATTATTGTATCAATGGGCAATAAATATCACGGTTCATATCTAATTTTCCCGGAACTGAAAGACTATAATAAAGAGATCTGAAACATAGATTTTTCGTGTGGTTTACTTGCCGCAAACAGAAGCTAGCGACACGTGACAAAAGAAGATGGCTGACCAGAACATAACAAAAGAAAGATGGCTGACTAGAAAATAACAAAAGAAGATGGCTGACCAGAACATAACAAAAGAAAGATGGCTGACTAGAAAATAACAAAAGAAGATAGCTGACCAGAACATAACAAAAGAAAGATGGCTGACTAGAAAATAACAAAAGAATATGGCTGACCAGAACATAACAAAAGAAAGAGAGCTGACTAGAAAATAACAAAAGAAGATGGCTGACCAGAACATAACAAAAGAAAGATGGCTGACTAGAAAATAAAAAAAGAAGATGGCTGACCAGAACATAACAAAAGAAAGAGAGCTGACTAGAAAATAACAAAAGAAGATGGCTGACCAGAACATAACAAAAGAAAGATGGCTGACTAGAAAATAACAAAAGAAGATGTCTGACCAGAACATAACAAAAGAAAGAGAGCTGACTAGAAAGTACAGGAAAACAATTTACTATCAAATTTATGCGCACATTTTTTAACTAATTCTGTTCTTGATTGGTGTACATTCAAACAACATAACTTAAATGCAGCTTGGTACAAGTCCAAATATTTTTTATATAAATCAGTCTGATGGGTTATATATTCCGCTACCGTAACCCGAGGAACATTCGTGGGTTGTTGTATTCTTCATAACTACCATAACATTCATCATTTATCGATTCGAGTTTTAACTGTGGTAGGGACGGTGGCGACGTGTTATAGTATTAGAGCTACCCGGCTAACAGAGTTTGGGTCAAATCCAGGAGGAGTCAGCATTATGATCTGTCGTCCTCTGGTCGTCTCTGCCTCTGCATGTGGCAAGGAAAGACATGTAAGGCGCGAAACCGCAAAGCAATAGAGTTCAGATGGAGCTCGTTGCTTCTGCAAATCAATCGAATAAAAGTGGCAAAGTTGTTTCTGCTACATTCTTTTATGTGTTCTGGATCAAACCTTCTCCGACTACGTATGCAACCGCTGCGCCTTGCTGTTCTGTGTGGCGGGGGTAAACACCTGAAATATTCAAGGTTACCGAATAGTTGAACCAAACGAGGAAGAGATCAGGTAGATCAGGCAATCCTGATGCACAATCTTCTTGTGTTCAATGCAGAAGTTCGACTCGTGTAACAAAGAAACAAGCCGTCAACCCCGTAGCTAAGCTATACTCAGGTTAAATAAATGCGGGATCCTCTGTAAACGCTCAGATAATTCCAGTCTTGTGTGAAACGACATACAAATAAGTTAAAGGGTAAAAACCTCTCATTCCGTGTGAACATGTTACTTAATGAAATCCGTTGTTTGAATGAATAATGTTGATTGAGTGACACCTAAAGGTCAGAGGTGACCCACGAACGGAAATTGACGATACAACGTGACTACCGGACGGTGATATTTCTGTGTTTTTTTCTGGCAATAGTTCAAGCAGAGGAGATGTGTCCAAGACGCCGTTGCCAATGGGGGAAGTGAATAAAGATAGCAAGGTGTAGCGAGACAAACTATCTGTCTCTCACCCGTGCGCACGCAAGTAACCCGTCTCTCTGTTTTTTTGCTGTGACCATTCTTCTTTTTGTAATATTTTATATCCATAGACATCTTTCGATGCAATTTCTTAAAATAATTCATGGAGCGATTTTTTTCTTTGTTTCGAGATTTCTACTAGTGGAATTGACAAGAAATAGCCCATCATCTCTATATAGCCCGCCCATAAATTCAGGTATATTCCTGTTTATTTCCCTTAAAATATAAAAACCTACCAAATCAGTCACCTGTGTTTGCCGACAGATGAAGAAATTGAAAGATCAGATGAAAGGTATGGCTATAGATTGATTTTCCTTTGATTATTGGAATGCAGATATAATATATGTATGCTCTGTAGCTTGTAATACAATGTTATTAAGTTTACAATTAGAAACATTTTCGCATATTATGGAGAGTATGTATTTTAATATTTTTTTGTAAGAACATAGTCAGCGTCCGAGTGCTTTTCTCAACAAACGATCAAGAACCTGAGTTACAAACGAACGAACGAACTAAGCAGTATTCATCCTAGGCGGTTTTAACCTTCGAAGGAAGTTTCTAGGAAATATCAAATTCACAAGCGGTCTCAAGTTGCATGTATATCCTGGTACGGGGATATGACGACGTAAGGTTTTAATAGTTCTTGCAGCGAGATATCGACACACAGCGACTGGTATTCTTAAATAGTCACCCATCTGGTACTGACCAGGCTCAACTTTGCTTAACTTCGATGATCAAACGTGGTGTATAGTGATGTATAGACGCATCGCTAAGTGAAAACTCAACAAACAGAGGCAATTTTCCAGTAACTAAGGTGGACCAGACTTTAAACAGCCTGGCACAAGGCTATTATAATTACATATTAGCAAAGAAGAGGGAGGGCGCACACGCGCGCGCGCGCGCGAGAGAGAGAGAGAGAGAGAGAGAGAGAGAGAGAGAGCATAAAAATGAGTGTGAACTAAACTCTTAGCCAATTCTATGTTTCTTCTTTTTCTTATTTTTCTTCTGCATTTGTCTTCTTTTTTGTTGTGTTTTTTGTTTGAACTAACGACCGATAGAAAAAGCTCCGGAGGAAGATGGGTAGGAGGAGGAGGAGGAGAAGGAGGAAGAGAAGAATAACGTAAAAAAAGAAGAAAACTAAAGAAGAAGAAAACTGAAAAAGGAAGGTTAATAAGAGTAAAAGAAAAAAAGATAAAGAAGAAAAAGAAGAAAAAAAGAAAAACGAGGCATAAAAATGAAGAAGAAAATGAAAAAGTAGGAAAAATAATAAAACGATAAGAAACAGAAAAAGAAAAAGAAGACAATTAAAAAGAAAAAAGAAGAAAACTAGACTCTAAATAGTTGAGAAGTCGGTGAAGTTCACAGTAATTATTAAGATCTCTCCCTTTTCTCCCTCTCTCCCTCCTTTGCTAATACGTAATTATGATGGCCTTGTGCCAGACAGGTTTTGAGTTGTAATTCACCTCCAGTTTTTTTTCGTTTCCCCACGGTGAAGGTTATTTCCGATTGTTAGCGATCGGGAAGTTGCGCGATAAATATTACGCCGTTTCCTTGACAACTAAAATACCAGAAATGCCCGGCAACGAAATAAAATGTTTCGCATTAACGTTGAAGAAAAATAAAAAGATGAAAGTGAAGAAGAAGAAGAAGAAGAAAAAGAAAAAGAAGAAGAAGAAGAAGAAGAAGAAGAAAAAGCAGGGACAGAAGCATAAGACGAAATTGAAGAAGAAAGCCTGAAAAATGAGGAAAGAAGTTCTAGAACAAAAAAGAGGGAAAAGTTTAAGAAGTTAAAAAAGAAGGAGGAGCAGAAGCATAAGAAGAAGGTGACGAAAAAGAATAAGAAAAATGAAAAAGAAGAAAAAAATTCTAGAAGTAGAAGGAAAAGAATAACGAGAAGAAGAAGAAGAAGAAGAAAAAGAAGAAGAAGAAGAAGAAGAAGAAGAAGAAGAAGAAGAAAAAGAAGAAGAAAAAGAAGAAGAAGAAGAAGAAGAAGAAGACGACAACTGGCGACCGAGAATTAAAATGGCGGTTGGTTCGCCCTGGTATAGAAAAATGAGGTTTAAAAAAATACCGGCTTCGCATAAAATGGTAAAGAGAAAAAGACCACTGGAAAATTTCGAAGTAAAAAAGAACAAAGTCGGTCACAGAAATAAAGGAAATGATGTAAAGAAAGAAGCGTTGAAGAATAATATCAAGAATACGAATAAAAGTACTTTTTATTCGTATTCTTGATATTATTCTTAGTGCTTTCAACTTTTTCTTTTTTCTTCTTCCAATCAACGCTTCTTTCTTTACATCATTTCCTTTATTTCTGTGACCAACAAAATAATGATCGCATAACATGTCTCCCCTGTCGATACAGGGGAGACATGTTATGCGGTTGGTACCACACAGGATGATCATGAAGGCCAAGGAGGATGAAAATACCGAGGAGGAGAAGCACCATCCAAACCTCCACTCGAAGGGCCTAGAGAGTTATGAAATCTTAGGGTCTTATTGCCACTCAAATCCAGAGAAAGCCAGCCGTCATTATTAAAGAGAAATCAATGGTAAACGGCCGCTACGATAAATCAAAGTGATCTAGAAAATAATCTGGATGACATGTCACTCAAATCTCAGGGAACATCACTGATAATGATTTGCATGAAAACTCCTAGTGAGTAAATACTACTACTAATAATAATAATAGTAATGACGACGACAACAACAACAACAACAACAATAACAATGCTACTACTACTACTACTACTACTACTACTACTACTACTACTACTACTACTACTAATAATAATAATAATAATAATAACATGGATTTCTGTATAAAACAGAGTTATTGAGCGACGTGTAGTGAACGCGCGTCGATTACAATAACAACAAAAAAATAATGTATTTAAAAAAAGATAGAAATCTTTCAGCAAAGATTAGTGTTAGTTCCCACGCGGATTTCTGTATAAAACAAAGTTATTGAGCGACGTGTGAACGAACTAAAGTAGATTACAATAACAAAAAAAATATATATTAAAACAAAGAAAACAAGAGACCCTTCAGTGTAGATGCTTATTAATTGCCACGCTGATTTCTGTATAAAACCAAGTTATTTTGGCGACTTGTTGTTTATAGTGGATCGCTCACTATTGAAATTGTTGCAGCTGGTAAGTTATTTGATTTAATTGCAAAGCGTCTTCGTTCATTATAATAAAAAAGAATGTAATAACAGTAGTGGTAGTAATAATAGGTAGTAATAATGATAATCGAAGTAATGGTGACGATGATAATGATAACAATTATCCTAACGACGGATCGACTGGCATGGGGGGTTTAGCTATAGAGAACGCAACATCTCTAATGGCAGCAAATACCTGATGGAAAGCAAAGACAGTTGTAAATACCAGGTTTACATCTGGCATTGTTTAACTGCATTTCATGCCCATAATTGGGTGGTCAGCTTTGGATAGCAACACCCCTAGAGATGGTATCTCAATAAAAAATACTAGGGAAGGAGAACTTTACACAAACCATTCCTCATATTATTTTAATATGAGTGTTCAAAATTATCAAACCGAAAACGACGTATGTGGGCCCAGAATGTCAAGTACAGCCTCCACATCTGGCGGGGGAACAAACGAGGCTTCTCAAATCGTCATCCAGCGACATCTTCGAAACACTAAAACTAAAACTAGAACTAATTGGACTAAAGCCTTAAATACAATTGTGACCATCCTAAGAAACGATATAGACAGCAAATGCATTCAAAGATAAAATGAGCTAGGCCTGTTTGAACTATCAGAACAAAAACTTGCAGGACAAGCCCGGGTCATTAGAACTAATGAATGCGTATCTGCTATTGAAATAAACAAGAAATTGAGAAAGAAGGCTAAACGTGTTGGGGAGATACATAAACTTGATGTAGTTGAAGAAAAGTCTATGGTAGAAACAACAACCAACTCTGAGAGCGAAAATATTGTAACTAATGGTAATCAGGCTGTTTTCACAGATGCAACCGTAAAACATATGATTGAACATTGGGTGACAGAAGAAGATATTGATATTTTCAGATTGTTAGACGAGAAGCTAAGAGCTGGCAATTTAGAACAGCCGCCGGACCTGAGATTTGCCAATAAGAAAAGACTTAAAACTGTCACGACCAAAGTGAATGATGTCTTGCCATTTTTATTAGTAAATAATCTTGATCAGTGTAATAAAGTTATTAAATCTGTTGCCAGTGTATCAAATCTACTCGGAGTAGAAACACGGAAAAATGTAAAGGTGGAGGGAACTTTAAATGGTCAGATCAAACAACTTAGAAAGAATTTAAATAAAGTGCAAGCTGTCGAAAATGGCGAACATAAAAGTCAGAGTGCTTGTAGAAAACTAATCCGTAAGTTTTACATACACCGAAAAGGTGTGAAGTGTGTAATTGAAGAACTGAAACAGCGGGTCGTAGTTAAAGTTAAACGTTACATCGATATAATTGAGCAGTATCGACAAAACAGACAGTTTGAGAACAACCAGAAACTTCTTTTTTGAACAACTAGAAGGAATTGAAAGAGGGAATGGCGTTATACCCGATGCTGACCAATCTAGCGCATTCTAGAAACGCATTTGGGAAAAGGGAGTAAGCATCAAGATGATGCAGAATGGATCAAAGATATTGAAAGATGATAGTCTTTCCCCTCTGCTTTTCGTCATTAGTTTAATTTCAATGACACTTCTCTTACGTAATGTGAAGGCAGGATATGGACTTGGGAAACACATACTATTCAAGGATGACTTGAAGGTTTTTGGAAATAATGACATCCAACTTGATACCCTAATGAACACGGTTCATTTATGCCATTCTTGTTATAAAAATGAGTAAACTTGTCCATGCAGATGGCCTTGAACTCCCAATAATAGATCTACGAATTCTGGAGTCGGATAAGATTAAAAACAAGGCAATGAAAAACCAGGTCAGAGCTGAGTACAACAGAAAAGTAAGGAGTATTCTTAAATCACACCTCCACAGTCGAAATACAATCTATGCTATCAATACCAGAGCAGTAGCTATCATTCGATATACTGCCGGTATACTTGACTGGAATATAGATGAACTAAAATGTTTGGATACAAAACACGCAAAATGCTTACAATTTATGGAGCTTTTGCAAAGAAAAGAGATGCAGATCGATTGTATCTAGGTAGAAAGGAAAGTGGTCGAGGTCTACTTAGTGTTGAAGATGTTGTGAATATAGAAGAACTTTGTCTATATAAATATATTCTGAAAGTAATGAGATTATTCTTCGTGAAGTGAAAAGAGAGGTGAAAAAGAATCAAAGATTACAAGAGACGGGGTTAAATTATTTGGAAAGTAACTACACAGTGTATTCTTTAAGAATGCTGCATTTAGAGATAATGACAGCTGGAATTGGTTGGTCAAGGGTGATCTCAAAAGATCTACTGAGAGCACCTTGATAGTAGCCCAGGAACAAGCCACCCACACTAGGTCCATCAAACATTACATTGACAAAACTGCGATTATGTAATGAAAGGGAAGAAACCTTAGCGCATATTGTATCTAAATGCCCAATGCTAGCACAACATAGTATAACAAATGGAGACACGACAAAATCGCTTAGGTACTACACTGAAATATATGCACACTTTAGGAATTGAACCACAATGAGAAGTTGTATGAGCATGTGGTATAGGAGAACGACAATGTCAAACTACCTGAGAACATGCGCATACAGACTGATAAGGTTTTTGAACATTCAACACCCGACTTAATATTTCTAAACAAAAACAAGAGAACTTGCTTAGTCATTGATATAGCCTGACCCTTCGATACCAGAGTGCAGAAAAGAATCAATAAATATCAAGATCTAAAATGGGAATTAGTTAGACTATGGAAATGTGATTGCCGTTGTAATTGGAACGCTTGGAACTATAATGAAAAGCCACCACAAATGGCTTAACCAGATTGACGAGACAATTTATTTTCCAATCCTACAAATGGATTGCCTGTTAGAAACGGCGAAACGGTTAAGGTACAGCGTGCATGTCTAAAGTCAAGGGAATTGACTTGATGTTCAAAAAAGAAAAATCTAACTAAAAACATCCAAAAGTTTAGACTATTATGAAGTAATGATGATAACAATAATAATGATAATAATAATAATAATAATAATAATAATAATAATAATAATAATAATAATGATAATAATAATATTAATAATACTAATAATATATGAAACCTTACATACAGCTGAAAGGAATATGCAACATGAGATTAGTGTGATACAACTAATTGTAGAATCACTAGGAAATTATTTATCTCCCTTCCATGACGGAAGATGTGACACAAGGTCGGAAAAGTGGGATTTAAAACCAGCGCCTTAGAGGAAGAGCAATCTGGCCTAACAAAAAGTGTTTGGGCAGCACCGTCGACATTCTTCGGTAGGGGTGCCTCAAGCAATTATCAATAAACTAACCCTTCTCAAAGGGTGAGAAGGCAAAGCTTGGGAAGGTAGACCTCCTAGAACTGCACTTGACCATACCTCAGACCGAAAGAGAACAAGTCAACCTAAAAAAAAGCTGCCGATCTGATTTTGGTATTAAACTAACCCCGAAGAATCACGAGGAAGATTCCCGGAAAAAAAGACTTGGAGAATTTTAATCAAGAAGGTAAATTGACACCATAAAACACACGACACTGATGAAAACAGCCAATATATTAAGAACAATCCTTAAGTGCGGAAACTAATCCACACAGGCAGCGAATGCCAATAAATGCAAGTAAGTTCAAATAGAAATAGAACAAAAAATGTGCAGAAAGAACGCCACTCAAATCCAAGAGAACTTGACATGTTTGAAATCCCATAATCTGATAGCCCTCCAACAAAAAACGTTAGTTTTATAATCACCGTAGGTGAGACGGCATTCGAACCATGTAGGTTGTGACGCAGGGATTGGGGGAGGGACCCATTTGTTTTTGATGCCTTTTCATCACTTGAGTTTAAAAATGGAAGAAGAAAGAAAGGAAGAAAACGAGGGAAAAAGGAGGACAGAAAACGTATCATTATGGAAATTGAAGAAATACCTTCTTACCGAATTCATTGTAGATGGCAGAGGATTGTCTGAATTGCTATTTGTGTTCTCTCTCATTCTAAACAGTTCAAATGGTTTTCTCCGTCAGTTTTCTATTTACTTTTTTCGCGGCGCAGCGGATTGATATCTCTATCAATATAAAGCTAGGTATGTGTACATGTTTATATGTGTATGTACATGATTCACTCCTAAACGAATTAACCGATCATTATGAATTTTCGAACACAGCTGCTAGACGTAATGATTCCTAATATGGGCTATATTTTATTTAATTTAATTTCATGAAAAAGGATAAAAAAGGGTGGAAGCGCTTATTTAGAATTAAGATAACTGCAATTTTTGTGAAATTGTAACAATAATTATTAGACATCAATTAATAAATATTCCACGAAATTCAGTTTTTGTTGAGTATTTTAAATGTAATTTTAGAGGCTATAACGTGAACACAACCTCCCATTCAAAAATTAAAATATTCCAGATTTACGTTGAATTTGATCCATCATCATTATACACTAATTAAACAAGATTCCTGAATTTCAAGATCCCTTAAGCTTTAAACATTTCAAACTACATTAAATTTTAACCATTTTCTAGAATCCAAATGATGTAATGGATTTTAATCCAAATATAAATAAAGATTCTAGACATCAGGTTTAGTATTCGTATATTTTGATTTTAAACTTCGTAACGGGACATAAAAGTGTTGGAAAACTGTTCTGTTTGAGGAATTAATTTTATCCGTTCATGCGACTGTTATTCATCTAGTAATACACACACATACACACACACATACATACACACACACACATATATATATATATATATATATATATATATATACATAAATATATATATATATATACATAAATATATATATATACATATATACGTATATACATATATATATGTATATATATATATACGTATATACATATATACACATATATACATAACATTGAATAAACATTTCTGAATTACATATATACATATATACATATATATATGCACATATATATATAAACACACACACACACACACACACACACACACATATATATATATATATATATATATATATATATATATATATGTGCGTGTGTGTTACGCATACATTCCCTCTTAGGGATGTCTAACGTCGTAGTTCACAATCAATAAAAACAATATACGTGAGATCATGTAGGAATGCAGATGACAATCATACCAGCACAGTTTAATCTCACTTTGTGTCGTCCACTCTTGAAATTAATGTTTCACAACAGCACGAAGAAACTAAGAACATTCTCGAATTTGTAGAATAAGCACTTCATTGCGATGTTGCCTTCTCTTCTGCTAGTGGCGGAGGAGGTTTCGAGCTACGGATATTTGGGCCTCTTGACTCCTTAGTTTTTCATCGATTTTAAGTCATTCTCTACACGCGGGGTTCGTCCGAGATTTAAAACGAAATCGTTTTCCTTTGTCGCTCTGTTTCTCTTTTAGCCCAGTGATGTCGCGTAAGTTTCCAGTACAAGGCAGGCCAAGCGGACATTGAGTAGATTTGCTTACCCGGTTTCCTGTGTACATGTGTACGTTAGTCTTCGAATCCAAATCACCAGATGGATACTAGCAAACGTACCGCTTTACTAACATCCATCCATCTGTTATGTATAGTTTTTATTAATAGCTACTTGCTAACAAAAACAATATTTCTTAAATCTACAAACACATACAGAAACTGTTCTCAAAATAACTGTTTTTTTTTATCTTTGTTACATGTTAAAACGTCTCTCTCTCTTTCTCTCTCTCTCTCCATATATATATATATATATACATATATAAATATATATATATATATATATATATATAAATATATATATATATATATATATATATATATATATATATATATATATATATCAACCACAATATCATGAAACTAAAAATAAAGACCAGGATGCAATCATAACACCATTGACTCCATCCCTTCCCACCAAGCAGGATAGACCTAGGAAGTGGGGCGGTGGAAAGTAGCAAAAACGAGTTCTGCATGGGATTCATACTGGGAGGAGTATGATCGCGTTGGGACAAAGGGGGTATTTTCCGGGACACTCCCACGATCCAAAAAAACTCCATTGTGTCGAGATCGACGCCGAACAATGCCGGGGTCTGCTTGACGAATTCCGCCCGCTTCATAACGACATTCTACTGCTGACAACATTTCTTTGTTTCGGTCAAGGACAACACATTCCTGCCTGCAAAATCTATCTTGACCTTGAGCACAAAAGACCAGGTCATCCTACCATACCCCTTTAAGCAGGCCATCTCCAATGTTATTGTTAGCCGTTACAACCACTCGAGCGGTCTGTCTTTTTCATTTCCTGTGTCGGATTTGAATCGGTCATTTTTCCTGAAATGGGCCTTGAAAATGGGATTGAGGAACAAAATGCTTTGTCTGTGCCGCGTAATGCTGTGCTAGGTCGTCATCGAACATCCACGTACTTGGCGAACCCTGTCAATATAAAATGGGCTTAGGGAATCATTACTCATAAGCATACCCACATATAGGAACGCACACAAACTGGTGATGGAGAGGGGGTAACAGATAGTTGGATAGATGTATAGATAGATATATACATAGAGATACAGAGAAAGAGAGAGGAATGGAAGGAGGGAGGGGAAGAGGAAGTAGGGAGGTAACTTAGAGAAGACATTAGGCGGTATAAAGCCAAGAGCGAATGGAGGGAAATTGCCACAAAGAAGAAGAAACGTGTGATTGGATTATGAAGACAAAGAAGAATCGCAGGTCGATAGAATTGAAAGAAAAATCAAGAAAGAAAGAGAAAAATTTATGAACAAGATAAATAAATAAATAAATGAAGATAGAAAAGGAAAAGTACTAAATGAAAAAAAGGAATAGAAGAAGAAAAAGAAGAAGAAGAAGAAGAAGAAGAAAAAGAAGAAGAAGAAGAAGAAGAAGAAGGACGGGAAAGTAGACATGGAGAAAAAAGAAAAGCGGAAGAACTGAACAACGAGAGAGGGGAGAATAAAGACGAAAATAAAAAAAATAAAAAATAAATGGAAGTTGCAGTAGTAATAAAAGTAGAACATGAAAGAGAAAGGGGGTTGAGGAAGAGAAGTAGAAAAAGAAATAAAAAAGAGATAAAAAGAAATAAATGATACAATGTTGGTGGGAAGAAGAGATGCACGGAAGGAGATGGACATGAGAAGCAAAAGCAAGACAGCATTGAGCGAAGAAAGAAAATGGAGGAGTAGAGGGAGAAGAAAAGTGGGAAAATCGTTAATAAAAATGAATAAAGAAAAAAGGTGTGATAAATGGTTAAATTCAAAGGAAATATTAAAACTACAAACGAAAAGAAAAAAAGTAATAAAAGAACAAGAAACGGAAAAATAATACAAAAGAAGAAGAAGAAGAAGAAGAAGAAAAGGAAAAGGAAAACGACCCAGAAGAATAAAATTAGAAGAAAAAGAAGAAGAAAAACTAAAGAAGAAAAAATGAAGAAAAAAGAAGAAAAAGAAGAGGAATGAGAACATTTCAATGGAAAGAAAAAAAATAAAACAAGAATACAAAGGATAAATATCCCAATTGAAAATTACAAGAGAAAAAACGAGAAATGTTCAACAAAAAGAAAAATGTTCAAATAAAACGAAAAGATTTCCAAAATTTTTTCCAAAATCGAAATCAAAATTCCCATGAAATCTTGTCTTTTCCTCATAAAGTGCATCCATTGACGATTGCCGCAGATGTGACGATTGTCGCAGATGTGACGATTGTCGCAGTCCACGTTCACACAACGTGATGACCTTTTCAGTTGGACACGCCCACTTTTTCTGACACGCCCACATTTTCACACGCCTACTTTTCTTTCCGAGCATCACTTAAAAATTTAAATTAGTTGATTTGCCCGTCGTCGTTGTTGTTGTTGTTGTCAAGAGGGTTGTGCATATAGCTCACGAAAATCGTGCCTCATGGTTGTCTGGTCTGCATGAAATTCTTCTCGTTGGTCACTGCTATTTGTTAATCTGCAGAATTGTATGTGGTTATCCCCGAAACAGCAAGGCTCAGCGGTTGCATACGAAATCGGGGAAGGTTCGACCGAGAACACAGAAATGGATGACACAGAAGCAACATTGCTACTTTCTCCCCATTGATTTGCTGTTCCTCGTCTGACATGCCCTTGCTTGCCGCACACGGATGCAGATACGACCAAAGGACGACGGATCCTGTTGCCGGCTCCTCCTGGATTTTCACAAGAACTCTGTTAGCCGGGTAGCTCTGGCATTACAACGTTGCCACCGCCCCTACCGTGGGGAAGAAGGGTTTGACTTTAGGGGAGCAAAGCGCTGCTGTTTATGATTCTGAGCAGGTTATTATCATTATTATTACCACGATGGTGTTTCCTGTAGTCTGAGTGACAGCAACTCTTCCCAGATTTCAAGTACTCTCGCTTCTTTCGATAACCGTTGTAAATCACTTTGCCTTTTCGCAACAACTGTTTACTCTTGATTTCTCCTTATATCGGATTTGAGTGCCAATAAGCCGCCTTAAGATTTCAATGCTCTCCGTACCATTCTAATGGCGGTATGAATGGTGATCTTTTTCTCTCTCTTTCCTCAATCTTTCTATCCTCGTTGCCCCTTTATGACTATTTTGTGTGGTATCAGCCGATGTAGGTGTCACACTTTTTTTTTGGGGGGGGGGGGATCTCAAATTATGTTATCAGCAGAGAAGCTAAAATTTCATATGAACGCAAAAGTTCCGAGTCATAGGTTAGATTTAGCACGAAAGATAATAAGAAACTGAAAGGGAGGCGAGGAAAATGTGTTGAAGTTCGAGTTTAAAGGAGGCGGCGGCGGCGGCTAAAAGATGTGTGTAATTCGCTGGGTTAGTTGAAATGGGTGAAAACTAACTTCCCTGAACAAAACAGTTTTGCACCACTTTTATGTCGCTTTACGAAAATTAAAAACAGGATATAATGATACTAAACCTTATATCTAGACTCCGTATTCCAATTTTAATCAAAGTCTATTAGATAATTTACATTCTAGAAAATGTTACACATTTTAGACTTAAGCTTAATGGGCTTAAGAAATTGAAATTCAGCGAATCTGGCTCCATTGGTGTTCAAGAACTATGGATTCAATGCAAATCTGAAATATTTTAATTTTTTCAATCGAAGGTTGTTCCAATCTTATGCCCCAAAACCCTTTAAAATACTCAACAGAAACTGACATTTGGAAAATATTTATTAATTGATGTCTAATACTTATTTTTATGATTTCACAAAAATCGGAGGTATCTTAATTGGTAGGAAGGGATTCTACTACCGTTTTACCAACTTTGTATAAAATAAATTTAACTAAACATAGCCGACATTCTTCACACTTACTCCTAGTAGCTGTGTCTACAAATTGATAATAATCGGTTCATTAGTTTAGGAGTTAATCCTGTACATACAAAAATATAAAAATACAAACATACCTAACTTTATAAAGATACAGATATATATTATTAAAAATGTTGGTAAAAGAAGATGGTTTCCCTTGAATCTGAATAAGAGGAAGCATCTCGAAATTTTCAGTACTCTCCGCTTTTTTCTATCATCATTACAACTCATGTTGTGTTCTCGCGCCAGTTGTTTATCAGCTATTTCTCGCTGATGACCGCCAGTTGTTCTCTCTGAAATCTGAGTGATAATAAACCTCGTCAAGATTTCAGTAGGTCAATAACCCTTCAGTTGACGTTTAATGGTGTTATCCCTCCTCGCCTTTTCAAATCAAATCAAATCAAATTTATTTGGCAAAAAATAGCAAAGTGC
>OY744532.1:52488374-52618374 GCA_963556195.1 Sepiola atlantica | reverse complement strand
ATAATAGCATTTTCGTCGTTGTGCAACGCTTAAATTCAATATAGCATTTTATTTAGTCTGTCACGCTTAAATTTTAAAGAGAAATTTCTTCTGTCACATTTAAGTTTGAAAAAGAAATTATCTCTGTCTGTGACATTTAACTTGGAAATAAAAATGATAGTGTTCTGTGACGCTTAAGTTTGAAATATTAATTTTGTCTGTTTCGTCACGTTTTAGTGTGAATTAACATTTGCGTCGTCATGTCACGCTTACATTTTAAATAACATGTTATTGGTCGGTCACCCATCTTCATAAAAGACATTGTCATACTGTAAATTGAAATACTATTTTCATCGCTAAACACGTAGTTTGAATGGACGCATCTTAATTGCATTTTTTTTTGTTTAATAAGTCATTTTTGAATATATTTATATATATTTTGTCTTTGTCTTAATTTATTTCTTGTTGTTTATAATAATAATAATAATAATAATAATAATAATAATAATAATAATAATAATTATTATTATTATTATTATTATTATTATTATTATTATTATTATTTGTACTCACTAGGAGTTCTCACACAGATCATCGTCAGTGATTGCTCACCGACAACAACCAGTGGTATTTCCTGGAGTCTGAGTGACAACAAGTCTCCCCAGACTTCCAGTGTTCTTCACCTCTTTTCGATAACGATGCGGTATCGCATCAGTCTCTTACCATTGATTTCTCGCTGGTAAGGACAATTGGTCTTCTCTGAGATTTGGGTGGCAACAAGCCTCCCCAAGGTGTCAGCACTCTCTGCACGTTTCCAGTGGAGGTGTGGTTTGTGCTGTGCCTACTCGGTTTTCTCATCGTCCTCGACCCTCTACAAATATGTTGTCTGGTGTCAGCCTAGGCCGGCACCAGTTAAAAAAAATAAATGAATAAAATAATATTTCTTTAAATTAATTTAAATAAATAAATAAATTATTGAATTAAAAAAAAATTAATTTAAAAAAAAAAAAAATTAATTAATTTTTAAAAATTTTTTTAAATTTTTTCCTTTCAATTCCTTTATTTCCTTTTTTTTTCCTTTTCACTTCCCTTATTTAAAAAAAAAGATTTTTTAAAATACTTTTTAATTTTTGGAGGGTGGGTGGGTGAGGGAGAGGGAGGAGCTTATAATGTTTCTTGTAATTTCTGTTTCTTGGTTCATTTTTGTGTAGTGATAGCTGAGACCGGTGTAATTTATTGGGGGGGGGGGGGAGATTATGAAGTGCTGTTTCTTGCAGTTTCTGTCCATTGGCTCTTGCTGTGGTGTTCTTCGTGTGGTCTTGTTTTCTCCGTTGTAAATTCCTTGTGACTTTGTAGCTTATGTGTGTTAGTTTCCGCATTCGAGGATTTTCCTTAAGATTGCAGCTGTTTTGATCATTGCCGTCCTTTGTATGGTTTCGATAGTCCCTTTGATTCCAATTTCTCCTAGTCTTTTCTCCAGTTTTTTTGGATTGTTCTTAGTGCTCTTACGATTATTGGTGTTATACTAACTTTCTTCATGCTCCATATTCCTTTCAGTTCTCTGGCTAGTTCTGTGTATTTACTTCGTTTTTCCGTGTCTTTGATCTTCACTTTGTGGTCTGCTGAGAACGGCGAAGTCTACGATTTTACAAGATTTTTCCTTTTTATCTATTATAATAACATCAGGTCTCCTTGCTTGTATGAGTTTATCTGTTTGCATATCCATATCCCAGAGGATTTTGTGTTCTTCGTTTTCCAGTACTGTTTCTGGTTTATGTTTGTACCATTTGTCTGCATATTCGAAATTCAATTGTTTGCACAGTTCCTTGTGTATTACTTTCCCAACACAATTATGTCTGTTCTTGTATTCTTTTTGAGCAAGTTTGCTACATTCACTTATTATATGATTTACTGTTTCGTCTCTTTCTCCACACAGTCTGCATTTATTGTTTTCCTGTGTTTTATCTATTTTAGCTTTAATGTAGTTTGTCCTAATCGCATTGTTCTGTGCAGCCATCAGTAAAGATTCCGTTTCTCTGTTCAAGTTTCCTTTTCTTAGCCATGTCCAGCTATTTGCGTTGGTTTCTTCTCTTGTGAGTCTTATGAAGCGTCCATGTAGTTGTTTTTCTTCCCATTTTTCTTTTCTTGTCTGTTTGTGTCCAGTTTCGATGTTTCCTGCGTTGTTCGTTGGGACGGTATCTCTTGCTGCGGTGATCAGTCTTTCTGTGTTCTGGTTTATGTATTTCTCCAACTATTTTTTAGTGTCGTCCACACAGTCTTCTATACTTACGAGTCCTCTCCCCCTTCTTTTCTCTTCACGTAGAGTCTGTCTGTATCGTCTTTTGGATGTTGTGCATTGTGCATAGTCATTAATTTTCTAGTCCTCTGATCAATGAGCCTGAGTTCTTCTTTAGTCCAGTTTATGAAGGGTCCAGAATATCTTATTAGTGATACTACGCAGGTATTTATTCCTTTGATTAGGTTTCTGCTATATAATTTATTTTCTAAGAGCTTTGTTGTTCTTTCTCAGGTATTCTTTTCTAATCTTCTCTTTCATTTCTGTTGATTTGATTGTGTTAGCTTACAAAACTCCCAAATATTTATAGCTGTCTTGTTCATCTAGCGCCCTCATCTGCTCTTATCATGCCCTCAGTCGTCTCCTACTTTCCCTTTTTAATCTCTAGCAATGCACACTTTTCAATTCCGAATTTCATTTGAATGTCCTGACTGAAGATTCTGGTCGTATTTATCAGCTTGTCCAGTTCCTTTTTGCTTTTTGCAAATAGCTTCAGGTCGTCCATGTACATTAGATGGTTTATTCGTTGTTCTCTGCCTGTGAACTTGTATCCGGCATCACATTTCCTGAGTATGTAATTGAGTGGCATCATGGCTATGATAAACAGTAGTGGTGATAGGGAGTCTCCTTGGAAAATGCCTCTCTGTATTTTTATTTCCGTCAAGTATTGTCCTCCAGCTGTCAGTTCTAATCTCCATGTTTCCATTGCTTTCTTGATGAAATTAATAATCCTGTTGAGTATCTTGTACATTTTTAAACATTCAATTATCTATGCTTGAGGGATTCTGTCGTACGCTTTCTTGTAGTCAATCCATCCCATAGATATGTTCTTTTTCTTGCTTTTAACTTCTTTCAGGATCTTTTGATCTATGTATAGCAGATCATGCGTTCCTCTTTTCCCTTTCTGGCATCCTTTTTGTTCCTCGGGAAGTAGTCCACGACTGTTCAGGGAATGGTAAATTTGCTCTCTAAGTTGTGCCGTTAGGATTTTCCACATTGTCGCTAAACAGGTTATTGGTCTGTAATTGTTTGGGGTCGTTCCCTTCTTGGCGTCTTTTTGTATGAGCGTTGTCCTTTCTTTGGTCATCCACTCTGGTACGTCCGTTTTATGGACACATACTCTCAGTGTCTGTGCTAGCCTTTCATGTAGGGTCGTGAATTTTTTGAACCAGTACGCATGTATTCCATCGTGACCTGGTGCTTTCCAGTTTGCCATTTTCTTTAGTGTTGTCTTAATAGTTTCTTCATTAATTTCTGTTTCCGTTCCTTTTTCAATTTCTAGAAGTTTATCTTTCATGTCTTTCAGCCATTTAGCATTTTTGTTATGATCTTCAGCATTTTCCCATATCTTGCTCCAGAAATGTTTTATTTGTGTCGGGTCCGGTGTTTCTGTTGTTGTTCTTTCTCCGTTTACGTTTTTGTAAAACTGGCTTTCATTGTTTTCAAAGGTCTTGTTCTGTTTGTACTGTTCCGATTTGTATCTGTATCGTCTCAATCTTCCTTCTTTTGCTGCTATCTTTTGTTTTAGTTCTTCGTGTTTCTTATTTAGTCTTTCCTTGCGATTCAGATTTCTGCTCTTCCATCGTTTACTGTTCTCCTTCATCCTATTCACGGTTGTAGCTTCCTTTTGAAGTTTGGTGATCTGGGTTTCCAGTCTGATCTCCCATCCAGATTTCGTCTGTCCATTCTTTTGGTCAGTCTTCTTTTCCCTTTTTAGTTTCATACCTATTGATTTTGCCCCCGCATATATCCAGTTGTTTAGATCTGTGATAGTGTCTGTTGAGATGTATGTGAGTACTTTGTTTACTTTCTCTGTTTCAACTTTTAACTTCTTCCAGTCTTCGTTCCTTAGGGATGGAAGTTTTGTTTTGTTCTCGGACATTAATCGTTTGATATTTTCCACTTCTCTTGCTTCTTCCTCAGATAGTTCTATAGTTTCGTCGTCTTCGCCTTCTTCAGTTTCTGTTTTTCCTGTCTTCTTCCTGGGAGTTTTCGTCAAGTGATGTGTCTTGGTCTGTCACGCCATTTATCTTTTGTTTAATTTCCGTTAATTCCATCTCCGAGAACCATCCTCTCTTGAGTATCTGTCTTGCTTGATCTGCTATCCTTTGTGCCGTTGTATGGTAGTCAGTAGAAATGTCCCATAGATCTTTCATTCGTTTCCGATATCCTCTTTCTGTGGGGTAGCGGCTTTTGTAGTAGTATTCCATTACCAGTTGGTTCTCTTTTGTGGCCTTTTTCTTTCTATGGCTTTTTTGTCTGTTATTTTCATTCTTGAATTCTTGTGTTTGGTCAGTGTCATTATCATATTTGGAATTTGATGGGTTACCTACCTGTTTTTTGTCCGTGGTCTTGTTCCTGAAATTAAAGGAGCCAACATTCGCAGGATGCGGACCGGGTCCCCCATGTTGGCCATCGAGGGAGCACCTGCCCATCATGACACTCAGATCTTTCTTCTGAGTCCCACGGCGTTTATTTGTATTCATAGAAATTTATCATGGTTTGGTGTTTGTGGCAACACCAGGCCCAGGCTTAGTTTACCTGTAATCCTGTCACAGGGATAGTGTTTCTCTCATTTTCATGCGGTTCAAGGTGCACTATCACACTTACATAAAGAAACATTTACGAAAAAAAAATAATAATAAAAATAAAATAATAATAATAATAATGAATAGTTAATAAATAAATAAAAATAAATAAAAAGATAATAATTATATATATATATATATATATATATATATATACATTAGGTATGTGGAAAAATGGCCGCCTCTTGTGCGGACTATGCTTATTAAAAAGGGCTTATCATTAATTATTAAATTAGTTTCCGTGTAAACTTTGATTGTGTTTGAAAGATAAAAGCCTAACTGTAATCTCTAAACGAAAAAAAAACCCTGCATATTTAGGTGTGAAAAATAAATTATAATGAAATATGTAATCACGGCGGCTGAAAAATTCAAAAATTAGGAAAATTATCCCCCAAAAGTCATAAATGAGTAAAATCCGGCGTCACATAATCGGCAAACGACTTTGTTTACCAATTGACTATCGCTATGCAAAATATATGGAAGACAAAAATGTCATAATTTATCATTTTTAACTTTATATATAAAAATTGTTTTGTAATAGTTTATAGAAGTTGAAAAATTATTATCCATTAATTTCTTTATTCTTTTTAACGCTACAAGCAAATTTAAGTACCCTTATTTTGTTATAATAAAAAGGGAAATGCTTATTTAATTAAAATATTTGTGAGTGTACGCAATTAACATCTTATTTTATTTTTAACTAAAAAGGTTCATATTTAACTTGGTATTAGTTTTTAATTATTTATGACGTCTGTTTAACAATGTTTTTTCTTAGAATTTGAAATAAAACATTTTTTAAATGTTAAAAATTATTTTTACGTTACGAGCAGTTCGTAACGTAAAAATAATTTTATCATTTTTTTTACATGATTTAAAACTTTAGTTACTCGATTTATTCTTTACGTGTCGTAACGATAAATTACATTGATTCTTTTTAAAATTAAGTGTATTTTTTTAATTTTAAGTGTGAAAAAGTAAATTAAAGTCAATGACTACACTGACAATTTATTCATTAAAAAAAAATCTTGAGCTGATGATGCCACGTTCATGTATGAATGGGAAATATAATTATGTCGCATTTTTTATTTTCCCAGAAACTCTAATCATTAAAATCACCTGAAATATTTTTTGCAATTATATTATTTTTTGGTGAAAATATTGATTAAACAATGCTTTATTCAATAATAATATCGCTAATTACAAAAAATTAATTTTTCTTCGAGTTATAGTGATTTTGTTAACACGGTATTTAGGGGCCTTTTTCGTAATATATAAAAATATTTAAAAAAAAATGTTTTTAATTGTTAACTGTACAATGCTTTATTTTTATGAAAAGAAAATTAATGCATTTTTTTTATTAATATATAAAAATATCACTTTAGTAAAGGTGTATTTTGTGTTAAAAAATAATATATTTTCACCAACATTATTATTATTATTATTATTATTATTATTATTATTATTATTATTATTATTATTATTATTATTATTATTATTATTATTATTATTATTATTATTATTATTATTATTATTTCTTTCTTTCTTTCTTTCTTTCTAATTCTTTTTTTATGCGCGACTTGCCGCATTTTGTCCCCGGGGGTGGGGGTGAGCGCACGGAATGTGAAATTTTACACCCCCCCCCAAAAAAAAATGACAAAAAACTCTGAAAATAAAATATGGGGATATGTCTCTTGTTATTAAAGGGAGGAAAGGAATGGTTTACAAAAAAGTGTAGAGCTTCTTGGGCGAAGGGGTCGGATTTTGAGAAAATAGGGGTTTTCAGCGAATGAAGGAGCTTGGGATGGCCGGGTCGGAAAATGAAAGAAAGAAATGCTGGTCGGTAATCATATGAAAATAGGGAAGCCATGTTTCAAAATTATACACAAAGGAAGGAGGCATCTGAACAGAAGGGGAAAATGGGTGGAAATGTGAAAGGTGAATTAAGGTTGGAAAAGATAAATAAATGAAAAAACAAATAGGCAAGAAAAGAAGGGGAAGAAAGAAAAGGAAATAGGGGGAAAGGAAAGGGTAGAATGAGAGGAGATGGGATGTTAAGTGATATGGTGTTAGGAAATGAATATGTGAAGAATGATATTTAGGGAATATCAAAAATTAGGGAGGGGCGATAAAGGACAATGTATCAAAAACTGAAAATAAGGAGGAGTAAGATGAAAAGGCATTGAGTAGAGAAAGAAAAAGTGAAAGAAAGACTAAATGGCGAAGAACTAGAAGAAGAAGAAAAGGAAGAAAAAGAAGAAGAATATTAAGTGGAAAAAAAGAAGCTGCACAGCTCCCAATTTAGGGCTACTAATTCTCAGTAACCCCTTACGTCTTACAGTGGCAACTTGCCTTGTTTGGGGTGAACTCAGTTAAAAGAGAAAAAAAGAAGTAGAAGAAGAAAAAGAAGACGAAAAAGAAGTGGAAGAAGAAAAAGAACTAGCTGCTGCTGATGATGATGATGATGTTGCTGCTGCTGATGATGAGTATAAAGAACGGAACGAGGATTTATTATTATTATTTTTTTTTACATTAATCCTATTAATTTCGGAATACAATTCCATCATGACCGGTATATATATATATATATATATATATATATATATATATATATATATATATATATATATATATATATATATGAATTACATTTTTATATTACGTGGCCGTTTTGCCTCACAACCATAGAATGTGCTGACCCCTTTCGGCACGAAATTCACGGTCATCAGGTAAATTTAATATATTTTCTGATCTGATTAAATTTGTAATAATTTTTACATACTTTGTTTCTGGCAATGTAATGTAAAAAAACAAGACAATTTCATAACTTTGAAACGCTATATATATATATATATATATATATATATATATATATATATATATATATATATATATATATATATATGTATATATATATATATATACTAGGGGGGACGGCTATAAATCTGAAAAAGCCATGCTATGCATGGAATGTAAATGAAAGTCTTCAGTCTAATAAGATGCCGCGACTTAGACAAACCGACTAGGAAACAATAAACTCAATCTCGACAAAATAGAGAAGGGGGGCGGTTATAAGGGAGGAAAGCAAAATCGGGTGTTATAGAAACAATGAAAAAAGAGAAAATGCGTAAATTATATTATGATGATTCACTGGAGAGAGAAAGAGAGAGAAAGCAAGAGAGAGAGATAAAGCGAAAGAAAGAAAGAGAGAGAGAGAGAGAGAGAGAGAGAGAGAGAGAGTGGGAAAAAGAAAAAGATTATTGTTGTAGACCCGTGCTAGGGGTCACAAAGATAACAACCACAAATTGTGACAGGTTAAAATATACAATGTATTTATTCATAGCAATACAGTAACGCCACTAAATGTGGTAGGAGATGACCGGATTCCTACCATGCGGTAAAACATGAATAGGAATGTACTATGTTTGAGTCTTTGCAACCATGGTATTTATTCTAGATGGTTGCTTCCATTAGTTCTTCAATAGGGGTGATTTGTACCCCACAACACCCCCCTCCCGAGCTTTTCATTCCCCTGGAATGATCGTATAGCTCTTTTTCCTGGGATTGATCTCTATGGGATCGATCCTTTTTCTTTTTCTGGAAGACCGGCGTTGTTCGGCTGCTTGTGGTGTTACCAGGTCGAACGTGTCATATATATGGTCCATTACTTCTTGTTCAACAGGAGGTTGTCTGTCGTCATCAGTGACACGTTTCCGAATTTGGTTCAAATGCTTCTTGTGAGTGAATTTTGGACCTTCGAAATGTAAACCATCCGCCCGATCCTCTGCTTGACCTTTCCTAGTTCCCACATCATACTATTATTTTTATGTACCTGGAAAAATACCTTTTCCCCAGGTAAATACATCTTTTTAGGAACTGTAGTATTCGGCGGTTTTACCTGTTTAGGCAAAAGTTTCTCGAAGACCGGCCTAATTTTCCTCGCAAACATTAACTCTGCCGGCGACATCTTTCATTTGGCGTAATTCGGTACACCTGTAAAAACTGTTGTAACGCCTTTCCTGAGGGCGTTCCTTTAGCTTTTTTCAGGGCTCTTTTTAGCGTGTCCACGAACCTCTCTGCCTGACCGTTCGATCGAGGATGATAGGTTGGCGTTGTTATGTGGTTGACCTGGAAATCCTCGCAGAAACTTTAAAAATCTGCTGACGTGAATTGCGTGCCATTGTCCGACACCAAACAATCGACCACACCAAACCTAGCATACAATTCGTGAAGAGCACTGATTGTAAAATCCGTCGTTGGACTCTTGCATCTAAATACCTCAGGCCATTTTGAAAAGCTATCAACAACTATTAAGTAATAGTTTCCCTCCAATGGACCTGCAAAGTCCACGTGTATCCTTGACCATGGATGGTCAGCTTTAGGCCACGGGCTAAATTGTATTGGGGGCGCTTTTGCAGCCAATACGCATCCCTTACACGACTTTACCATGTCTTCAATATCAGTGTCCATGCTCTTCCAGTAAACGTAGGACCTCATGAGGCTCTTCATTCTAGTAGCCCCAGGGTGCCCCGTATGAAAATCCTTTAAAATTTTTTTCCTCAGCGTGGCTGGGATTACCACCCTTTCTCGGTACAACAATACCTCATTGCACATAGAATAAACTTCCGCCGCCGATTCATCTGATTGCATTTTCTGTTTCGTTTCTTTGATGAAACTATCTTCTTCAGCCTCCCTTATTATATCTTTCAAAGTCACTGGTAATTCCCTGATCGTATTGCACAGTATTTGTGTATAGTCCTTTTCACTTTGTAGTGACGCTATTACTGTGTCCTCCAGCGGTTCCCTTGATTTCGGGATTAATTGCGACAATCCGTCAGCGTGACCTAACTTCGCAGATGCAAGAAATTCCATACTGAAATCGTAATTTAGCAGGATGGTCGCCCATCTTTGCAGTCTGTTGGCTGAGTAAGTTGGTATCCCTTTTTTTTAACCGAAAATGGTTATAAGCGGCTTGTGATCAGTTTGTAGTTTGAATTTTCGACCATGTAAAAAACGGTGGAATTTTGTAACTCCGAATATGATCCCCAGTGCTTCCTTCTCAATTTGGGAATAATTCTTCTCGGCTGGCAGTAAGGTTCTCGACGCATGGGCGATCGGTTTAGTGGACCCATCTGGCATTTTATGTAGAATGCATGCCCCTATTCCATAAGCACTTGCGTCGGTTGCGACAATAATCTCTTGTTCTGGATTGAAATGAATCAGAAATAAATCTGATGTTAGTACATCTTTTAACTGCTTAAATGCTGACTGGCACTCCGGCGTCCAGTTCCATTTTTTGTCCTTGTTTAATAGTTCATTCAAAGGCGCGCGCAATTTATGCATATTCTTAATAAAAGTTTGATAATAGTTAACGAGCCCTAAAAAACTTTGCAATGTAGTTACATTTTGAGGCTCTGGCATGTCTTTTATTGCTGTGGACCTATCCGGGTCGGGTTTTCTCCCGTCCTTATTCAATATATGACCCAGGTATTTTATTTGTTCCAAAAAAAATTCACATTTTGCCTCCTTCAAAGTGAAGCCGTATTCTTTTATTCTGTCAAACACTTGAAATACATGATCTCTATGTTGTTCAACATTTTGACTACGTATGAGAATATCGTCCAGATAGCCTATTGAAAAATCCAAACCGCTTAGCAAAGTGTCAATTATCTGTTGGAAAATAGCAGGTGCTACTTTTATCTCAAATGCTAATCTATTGAATTTAAAAAGGCCTATGTGTGTTGAGATACACAAAAGTTTTGAACTATCGTCTTCTACTGGTATCTGTAGATACGCCTCGCTTAAGTCTATTTTGGAAAAGATTTTTCCGCCATTTAACTTAGCGAATACTTCCTCTGGGTTTGGTAACGGATAGTGGTGGTCCTTGAGCGATGCATTCAATCCGGTAGAGAAATCTGCGCATACTCTGATTTCTTTTGATTTTTTTTTATGTATACGGTGGGGGCTGCCCACTCACTATAGTTAATATGGGTCAAAATCCCTGTGTTAACTAGTCTTTCCAATTCTTCTTCAATTTTTTCTCTTGAAGCGAACGGTACGCTACGTGGTTTTTTGAATATTGGTTTTGCTTCATCCAGCAATTCGAATCTCGCTTTTATTTTCGTGCAGCATCCAAGCTTTTCAGAAAAAACACTTAGAAAAGATGTTTTTAGATCCTTTTTTAGTTTGTCGGCTTCGGCCGTTAAATTTTCGACTTTTTGACAAAAATCACTCATTGGCGAGTCCCATAATTCAAATTCTTGGATCCAGTCAGATCCAAATAAATTTGATGTGTTCCTAAGAACGAATACTTTTAACTTGTTTGTCTTTCTTTTTAGTGAAACATTAATAATTAATTCACCTTCAAAATGTATCTTTTCACCAGTTACCGATCTTGCGATTTTATTCGTCTTCATCATCGTGGGCTTACCTAATTTCTTCCACGTGTGAACATTTATAATCGATATATCCGACCCTGAATCGAGTTGCAGATTTACTTCTCTATTTCCGATTCTCACCGTAACATATTTCCTTATGTTCTCTGTTGGTGATGGGTCCCTTTTTGCAGTTTTTATGTAGTTCTTTTTTCCTACTTTTGCTCTGCAATATGAGACCTTGTGCCCTGCTCGTTTGCATAGGTCACACGTTATTTTCTTATGGTACCAACATGCATTGTACCCATGAGGTCCTCCACATTTACTACAAGGGGTCCTAGGCTTTTGTCTATCCTGATAATTTTGTGAAGGGTTCTTTTTGCCTCTTGGTTGGTAATAGCTGGCGGGTGAGTGTCCTTTATTTTTGGAGCGTATCTTTTTAATGTGAGCGATACCTGCTTCCTCTATGTTTCGGGAATCCCGTTTCACTGCCACGAACCGTTGACAATCTTCAGCCAATTTCTGAAGCGTTAAATTAGGTTCTAATTCCAGTTTATTTAGAGCACGACGTCTTATATCGGCGTCTTTTGTGGCTATCAAACCTTGTGTGAATATTAGGCATCTAAAATTATCTGCCGTTAATGATGCCAACTTGAAGTCGTCACAGTTTTTATTAACTATAGACGCAAAAGTCGTATAATCCTGATTTTCCTTATGTGTAATATTCATACATTTCCATCTTTTATGGAAAAGGCTTGTTTTTGGACAGTATAACTCCATTAACAGTTTGACTGCTTCGTCAAACGACAATTCGTTGGTTTTTCTTGGCAAAATATAATCCACGAATTTGTTATGTTCGGATGCACCCAACTTCCGTAGTAATAAACGAACCTTCTTTTGATCCGTCCATGAACCACAATCAATCTTGAATAAGTCTTCAAATCTTCTGAAGTATGCTTCAAACGTTAGGTCTTCCTCAGGAGCATAGCGAAATGTATCAATGGCTGACTAGATCGCATTTTGCGAAAAAGCCGTACTGTTTTCCTGTCCGTTGTTCTTATTCATTAAAACTTGCGTTAACAAATCCATTTTTTTTATCTGATTTGTTTTGATGCTCTGAATGTAATTTTTTCAATTCCAATATTTGTTCGTTCATTTCTTTCTTTTCTTCCGCGGCGTATTTCATCATTTCTTTTCTTTCTCTTCCCTGTTTTTCCTCGAAGTATTTCATTAAACTTAACTGCTTCTCGTCATTTTGTTTCTTCTCGAAAGCTTTTTTCAAGTTCTAATCGTTTATTTTGTTGAAGTTTTATCATTTCCAAAATCTGTTTTGAAAAATCCATTTTTTTTTTATGACAAAAAAAAACGTTTTCAGAAACAAACCAATTCTTTTTCTATAGTACCAACTCTACAAAAAAAACTTTTACAATTTTTGTATCTGGTTATATTGACGAGTATTTCCTTAATTTATTTTTTTCTTGTGTGGCAATTTTCCACTAGAAAATAATTCAGCGTTTGTGTTTATACAGAAAAAAGTTTGACCTTTTTTTTTTTCTTCAATTTTCTTTTCGTAACGTGTAAATATTTAGTTCAAATCTTTGTTGAACGTACACTTTTTTTCCGCTTTAAGTGCGTAACAGAATATAATATTTTCTCAGTAACACAAAGTGTTATGCCGTACCTGCTTGTCGAAAGTGTTTTTTTTGTTGTTTTTTTCAACGTGCCAGTCAGTCAGAGAAAAATTTATTTTAATCGGAAAAATCCGACATAACTTTTTAATTTTTTTTTTTTTAATGCTAATGCCTTTTTAAGACAATCTTTTTAGAACGAACAATTTTTTTTTGTACTTACTGAAACTTTGAGTCGTTTTTTTTTTCAGTTGTCGTAAATCCACGCCATTTATGAGTTCCGTTTTAATACGTAGTTTAGGCTTCTTGTGGCTTTTTTTTCCAACAGCAAGATAAGACTTTTTTGACGACGTCTTTTGTTGTTTGACGTTTTTTTTTTTTTCAAGTACATCCTTGCCAGAATCTTCGTTATTCAGTTTTTTGTCGAATGATCCCGTAACTTTCTTGAGTAATCCTGGTAGCCAGTATTCGTGACTGGTATAAAATCAAAATCCTCACGTATGTTCTTTACTAAATTTCTTGTCGCCAGTGTTGTAGACCCGTGCTAGGGGTCACAAAGATAACAACCACAAATTGTGACAGGTTAAAATATACAATGTATTTATTCATAGCAATACAGTAACGCCACTAAATGTGGTAGGAGATGACCGGATTCCTACCATGCGGTAAAACATGAATAGGAATGCCCTCTCTATTTAACACCTACCCACTATAGGAGTATGTGACACAAGGTCGGAAAGTGGGATTTGAAAAGCCAGCGCCCGAGAAGGTGAGCGCTTTAGCCATTAAAAATTGCCTGGACAGCCCCGTCGGCATTCCCCGGTAGGGGCGCCTCAGGCAGTAAGCTATAAACTTACTCCTCCCCAAAGAGGAGAGACAAAACCTGGGAGGGTGGACCTCCTAGAACTGCACAGGACAGACCCATAGACCGGTGGAATCATGCCCCGAAGGCCAAGACAACACCGGTCTATAGGGTGTAGTATCCATCGGAACAGATACCACACGTGGACACTCACATAATAGGAATGCCCTCGATATTTAACACCTACCCACTATAGGAGTATGTGACACAAGGTCGGAAAGTGGGATTTGAAAAGCCAGCGCCCGAGAACGAGAGCGCTTTAGCCATTAAAAATTGCCTGGACAGCCCTGTCGGCATTCCCCGGTAGGGGCGCCTCAGGCAGTAAGCTATAAACTTACTCCTCCCCAAAGAGGAGAGGCAAAGCCTGGGAGGGTGGACCTCCTAGAACTGCACAGGACAGACCCATAGACCGGCGGAATCATGCCCCGAAGGCCAAGACAACACCGGTCTATAGGGTGTAGTATCCATCGGAACAGATACCACACGTGGACACTCACATAATAGGAGTGTCCTCGATATTTAACACCTACCTACAATAGGAGTATGTGACACAAGGTCGGAAAGTGGGATTTGAAAAGCCAGCGCCCGAGAAGGTGAGCGCTTTAGCCATTAAAAATTGCCTGGACAGCCCCGTCGGCATTCCCCGGTAGGGGCGCCTCAGGCAGTAAGCTATCAACTTACTCCTCCATAAAGAGGAGAGGCAAAGCCTGGGAGGGTGAACCTCCTAGAACTGCACAGGACAGACCCATAGACCGGCGGAATCATGCCCCGAAGGCCAAGACAACACCGGTCTATAGGGTGTAGTATCCATCGGAACAGATACCACACGTGGACACTCACATAATAGGAGTGTCCTCGATATTTAACACCTACCCACAATAGGAGTATGTGACACAAGGTCGGAAAGTGGGATTTGAAAAGCCAGCGCCCGAGAACGTGAGCGCTTTAGCCATTAAAAATTGCCTGGACAGCCCCGTCGGCATTCCCCGGTAGGGGCGCCTCAGGCAGTAAGCTATAAACTTACTCCTCCCCAAAGAGGAGAGGCAAAGCCTGGGAGGGTGGACCTCCTAGAACTGCACAGGACAGACCCATAGACCGGCGGAATCATGCCCCGAAGGCCAAGACAACACCGGTCTATAGGGTGTAGTATCCATCGGAACAGATACCACACGTGGACACTCACATGATAGGAGTGTCCTCTGTTTGAGTCTTTGCAACCATGGTATTTATTATAGATGGTTGCTTCCATTAGTTCTTCAATAGGGGTGATTTGTACCCCACAACAATTATATACACAGATAGAGAGGGGGAATATATATATATATATATATATATATGGGAAGAGAAGGATGAAGGTAATCCGACGTGATGGTAAAATGAAAAAGGAAAACCAAAAACTGGATGTTTTTTATGTGTACATCAACGTTTCGTCTTTATTTATAAGACTTCATCAGGATGATGATATAGGGAAAAGATATCATGCAAGCACAGATACATGTAGGGTAGACATGTTGGGAAGAAAAATAAAATAAAATGAAAAATAATGGCAGCGTCTTGCTGGACGTCCGAACTTGTTAGAGAATGAAAATGAGTGGGAGAAAAAAGGGGAAGGGTGGAGGGAGCAAGGACTACTGTGGCTGGCGATGAGAGAAAGAGGTGGGGGATGAGCAGGGGTAAAATGGATGGCAGAGAGAGATTGGAGGAAGAGGGGGAGGGGGTGTTTGACCAGATGGCTGTGGTCGAGATTGAAGGGGAAGAGTGAGTTGGAATGTTTGTGTGTGGGGGGTGTATGCAGGGAAAATGGGGATGGGTAGAGAGGGAGGGGGGGGCTGTGATTTTGGTGGATGGGCGAAAGTTATGGTCTTAGAGAGCGTTTGGAGAAAATGAGGGAATTTAAGAAGAGGTATGGGAGAAAATAGATGAGAGGGGGAAGAGGGAGGATTTGTCGTGATAGGGTGTGAAATATTTGAAATATTTGGAAAATGATAGCAATGAGTGAGGGATTGGAGTGGGTGGGGGAGGGGGGATTGAAAGGGTGGCTGAGGAATATTTGAAATATTTGGAACATGAGAAAGTTTATTTGGACTGTAGTATTAAAAATGTGAGGGAAAAAAGTGAGGAAAAATAAGAGAAGATTCAGGGAGAAGAAGGAAGGGTGTGGGTGAATGGAAGAGTGTCATAAGGTTAGAGATGAAAATAAAAGTTAGCCATGATCAGGCAAAAGACTTTGTTCTGTGAGGATGATCTTGCTTATTAAGGGTGATAGGTTAAAGAAACCATTTCGCTGCTTGATGGTAGTGGAGGATGTGATGAGGGCAGTTTCCAATAATCTTCGCCGAGATTTGTTGTGGATGTGTTTAGTGATTTTGGCTTGTTCAAATTTGAATGCATGACCATATTCTAGAGCATGGGAGAAAAGTGCACTAAGAGGGTTGTTGTTTTTTATGTCCCTTTTATGTTCATTTAATCGTTTCTTTAATTCACGTTGTGTTTCTCCCACGTAGAATTGATGGCAATCATTGCAAGGGACAGTGTATAAGCCGGCATGGGACGTGGGTGTTTTTTGGAAATGTCTGGATGTGTTTAAAGTTTGTTTTATGGATTGAGAAGTGGTTTGTACTATTGGAATGCCTAGTTTGTTGAGCGTGTTGCATATGGATGTGTTATTGGAATGCGTGGGTAGGAGAAGGGGTCTGTCTATGAGAGAGGTGTTAGGGGTTTGATTTTTTTGTGTGGTGTTTCTGGAGAATATTTGGAAGGCTTTTTTCTTGGCATTTAATATAAAATGTGTGGGGTATTGCAATGTTTTTAGGGAATTATATATATATATTAGGTACGTGCAAAATCAATGGCCGATTCACAAAATGAAAAAACATTTTGACTCCCCTTCACGTAAATTTTTTAAATAAAATTTTCAATATTTATTAATCAACAATGACGGAATATAATGAAACCATTATTTTTTTTAAAATTTTAGTGAAAATGTATTATTTTTTTTAAAGAAAATACACCTTTACTAAAGTTATATTTTTATATATTAATAAAAAAATGCATGATTTTTTAAAGGTTGTTTATGTAAATAAAGCATTGTAGATGTTAATAATTAAAAATTTTTTCAAAATATTTCGTATATATTACGAAAAAGGCCCCTAAATACCGTGTTAATAAAATTACTATAACTCGAAGAAAAATTAATTTTTTCAATTAGCAATATCATTATTGAATAAAGCATTGTTTAATCAATATTTTCACCCAAAAAATAATATAATTGAAACAAATTTTTCATGTGATTTTAATGAATAAAGTTTTTGGGAAAATAAAAAATGCGACATAATTATATATCCCTTTCATACATAAACGTGTTATCATCAGCGCAAGATTTTTTTAATATAATCTTGAAAATAAACCAAAAATTTACAAATTTGTGACCCAGGAAGTTAACGAAAAAAGAATTTAAAATATTGAATAATTTCTACTAACGATCGATCCGCAAGGCTATGGAAGTAACGCTATGTAATAAACATGCGCAATTAGACCTGCCACCACTCACTCACTACTCCCACTTAAATGCTATTTTTCAGAGATTCATCGATTTCGTTAATTTCACAATTCATTGGAAAGATAAAAACGTAAGTTTTTCTTTGTTTTTTCATTAATAAATATTCTTTAAAGAGTTTAAAATTTATTAATAAATAAATAGTTCAAATATGACATTTTCTTTAAAATTGAATTGTATTTATTTAATTATATATAATTGTTATTAACAAAAAATTAAAACATTAACAATTTATCTTTTTCAATGAATATTTTTTTACTTTTTCACACTGAAAATTAAAAAAATACTATTTTAGCTTAAAATAAAAAATACCCATTAAGTTTTATTTATAAAGAATTAATGTAATTTAAAATTAAATTAATTCTATAAAAATTAATCGAGTAATGTAATTGTTCAAGTTTTTAATCAATCATTAAAAATAATTGATAAAATTGAAGGAGTTCGTAACGTAAAAATAATTTTAACATTTGAAAGAAAGTTATTTAAAATTCTAACGAAAAACATTGGTAAACAATTTCTTTAGCTTTTTTTACAGATATGCTTAAGATGTCAGAGCGAAACATTATTATTTTTTAAACATTAAAATTAAAAGGTTCAGGGTCAGAGTTTGCTTGGGTCCTAATCTTTATAAAAATAACAATAAAAGAAAATTATTTAAAAAAACTTTCTGTTCAAAAAAATAATAAATTCGTGTCTTCCATACTTGTCAATTTAATGTAGACATTTTTTCGTAACCTTAAAACATAAAGAAATTAAGGTCTAATCATTTTACAATTTCTATAAAGTATTACACAAGCATAACTTCCATATAATTTTTTTTTAAATAAAAATAAATATTACTGCAGTCCAGCGCTTCCATACTTTCAGATTTGGTCGCCAAATTTTGTTTACACTTACATAAAACAACGAAAATACGCCCGGAAAGTAACGTTCATTTTTTCTTTTGGATAATTCGGCAATTTTTAGTAGAAAAATGAAAGTCAAATTTTTTTTAATTCACTCTCTCAAGACTAAATTTAATAATTATTTTTGAAATAGTTAAAAAAAATTGATATTTATCTTTCCAATGAATTTAAAACGTGTTTTATTGAATGTGCAGTTTTAATCAATTTTTGACGTTTATAGAGGTTTTTGACAACATTTTTAATTCTAATTTTTTTTTCAAACGTAAATATACATTTGTTTCTATTTATATAATAACATTAGGCTTTTATCTTTCAAACACAATCAAAAGTTAAACGAAAACTGCTTTAAAAAATTAAGAAAAGACACTTCTAAGATCGAGAGTCAGTGCAAGCGACCGCCATTTTTGCACGTACCTAATATATATATATATATATATATATATATATATATATATATATATATATATATATATATATATATACAGGGTGGGCCAAAATAAGGGTCCTATCTTTAAATTTGAATAACTTCCACAAAATAAAAGTTAAACTCACCAAACTTTATGTGTGTGTAGACTGACCCTTCCGAGATTTTTTGAAATAAACAAAACAAATTTTAGCCGAAAAACACTTCTTAAAACTTACAAAAACTAAAGTATTGTTTTTTACACTGTTTTGAGTTTTTTAAGCAAAAATAATGTTTTCTAAATGGGCGCCGTTGGCGGCTTCACACTCTTCGGCTCTTTTTAAAACATTTTCCATAACAGTTTGCAACATCTGAGGACTTATGGCTCTTATTTCTGCTTCAATATTTGCTTTCAGTTCCTCAATATTGTTTGGCTTATTGGCATAAACCTTTTCTTTGAGGTAACCCCATAAGAAGAAGTCAGGAGCTGTAAGGTCGGGTGATCGTGGAGGCCATTGAATTTCGCAACTGCGAGAGATAATCTGATTTCCAAATATACCCTGTAAAAGTGTAAGGGTATCTCTCGCAGTGTGTGCTGTGGCTCCATCCTGTTGGAACCACATCCTGTCAGGTTTGGCGGCAACCCACGGTTGCAAGAAATTTTGCAGCATTTCTCGGTAGCGGTCACCCGTTACTGTTACCTGATTTCCGGCATCGTCTTCAAAGAAATAGGGGCCAATTATCTCTTCAGCAGTAACGCCAAACCACACCGTGCACTTGAGTGGATGTAATGTGTGCTGCTGAATTATCCTTGGGTTCTCCGTACCCCATATTCGGCAATTTTGTTTATTGATGAACCCATCAAGATGAAAATGGGCTTCATCCGACATTATTAGTTTTTTGAGAAAATCGGGATCATCATTGGCCAAATCTTGGAGTCGCATAGCGTACTCAAGTCTTTTTTCATTATCTCGAGGTTGAAGTTCTTGAACTAGCTGCACTTTATATGGAAAATATCCTCTTTCTCTTAGCATCCACATCCACAAGGAGGAGATCAAAAGAACTTGGCATTTCTCGAAGCTCACTTCGGAGAATGCTAAATTCTCCGAAGTGAGCTTCGAGAAATGCCAAGTTCTTTTGATCTCCTCCTTGTGGATGTGGATGCATTCTCCTCCAAACTTCTCTCCAATTCCTCGAAATTTTGAGCTGTTCGTACAGTACGAGGCCTACCACTTCTCGCCATGTCGGATATTCCTTGTTGGTCCCTAAAACGAGCAATAATTCCTCGGATTGCTTTTGCCGAAGGAGAGTTTCTGGTGTTGTAATGACGCCGATAGATGAGTTGAGTCTCCGAAATCGACTCATTGGATTTAAAGTACCACTCTATTATGAGGGTACGTTCCTTAGGGCTAATACGGCTCATGCTTGCTTCGGAAGGGGTCCTTTACTTATTCTAAAAAAAAATTTAAAAAAATCAATAAATAAAAAAGTTATGAATTTTTAAAAATAGGACCCTTATTTTGGCCCGTATATATAAATATATATATAGAGAGAGAGAGTGTGTGAAGAGAGAAAAAGAGAAATAAGAAATAGGTAGACTACACACACATAAAGAGAGACAGACAGACAGACAGACAGACAGACAGACAGACAGACAGACTGATATAGTGAATCCTTGGTCTGATGAGGTTGACTTTCTGCGAAGAGTGCAACCGAAACATGTATGCACACATGTAACCAATAATGTTTGTATAAATAAAAATTTATACTTATATATATATATATATATATATATATATATATATATATATATATATATATATAGTAAGTTATGAAGATATATTTATGCCAGGCTAAAATTACGATTCCCTACGGGAATGAATCTTGGAAACCAAAAAATATATATCCAAGACTTAATACATAGCTCTACTCACTGTTGAAGTAAATACTGAAAATCGATACATAAAATACTATATCTCCTTATAGCATATTATATGGATACATGAAATAATAATAATAATAATAATAATAATAATAATAATAATAATAATCAAACTGAAAAGATATAGAAAGAAATGGACCACGAAAGGACACAGACCCGAGACAAGAAAACCAGAGCGAAAACAGCAAACTGAAAAGATATAGAAAGAAATGGACCATGAAAGAGAACAGACTGGTGATGGAGTGCTATTATGAAAGCCGCTACCCTACAGAAAGAGGCTACCGAAAACGAATGAAACATCTCTGGGACATTGCTAGTGACTACCATACAACGGAACAAAGGATAGCAGATCAAGCAAGACAGATCCTCAAGCGAGGATGGTTCTCGGAGATGGAACTGACGGAAATCAGACAGAAGGTTAATGGCGAAACGGAGCAAGTAACACCACCGAAGGAGAAACCACAGGAAGAGGACGGGCAAAACATACACACTGAAGCTGAAGAGATTGAAGACTACGGAATCACAGAACCAGGTGAGATAGAAGACTGCGGAACCACAGAACCTGCTGAGATAGAACTCAACGAAAAAGAAGCAAGTGAAGTGGAGAACATTAGACGATACATGTAAAAAAACAAAACAAAAATCCCATCTCTCAGGAATGAAGTAGCGAAGAAGTTACAAGCAGAAACAGAAAGAGTAAACAGACTCCTCACACACATCCCAACAGAAACTATTACAGACCTAAACAACCTGATATATGCAGAGGCAAATCGGTAAGTATGAAACTAAGAACCGAAGAGAATGGACAAAAGAGAGGACCGACAAAACCTGGATGGGAAATCAGACTGGAAACCCAGATCACCAAACTTCGGAAAGAAGCTAAAACCGTGAACAGAAGGAAGGAGGATATGAAACGATTAAGAAGCAAAAATCAGAAACGCAAGGAAAAACTAAATGAGAAACATGAAGAAATAAAACAAAGGATAGCAGCAATAGAAGGAAGACTGAGACGATACAGGTACAAATCAGAACAGAGCAAACAGAACAGGACCTTTGAAAACAATGAAAACCAGTTTTACAAAAACGTAAATGGAGTAAAAACAACAACAGAGCAACCGAACCCAACAGAAACAAAACAATTCTGGAGCAAGATATGAGAAGTACCAAAAAAAGCACAACAAGAATGCCCAATGGTTGAAAAACATGAAAGATTAACTGCAGGAAATCGAACAAGGAACCGAAAAAGAAATCAACAAAGAAACGATCAAGAAAACCCTAAGAAAAATGGCAAACTGGAGAGCACCAGGCCACGATGGAATACATGCATACTGGTTTAAAAAATTCACGACCCTGTATGAAAGACTAGCGCAGAAACTGAGTGGATGTATCCGCAAAACAGACGTACCAGAATGGATGACGGAAGGAAGAACAACATTAATACAAAAAGACCCCCAAAAAGGAACGACCCCCAGCAACTACAGACCGATAACATGTCTACCAATAATGTGGAAAATTCTCACAGCACAACTGAGAGAACAAATCTATCAATCCCTGGACAAACGTGAACTGCTCCCCGAGGAACAAAAAGGATGCCGGAAAGGACAAATAGGTGCACATGATCTACTATACATTGATCAAAAGACCTTGAAGGAGGTGAAGAGCAGACAAAAGAACATAACCATGGCATGGATTGACTACAAGAAAGCCTACGACAGAATCCCCCAAACATGGATAATTGAATGCTTAAAAATATACAAGATACCAGACAGGATTATTAATTTCATCCAGAAAGCAATGGAAACATGGAGACTAAAACTGACAGCCGGAGGACAATACCTGTCGGAGATAAAAATACAGAGAGGCATTTTTCAAGGAGACTCTCTATCACCACTATTGTTTATAATAGCCATGATGCCACTCAACTACATACTCAGAAAGTGTGATGCCGGATACAGGTTTACGAATACAGAACAAAGAATAAACCACCTGATGTACATGGATGACCTTAAACTGTTTGCAAAAAACAAAAAAAGAACTGGAAAAGCTGATAAATACAACCAGAATATTCAGCCAGGATATCCAAATGGAGTTTGGAATAGAAAAAATGTACACTGCTAGAGATCAAAAGAGGAAACTGGAGACGACAGAAGGTATAGAACTCCCCAACCAAGAGGAGATGAGGGCGCTAGGAGAATAAGTTAGTTATAAATACCTGGGAGTTCTGGAAGCAGACACAATCAAATATACAGAAATGAAAGAGAAGATTGGAAAAGAATATCTACGAAGAACAAGGAAACTCTTAGAAACTAAACTATATAGCAGAAACCTAGTAAAAGGGATAAACACATGGGCTGTATCACTAATAAGATACTCTGGACCATTCATAGGCTGGACCAAAGAAGAACTCAGGCACCTTGACCAGAGGACTTGAAAACTAATGACTATGCAGAATGCATTGCATCCAAAAGACGATACGGACAGACTCTACATGAAAAGAAATGAAGGAGGTAGAGGACTGGTAAGTATAGAAGACTGTGTGGAAGACACCAAAAAAGAGCTGGAGAAATATGTAACCCAGAACACGGAACAACTGATCGCCACAGCAAGAGACACCAGCCCAACAAACAACTCCGGAAGCACTGAACCCAGAAACAAAAAGACAAGAAAGGAAAAGTGGGAAGAAAAACAACTACATGGACGCTTTATAAGACTCACAAGCGATGAAGCCAATGAAAACAGCTGGGCATGGCTGAGAAAAGGACACTTGAACAGAGAAACGGAATCTCTGCTGACGGCCGCACAGAACAATGCGATTAGGACAAACTTTATTAAAGAAAAGATAGATAAAACCCAGGAAAACAGCAAATGCCGATTGTGTGTACAAAGAGACGAAACGATAAACTATATAATAAGTGAATGCAGCAAGCTAGCCCAAAAGAAATACAAGAACAGACATGACAGCGTGGGGAAAGAAGTACACCGGGAAATGTGCAAACAACTGAATTTCGAATATGCAAAAAAACGGTACAAACACAAACCAGAAACTGTACTAGAAAACGAAAAACACAAAATCATATGGGATATGAATGTACAAACAGACAAACCCATAACAGCAAGGAGACCGGATATGATAATAATCAACAAGAAAGAAAAATCCTGCAAAATCGTAGACTTTGCCGTTCCAGCGGCCCACAGAGTGAAGATCAAAGAGACGGAAAAAAGAAGCAAATATACCGAACTTGCCAGAGAATTGAAAGGAATATGGAACATGAAGAAAGTCAGTATAACACCAATAATCATAATAGCACTAGGAACAGTCCCCCAAAACATGGAAAAAAGACTAGGAGAAATAGGAATCAAAGGGATAACCGAGACCATACAAAGGACAGTAATGATCAAAACAGCTACAATCCTGAGAAATGTCCTCGAATGCGGAAACCAACCCACATAAGCAACGAATGGAGAACAAACACATGGAAGCACAAGACAACAGAACTGAGGAAAATACAACCGCACGAGAGAGGCACAAGCATAGGCTGACGCAACGAAAATTATGGACAGAGGGTCGAGGAGGGAAAGTGCAAACCAGACCTCCACTGGAAGGACTTTGGGGCGGCTTGTTGCCACTCGAGCCCCAGAGGGTACCAATGGCCCTTATCAGCGGGAAATCGGTGGTGGGTGGCTATTGAGATATCGCAAGGTCATCAGCGGTGATGAACGAAAAGAGGTGGAGCATACTGGAAGTCTGAGGAGACTTGTTGTCACTCAGACTCCAGGGAATACCACAGGTTGTTGGCAGTAGGCGATCACTGACGATGACCAGTGTGATAACTCCTAGTGAGTAAATAATAATAATAATAATAATAATAATAATAATAATAATAATAATAATAATGGAAATCTGGGGAGACTTGTTGTCACTCAGACTCCAGGGAATACCACCGGTTGTCGGTGAGCAATCACTGATAACCTGTGTGAGAACTCCTAGTGAGTAAATAATAATAATAATCTCTCTCTATATATGGAAAGATAGAAAGAGAGATAAATACATAGATAATATACACAGATAGGGAGAGTGCGGAATAGCCGCCGATTCGCTATTTACATTTAAAATTCCTCTATATTTACTAACTAATTGGCTATGGCCGATGGATAAGATCCTCGATTACGAATCAGTGGCGTTGAGAATTAGTTCCTACACTAAAGATTGCGTTAGCATGAAACATCGATGTATGTAGGTATTAAGATAATTACTATTTATTTATACATATTATTGTATATATATATATATATATATATATATATATATATATATATATATATATATATACGATAAGTTTTTTTCATTTATCACTCCTATATTATAATTAAAACAGGTTACTATTATTTAAATCAATAATACAACATTTTATTTACCTCCTCAGGAGGTTAGGCACAAGGCCATTTTTATCTTAATCCCACAAGGTAAGATGTGACCCAAGGTCGGGTCGGGAAAGTGAGATTTGAAAAGCCAGTGCCCGAGAAGGTGAGCACTCTGGCCATAAAAAATTGCCTGAGCAGCTCCGTCGGCATTCCCCGGTAAGGGCGCCTCAGGCAGTAAGCAATAAACTTACTCCTCCCCAAAGAGGGGAGGCGAAGCCTGGGAGGGTGGACCTCCTAGAACTGCACAGGACAGACCCATAGACCGGCGTAAATCAAGCCCCGAAGGCCAAGACGATACCAGTTTATGGCGCGTATCGATGATACAACATTTTTTATTTACCTCCCCAGGAGGTTAGGCACAAGGCCAGTGTTATCTTACTCCCACAAGGTAAGATGTGACCCATGGTCGGGTCGGGAAAGTGGGGTTTGAAAAGCCAGCGCCCGAGAAGGTGAGCACTCTGGCCATTTAAAAATTGCCTGGGCAGCCCCGTCGGCATTCCCCGGTAGGGGCGCCTCAGGCAGTAAGCAACAAACTTACTCCTCCCCAAAGAGGGGAGGCGAAGCCTGGGAGGGTGGACCTCCTAGAACTGCACAGGACAGACCCATAGACCGGCGTAAATCAAGCCCCGAAGGCCAAGACGATACCAGTTTATGGCGCGTATCGATGATACAACATTTTATTTACCTCCCCAGGAGGTTAGGCACAAGGCCATGTTTTTCTTACTCCCGCAAGTAAGATGTGACCCAAGCTCGGGTCGGGAAAGTGGGGTTTGAAAAGCCAGCGCCCGAGAAGGTGAGCACTCTGGCCATTAAAAATTGCCTGGGCAGCCCCGTCGGCATTCCCCGGTAGGGGCGCCTCGGGCAGTAAGCAATAAACTTACTCCTCCCCAAAGAGGGGAGGCAAAGCCTGGGAGGGTCGACCTCCTAGAACTGCACAGGACAGACCCATAGACCGGCGTAAATCAAGCCCCGAAGGCCAAGACGATACCAGTTTATGGCGCGTATCGATGATACAACATTTTATTTACCTCCCCAGGAGGTTAGGCACAAGGCCATGTTTTTCTTACTCCCACAAGTAAGATGTGACCCAAGCTCGGGTCGGGAAAGTGGGGTTTGAAAAGCCAGCGCTCGAGAAGGTGAGCACTCTGGCCATTAAAAATTGCCTGGGCAGCCCCGTCGGCATTCCCCGGTAGGGGCGCCTCAGGTAGTAAGCAATAAACTTACTCCTCCCCAAAGAGGGGAGGCGAAGCCTGGGAGGGTGGACCTCCTAGAACTGCACAGGACAGACCCATAGACCGGCGTAAATCAAGCCCCGAAGGCCAAGACGATACCAGTTTATGGCGTGTATCAATCAATGATACAACATTTTATTTACCTCCCCAGGAGGTTAGGCACAAGGCCAGGTTTATCTTACTCCCACAAGTAAGATGTGACCACAGCTTGGGTCGAGTAAGTGGGGTTAAAAGCCAGCGCTCGAGAGGTGAGCACTCTGGCCATTTAAAAATTGCCTGGGCAGCCCCGTCGGCATTCCCCGGTAGGGGCGCCTCAGGCAGTAAGCAATAAACTTACTCCTCCCCAAAGAGGGGAGGCAAAGCCTGGGAGGGTGGACCTCCTAGAACTGCACAGGACAGACCCATAGACCGGCGTAAATCAAGCCCCGAAGGCCAAGACGATACCAGTTTATGGCGCGTATCGATGATACAACATTTTATTTACCTCCCCAGGAGGTTAGGCACAAGGCCATGTTTTTCTTACTCCCACAAGTAAGATGTGACCCAAGCTCGGGTCGGGAAAGTGGGGTTTGAAAAGCCAGCGCCCGAGAAGGTGAGCACTCTGGCCATTAAAAATTGCCTGGGCAGCCCCGTCGGCATTCCCCGGTAGGGGCGCCTCGGGCAATAAACTTACTCCTCCCCAAAGAGGGGAGGCAAAGCCTGGGAGGGTGGACCTCCTAGAACTGCACAGGACAGACCCATAGACCGGCGTAAATCAAGCCCCGAAGGCCAAGACGATACCAGTTTATGGTGTGTATCAATCAATGATACAACATTTTATTTACCTCCCCAGGAGGTTAGGCACAAGGCCAGGTTTATCTTACTCCCACAAGTAAGATGTGACCCAAGCTCGGGTCGGAAAGTGGGGTTTGAAAAGCCAGCGCCCGAGAAGGTGAGCACTCTGGCCATTAAAAATTGCCTGTGCAGCCCCGTCGGCATTCCCCGGTAGGGGCGCCTCAGGCAGTAAGCAATAAACTTACTCCTCTCCAAAGAGGGGAGGCAAAGCCTGGGAGGGTGGACCCCCTAGAACTGCACAGGACAGACCCATAGACCGGCGTAAATCAAGCCCCGAAGGTCAAGACGATACCAGTTTATGGCGTGTATCAATCAATGATACAACATTTTATTTACCTCCCCAGGAGGTTAGGCACAAGGCCAGGTTTATCTTACTCCCACAAGTAAGATGTGACCCAAGCTCGGGTCGGAAAGTGGGGTTTGAAAAGCCAGCGCTCGAGAAGGTGAGCACTCTGGCCATTAAAAATTGCCTGGGCAGCCCCGTCGGCATTCCCCGGTAGGGGCGCCTCAGGTAGTAAGCAATAAACTTACTCCTCCCCAAAGAGGGGAGGCGAAGCCTGGGAGGGTGGACCTCCTAGAACTGCACAGGACAGACCCATAGACCGGCGTAAATCAAGCCCCGAAGGCCAAGACGATACCAGTTTATGGCGTGTATCAATCAATGATACAACATAAAGACTTGATATTCTGTATATATAGTGAAGATAAACGATCAAGGAAGAACCTTTTGATTGCCTAATTAGCATAACTATTTTTAAACAGTTCATAATTTATTAATGTTTAGTATTATTAATTTGGAATTACATTCGCTGATTTTGGCTATCCATATGCAATAGTTTCGTCAATTAAATAAATTTATTAAAGTTATTTAATAAATAAATCGGAAAAATAACAAAAACACCTTAAGTTTTAACTCGAAGCGCTAACTGACGACCTTACACAAGGCTGTGGCTTGCTACGAGCGATGCAGAAGCGAGAAGAGAAATGGGGAGTGGGAGGAAGAGTGTAGTCCAATAATGTGGTTGTCTTGGCTTTCTACGAGCGAGGCAGAAGCGAGAAGAAAAAAGGGGAGTGGGAGGAAGAGTGTAGTTGTCTCGCCCTCTTTTTGCAGTTTTTACATTTTCATAAATAAATAACTTCTTTTGATGCCTAATTTATAGATTTAAACAACACACTTATTTTTTAATGTTTACAAAAACCTTTTCACTATTCTAATTGACAAATGAAAACAAAATTTTAGTAGTACTGTGATCTGTCCAGATTACGACAAAAATAGAGATTCATATTTTGATATGATTATAGATGAACATCCTACGCTACCCCCCCCATATTTTTTCTACCTTTTTAACTTGATAAAAATAAAATTATTTATGATTTAAAGTGGGGAAAATTTTCGTATATAAATTCAATTTATCGGGCCAGTTTTAGGGCAGTTCAGTAAAACTTAGGGTTAGTTTTAAAAACATATTAACTGCCTTTACAATCTAGACCCTAAAAAGAAGAATCTCATTTTTAGGGGGAATAATTTAGGCTGAGGATGTTAATCTACAAATTTACCAAAGTTTATTAAAATTTTGGAATTCTCTGAGTAAAAAAAAATATTTTTAAATTAACTCCCCACCAATTAATTGCTGCTCGAAGGGCAGGTAGGTTTTGCTAGTATATATATATATATATATATATATATATATATATATATATGGCAGAGTACTCGCCTAACATGCAAGTGACTCGAGTTTCGAATCCTGAGTTCGGATGTGTTCTACTGATGAGCCCAAAGGATGGCGAAACCCGAGTTTAAGACTTCCGGTTTGTTTCTTTCATGGGTCGTGGGCTGCGGCGTTGTCTGATTGTGGAAATATATATATATTAAATAGGATCGCGAGTTGAGTTTTTCACAAGAAAAAAAAGATAGAACATTTGTAGTAATTTCATCGTCGGAAGACATTCGATTAAAAACTTTTAAAAAGAATAAAAAGATCGACTAAAATTTGTTATAATATGTTTTAATCAAACAGAGTTATCCCCCTTACCACGAGATTAACGTTCCGCTTTGTAACCTGAACGTGAGCTGAATAAAGAGGTCAGCCATCTTGGATCTGAACGATACACACGTGCTTTTGCTTCGGTGTTTATTTAATAACATAACATGGTGTCAGAAGTAGGATTTTCATAAAACCGAAAGCAGAATGGTATAGGATAAGGTAGGGAGTACAGGCGGACGTCAGACAAACAAAAATATCCGAACCAGAAACCGGAATTTAAAACAAAACAAAATGAACAGCAACATGTCGATGCCATAGCCGTTCTCATCCAACCAGCCAGGACAATGGCCAAAGTGGATAAGGAGATTTACTCGCTACAAAACTGTGTCCGGCCCCGAAGAGAAACCCGAAAGGGTCCAATGGATTCCCTCATATATAGTATGGGTGACAAAGGCGAGGACGTCCTAGCTACATTCAAGTTATCACAGGAGGACTCGGAAAGGTTTGACGCAGTCAAACTAAGGTTTAACAAGCACTTCACGACCAGCACTAACGTTATATATGAACGAGCCATGTTCAACAAGCGCTGTCAACAAGAAAGTGAGTCCATTGATGCCTTTATTACTGACTTACACGTGTAGCGAAGACATGCGACCTAACGGGACTAGAAGACGAGTTTATAAGAGACAGAATCGTTGTGAGGTGCAGAGATGTACACTTATACGAGACTCTTGTAATCATACCTGACCTCAGTCTGGAAGACGCAGTAAAAAGGACGCGCCAGAAGGAAATCATGAAGTCTCAACAAAAATTATTACGGCCTACTGAAAAAAACAAAATCGAGCAACTAGAAGAGAACACCGTCGTTCACGCAGTTGACAAACATTACCAAAAGAAAAGAAACCACGACAAAAGAGAAGGAATCGCCAAAACTATAAACCAAAAGGGTATAGACAACAGCGTGAGCCAGAAACAGGATGCCAACGTTGCGGCAACAGAGAAAAACATCCGAGACGTACATGCTCTGCCATTCTAGCAGAATGCCACAACTGTAAAATAGTTGGCCAATACGCACAGTGTTGCAGGTCGAAGAAATTCTACAAAGTACACTACGACGAGGACTACTCTTATAGCAGCGACGAAAACATCACCCGAGGTCTATTGACGGCAGCTGAAATTAGACAAAGCAAACCATGGAGAATTGATCTGGCAATAAATAACACGCCAGTGAAATTCAAAATCGACTCTGGAGCTGATGTTACCGCAATCCCAGAACGCATTTATAGATGAATGCATTTACCAGCACTAGCCGCAGCAATGGAGAGGCTACACGGTCCACGTCATAGCCCCCTACCAGTGACGGGGAAACTAAAGGCAACCATCCAAGAGAATGAAGGGAGACGGACAACACAATATATATATGCTATTCCTGACTTGGAGGAACCACTATTAGGAAGACCGGCCATTGAAGAACTTTACTGTATCCTCCTCTGTTGTACACTGCATCAGAGATACTGATGTACGACCGTTTGACCCAATGAAGGAGATGAGAAACCTGTTTCAGGGCCTCGGCCCATTCGGGGAAAGCTACACCATACCCCTACGTGAGGATGCTAAACCCTACTCCATATCAACACCACGTCGCATACCCTTACCATTAATGAAGAAGACACAGAGAGAACTCAGGCGGATGGAAAAGATGGGGGTAATAAGCAGGATTGAAGAGCCCACAGAATAGTGCTCCCCCATAGCAGTGGTGCCAAAGGACAACGGAAAGGTCAGAATATGTGTTGATCTGACGAAACTAAACACACATGTCAAAAGAGAACTGCATATGTTGCCAACAGTCGACTATGTGCTAGCCCAATTGGATGGAGCCAAAGTCATGACCAAGTTAGACGCAAACAGTGGATACTGGCAAATACCATTGTCACAAGAGTCCCGCAGACTGACAACCTTCATTACCCCATTTGGCAGATTCCAATTCAATCGACTACCATTTGGAATCACGTCAGCCAGCAAGATCTTTCAGAGGCGGATGTCAGCCATACTGGAACAGCAAGAAGGGGCGATATGTATGCTGGACGATATACTGGTATATGGGAGGAGCCAAAGTGAGCATGACACACGGTTAAAAGCCACATTAAAGAGAATTCGAGCAGCCGGAGTAACCCTAAATCCACAAAAATGTGAGATATCAAAAACTTCACTCAAGTTCTTAGGACATATCCTCAGCACCGACGGCCTAAGACCCGATCCAGATAGAGTTTCCGAAGTCTACAACTTCCCAGTGCCAAACAATATAACAAAAACTCGCAGATTTCTGGAAATGGTGAACCAAATGGGGAAGTTCATCCCAAACCTAGCAGAAATGACAAAGCCGCAACGGGACTTAGTGAGCCAGAAAAACATGTTTGTATGGGAAAGCGAACAAAAAAGAGCCTTCAACTCCATAAAGGAAGTGTTGTGTTCAGCACCAGATCTGTCATTGTACAATCCAACAAAATGAACAGTAATATCCACAGATGCTTCATCTTATGGCTTTGGAACAGTACTCCCACAGCAGCAGGAAGATACAAGATTGCACCCGGTAGCATATGCATCAAGAGCCATGTCGGAAACAGAAACCCGATACGTTCAGATAGAAAAGGAAGCCCTAGCCATAACCTGGGGATGTGAACGATTCTCCAACTACCTCATAGGATTGGAGTTTACAATTTAGACAAACCATGAAACGCTCGTACCCCTACTAGGCAGTAAGGATATCAGTGAATTACCAACCAGAGTACAGAGATTCCGCATCCGCCTCATGAGATTCAGTTATAAAATCCATCATATACCCGGCAAGGAACTAAACACTGCTCTATCAAGACTTACACACAGCAACATGCCGACCAAACAGGATAAAGAACTGGAGGAAAGTTCAGTAATATTTGTCCACGCCATCATGCAATCCCTGCCTGCAACGGATAGACGGTTGGCAGAGATAAGGGAAGCCACCAGCAATGATGGCATATGTACAGGAATCATAGACTTTGTTAAAAATGGATGGCCTTCAAAGGAGCAAGTTCCTATGCTACTCAAGCCATATTGGGCCCATCGAGGAGACATCACCTAGGAGGAAAGCCTACTAATGTATGGAACACGGATTGTAGTCCCCCAGTCGATGAAACTAGAGATAATCGGCAAGATCCACTCAGGTCACCAAGGAATTACTAGGTGCCGAGAACGAGCCCGCCAATCAATCTGGTGGCCAGGATTATCTAATCAGATAAAGAACACAGTGGAGAACTGTGAAACATGCGCCAGACTTAGACACCAACCGGCCGAACCACTGTTGACAACCAAACTCCCACCAAAACCCTGGCACACCCTAGCTTCTGACTTATTCGAACTAAACAGCCAGACCAACATTGTGGTGGTCGACTATTTTTCGAAATACGTCGAGTTCACTCAACTGAGATCAATTACCTTCAGAACAGTGATAGAAAGCCCGAAATCCATATTTGCCAGGCATGGAGTACCAGTGATCCTGAGAACAGACACTGGAAGCCAGTATATGTCAAAAGAATTTGCTGATTTCGCAAGAATCTGTGGATTTCAACACATCACAAATAGCCCTAGATTTTCCCAAAACAATGAAGCAGCGGAAGCAGCAGTAAAAATTATTAAGACAATGCTGAGGAAAGCAAGAGACTTATATATGTCCCTGCTAGCCCACGTAGCGACCCCAATGGATAGTGGATACTCTCCCAGCGAACTTTTAATGGGAAGAAAATTAAGAACCAATGTTCCAATCCACTCAAAGCTACTGACACCCAAGTGACCTAACTTCAAGCCTATTCGGGAGAGGGATGAGTACAAGAAGGCTCAACAACAACACACACACACACCCAGAGACACAGAGCAAGAGAGCTGAGACCTCTTGAGACGGGAACCCGTGTGTGGGTTAGGAGCCCAAATACCCCCAGCCAGGAAGGCACTGTAGTTGGAAATGCCCTCACCTCACGTGCGTACATTGTGGAAACAGACGACAACAGAGAATACATCCGACGCAACCGCTGACAAGCGTACCAAGACCACCTCTCATCAGGGAGACAGAGGAAGTGGAAAGTCCTGAAAATACCCAAACCTCTATAAATGAAGGTGAGGAAATTGTGCATCAACCGACCACTCCCCCAGCCAACATAACAACTAGGTCCGGAAGATTGTCAAGACCACCTACCAGACTGGACATTTAAATGAATAAATCAAATAAAAAATAACTACCTAAAATAGGATTTTATAATATGTTTTAACCAAACAGAGTTATCCCCCTTACCACGAGATTAACGTTCTGCTCTGTAACCTGAACGTGAGTTGAATAAAGAGGTCAGCCATCTTGGATCTGAACGATACACACGTACTTTTGCTTCGGTGTTTATTTAATAACATAACAAAATTAACAGACCTATCAACCGACACATTGTCAAGGGAAACGTCGGCGAATATCGCTTAAAAACGGGGAAAAGAGTAACGTGGAGAGAAAATCAAACCATAAAAAACAGGGAGATTGAATATCGCCATTATAAACCGAAATGGAATATATGGACATAATAGGCAAAGTATTTTTTTTTCTTTTTAGACGTTTCTAAATAAGTACAATTTGTAAGACAACTCTTTTTGCCTACAGAGCGATGGCTTTCGCATTGTTACACTCACTGCCCCCAACACTTTGAGATGGTGTTTGGAACGGGCCTTGTGTACAATGCGAAAACATCCATCGGAGTACGCCTCACCGCACTTTTTATTATCATACAAGTGCTGTCCAATGGATAACTCGTGGACTTGTGAGCGCCCGGATGTGCTCTGTAAACGCCCGGATGTTCTTTGTAAAGACCTGGATGTGTCCGTTGATATACTCCTCTTTACGACACGTGATCTGCGAAAACATACAGGTATATGCTGGGCCACTCTGACTTCCAAGCGGTTGAAAGGTACCTTGGGATTTAGTCTGTTAATTTTAGTCGATCATTTTATTCTTTTAAAAAGTTTTTAATCGAATGTCTTCCGACGATTAAATTACTACACATTTCCTCTCTTTTTTTCCTCATGATATTGTCCTCGACTCGCGATAACTCCGTTCATCCTATTTAAAACTTTGATAAAATTCTGTACCACAAAAAAAAAATGTTCATATATATATATATATATATATATAGAAGTTGATCGTGACGGGGATATAGAGAGAAAGGGCGAGACATTAATACATGCACTACATACTTAGAGAGAATGAGAGAGGGGGAGAAAGGACGGGAGAGAGAGGGAGAAGGGAGAGGGGAGAGAGAAAGAAGAATAGAGAAGCTTGGGGGAAAAAGTTAGAAAAACAATAAAAAGAATAAAGGGAGTATTGGCCAACGAATGTCAACAAAATATTTCTTAAACAGAAAATTAGCTCGTCGCCCCACCCAGAAAACCCGGCAACAAATGATAATAAAAAACACACACCACAGGAAAAAAATATATATATGAATACAAATAACATAAACGAATAATAAAATGCAATTTCAAAGTCAACCACCTAACTTTCAAACAAATGAACGCAAAAACAAAAGAAACGAATTAGGCAGATCACTCGCCATAAACAAGTCAATCAATTTAGATCTTAACGGTTTATGGAAATATTAAAAATAAATAAATCAATAAATAAATAAAAAAATAAAATTAAGCAAAAATGTTCAATTAAATTAAAATTCAATATGTTCATTGATTCAACATTTCGCCTATCGCTGCAACCGTGCGGCCAAATGGGTAATTGCTTTTCAGGTTGAAGACAATTTTATTCGTTTCTGAATCATAATTCTTTCTTCTTCTTCTTCTTCTTCTTCTTCTTCTTCTTCTTCTTCTTCTTCTTCTTCTTCTTCTTCTTCTTTTATATCTAGTTCTGCGCATCTTTCTTTTTTTTCATCATCATCATCATCATCATCATCATCATCATCATCATCATCATCATCATCATCATCATCATCATCATCATCATCATCGGTCGTTCTCGGCTTTTTAGCCGGGATTAAAGTGTAGTATCTGCACCCCATAAACTGGTATCGCCTTGGCCTTCGGGGCTTGATTTACGCCGGTCTATGGGCCTGTCCTGTGCAGTTCTAGGAGGTCCACACTACCAGGCTTTGCCTCCCCTCTTTGGCGAAGAGTAAGTTTATTGCTTACTGCCTGAGGCGCCCCCACCGGGGAATGCCGACGGGACTGCCCAGGCAATGTTTAATGGCCAGAGTGCTTACCTTCTCGGGCGCTGTCTTTTCAAGTCCCAATTTCCCGACCTGACCTATATAGTATATTGCGTCTCATTAATTCTATAGTATATTGCGTCTCATTAATTCTATAGTATATTGCTTCTCATTAATTCTATAATATATTCCGTCTCTTTAATTCTATAGTATATTGTGTCTCATTAATTCTATAGTATATTGCTTCTCATTAATTCTATAATATATTCCGTCTCTTTAATTCTATAATATATTGTGTCTCATCAATTCTATAGCATATTGCGTCTCATTAATTCTATAGTATATTGCGTCTCATTAATTCTAAAGTATATTGCGTCTCTTAAATTCTATAATATATTGTGTCTCATTAATTCTATATTATATTCCGTCTCTTAAATTCTATAGTATATTGCGTCTCATTAATTCTATAGCATATTGCGTATCTTTAATTCTATAGTATATTGTGTCTCATTAATTCTAAAGTATATTGCGTCTCTTAAATTCTATAGTATATTGTGTCTCATTAACTTTATAGTATATTGCGTATCTTTAATTGTATAGTATATTGCGTCTCATTAATTCTATAGTATATTGCGTCTCATTAATTCTATAGTATATTGCGTCTCATTAATTCTATTGTATATTGCGTCTCTTTAATTCTATAGTATATTGCGTATCTTTAATTCCATAGTATATTTCGTCTCTTTAATTCTAAAGTATATTGCGTATCTTTAATATCTATAGTATATTTCGTCTCTTTAATTCTATAGTATATTGCGTCTCATTAATTCCTTAGTATATTGCGTCTCATTAATTCTATAGTATATTGCGTCTCTTAAATTCTACAATATATTGCGTCTCTTTAATTTTATAGTATATTGCGTAACTTAAATTCTATAGCATATTGTGTCTCATTAATTCTATAGTATATTGCGTCTCATTAATTCTATAGTATATTGTGTCTCTTAAATTCTCTAGTATATTGCGTCTCATAAATTCTATATTATATTGCGTCTCTTAAATTCTATAGTATATTGCGTCTCATTAATTCTATAGTACATTAAGTCTCATTTATTCTTAAGTATATTGCGTCTCATGTATACTATAGTATATTGCGTCTCTTAAATTCTAAAGTATATTGCGTCTCTTAAATTCTATAGTATATTGCGTCTCTTTAATTCTATAGTATATGACGTCTCTTAAATTCTATAGTATATTGCGTCTCATTTATTCTATAATATATTGCGTCTCATTAATTCTATAGTATATTGCGTCTCTTAAATTCTATAGTACAGGGTGTTTCAAAAGTCTTGGGAACATTACAAATGCGTATATCTCATGAACTATTCCAGGTAGAAAAATGAAACTGGTGCCATTTTAAAGCTTGCTTAATCAAGTTTTTAGTCATACTAATGATTTTCGTGTTATCTTTCCAGGTGCAGTAATGGCGTTCTCTAAACAAGACAAGGCATTTTGCGTCCTCCAATTTGCAAAGACTGAATCGTGGACATGTGTTCAGCGTGCATTTCGCAGGAAATTTAAAAAAGAAGCCCCTGAAAGGAAATCCATTGTCAGATGGCATGCTAAATTTGTGAAAGATGGGTGTTTGTGCCCAAGTAAGCGAACAGGTCGCCCTTCAACTTCAGAAGATGCAGTTGAGCAAGTTCGGACAGCCTTTCAGCGGAGCCCCCGTAAATCAGTGAGAAGAGCCAGCAGGGAACTTCAGCTTGCTCCAGCAACTGTCTGGCGTGTCTTAAGGTAACGACTGTAAATGGTACCTTACAAGCTCAAGTTGGTCCAAAAGTTGAAGGACACTGATAAGCCACTTCGCCGTGACTTTTGCATTGCAATGCAAGAGAAGTTGGAAGATAACGGCTTTGATGACCGGCTTGTTTTTAGCGATGAGGCGACCTTCCATCTGAATGGCAAAGTTAACAAGCATAACACTCGCATATGGGGTACTGAGAATCCTCATGAACTTCTTGAGCACGAGCGAGATTCACCAAAAGTGAACGTGTTTTATGCTGGAGTCTTAGAGTAAGGCAGTTTCTTAACACAAGGCTGCCTGGTAGATGGATTGGGAGATCTGGGCGAGGTGATGACGTTCTCATGCCCTGGCCTCCTAGGTCTCCAGATCTTACCCCGTGTGACTTTTTCCTTTGGGGCTTTGTCAAGCAACAAGTCTATGTGCCGCCCCTTCCAAGAGATATTGACGAACTAAAGGCTCGAGTAACGGCAGTTGTGGGAACCATTGACGTCAGGATGCTGGAATGCGTTTGGCAGGAAATGGACTATCGACTAGATGTCTGCCGTGTGACGAATGGTGCTGATATTGAGCAACTTTTAAGATTCCCCAAAAAACTTGAAACTTTAACCTTTCCAACGGTACCAATTTCATTTTTCAACTCCTAATAGTTTTTGAGTTATTAACAATCGTTATGTTCCCAAGACTTTTGAAACACCCTGTATATTGCGGCTCTTAAATTCTATAGTAAATTGTGTCTCATTAATTCTATAGTATATTGCGTCTCATTAATTCTATAGTATATTGCGTCTCATTAATTCTATAGTATATTGCGTCTCATTAATTCTATAGTATATTGCGTCTCTTAAATTCTATAGTATATTGTGTCTCATTAATTCTAAAGTATATTGCGTCTTTTAAATTCTATAGTATATTGCGTCTCTTAAATTCTGTAGTATATTGCGTCTCATTAATTCTATAGTATATGGTGTCTTATTGATTTTATAGTATATTGCTTCTCTTGAATTCTATAGTATATTGCGTCTCATTAATTCTATAGTATATTGCGTATCTTTAATTCTATAGTATATTGCGTCTCATTAATTCTATAGTATATTGCGTCTCATTTATTCTAGAGTATATTGCGTATCTTTAATTCTAGCGTATATTTCGTCTCTTTAATTTTATAGTATATAGCGTATCTTTAATTCTATAGTATATTTCGTCTCTTTAATTCTCTAGTATATTGCGTCTCATTCATTCCATAGTATATTGCGTCTCATTTAGTTTATAGTATATTGCGTCTCTTTTATTCTACACTATAATTCGTCTGTTTAATTCTATAGTATATTGCGTCTCATTAATTCTAGAGTACATTAAGTCTCATTTATTCCTAAGTATATTGCGTCTCATGTATACTATAGTATATTGCGTCTCTTAAATTCTACAGTATATTGTGTCTCATTAATTCTATACTATATTGCGTATTAATAATTCTATAGTATATTGCTTCTCTGAAATTCTATAGTATATTGCGTCTCTTAAATGCTATAGTATATTGCGGCTCTTAAATTCTATAGTAAATTCTGTCTCATTAATTATAGGGTATATTGCGTCTCATTAATTGTATAGGACATTGCGTCTCATTAATTCTATAGTATATTGCGTCTCATTAATGCTATAGTATATTGTGTCTATTAAATTCTATAGTATATTGCGTCTTTTAAATTCTATAGTATATTGCATCTCTTAAATTCTATAGTATATTGCGTCTCATTAATTCTATACTATATTGCGTCTTATTGATTTTATAGTATATTGCTTCTCTTAAATTCTATAGTATATTGTGTCTCATTAATTCTATAGTATATTGCGTATCTTTTATTCTATAGTATATTGCGTCTCATTAATTCTATAGTATATTGAGTCTAATTAATTCTATAGTATATTGCGTCTCATTAATTCTATAGTATATTGCGTCTCTTTTATTCTATAGCATATTGCGTATCTTTAATTCTATAGTATATTTCGTCTCCTTAATTCTATAGTATATTGCGTATCTTTAATTCTATAGTATATTTCGTATCTTTAATTCTCTAGTATATTGCGTCTCATTAATTCCATAGTATATTGCGTCTCATTTAGTCGATAGTATATTGCGTCTCTTTAATTCTACACTATATTGCGTCTCTCTAATTCTATAGTATATTGCGTCTCATTAATTCTATAGTACATTAAGTTTCATTTATTACTAAGTATATTGCGTCTCATGTATACTATATTATATTGCGTCTCTTAAATTCTAAAGTATATTGTGTCTCATTAATTCTATACTATATTGCGTCTTATTAATTCTATAGTATATTGCTTCTCTTTAATTCTATAGTATATTGCGTCTCTAACATTCTATAGTATATTGCGTCTCTTAAATTCTATAGTAAATTGCGTCTCATTAATTCTATAGTATATTGCGTCTCATTAATTCTATAGTATATTGCGTCTCATTAATTCTATAATATATTGCGTCTCATTAATTCTATAGTACATTGCGTCTCTTAAATTCCATAGTATATTGTGTCTCATTAATTCTAAAGTATATTGCGTCTCTAAAATTCTATATTATATTGCGTCTCTTACATTCTATAGTATATTGCCTCTCTCAAATTGTATAGTATATTGCTTCTCTTAAATTCTATTGTATATTGCGTCTCATTAATTCTATAGTATATTGCGTATCATTAATTCTAAAGTATATTGCGTGTCTTTAATTCTATAGTATATTGCGTCTAATTGATTTTATAGTATATTGCTTCTCTTTGATTCTATAGTATATTGTGTCTCATTAATTCTATAGTATATTGCGTATCTTTAATTCTGTAGTATATTGCGTTTTATTAATTCTATAGTATATTGCGTCCTATTAATCTATAATATATTGCGTATCATTAATTCGATAGTATATTGCGTCTCATTAATTCTATAGTATATTGTGTCTCTTTAATTCTATAGCATATTGCGTATCTTTAATTCTATAGTATATTTCGTCTCTTTAATTCTATAGTATGTTGCGTATCTTTAATTCTATAGTATATTTCGTCTCTTTAATTCTCTAGTATATTGCGTCTCATAAATTCCATAGTATATTGTGTCTTTTTAATTCTAAAGTATATTGTGTCTCATTAATTCTATAGTATATTGCGTCTCTTAAATTTTATAGTATATTGAGTCTCTTAAATTCTATAGTATATTGCGTCTCTTCAATTCTATAGTATATTGCGTCTCATTAATTCTATAGTATATTGCGTCTTATTAGGTCTATAGTATATTGCGTCTCTTTAATACTATAGTATATTGTGTCTCATTAATTCTATTATATTGCGTCTCTAAATTCTATAGTATATTGCGTCTCTTAAATTCTATAGTATATTGCGTCTCTTCAATTCTATAGTATATTGCGTCTCTTCAATTCTATAGAATATTGCGTCTCATCGATTTTATAGTATATTGCTTCTCTTGAATTCTATAGTATATTGTGTCTCATTCATTCTATAGTATACTGCGTATTATTAATTGTATAGTATATTGCGTCTCATTAATTCTATAGTATATTGCGTCTTATTAATTCTATTGTATATTGCGTCCTATTAATTTTATAGTATATTGCGTATCTTTAATTCTATAGTATATTTCGTCTCTAAAATTCTATAGTATATTGCGTCTCTTAAATTCTATAGTATATTTCTTCTCTTAAATTCTATAGTATATTGCGTCTCATTAATTCTATAATCTATTGCGTGTCTTTTATTCTATAGTATATTGCGTCTCTTAAATTCTATAGTATATTGCGTCTAATTAATTCTATAGTATATTGCGTCTCTTCAATTCTGTAGTATATTGCATCTGATTTATTCTATAGTATATTGCGTCTCATTAATTCTATAGTATATTGCGTCTCATTAATTCTATAATATATTGCTTATCATTAATTCTATAGTATATTGCGTCTATTAAATTCTATAGTATATTGCGTCTATTAAATTCTATAGTATATTGCGTCTCTTAAATTCAATAGTATATTGCGTCTCTTAAATTATATAGTATATTTCGTCTCATTAATTCTATAGTATATTGCCTCTCATTAATTCTATAGTATATTGCGTCTCTTAAATTCTATAGTATATTGCGTCTCTTAAATTCTATAGTATATTGCGTCTCTTAAATTCTATAGTATATTGTGTCTCTTAAATTCTATAGTATATTGCGTCTCATTAATTCTATAGAATATTGCGTTTCATCGATTTTATAGTATATTGCTTCTCTTAAATTCTATAGTATATTGCATCTCATTAATTCTATAGTATATTGCGTATCTTTAATTGTATAGTATATTTCGTCTCTTTAATTCTATAGTATATTGCGTATCTTTTATTCTATAGTATATTTCGTCTCTTTAATTCTCAAGTATATTGCGTCTCATTTATTCCATAGTATATTGCATCTCATTTAGTCCATAGTATATTGCGTCTCTTTAATTCTACACTATATTTCGTCTCTTTAATTCTATAGTATATTGCGTCTCATGAATTCTATAGTACATTAAGTCTCATGTATTTCTAAGTATATTGCATCTCATGTATACTATAGTATATTGCGTCTCTTAAATTCTAAAGTATATTGTGTCTCATTAATTCTATACTATATTGCGTCTTAAAAATTCTATAGTATATTGCGTCTCTTAAATTTTATAGTAAATTGCGTCTCATTGATACTATAGTATATTGCGTCTCATTAATTCTATAGTATATTGCGTCTCATTAATTCTATAATATATTGCGTATCATTAATTCTGTAGTACATTGCGTCTCTTAAATTCTATAATATATTGCGTCCCATCATTTCTATAGTATATGGCGTCTCTTCAATTATCTAGTATATTGCGTCTCATTAATTCTATAGTATATTGCGTCTAATTAATTTAATAGTATATTGCGTCTCTTAAATTCCATAGTATATTGTGTCTCATTAATTCTAAAGTATATTGCGTCTCTTAAATTCTATAGTATATTGCGTCTCTTAAATTCTATAGTATATTGCGTCTCTTAAATTCTATAGTATATTGCGTCTCATTCATTCTTTAGTATATTGCGTCTGATTAATTCTATATTATATTGCGTGTCTTTAATTCTATAGTATATTGCGTCTAATTGATTTTAAAGTATATTGCTTCTCTTAAATTCTATAGTATATTGTGTCTCATTAATTCTATATTATATTGCGTCTCTTACATTCTATAGTATATTGCCTCTCTCAAATTGTATAGTATATTGCTTCTTTTAAATTCTATTGTATATTGCGTCTCATTAATTCTATAGTATATTGCGTATCATTAATTCTAAAGTATATTGCGTGTCTTTAATTCTATAGTATATTGCGTCTAATTGATTTTATAGTATATTGCTTCTCTTTGATTCTATAGTATATTGTGTCTCATCAATTCTATAGTATATTGCGTATCTTTAATTCTGTAGTATATTGCGTTTTATTAATTCTATAGTATATTGCGTCTCATTAATCTATAATATATTGCGTATCATTAATTCGATAGTATATTGCGTCTCATTAATTCTATAGTATATTGTGTCTCTTTAATTCTATAGCATATTGCGTATCTTTAATTCTATAGTATATTTCGTCTCTTTAATTCTATAGTATGTTGCGTATCTTTAATTCTATAGTATATTTCGTCTCTTTAATTCTCTAGTATATTGCGTCTCATAAATTCCATAGTATATTATGTCTTTTTAATTCTAAAGTATATTGTGTCTCATTAATTCTATAGTATATTGCGTCTCTTAAATTTTATAGTATATTGCGTCTCTTAAATTCTATAGTATATTGCGTCTCTTAAATTCTATAGTATATTGTGTCTCATTAATTCTATAGTATATTGCGTCTTATTAGGTCTATAGTATATTGCGTCTCTTTAATACTATAGTATATTGTGTCTCATTAATTCTATTATATTGCGTCTCTTAAATTCTATAGTATATTGCGTCTCTTAAATTCTATAGTATATTGCGTCTCTTCAATTCTATAGTATATTGCGTCTCTTCAATTCTATAGAATATTGCGTCTCATCGATTTTATAGTATATTGCTTCTCTTGAATTCTATAGTATATTGTGTCTCATTCATTCTATAGTATACTGCGTATTATTAATTGTATAGTATATTGCGTCTCATTAATTCTATAGTATATTGCGTCTTATTAATTCTATTGTATATTGCGTCCTATTAATTTTATAGTATATTGCGTATCTTTAATTCTATAGTATATTTCGTCTCTAAAATTCTATAGTATATTGCGTCTCTTAAATTCTATAGTATATTGCTTCTCTTAAATTCTATAGTATATTGCGTCTCATTAATTCTATAATCTATTGCGTGTCTTTTATTCTATAGTATATTGCGTCTCTTAAATTCTATAGTATATTGCGTCTAATTAATTCTATAGTATATTGCGTCTCTTCAATTCTGTAGTATATTGCATCTGATTTATTCTATAGTATATTGCGTCTCATTAATTCTATAGTATATTGCGTCTCATTAATTCTATAATATATTGCTTATCATTAATTCTATAGTATATTGCGTCTCTTAAATTCTATAGTATATTGCGTCTATTAAATTCTATAGTATATTGCGTCTCTTAAATTCAATAGTATATTGCGTCTCTTAAATTATATAGTATATTTCGTCTCATTAATTCTATAGTATATTGCCTCTCATTAATTCTATAGTATATTGCGTCTCTTAAATTCTACAGTATATTGTGTCTCATTACTTCTATAGTATATTGCGTCTCTTAAATTCTATAGTATATTGCGTCTCTTAAATTCTATAGTATATTGTGTCTCTTAAATTCTATAGTATATTGCGTCTCATTAATTCTATAGAATATTGCGTTTCATCGATTTTATAGTATATTGCTTCTCTTAAATTCTATAGTATATTGCATCTCATTAATTCTATAGTATATTGCGTATCATTAATTGTATAGTATATTTCGTCTCTTTAATTCTATAGTATATTGCGTATCTTTAATTCTATAGTATATTTCGTCTCTTTAATTCTCAAGTATATTGCGCCTCATTTATTCCATAGTATATTGCATCTCATTTAGTCCATAGTATATTGCGTCTCTTTAATTCTACACTATATTTCGTCTCTTTAATTCTATAGTATATTGCGTCTCATGAATTCTATAGTACATTAAGTCTCATGTATTTCTAAGTATATTGCATCTCATGTATACTATAGTATATTGCGTCTCTTAAATTCTAAAGTATATTGTGTCTCATTAATTCTATACTATATTGCGTCTTAAAAATTCTATAGTATATTGCGTCTCTTAAATTTTATAGTAAATTGCGTCTCATTGATACTATAGTATATTGCGTCTCATTAATTCTATAGTATATTGCGTCTCATTAATTCTATAATATATTGCGTATCATTAATTCTGTAGTACATTGCGTCTCTTAAATTCTATAATATATTGCGTCCCATCATTTCTATAGTATATGGCGTCTCTTCAATTATCTAGTATATTGCGTCTCATTAATTCTATAGTATATTGCGTCTCATTAATTTAATAGTATATTGCGTCTCTTAAATTCCATAGTATATTGTGTCTCATTAATTCTAAAGTATATTGCGTCTCTTAAATTCTATAGTATATTGCGTCTCTTAAATTCTATAGTATATTGCGTCTCTTAAATTCTATAGTATATTGCGTCTCATTCATTCTTTAGTATATTGCGTCTGATTAATTCTATATTATATTGCGTGTCTTTAATTCTATAGTATATTGCGTCTAATTGATTTTATAGTATATTGCTTCTCTTAAATTCTATAGTATATTGTGTCTCATTAATTCTATAGTATATTGCGTATCTTTAATTCTATAGTATATTGCGTCTCATTAATTCTATAGTATATTGCGTCTCATTAATTCTATAGTATATTGCGTCTCATTTATTCTATAGTATATTGCGTCTGTTTAATTCTATAGCATATTGCGTATCTTTAATTCTATAGTATATTTCGTCTCTTTAATTCTGTAGTATATTGCGTATCTTTAATTCTATAGTATATTTCGTCTCTAAAATTCCTTAGTATATTGCGTCTCATTAATTCCATAGTGTATTGCGTCTTTTTAATTCTACAGTATATTGCGTCTCTTAAATTCTATAGTATATTGCGTCCCTTAAATTCTATAGTATATTGCGTCTCTTAAATTCTATTGTATATTTCGTCTCATTAATTTTATAATCTATTGCGTGTCTTTTATTCTATAGTATATTGCGTCTCTTAAATTCTATAGTATATTGCGTCTAATTAATTCTATTATATTGCGTCTCTTCAATTCTGTAGTATATTGCGTCTCTTAAATTCTATAGTATATTGCGTCTCTTAAATTCTATAGTATATTGCGTCTCTTAAATTCTATAGTATATTGCGTCTCATTAATTCTATAGTATATTGCGTCTCATTAATTCTATAGTATATTGCGTCTTTTAAATTCTATAGTATATTTTTCCTCTTTAATTCTAAAGTATATTGTGTCTCTTAAATTCTATAGTATATTGCGTCTCTTAAATTCTATAGTATATTGTGTCTCTTAAATTCTATAGTATATTGTGTCTCATTAATTCTATAGTATATTGCGTCTCATCGATTTTATAGTTTATTGCTTCTCTTAAATTCTATAGTATATTGCGTCTCTGAAATTCTATAGTATATTGCGTCTCATTAATTCTATAGTATGTTGCGTCTCTTAAATTCTATAGTATATTGCGTCTCTTAAATTCTATAGTATATTGCGTCTCTTTAATTCTATCATATATTGCGTCTCATTCATTCTTTAGTATATTGCGTCTGATTAATTCTATATTATATTGCGTGGCTTTTAATTCTATAGTATATTGCGTCTAATTGGTTTTATAGTATATTGCTTCTCTTAAATTCTATACTATATTGTGTCTCATTAATTCTATAGTATATTGCGTATCTTCAATTCTATAGTATATTGCGTCTCATTAATTCTATAGTATATTGCGTCTCATTAATTCTATAGTATATTGCGTCTCATTAATTCTATAGTATATTGCGTCTGTTTAATTCTATAGCATATTGCGTATCTTTAATTCTATAGTATATTTCGTCTCTTTAATTCTGTAGTATATTGCGTATCTTTAATTCTATAGTATATTTCGTCTCTAAAATTCCTTAGTATATTGCGTTTCATTAATTCCATAGTGTATTGCGTCTTTTTAATTCTAAAGTATATTGTGTCTCATTAATTCTATAGTATATTGCGTCTCTTAAATTCTATAGTATATTGCGTTCCTTAAATTCTATAGTATATTGCGTCTCTTAAATTCTATAGTATATTTCGTCTCATTAATTCTATAATCTATTGCGTGTCTTTTATTCTATAGTATATTGCGTCTCTTAAATTCTATAGTATATTGCGTCTAATTAATTCTATTATATTGCGTCTCTTCAATTCTGTAGTATATTGCGTCTCTTAAATTCTATAGTATATTGCGTCTCTTAAATTCTATAGTATATTGCGTGTCTTAAATTCTATAGTATATTGCGTCTCATTAATTCTATAGTATATTGCGTCTCATTAATTCTATAGTATATTGCGTCTTTTAAATTCTATAGTATATTTTTCCTCTTTAATTCTAAAGTATATTGTGTCTCTTAAATTCTACAGTATATTGCGTCTCTTAAATTCTATAGTATATTGTGTCTCTTAAATTCTATAGTATATTGCGTCTCATAAATTCTATAGTATATTGCGTCTCATCGATTTTATAGTTTATTGCTTCTCTTAAATTCTATAGTATATTGTGTCTCATTAATTCTATAGTATATTGCGTATCTTTAATTGTATAATATATTGCGTCTCATTAATTCTATAGTATATTGCGTCTCATTAATTCTATAGTATATTGCGTCTCATTAATTCTATAGTATATTGCGTATCTTTAATTCTATAGTATATTTCGTCTGTTTAATTCTATAGTATATTGCTTATCTTTAATTCTATAGTATATTTCGTCTCTTTAATTCTATAGTATATTTGGTCCCATTAATTCTATAGTATATTGCGTCTAATTTAGTCCAGAGTATAGAGCGTCTCTTTAATTCTACACTATATTGCGTCTCTTTAATTCTATAGTACATGATGTCTCATTTCTTCCTAAGTATATTGCGTCTCATGTATACTATAGTATATTGTGTCTCTTAACTTCTAAAGTATATTGTGTCTCATTAATTCTATAGTATATTGCGTCGCTGAAATTCTATAGTATATTGCGTCTCTGAAATTCTATAGTATATTGCGTCTCATTAATTCTATAGTATGTTGCGTCTCATTAATTCTATAGTATATTGCGTCTCTTAAATTCAATAGTATTTTGTGTCTCATTAATTCTAAAGTATATTGCGTCTCTTAAATTCTATAATATATTGCGTCTCTTAAATTCTATAGTATATTGCGTCTCTTAAATTCTATAGTATATTGCGTCTCATTTATTCTATAGTATGTTTCGTCTTATTAATTCTATAGTATATTGCGTCTCTTGCATTCTATAGTATATTGCGTCTTATCAATTCTATAGTATATTGCGTCTCACTGATTATATAGTATATTGCTTCTCTTAAATTCTATAGTATATTGTGTCTCATTAATTCTATAGTATATTGCGTATCTTTAATTCTATAGTATATTGCGTCTCTTAAATTCTATAGTATATTGTTTCTCATTAATTCTATAGTATATTGAGTCTCATTGATTTCATAGTATATTGCTTCTCTTAAATTCTATAGTATATTGTGTCTCATTAATTCTATAGTATATTGCGTATCTTTAATTCTATAGTATATTGCGTCTCATTAATTCTATAGTATATTGCGTCTCTTTTATTCTATAGCATATTGCTTCTCTTAAATTCTATAGTATATTTCGTCTCTTTAATTCTATAGTATATTGCGTATCTTTAATTCTATAGTATATTTCGTCTCATTAATTCTCTAGTATATTGCGTCTCATTAATTCCATAGTATATTGCGTCTCATTTAGTCCATAGTCTATTGCGTCTCTTTAATTCTACACTATATTGCGTCTCTTTAATTCTATAGTATATTGCGTCTCATTAATTCTATAGTACATTAAGTCTTATTTATTCCTAAGTATATTGCATCTCATGTATACTATAGTATATTGCGTCTCTTAAATTCTAAAGTATATTGTGTCTCATTAAGTCTATACTATATTGCGTCTTATTAATTCTATACTATATTGCTTTTCTGAAATTCTATAGTATATTGCGTCCTTTAAATTCTATAGTATATTGCGTCTCTTAAATTCTATAGTATATTGTGTCTCATTAATTCTATAGTATATTGCGTCTCTTAAATTCTATAGTATATTGCATCTCTTAAATTCTATAATATATTGTGTCTCATTAATTCTAAAGTATATTGCGTCTCTTAAATTCTATAGTATATTGCGTCTCATTAATTCTATAGGATATTGCGTCTCTTAAATTCTATAGTATATTGCGTCTCATTAATTCTATAGTATACTGCGTCTCATTGATTTTATAGTATATTGCTTCTCTTAAATTCTATAGTATATTGTGTCTCATTAATTCTATAGTATATTGCGTATCTTTAATTCTATAGTATATTGCGTCTCATTAGTTCTATAGTATATTGCGCTCACTAATTCTATAGTATATTGCGTCTCATTAATTCTATAGTATATTGCGTCTCTTTTATTCTATAGTAGGTTTCGTCTCTTTAATTCTCTAGTATATTGCGTCTGATTAATTCCATAGTATATTGCGTCTCATTTAGTCCATAGTATATTGCGTCTCTTTAATTCTACACTATATTGCGTCTCTTTAATTCTATAGTACATTAAGTCTCATTTATTCCTAACTATATTGCGTCTCCTGTATACTATAGTATATTGCGTCTCTTAAATTCTAAAGTATATTGTGTCTCATTAATTCTATATAATATTGCGTTTTATTAATTCTATAGTATATTGCTTCTCTTAAATTTTATAGTATATTGCGTCTCTAAAATTCTATAGTATATTGCGTCTCTTAAGTTCTATAGTTAATTGCGTCTCATTAATTCTATAGTATATTGCGCTTCATTAATTCTATAGAATATTGCATCTCATTAATTCTATAGTATATTGCGTATCTTTGATTCTATAGTATATTGCGTCTCTTAAATTCTATAATATATTGTGTCTCATCATTTCTATAGTATATTGCGTCTCTTACATTCTATAGTATATTGCGCTTCATTAATTCTATAGTATATTGCGTCTCATTAATTCTATAGTATATTGCGTTTCATTAATTCTATAGTATATTGCGTGTCTTTAATTCTATAGTATATTGCGTCTAATTGATTTTATAGTATATTGCGTCTTTTTAATTCTAAAGTATATTGTGTCTCATTAATTCTATAGTATATTGAGTCTCTTAAATTCTATAGTATATTTCGTCTCTTAAATTCTATAGTATATTGCTTCTCTTAAATTCTATAGTATATTGCGTCTCATTAATTCTATAATCTATTGCGTGTCTTTTATTCTATAGTATATTGCGTCTCTTAAATTCTATAGTATATTGCGTCTAATTAATTCTATTATATTGCGTCTCTTCAATTCTGTAGTGTATTGCATCTGATTAATTCTGTAGTATATTGCGTCTCATTAATTCTATAGTATATTGCGTCTCATTAATTCTATAATATATTGCTTATCAGTAATTCTATAGTATATTGCGTCTCCTTAATTCTACAGTATATTGCGTCTCTTAAATTCTATAGTATAATACTTCTCTTAAATTCTATAGTATATTGCGTCTCATTAATTCTATAGTATGTTGCGTCTCATTAATTCTATAGTATATTGCGTCTCTTAAATTCTATAGTATTTTGTGTCTCATTAATTCTAAAGTATATATGGCGTCTCTTCAATTCTATAGTATATTGCGTCTCTTAAATTCTATAGTATATTGCGTCTCTAAAATTCTATAGTATATTGCGTCTAATAAATTCTGTAGTATATTGCGTCTTATCGATTTTATAGTATATTGCTTCTCTTAAATTCTATAGTATATTGTGTCTCATTGATTTTATAGTATATTACGCATCTTTAATTGTATAGTATATTGCGTCTCATTAATTGTATAGTATATTGCGTCTCATTAATTCTATAGTATGTTGCGTCTCATTAATTCTATAGTATATTGCGTCTCTTAAATTCTATAATATTTTGTGTCTCATTAATTCTAAAGTATATTGCGTCTCTTAAATTCTATAGCATATTGCGTCTCTTAAATTCTATAGTATATTGCATCTCATTAATTCTAAAGTATATTGCGTCTCATTGATTTTATATTATATTGCTTCTCTTACATTCTATAGTATATTGTGTCTCATTAATTCTATAGTATATTGCGTATCTTTAATTCTATAGTATATTGCGTCTCATTAGTTCTATAGTATATTGCGTCTCATTAATTCTATAGTATATTGCGTCTCATTAATTCTATAGTATATTGCGTCTCTTTAATTCTATAGCATATTGCGGAACTTTTAATTCTATAGTATATTTCGTCTCTTTAATTCTATAGTATATTGCGTATCTTTAATTCTATAGTATATTTCGTCTCTTTAATTCTCTAGTATATTGCGTCTCATTAATTCTATAGTATATTGCGTCTAATTTAGTCCATAGTATACTGCGTCTCTTTAATTCTACACTATATTGCGTCTAATTTAGTCCATAGTATACTGCGTCTCTTTAATTCTACACTATATTGCGTCTCTTTAATTCTATAGTATATTGCGTCTCATTAATTCTATAGTACAGTAAGTCTCATTTATTCCTAAGTTTATGACGTCTCATGTATACTATAGTATATTGCGTCTCTTAAATTCTAAAGTATATTGTGTCTCATTAATTCTATACTATATTGCTTCTCTGAAATTTTATAGTATATTGCGTCTCTTAAATTCTATAGTATATTGCGTCTCTTAAATTCTATAGTAAATTGTGTCTCATTAAATCTATAGTATATTGCGTCTCATTAATTCTATAGTATATTGCGTCTCATTAATTCTATAGTATATTGCGTCTCATTAATTCTAAAGTATATTGCATCTCTTAAATTCTATAATATATTGTGTCTCATTAATTCTAAAGTATATTGCGTCTCTTAAATTCTATAGTATATTACGTTTCTTAAATTCTGTAGTATATTGCGTCTCTTAAATTCTATTGCATATTGCGTCTCATTTATTCTATAGTATATTGCGTCTCATTGATTTTATAGTATATTGCTTCTCTTAAATTCTATAGTATATTCTGTCTAATTAATTCTATAGTATATTCCTCATCTTTAATTCTATAGTATATTGCGTCTCATTAGTTTTATAGTATATTGCGTCTCTTTTATTCTATAGCATATTGCTTCTCTTAAATTCTATAGTATATTTCGTCTCTTTAATTCTATAGTACATTGCGTATCTTTTATTCTATAGTATATTTTCTCTCTTTAATTCTCTAGTATATTGCGCTTCGTTAATTCCATAGTATATTGCGTCTCTTTAATTCTAGACTATATTGCGTCTCTTTAATTCTATAGTATATTGCGTCTCATTAATTCTATAGTATATTGCATCTTATTAATTCTATAGTATATTGCGTCTCATGTATACTATAGTATATTGCGTCTCTTAAATTCTAAAGTATATTGTGTCTCATTAATTCTATACTATATTGCGTTTTATTAATTCTATAGTATATTGCTTCTCTTTAATTTTATAGTATATTGCGTCTCTAAAATTCTATAGTACATTGCGTCTCTTAAATTCTATAGTATTTTGTGTCTCATTAATTCTAAAGTATATTGCGTCTCTTAAATTCTATAGTATATTGCGTCTCTTTAATTCTATAGTATATTGCGTCTCTTAAATTCTATAGTATATTGCGTCTCATTAATTCTATAGTATATTGCGTCTCATCGATTTTATAGTATATTGCTTCTCTTAAATTCTATAGTATATTGTGTCTCATTAATTGTATAGTATATTGCGTCTAATTAATTCTATAGTATATTGCGTATCATTAATTCTATAGTATATTACGTCTCATCATTTCTATAGTATATTGCGTCTCATTAATTCAATAGTATATTGGGACTTATTGATTTTATATTATTTTGCTTCTCTTAAATTCTATAGTATATTGTGTCTCATTAATTCTAAAGTATATTGCGTCTCTTAAATTCTATAGCATATTGCGTCTCTTAAATTCTATAGTATATTGCATCTCATTAATTCTAAAGTATATTGCGTCTCATTGATTTTATATTATATTGCTTCTCTTAAATTCTATAGTATATTGTGTCTCATTAATTCTATAGTATATTCCTCATCTTTAATTCTATAATATATTGCGTCTCATTAGTTCTATAGTATATTGCGTCTCATTAATTCTATAGTATATTGCGTCTCATTAATTCTATAGTATATTGCGTCTCTTTAATTCTATAGCATATTGCGGTACTTTTAATTCTATAGTATATTTCGTCTCTTTAATTCTATAGTATATTGCGTATCTTTAATTCTATAGTATATTTCGTCTCTTTAATTCTCTAGTATATTGCGTCTCATTAATTCTATAGTATATTGCGTCTCATTTAGTCCATAGTATACTGCGTCTCTTTAATTCTACACTATATTGCGTCTCTTTAATTCTATAGTATATTGCGTCTCATTAATTCTATAGTACAGTAAGTCTCATTTATTCCTAAGTGTATTGCGTCTCATGTATACTATAGTATATTGCGTTTCTTAAATTCTAAAGTATATTGTGTCTAATTAATTCTATACTATATTGCTTCTCTGAAATTTTATAGTATATTGCGTCTCTTAAATTCTATAGTATATTGCGTCTCTTAAATTCTATTGTATATTGCGTCTCATTAATTCTATAGTATATTGCGTCTCATTGATTTTATAGTATATTGCTTCTCTTAAATTCTATAGTATATTGTGTCTCATTTATTCTATAGTATATTCCTCATCTTTAATTCTATAATATATTGCGTCTCATTAGTTTTATAGTATATTGCGTCTCTTTTATTCTATAGCATATTGCTTCTCTTAAATTCTATTGTATATTTCGTCTCTTTAATTCTATAGTACATTGCGTATCTTTTATTCTATAGTATATTTTCTCACTTTAATTCTCTAGTATATTGCGTCTCATTAATTCCATAGTATATTGCGTCTCATTTAGTCCATAGTATATTGCGTCTCTTTAATTCTACACTATATTGCGTCTCTTTAATTCTATAGTATATTGCGTCTCATTAATTCTATAGTATATTGCATCTTATTAATTCTATAGTATATTGCGTCTCATGTATACTATAGTATATTGCGTCTCTTAAATTCTAAAGTATATTGTGTCTCATTAATTCTATACTATATTGCGTTTTATTAATTCTATAGTATATTGCTTCTCTTTAATTTTATAGTATATTGCGTCTCTAAAATTCTATAGTATATTGCGTCTCTTAAATTCTATAGTATTTTATGTCTCATTAATTCTAAAGTATATTGCGTCTCTTAAATTCTATAGTATATTGCGTCTCTTTAATTCTATAGTATATTGCGTCTCTTAAATTCTATAGTATATTGCGTCTCATTAATTCTATAGTATATTGCGTCTCATCGATTTTATAGTATATTGCTTCTCTAAAATCTTATAGTATATTGTGTCTCATTAATTGTATAGTATATTGCGTCTAATTAATTCTATAGTATATTGCGTCTCTTCAATTCTGTAGAATATTGCATCTGATTAATTCTATAGTATATTGCGTATCATTAATTCTATAGTATATTACGTCTCATCATTTCTATAGTATATTGCGTCTCTTAAATTCTATAGTATATTGCGTCTCATTAATTCAATAGTATATTGGGACTTATTGATTTTATATTATTTTGCTTCTCTTAAATTCTATAGTATATTGTGTCTCATAAATTCTATAGTATATTGCGTCTCATTAATTCTATAGTATATTGCGTCTCATTAATTCTATAGTATATTGCGTCTCATTAATTCTATAGTATATTGCGTTTCATTAATTCTATAGTATATTGCGTCTCATTAATTTTATAGTATATTGCGTATCTTTAATTCTATAGTATATTTCGTTTCATTAATTCTATAGTACATTAAGTCACATTTATTCCTAAGTATATTGCGTCTCATGTATACTATAGTATATTGCGTCTCTTAAATTCTAAAATATATTGTGTCTCATTAATTCTATACTATATTGCGTCTTATTAATTCTATAGTATACTGCTTCTCTGAAATTCTATAGTATATTGCGTCTCTTAAATTCTATAGTATATTGTGTCTCTTAAATTCTATAGTAAATTGTGTCTCATTAATTCTATATTATATTGCGTCTCTTTAATTCTATAGTATATTGCGTCTCATTAATTCTATAATATATTGCGTATCATCAATTCTATAGTATATTGCGTCTCTTAAATTCTATAATATATAGCGTCTCATCATTTCTATAGTATATTGCGTCTCTTTAATTCTATAATATATTATGTCTGATTAATTCTATAGAATATTGCGTCTCTTAAATTCTATAGTATATTGCGTCTCTTAAATTCTATATTATATTGCGTCTAATAAATTCTGTAGTATATTGCGTCTCATCGATTTTATAGTATATTGCTTCTCTTAAATTCTATAGTATATTGTGTCTCATTGATTTTATAGTATATTACGCATCTTTAATTGTATAGTATATTGCGTCTCATTAATTCTTTAGTATATTGCGTCTCATTAATTCTATAGTATGTTGCGTCTCATTAATTCTATAGTATATTGCGTCTCTTAAATTCTATAGTATTTTGTGTCTCATTAATTCTAAAGTATATTGCGTCTCTTAAATTCTATAGCATATTGCGTCTCTTAAATTCTATAGTATATTGCATCTCATTAATTCTAAAGTTTATTGCGTCTCATTGATTTTATAGTATATTGCTTCTCTTAAATTCTATAGTATATTGTGTCTCATTAATTCCATAGTATATTGCGTATCTTTCATTCTATAGTATATTGCGTCTCATTAGTTCTATAGTATATTGCGTCTCATTAATTCTATAGTATATTGCGTCTCATTAATTCTATAGTATATTGCGTCTCTTTAATTCTATAGCATATTGCGGAACTTTTAATTCTATAGTATATTTCGTCTCTTTAATTCTATAGTATATTGCGTATCTTTAATTCTATAGTATATTTCGTCTCTTTAATTCTCTAGTATATTGCGTCTCATTAATTCTATAGTATATTGCGTCTCATTTAGTCCATAGTATACTGCGTCTCTTTAATTTTACACTATATTGCGTCTCTTTAATTCTATAGTATATTGCGTCTCATTAATTCTATAGTACAGTAAGTCTCATTTATTCCTAAGTGTATTGCGTCTCATGTATACTATAGTATATTGCGTCTCTTAAATTCTAATGTATATTGTGTCTCATTAATTCTATACTATATTGCTTCTCTGAAATTTTATAGTATATTGCGTCTCTGCAATTCTATAGTATATTGCGTCTCTTAAATTCTATAGTAAATTGTGTCTCATTAAATCTATAGTATATTGCGTCTCTTTAATTCTATAGTATATTGCGTCTCATTAATTCTATAGTATATTGCGTCTCATTAATTCTAAAGTATATTGCATCTCTTAAATTCTATAATATATTGTGTCTCATTAATTCTAAAGTATATTGCGTCTCTTAAATTCTATAGTATATTACGTTTCTTAAATTCTATAGTATATTGCGTCTCTTAAATTCTATTGTATATTGCGTCTCATTAATTCTATAGTATATTGCGTCTCATTGATTTTATAGTATATTGCTTCTCTTAAATTCTATAGTATATTGTGTCTCATTAATTCTATAGTATATTCCTCATCTTTAATTATATAGTATATTGCGTCTCATTAGTTTTATAGTATATTGCGTCTCATTAATTCTATAGTATATTGCGTCTCATTAATTCTATAGTATATTGCGTCTCTTTTATTCTATAGCATATTGCTTCTCTTTAATTCTATAGTATATTTCGTCTCTTTAATTCTATAGTACATTGCGTATCTTTTATTCTATAGTATATTTTCTCTCTGTAATTCTCTAGTATATTGCGTCTCATTAATTCCATAGTATATTGCGTCTCATTTAGTCCATAGTATATTGCGTCTCTTTAATTCTACACTATATTGCGTCTCTTTAATTCTATAGTATATTGCGTCTTATTAATTCTATAGTATATTGCATCTTATTAATTCTATAGTATATTGCGTCTCATGTATACTATAGTATATTGCGTCTCTTAAATTCTAAAGTATATTGTGTCTCATTAATTCTATACTATATTGCGTTTTATTAATTCTATAGTATATTGCTTCTCTTTAATTTTATAGTATATTGCGTCTCTAAAATTCTATAGTATATTGCGTCTCTTAAATTCGATAGTAAATTGCGTTTCATTAATTCTATAGTATATTGCGTCTCATTAATTCTATAGTGTATTGCGTCTCATTAATTCTATAGTATATTGCGTATCTTTAATTCTATAGTATATTGCGTCTCTTAAATTCTATAATATATTGCGTCTCATCATTTCTATAGTATGTTGCGTCTCATTAATTCTATAGTATATTGCGTCTCATTAATTCTTTAGTATATTGCGTCTCATTAATTCTATAGTATATTGCATCTCTTTAATTCTATAATATATTGTGTCTCATTAATTCTAAAGTATATTGCGTCTCTTAAATTCTATAGTATATTGCGTCTCTTAAATTCTATAGTATATTGCGTCTCTTAAATTCTATAGTATATTGCGTCTCATTGATTTTATAGTATATTGCTTCTCTTAAATTCTATAGTATATTGTGTCTCATTAATTCTATAGTATATTGCTTCTCTTAAATTCTATAGTATATTGCGTCTCATTAATTCTATAGTATATTGCGTCTCTTTTATTCTATAGCATATTGCTTCTCTTAAATTCTATAGTATATTTCGTCTCTTTAATTCTATAGTACATTGCGTATCTTTTATTCTATAGTATATTTCCTCTCTTTAATTCTCTAGTATATTGCGTCTCATTCATTCCATAGTATATTGCGTCTCATTTAGTCCATAGTATATTGCGTCTTCTTAATTCTACACTATATTGCGTCTCTTTAATTCTATAGTATATTGCGTCTCATTAATTCTATAGTATATTAAGTCTCACTTATTCCTAAGTATATTGCGTCTCATGTATACTATAGTATATTGCGTCTCTTAAATTCTAAAGTATATTGTGTCTCATTAATTCTATACTATATTGCGTTTTATTAATTCTATAGTATATTGCTTCTCTTAAATTTTATAGTATATTGCGTCTCTAAAATTCGATAGTATATTGCGTCTCTTAAATTCTATAGTAAATTGCGTCTCATTAATTCTATAGTATATTGCGTCTCATTAATTCTATAGTGTATTGCATCTCATTAATTCTATAGTATATTGCATCTCTTAAATTCTATAATATATTGTGTCTCATTAATTCTTAAGAATATTGCGTCTCTTAAATTCTATAGTATATTGCGTCTCTTAAATTCTATAGTATATTGCGTCTCTTAAATTCTATAGTATATTGCGTCTCATTAATTCTATAGTATACTGCGTCTCATTGATTTTATAGTATATTGCTTCTCTTAAATTCTATAGTATATTGTGTCTCATTAATTCTATAGTATATTGCGTATCTTTAATTCTATAGTATATTGCGTCTCATTAGTTCTATAGTATATTGCGTCTCATTAATTCTATAGTATATTTCGTCTCTTAAATTCTATAGTATATTGCGTCTCTTTTATTCTATAGCATGATGCTTCTCTTAAATTCTACAGTATATTTCGTTTCTTTAATTAGATAGTATATTGCGTATCTTTTATTCTATAGTATATTTCCTCTCTTTAATTCTCTAGTATATTGCGTCTCATTAATTCCATAGTATATTGCTTCTCATTTAGTCCATAGTATATTGCGTCTCTTTTATTCTACACTATATTGCGTCACTTTAATTCTATAGTACATTAAGTCTCACTTATTCCTAAGTATATTGCGTCTCATGTATACTATAGTATATTGTGTCTCTTAACTTCTAAAGTATATTGTGTCTCATTAATTCTATACTATATTGCGTTTTATTAATTCTATAGTATATTGCTTCTCTTAAATTTTATAGTATATTGCGTCTCTTAAATTCTATAGTAAATTGCGTCTTATTAATTCTATAGTATATTGCGTCTCATTAATTCTATAGTATATTGCGTCTCATAAATTCTATAGTATATTGCGTATCTTTAATTCTATATTATATTGCGTCTCTTAAATTCTATAGTATATTTCGTCTCATTAATTCTATAGTATATTGCGTTTCATTAATTCTATAGTATATTGCGTGTCTTTAATTCTATAGTATATTGCCTCTAATCGATTTTATAGTATATTGGTTCTCTTATATTCTATAGTATATTGTGTCTCATAAACTCTATAGTATCTTGCGTATCTTTAATTCTATAGTATATTGCGTCTCATTAATTCTATAGTATATTGCGTCTCATTAATTCTATAGTATATTGCGTCTTTTTAATTCTCTTGTATATTGCGTCTCATTAATTCCATAGTATATTGCGTCTTTTTAATTCTAAAGTATATTGTGTCTCATTAATTCTATAGTATATTGCGTCTCTTAAATTCTATAGTATATTGCGTTTCTTAAATTCTATAGTATATTGCTTCTCTTAAATTCTATAGTATATTGCGTCTCATTAATTGTATAATCTATTGTGTGTCTTTTATTCTATAGTATATTGCGTCTCTTAAATTCTATAGTATATTGCGTCTAATTAATTCTATTATATTGCGTCTCTTCAATTCTGTAGTATATTGCATGTGATTAATTCTGTAGTATATTGCGTCTCATTAATTCTATAGTATATTGCGTCTCATTAATTCTATAATATATTGCTTATCATTAATTCTATAGTATATTGCGTCTCTTAAATTCTATAGTATATTGCGTCTCTTAAATTCTATAGTATATTGCGTCTCTTAAATTCTATAGTATATTGCGTCTCATTAATTTTATAGTATGTTGCGTCTCATTAATTCTATAGTATATTGCGTCTCTTAAATTCTATAGTATTTTGTGTCTCATTAATTCTAAAGTATATTGCGTCTCTTAAATTCTATAGTATATTGCGTCTCTTTAATTCTAAAGTATATTGCGTCTCATTAAGTCTATAGTATATTGCGTCTAATCAATTTTATAGTATACTAGACCACCCGTGACCCGTTGTGTCAGTTTGTTATATTAGCTATCGAATTCATCTATGAGCGTGACACTTGTGGCATAAAGAAAATAGGTGTTTGTTTACATAACAGAAGCATTTCTATGAAAGTATATTAAAATAAAAAAAGAATATAGATAGATTTCTATGAGTCGTTCTGTTTATTATAATTGTTTTTTTTTAAATTACAGTTACTTAATTATAAGTGGTTGGCCATACTTATAGGTAAATATGCACTGAACAGGTACCATAATACTTATTATAGTTAAATTCAAATTTTGATATATCATCTTTTAAATGAAATTGTTAGTTGAAAGTACAGAATAATAAAATAACACTCTCCACATGTTAATAATGGCTGTTTAAATAGAAAATGAAAATAAAATGTAACTTTTTTCATTTAATTTAAGCAAACATTCAGTACCCATTGTGTAAAATATTTAATTTGTATGTTAATAATGAAGGTCAATAAAATTAAGACAATTCTTTTCTATTTACATTTTTTGTACAATTAAAGTTTTTTAAAGAAAACTTTTGTTATCCTTTCGCTTAATTGAGACTTCTTATCAGGTGGCCAGGGCGATTTGAGAAAGGAAGGGGGTACAGCAGGCTTTCTCGCGTACGTAACGAAAACAGAGGGAGTAGGAGTGGTGAAATCTATGAGAGGGAAAGTGGGAGGTTGTTTCGTTCACCGACCGCTAGTATGGCTGATATTAATAATGAGTGTTGATTTTTTGTTTGTTTGTTTTTGTTTTTTTAAAGGGAGGAGTTTTTTTGAAACTGCGACAGACTTTACGAAGTCCTCCCGTTGAATGTTTTCAGCCGTGAAGAAAACAAAAAAACTATTTGATGAAATTAAATGAAATTGTTTATATTAAAAGCGATATAAAAATTTCCAGAATGAAAAATTTCATGCGTTCGTTAATCATAATAGAGAATAACGGAATTGGAATAACAGATTGAAGACGATGCTATTTACGCATGCGCAACCGTATGTTGAAAACCGGAAAGCTGAAAGCTGATTGCAAACATACAAAGTCAATAGACTTTTAGTATTATATAGATTGCTTCTCTTAAATTCTATAGTATATTGTGTCTCATTAATTCTATAGTATATTGCGCATCTTTAATTGTATAGTATATTGCGTCTAATTAATTCTGTAGTATATTGCGTCTCATTAATTCTATAGTATATTGCGTCTCTTAAATTCTATAGTATATTGCGTCTCATTAATTCTATAGTATATTGCGCATCTTTAATTGTATAGTATATTGCGTCTAATTAATTCTGTAGTATATTGCGTCTCATTAATTCTATAGTATATTTCGTCTCTTAAATGCTATAGTATTTTGTGTCTCATTAATTCTAAAGTATATTGCGTCTCTTAAATTCTATAGTATATTGCGTCTCTTTAATTCTATAGTATATTGCGTCTCTTAAATTCTATAGTATATTGCGTCTCATTAATTCTATAGTATATTGCGTCTCATCGATTTTTATAGTATATTGCTTCTCTTAAATTCTATAGTATATTGTGTCTCATTAATTGTATAGTATATTGCGTCTAATTAATTCTATAGTATATTGCGTCTCTTCAATTCTGTAGAATATTGCATCTGATTAATTCTATAGTATATTGCGTCTCATCGATTTTATAGTATATTGCTTCTCTTAAATTCTATAGTATATTGTGTCTCATTAATTCTATAGTATATTGCGCATCTTTAATTGTATAGTATATTGCGTCTAATTAATTCTATAGTATATTGCGTCTCATTAATTCTATAGTATATTGTGTCTCTTTAATTCTATACTATTTTGCGTCTCATTAATTCTATAGTATATTGCGCATCTTTAATTGTATAGTATATTGCGTCTAATTAATTCTGTAGTATATTGCGTCTCATTAATTCTATAGTATATTGCGTCTCTTAAATGCTATAGTATTTTGTGTCTCATTAATTCTAAAGTATATTGCGTCTCTTAAATTCTATAGTATATTGCGTCTCTTTAATTCTATAGTATATTGCGTCTCTTAAATTCTATAGTATATTGCGTCTCATTAATTCTATAGTATATTGCGTCTCATCGATTTTTATAGTATATTGCTTCTCTTAAATTCTATAGTATATTGTGTCTCATTAATTGTATAGTATATTGCGTCTAATTAATTCTATAGTATATTGCGTCTCTTCAATTCTGTAGAATATTGCATCTGATTAATTCTATAGTATATTGCGTCTCATCGATTTTATAGTATATTGCTTCTCTTAAATTCTATTGTATATTGTGTCTCATTAATTCTATAGTATATTGCGCATCTTTAATTGTATAGTATATTGCGTCTAATTAATTCTGTAGTATATTGCGTCTCATTAATTCTATAGTATATTGCGTCTCTTAAATTCTATAGTATTTTGTGTCTCATTAATTCTAAAGTATATTGCGTCTCTTAAATTCTATAGTATATTGCGTCTCTTTAATTCTATAGTATATTGCGTCTAATAAATTCTATAGTATATTGCGTCTCATTAATTCTATAGTATATTGCGTCTCATCGATTTTATAGTATATTGCTTCTCTTAAATTCTATAGTATATTGTGTCTCATTAATTGTATAGTATATTGCGTCTAATTAATTCTATAGTATATTGCGTCTCTTCAATTCTGTAGAATATTGCATCTGATTAATTCTATAGTATATTGCGTATCATTAATTCTATAGTATATTACGTCTCATCATTTCTATAGTATATTGCGTCTCTTAAATTTTATAGTATATTGCGTCTCATTAATTCAATAGTATATTGGGTCTTATTGATTTTATATTATTTTGCTTCTCTTAAATTCTATAGTATATCGTGTCTCATTAATTCTATAGTATATTGCGTATCTTTAATTCTATAGTATATTGCGTCTCATTAATTCTATAGTATATTGCGTCTCATTAATTCTATAGTATATTAGGTCTCATTAATTCTATAGTATATTGCGTCTCATTAATTTTATAGTATATTGCGTATCTTTAATTCTATAGTATATTTCGTTTCATTAATTCTATAGTACATTAAGTCTCATTTATTCTTAAGTATATTGCGTCTCATGTATACTATAGTATATTGCGTCTCTTAAATCCTAAAATATATTGTGTCTCATTAATTCTATACTATATTGCGTCTTATTAATTCTATAGTATATTGCTTCTCTGAAATTCTATAGTATATTGCGTCTCTTAAATTCTATAGTATATTGTGTCTCTTAAATTCTATAGTAAATTGCGTCTCATTAATTCTATAGTATATTGCGTCTCTTTAATTCTATAGTATATTGCGTCTCATTAATTCTATAATATATTGCGTATCATCAATTCTATAGTATATTGCGTCTCTTAAATTCTATAATATATAGCGTCTCATCATTTCTATAGTATATTGCGTCTCTTTAATTCTATAATATATTATGTCTCATTAATTCTATAGTATATTGCGTCTCTTAAATTCTATAGTATATTGCGTCTCTTTAATTCTATAGTATATTGCGTCTAATAAATTCTGTAGTATATTGCGTCTCATCGATTTTATAGTATATTGCTTCTCTTAAATTCTATAGTATATTGTGTCTCATTGATTTTTTAATATATTACGCATCTTTAATTGTATAGTATATTGCGTCTCATTAATTCTATAGTATATTGCGTCTCATTAATTCTATAGTATGTTGCGTCTCATTAATTCTATAGTATATTGCGTCTCTTAAATTCTATAGTATTTTGTGTCTCATTAATTCTAAAGTATATTGCGTCTCTTAAATTCTATAGCATATTGCGTCTCTTAAATTCTATTGTATATTGCATCTCATTAATTCTAAAGTATATTGCGTCTCATTGATTTTATAGTATATTGCTTCTCTTAAATTCTATAGTATATTGTGTCTCATTAATTCTATAGTATATTGCGTATCTTTAATTCTATAGTATATTGCGTCCCATTAGTTCTATAGTATATTGCGTCTCATTAATTCTATAGTATATTGCGTCTCATTAATTCTATAGTATATTGCGTCTCTTTAATTCTATAGCATATTGCGGAACTTTTAATTCTATAGTATATTTCGTCTCTTTAATTCTATAGTATATTGCGTATCTTTAATTCTATAGTATATTTCGTCTCTTTAATTCTCTAGTATATTGCGTCTCATTAATTCTATAGTATATTGCGTCTCATTTAGTCCATAGTATACTGCGTCTCTTTAATTCTACACTATATTGCGTCTCTTTAATTCTATAGTATATTGCGTCTCATTAATTCTATAGTACAGTAAGTCTCATTTATTCCTAAGTGTATTGCGCCTCATGTATACTATAGTATATTGCGTCTCTTAAATTCTAAAGTATATTGTGTCTCATTAATTCTATACTATATTGCTTCTTTGAAATTTTATAGTATATTGCGTCTCTTAAATTCTATAGTATATTGCGTCTCTAAAATTCTATAGTAAATTGTGTCTCATTAAATCTATAGTATATTGCGTCTCATTAATTCTATAGTATATTGCGTCTCATTAATTCTATAGTATATTGCGTCTCATTAATTCTAAAGTATATTGCATCTCTTAAATTCTATAATATATTGTGTCTCATTAATTCTAAAGTATAATGCGTCTCTTAAATTCTATAGTATATTACGTTTCTTAAATTCTATAGTATATTGCGTCTCTTAAATTCTATTGTATATTGCGTCTCATTAATTCTATAGTATATTGCGTCTCATTGATTTTATAGTATATTGCTTCTCTTAAATTCTATAGTATATTGTGTCTCATAATTTCTATAGTATATTCCTCATCTTTAATTCTATAGTATATTGCGTCTCATTAATTCTATAGTATATTGCGTCTCTTTTATTCTATAGCATATTGCTTCTCTTAAATTCTATAGTATATTTCGTCTCTTTAATTCTATAGTACATTGCGTATCTTTTATTCTATAGTATATTTTCTCTCTTTAATTCTCTAGTATATTGCGTCTCATTAATTCCATAGTATATTGCGTCTGATTTAGTCCATAGTATATTGCGTCTCTTTAATTCTATAGTATATTGCGTCTCTTAAATTCTATAGTATATTGCGTCTCATTAATTCTATAGTATATTGCGTCTCATCGATTTTTATAGTATATTGCTTCTCTTAAATTCTATAGTATATTGTGTCTCATTAATTGTATAGTATATTGCGTCTAATTAATTCTATAGTATATTGCGTCTCTTCAATTCTGTAGAATATTGCATCTGATTAATTCTATAGTATATTGCGTCTCATCGATTTTATAGTATATTGCTTCTCTTAAATTCTATAGTATATTGTGTCTCATTAATTCTATAGTATATTGCGCATCTTCAATTGTATAGTATATTGCGTCTAATTAATTCTGTAGTATATTGCGTCTCATTAATTCTATAGTATATTGCGTTTCTTAAATTCTATAATATTTTGTGTCTCATTAATTCTAAAGTATATTGCGTCTCTTAAATTCTATAGTATATTGCGTCTCTTTAATTCTATAGTATATTGCGTCTAATAAATTCTATAGTATATTGCGTCTCATTAATTCTATAGTATATTGCGTCTCATCGATTTTATAGTATATTGCTTCTCTTAAATTCTATAGTATATTGTGTCTCATTAATTGTATAGTATATTGCGTCTAATTAATTCTATAGTATATTGCGTCTCTTCAATTCTGTAGAATATTGCATCTGATTAATTATATAGTATATTGCGTATCATTAATTCTATAGTATATTACGTCTCATCATTTCTATAGTATATTGCGTCTCTTAAATTTTATAGTATATTGCGTCTCATTAATTCAATAGTATATTGGGTCTTATTGATTTTATATTATTTTGCTTCTCTTAAATTCTATAGTATATCGTGTCTCATTAATTCTATAGTATATTGCGTATCTTTAATTCTATAGTATATTGCGTCTCATTAATTCTATAGTATATTGCGTCTCATTAATTCTATAGTATATTGCGTCTCATTAATTCTATAGTATATTGCGTCTCATTAATTTTATAGTATATTGCGTATCTTTAATTCCATAGTATATTTCGTTTCATTAATTCTATAGTACATTAAGTCTCATTTATTCCTAAGTATATTGCGTCTCATGTATACTATAGTATATTGCGTCTCTTAAATTCTAAAATATATTGTGTCTCATTAATTCTATACTATATTGCGTCTTATTAATTCTATAGTATATTGCTTCTCTGAAATTCTATAGTATATTGCGTCTCTTAAATTCTATAGTATATTGTGTCTCTTAAATTCTATAGTAAATTGCGTCTCATTAATTCTATAGTATATTGCGTCTCTTTAATTCTATAGTATATTGCGTCTCATTAATTCTATAATATATTGCGTATCATCAATTCTATAGTATATTGCGTCTCTTAAATTCTATAATATATAGCGTCTCATCATTTCTATAGTATATTGCGTCTCTTTAATTCTATAATATATTATGTCTCATTAATTCTATAGTATATTGCGTCTCTTAAATTCTATAGTATATTGCGTCTCTTAAATTCTATAGTATATTGCGTCTAATAAATTCTGTAGTATATTGCGTCTCATCGATTTTATAGTATATTGCTTCTCTTAAATTCTATAGTATATTGTGTCTCATTGATTTTATAATATATTACGCATCTTTAATTGTATAGTATATTGCGTCTCATTAATTCTATAGTATATTGCGTCTCATTAATTCTATAGTATGTTGCGTCTCATTAATTCTATAGTATATTGCGTCTCTTAAATTCTATAGTATTTTGTGTCTCATTAATTCTAAAGTATATTGCGTCTCTTAAATTCTATAGCATATTGCGTCTCTTAAATTCTATAGTATATTGCATCTCATTAATTCTAAAGTATATTGCGTCTCATTGATTTTATAGTATATTGCTTCTCTTAAATTCTATAGTATATTGTGTCTCATTAATTCTATAGTATATTGCGTATCTTTAATTCTATAGTATATTGCGTCCCATTAGTTCTATAGTATATTGCGTCTCATTAATTCTATAGTACATTGCGTCTCATTAATTCTATAGTATATTGCGTCTCTTTAATTCTATAGCATATTGCGGAACTTTTAATTCTATAGTATATTTCGTCTCTTTAATTCTATAGTATATTGCGTATCTTTAATTCTATAGTATATTTCGTCCCTTTCATTCTCTAGTATATTGCGTCTCATTAATTCTATAGTATATTGCGTCTCATTTAGTCCATATTATACTGCGTCTCTTTAATTCTACACTATATTGCGTCTCTTTAATTCTATAGTATATTGCGTCTCATTAATTCTATAGTACAGTAAGTCTCATTTATTCCTAAGTGTATTGCGCCTCATGTATACTATAGTATATTGCGTCTCTTAAATTCTAAAGTATATTGTGTCTCATTAATTCTATACTATATTGCTTCTTTGAAATTTTATAGTATATTGCGTCTCTTAAATTCTATAGTATATTGCGTCTCTTAAATTCTATAGTAAATTGTGTCTCATTAAATCTATAGTATATTGCGTCTCATTAATTCTATAGTATATTGCGTCTCATTAATTCTATAGTATATTGCGTCTCATTAATTCTAAAGTATATTGCATCTCTTAAATTCTATAATATATTGTGTCTCATTAATTCTAAAGTATAATGCGTCTCTTAAATTCTATTGTATATTGCGTCTCATTAATTCTATAGTATATTGCGTCTCATTGATTTTATAGTATATTGCTTCTCTTAAATTCTATAGTATATTGTGTCTCATAATTTCTATAGTATATTCCTCATCTTTAATTCTATAGTATTTTGCGTCTCATTAATTCTATAGTATATTGCGTCTCTTTTATTCTATAGCATATTGCTTCTCTTTAATTCTATAGTATATTTCGTCTCTTTAATTCTATAGTACATTGCGTATCTTTTATTCTATAGTATATTGTGTCTCATTAATTCTCTAGTATATTGCGTCTCATTAATTCCATAGTATATTGCGTCTCATTTAGTCCATAGTATATTGCGTCTCTTTAATTCTACACTATATTGCGTCTCTTTAATTCTATAGTATATTGCATCTTATTAATTCTATAGTATATTGCGTCTCATGTATACTATAGTATATTGCGTCTCTTAAATTCTAAAGTATATTGTGTCTCATTAATTCTATACTATATTGCGTTTCATTAATTCTATAGTATATTGCTTCTCTTTAATTTTATAGTATATTGCGTCTCTAAAATTCTATAGTATATTGCGTCTCTTAAATTCGATAGTAAATTGCGTTTCATTAATTCTATAGTATATTGCGTCTCATTAATTCTATAGTATATTGCGTCTCATTAATTCTATAGTATATTGCGTATCTTTAATTCTATAGTATATTGCGTCTCTTAAATTCTATAATATATTGCGTCTAATCATTTCTATAGTATGTTGCGTCTCATTAATTCTATAGTATATTGCGTCTCATTAATTCTATAGTATATTGCGTCTCATTAATTCTATAGTATATTGCATCTCTTTAATTTTATAATATATTGTGTCTCATTAATTCTAAAGTATATTGCGTCTCTTAAATTCTATAGTATATTGCGTCTCTTAAATTCTATAGTATATTGCGTCTCTTAAATTCTATAGTATATTGCGTCTCATTGATTTTATAGTATATTGCTTCTCTTAAATTCTATAGTATATTGTGTCTCATTAATTCTATAGTATATTGCTTCTCTTAAATTCTATAGTATATTATGTCTCATTAATTCTATAGTATATTGCTTCTCTTAAATTCTATAGTATATTTCGTCCCTTAAATTCTATAGCATATTGCGTATCTTTTATTCTATAGTATATTTCGTCTCTTTAATTCTCTAGTATATTGCGTCTCATTCATTCCATAGTATATTGCGTCTCATTCAGTCCATAGTATATTGCGTCTTCTTAATTCTACACTATATTGCGTCTCTTTAATACTATAGTATATTGCGTCTCATTAATTCTATAGTATATTAAGTCTCACTTATTCCTAAGTATATTGCGTCTCATGTATACTATAGTATATTGCGTCTATTAAATTCTAAAGTATATTGTGTCTCATTAATTCTATACTATATTGCGTTTTATTAATTCTATAGTATATTGCTTCTCTTAAATCTTATAGTATATTGCGTCTCTAAAATGCTATAGTATATTGCGTCTCTTAAATTCTATAGTAAATTGCGTCTCATTAATTCTATAGTATATTGCGTCTCATTAATTCTATAGTATATTGCATCTCATTAATTCTATAGTATATTGCATCTCTTAAATTCTATAATATATTGTGTCTCATTAATTCTAAAGAATATTGCGTCTCTTAAATTCTATAGTATATTGCGTCTCTTAAATTCTATAGTATATTGCGTCTCTAATTCTATAGTATATTGCGCCTCATTAATTCTATAGTATACTGCGTCTCATTGATTTTATAGTATATTGCTTCTCTTAAATTCTATAGTATATTGTGTCTCATTAATTCTATAGTATATTGCCTATCTTTAATTCTATAGTATATTGCGTCTCATTAGTTCTATAGTATATTGCGTCTCATTAATTCTATAGTATATTGCGTCTCATTAATTCTATAGTATATTGCGTCTCTTTTATTCTTTAGCATATTGCTTCTCTTAAATTCTATAGTATATTTCGTCTCTTTAATTGGATAGTATATTGCGTATCTTTTATTCTATAGTATATTTCCTCTCTTGTATTCTCTAGTATATTGCGTCTCATTAATTCCATAGTATATTGCTTCTCATTTAGTCCATAGTATATTGCGTCTCTTTAATTCTACACTATATTGCGTCACTTTAATTCTATAGTATATTAAGTCTCACTTATTCCTAAGTATATTGCGTCTCATGTATACTATAGTATATTGCGTCTCTTAAATTCTAAAGTATATTGTGTCTCATTAATTCTATACTATATTGCGTTTTATTAATTCTATAGTATATTGCTTCTCTTAAATTTTATAGTATATTGCGTCTCTAAAATTCTATAGTATATTGCGTCTCTTAAATTCTATAGTAAATTGCGTCTTATTAATTCTATAGTATATTGCGTCTCATTAATTCTATAGTATATTGCGTCTCATTAATTCTATAGTATATTGCGTATCTTTTATTCTATATTATATTGCGTCTCCTTAATTCTATAGTATATTTCGTTTAATTAATTCTATCGTATATTGCGTTTCATTAATTCTATAGTATATTGCGTGTCTTTAATTCTATAGTATATTGCCTCTAATCGATTTTATAGTATATTGGTTCTCTTATATTCTATAGTATATTGTGTCTCATAAACTCTATAGTATCTTGCGTATCTTTAATTCTATAGTATATTGCGTCTCATTAATTCTATAGTATATTGCGTCTCATTAATTCTATAGTATATTGCGTCTTTTTAATTCTCTTGTATATTGCGTCTCATTAATTCCATAGTATATTGCGTCTTTTTAATTCTAAAGTATATTGTGTCTCATTAATTCTATAGTATATTGCGTCTCTTAAATTCTATAGTATATTGCGTCTCTTAAATTCTATAGTATATTGCTTCTCTTAAATTCTATAGTATATTGCGTCTCATTAATTCTATAATCTATTGTGTGTCTTTTATTCTATAGTATATTGCGTCTCTTAAATTCTATAGTATATTGCGTCTAATTAATTCTATTATATTGCGTCTCTTCAATTCTGTAGTATATTGCATGTGATTAATTCTTTAGTATATTGCGTCTCATTAATTCTATAGTATATTGCGTCTCATTAATTCTATAATATATTGCTTATCATTAATTCTATAGTATATTGCGTCTCTTAAATTCTATAGTATATTGCGTCTCTTAAATTCTATAGTATATTGCGTCTCTTAAATTCTATAGTATATTGCGTCTCATTAATTTTATAGTATGTTGCGTCTCATTAATTCTATAGTATATTGCGTCTCTTAAATTCTATAGTATTTTGTGTCTCATTAATTCTAAAGTATATTGCGTCTCTTAAATTCTATAGTATATTGCGTCTCTTTAATTCTAAAGTATATTGCGTCTCATTAAGTCTATAGTATATTGCGTCTAATCAATTTTATAGTATACTAGACCACCCGTGACCCGTTGTGTCAGTTTGTTATATTAGCTATCGAATTCATCTATGAGCGTGACACTTGTGGCATAAAGAAAATAGGTTTTTGTTTACATAACAGAAGCATTTCTATGAAAGTATATTAAAATAAAAAAGGGATATAGATAGATTTCTATGCGTCGTTCTGTTTATTATAATTGTTTTTTTTTAAATTACAGTTACTTAATTATAAGTGGTTGGCCATACTTATAGGTAAATATGCACTGAACAGGTACCATAATACTTATTATAGTTAAATTCAAATTTTGATATATCATCTTTTAAATGAAATTGTTAGTTGAAAGTACAGAATAATAAAATAACACTCTCCACATGTTAATAATGGCTGTTTAAATAGAAAATGAAAATAAAATGTAACTTTTTTCATTTAATTTAAGCAAACATTCAGTACCCATTGTGTAAAATATTTAATTTGTATGTTAATAATGAAGGTCAATAAAATTAAGACAATTCTTTTCTATTTAAATTTTTTGTACAATTAAAGTTTTTTAAAGAAAACTTTTGTTATCCTTTCGCTTAATTGAGACTTCTTATCAGGTGGCCAGGGCGATTTGAGAAAGGAAGGGGGTACAGCAGGCTTTCTCGCGTACGTAACGAAAACAGAGGGAGTAGGAGTGGTGAAATCTATGAGAGGGAAAGTGGGAGGTTGTTTCGTTCACCGACCGCTAGTATGGCTGATATTAATAATGAGTGTTGATTTTTTGTTTGTTTGTTTTTGTTTTTTTAAAGGGAGGAGTTTTTTTGAAACTGCGACAGACTTTACGAAGTCCTCCCGTGAAGAAAACACAAAAACTATTTGATGAAATTAAATGAAATTGTTTATATTAAAAGCGATATAAAAATTTCCAGAATGAAAAATTTCATGCGTTCGTTAATCATAATAGAGAATAACGGAATTGGAATAACAGATTGAAGACGATGCTATTTACGCATGCGCAACCGGATGTTGAAAACCGGAAAGCTGAAAGCTGATTGCAAACATACAAGACTAATAGAGTTTTAGTATTATATAGATTGTGTCTCATTAATTCTATAGTATATTGCGTATCTTTAATTCTACAGTATATTGCGTCTCATTAATTCTATAGTATATTGCGTCTCATTAATTCTATAGTATATTGCGTCTCATTAATTCTATAGTATATTGCGTCTCATTAATTCCATAGTATATTGCGTCTTTTTTATTCCAAAGTATATTATATCTCATTAATTCTATAGTATTGCGTCTCATTTAGTCCATAGTATATTGCGTCTCTTTAATTCTACACTATATTGCGTCTCTTTAATTCTATAGTATATTGCGTCTCATTAATTCTATAGTACATTAAGTCTCATTTATTCCTAAGTATATTGCGTCTCTTTAATTCTATAGTATATTGCGTCTCTTAAATTCTAAAGTATATTGTGTCTCATTAATTCTATACTATATTGCGTCTTAATAATTCTATAGTATATTGCTTCTCTGAAATTCTATAGTATATGGCGTCTCTTAAATTCTATAGTATATTGCATCTCATTAATTCTATAGTATATTGCGTCTCATTAATTCTGTTATATATTGCGTATCATCAATTCGATAGTATATTGCGTCTCTTAAATTCTATAACATATTGCGTCTCATCATTTCTATAGTATATTGCGTCTCTTAAATTCTATAGTATATTGCGTCTCATTAATTCTATAGTATATAGCGTCTCATAAATTTTATAGTATATTGCGTCTCTTAAATTCTATAGTATATTGTGTCTCATTAATTCTAAAGTATATTGCGTATCTTAAATTCTATAGTATATTGCGTCTCATTAATTCTATAGTATATGGCGTCTCTTAAATTCTATAGTATATTGCGTCTCATTAATTCTATAGTATATTGCGTCTCATTAATTCTTTTATATAATGCGTATCATCAATTCTATAGTATATTGCGTCTCTTAAATTCTATAACATATTGCGTCTCATCATTTCTATAGTATATTGCGTCTCTTAAATTCTATAGTATATTGCGTCTCATTAATTTAATTGTATAATGCGTCTCATTAATTTTATAGTATATTGCGTCTCTTAAATTCTATAGTATATTGTGTCTCATCAATTCTAAAGTATATAGCGTCTCTTAAATTCTATAGTATATTGCGTCTCTTAAATGCTATAGTATATTGCCTCTCTTAATTTCTATCGTATATTGCGTCTCTTAAATTCTATAGTATATTGCGTCTCATTAATTCTATAGTATATTGCGTCTCTTAAATTCTATAGTATATTGCGTCTCATTAATTCTATAGTATATTGCGTCTCATTAATTGTATAGTATATTGCGTCTCTTAAATTCTATAGTATATTGTGTCTTATTAATTCTATAGTATATTGCGTATCTTTAATTCTATAGTATATTGCGTCTCATTAACTCTATAGTATATTGCGTCTCATTAATTCTATAGTATATTGCGTCTCATTAATTCTATAGTATATTGCGTCTCATTAATTCTATAGTATATTGCGTCTCTTTAATTCCATAGCATATTGCGTATCTTTAATTCTATAGTATATTTCGTCGCTTTAATTCTATAGTATATTGCGTATCTTTAATTCTATAGTATATTTCGTCTCTTTAATTCTCTAGTATATTGCGTCTCATTAATTCCATAGTATATTGCGTCTTTTTAATTCTAAAGTATATTGTGTCTCATTAATTCTAAAGTATATTGCGTCTCATTTAGTCCATAGTATATTGCGTCTCTTTAATTCTACACTATATTGCGTCTCTTTCATTCTATAGTATATTGCGTCTCATTAATTCTATAGTACATTAAGTCTCATTTACTCCTAAGGTTATTGCGTCTCATGTATACTATAGTATATTGCGTCTCTTAAATTCTATAGTATATTGTGTCTCATTAATTCTATACTATATTGCGTATAAATAATTGTATAGTATATTGCTTCTCTGAAATTCTATAGTAAATTGTGTCCCATTAATTCTATAATATATTGCGTCTCATTAATTCTATGGTATATTGCGTCTCATTAATTCTGTAATATATTGCGTATCATCAATTCTATAGTATCTCTCTTAAATTCTATAACATATTGCGTCTCATCATTTATATAGTATATTGCGTCTCTTAAATTCTATAGTATATTGCGTCTCATTAATTCTATAGTATATAGCGTCTCATTAATTTTATAGTATATTGCGTCTCTTAAATTCTATAGCATATTGTGTCTCATTAATTCTAAAGTATATTGCGTCTCTTAAATTCTATAGTATATTGCGTCTCTTAAATTCTATAGTATATTGCGTCTCATTAATCCTCTAGTATAATGCGTCTCATTAATTCTATAGTATATTGCGTCTCTTACATTCTATTGTATATTGCGTCTCATTAATTCTATAGTATATTGTGTCTCATTAATTCTAAAGTATATTGCGTATCTTAAATTCTATGGTATATTGCGTCTCATTAATTCTATAGTATATGGCGTCTCTTAAATTCTATAGTATATTGCGTCTCATTAATTCTATAGTATATTGCGTCTCATTAATTCTGTTATATATTGCGTATCATCAATTCTATAGTATATTTCGTCTCTTAAATTCTATAACATATTGCGTCTCATCATTTCTATAGTATATTGCGTCTCTTAAATTCTATAGTATATGACGTCTCATTAATTCTATTGTATAATGCGTCTCATTAATTTTATAGTATATTGCGTCTCTTAAATTCTATAGTATATTGTGTCTCATCAATTCTAAAGTATATTGCGTCTCTTAAATTCTGCAGTATATTGCGTCTCTTAAATGCTATAGTATATTGCCTCTCTTAATTTCTATAGTATATTGCGTCTCTTAAATTCTATAGTATATTGCGTCTCATTAATTCTATAGTATATTGCGTCTCTTAAATTCTATAGTATATTGCGTCTCATTAATTCTATAGTATATTGCGTCTCATGAATTGTATAGTATATTGCGTCTCTTAAATTCTATAGTATATTGTGTCTTATTAATTCTATAGTATATTGCGTATCTTTAATTCTATAGTATATTGCGTCTCATTAATTCCATAGCATATTGCGTATCTTTAATTCTATAGTATATTTCGTCGCTTTAATTCTATAGTATATTGCGTATCTTTAATTCTATAGAATATTTCGTCTCTTTAATTCTCTAGTATATTGCGTCTCATTAATTCCATAGTATATTGCGTCTTTTTAATTCTAAAGTATATTGTGTCTCATTAATTCTATAGTATATTGCGTCTCATTTAGTCCATAGTATATTGCGTCTCTTTAATTCTACACTATATTGCGTCTCTTTCATTCTATAGTATATTGCGTCTCATTAATTCTATAGTACATTAAGTCTCATTTACTCCTAAGGTTATTGCGTCTCATGTATACTATAGTATATTGCGTCTCTTAAATTCTATAGTATATTGTGTCTCATTAATTCTATACTATATTGCGTATAAATAATTGTATAGTATATTGCTTCTCTGAAATTCTATAGTAAATTGTGTCCCATTAATTCTATAGTATATTGCGTCTCATTAATTCTATGGTATATTGCGTCTCATTAATTCTGTAATATATTGCGTATCATCAATTCTATAGTATCTCTCTTAAATTCTATAACATATTGCGTCTCATCATTTATATAGTATATTGCGTCTCTTAAATTCTATAGTATATTGCGTCTCATTAATTCTATAGTATATAGCGTCTCATTAATTTTATAGTATATTGCGTCTCTTAAATTCTATAGTATATTGTGTCTCATTAATTCTAAAGTATATTGCGTCTCTTAAATTCTATAGTATATTGCGTCTCTTAAATTCTATAGTATATTGCGTCTCATTAATTCTATAGTATAATGCGTCTCATTATTCTATAGTATATAGCGTCTCTTACATTCTATTGTATATTGCGTCTCATTAATTCTATAGTATATTGTGTCTCATTAATTCTAAGGTATATTGCGTATCTTAAATTCTATAGTATATTGCGTCTCATTAATTCTATAGTATATGGCGTCTCTTAAATTCTATAGTATATTGCGTCTCATTAATTCTATAGTATATTGCGTCTCATTAATTCTGTTATATATTGCGTATCATCAATTCTATAGTATATTGCGTCTCTTACATTCTATAACATATTGCGTCTCATCATTTCTATAGTATATAGCGTCTCTTAAATTCTATAGTATATTGCGTCTAATAAATTCTATTGTATAATGCGTCTCATTAATTTTATAGTATATTGCGTCTCTTAAATTCTATAGTATATTGTGTCTCATCAATTCTAAAGTATATTGCGTCTCTTAAATTCTATAGTATATTGGGTCTCTTAAAGGCTATAGTATATTGCCTCTCTTAATTTCTATAGTATATTGCGTCTCTTAAATTCTATAGTATATTGCGTCTCATTAATTCTATAGTATATTGCGTCTCTTAAATTCTATAGTATATTGCGTCTCATTAATTCTATAGTATATTGCGTCTTATTAATTGTATAGTATATTGCGTCTCTTAAATTCTATAGTATATTGTGTCTTATTAATTCTATAGTATATTGCGTATCTTTAATTCTATAGTATATTGCGTCTCATTAACTCTATAGTATATTTCGTCTCATTAATTCTATAGTATATTGCGTCTCATTAATTCTATAGTATATTGCGTCTCATTAATTCTATAGTATATTGCGTCTCTTTAATTCCATAGCATATTGCGTATCTTTAATTCTATAGTATATTTCGTCGCTTTAATTCTATAGTATATTGCGTATCTTTAATTCTATAGTATATTTCGTCTGTTTAATTCTCTAGTATATTGCGTCTCATTAATTCCCTAGTATATTGCGTCTTTTTAATTCTAAAGTATATTGTGTCTCATTAATTCTATAGTATATTGCGTCTCATTTAGTCCATAGTATATTGCGTCTCTTTAATTCTACACTATATTGCGTCTCTTTCATTCTATAGTATATTGCGTCTCATTAATTCTATAGTACATTAAGTCTCATTTACTCCTAAGGTTATTGCGTCTCATGTATACTATAGTATATTGCGTCTCTTAAATTCTATAGTATAATGTGTCTCATTAATTCTATACTATATTGCGTATAAATAATTGTATAGTATATTGCTTCTCTGAAATTCTATAGTAAATTGTGTCCCATTAATTCTATAGTATATTGCGTCTCATTAATTCTCTGGTATATTGCGTCTCATTAATTCTGTAATATATTGCGTATCATCAATTCTATAGTATCTCTCTTAAATTCTATAACATATTGCGTCTCATCATTTATATAGTATATTGCGTCTCTTAAATTCTATAGTATATTGCGTCTCATTAATTCTATAGTATATAGCGTCTCATTAATTTTATAGTATATTGCGTCTCTTAAATTCTATAGTATATTGTGTCTCATTAATTCTAAAGTATATTGCGTCTCTTAAATTCTATAGTATATTGCGTCTCTTAAATTCTATAGTATATTGCGTCTCATTAATTCTATAGTATAATGCGTCTCATTAATTCTATAGTATATTGCGTCTCTTACATTCTATTGTATATTGCGTCTTATTAATTCTATAGTATATTTCGTCTCATTAATTTTATAGTATATTGCGTCTCTTTAATTCTATAGTATATTGTGTCTGATCAATTCTAAAGTATATTGCGTCTCTTAAATTCTATAGTATATTGCGTCCTTTAAATTCTATAGTATACTGCCTCTCTTAAATTCTATAGTATATTGCGTCTCTTAAATTCTATAATATATTGCGTTTCATTAATTCTATAGTATATTGCGTCTCATTAATTCTATAGTATATTGCGTGTCTTTAATTCTATAGTATATTGCGTCTCACTGATTTTATAGTATATTGCTTCTCTTAAATTCTATAGTATATTTCGTCTTTTTAATTCTCTAGTATATTGCGTATCATTAATTCCATAGTATATTGCGTCTTTTTAATTCTAAAGTATATTTTGTCTTATCAATTCTATAGTATATTGCGTCTTATTAATTCTATTGTATATTGCGTATCTTTAATTCTATAGTATATTGCGTCTCTTAAATTCTATAGTGTATTGCGTGTCTTAAATGCTATAGTATATTGCGTCTCATTAATTCTATAATCTATTGCATATCTTAAATTCTATAGCATATTGCGTCTCTTAAATTCTATAGTATATTGCGTCTAATTAATTCTATAGTATATTGCGTCTCTTCAATTCTGTAGTATATTGCATCTGATTAATTCTATAGTATATTGCGTCTCATTATTTCTAAAATATATTGCGTATCATTAATTCTATAGTATATTACGTCTCATCATTTCTATTGTATATTGCGTCTCTTAAATTCTATAGTATATTGCGTCTCATTAATTCTATACTATATTGCGTATAAATAATTCTATAGTATATTGCTTCTCTGAAATTCTATAGTAAATTGTGTCTCATTAATTCTATAGTATATTGCGTCTCATTAATTTTATGGTATATTGCGTCTCATTAATTCTGTAATATATTGCGTATCATCAATTCTATAGTATCTCTCTTAAATTCTATAACATATTGCGTCTCATCATTTCTATAGTATATTGCGTCTCTTAAATTCTATAGTATATTGCGTCTCATTAATTCTATAGTATATAGCGTCTCATTAATTTTATAGTATATTGCGTCTCTTAAATTCTATAGTATATTGTGTCTCATTAATTCTAAAGTATATTGGGTCTCTTAAATTCTATAGTATATTGCGTCTCTTAAATTCTATAGTATATTGCGTCTCATTAATTCTATAGTATAATGCGTCTCATTAATTCTATAGTATATTGCGTCTCTAACATTCTATTGTATATTGCGTCTCATTAATTCTATAGTATATTTCGTCTCATTAATTTTATAGTATATTGCGTCTCTTAAATTCTATAGTATATTGTGTCTGATCAATTCTAAAGTATATTGCGTCTCTTAAATTCTATAGTATATTGCGTCCTTTAAATTCTATAGTATATTGCGTCTCATTAATTCTCTAGTATATTGCGTCTCACTGATTTTATAGTATATTGCTTCTCTTAAATTCTATAGTATATTTCGTCTTTTTAATTCTCTAGTATATTGCGTCGCATTAATTCCATAGTATATTGCGTCTTTTTAATTCTAAAGTATATTGTGTCTCATCAATTCTATAGTATATTGCGTCTTATTAATTCTATAGTATATTGCGTATCTTTAATTCTATAGTATATTGCGTCTCTTAAATTCTATAGTATATTGCGTGTCTTAAATGCTATAGTATATTGCGTCTCATTAATTCTATAATCTATTGCATATCTTAAATCTTATAGCATATTGCGTCTCTTAAATTCTATAGTATATTGCGTCTAATAAATTCTATAGTATATTGCGTCTCTTCAATTCTGTAGTATATTGCATCTGATTAATTCTATAGTATATTGCGTCTCATTATTTCTATAATATATTGCGTATCATTAATTCTATAGTATATTACGTCTCATCATTTCTATAGTATATTGCGTCTCTTAAATTCTATAGTATATTGCGTCTCAATTATTCTATAGTATACTGCGTCTCATTTATTTTATAGTATATTGCTTCTCTTAAATTCTATAGTATATTGTGTCTCATTAATTCTATAGTATATTGCGTATCTTAAATTCTATAGTGTATAGCGTCTCATTAATTCTATAGTATATTGCGTCTCATTAATTCTATAGTATATTGCGTCTCATTAATTCTATAGTATATTGCGTCTCATTAATTTTATAGTATATTGCGCATCTTTAATTCTATAGTATATTTCGTTTAATTAATTCTATAGTACATTAAGTCTCATTTATTCCTAAGTATATTGCGTCTCATGTATACTATAGTATATTGCGTCTCTTAAATTCTAAAATATATTGTGTCTCATTAATTCTATACTATATTGCATCTTATTAATTTTATAGTATATTGCTTCTCTGAAATTCTATAGTATATTGCGTCTCTTAAATTCTATAGTATATTGTGTCTCTTAAATTCTATAGTAAATTGCGTCTCATTAATTCTATAGTATATTGCGTCTCTTTAATTCTATAGTATATTGCGTCTCATTAATTCTATAATATATTGCGTATCATCAATTCTATAGTATATTGCGTCTCTTAAATTCTATAATATATAGCGTCTCATCATTTCTATAGTATATTGCGTCTCTTTAATTCTATAATATATTGCGTCTCATTAATTCTATAGTATATTGCGTCTCATTAATTTTATAGTATATTGCGTCTTTTAAATTCTATAGTATATTGTGTCTCATTAAGTCTAAAGTATATTGCGTCTCTTAAATTCTATAGTATATTGCGTATCTTAAATTCTATAGTATATTGCGCCTACTTAATTCTATAGTATATTGCTTCTCTCAAATTCTATAGTATATTGTGTCTCATTGATTCTATAGTATATTGCGTATCATTAATTTTATAGTATATTGCGTCTCATTAATTCTATAGTATATTGCGTATCTTTAATTCTATAGTATATTGCGTCTCATTAATTCTATAGCATATTGCGTATCTTTAATCTCATAGTATATTTCGTCTTATTGATTCTATAGTATATTGCGTATCTTTAATTCTATAGTATATTTCGTCTTATTAATTCTATAGTATATTGCGTCTTATTAATTCCATAGTATATTGCGTCTTTTTAATTCTAAAGTATATTGTGTCTCATCAATTCTATAGTATATTGCGTCTTATTAATTCTATAGTATATTGCTTCTCTGAAATTCTATAGTATATGGCGTCTCATAATTTCTATAGTATATTGCGTCTCATTAATTCTATAGTATAATGCGTCTCATTAATTCTATAGTATATTGCGTCTCTTAAATTCAATAGTATATTGTGTCTCATTAATTCTATAGTATATTGCGTCTCATTAATTTTATAGTATATTGCGTCTCTTAAATTCTATAGTATATTGTCTCTCATCAATTCTAAAGTATATTGCGTCTCTTAAATTCTATAGTATATTGCGTCTCTTAAATTCTATAGTATATTGCGTCTCATTAATTCTATAGTATATTGCGTCTTATTAATTCTATAGTATATTGTGTGTCTTTAATTCTATAGTATATTGCGTCTCATTGATTTTATAGTATATTGCTTCTCTCAAATTCTATAGTATATTGTGTCTCATTAATTCTATAGTATATTGCGTATCTTTAATTTTATAGTATATTGCTTCTCATTAATTCTATAGTATATTGCGTCTGATTAATTCTATAGTATATTGCGTCTCATTAATTCTGTAGTATATTGCGTCTCTTTAATTGTATAGCATATTGCGTATCTTTAATCTCATAGTATATTTCGTCTTATTGATTCTATAGTATATTGCGTATCTTTAATTCTATAGTATATTTCGTCTCTTTGATTCTATAGTATATTGCGTCTCATTAATTCCATAGTATATTGCGTCTTTTTAATTCTAAAGTATATTGTGTCTCATCAATTCTATAGTATATTGCGTCTTATTAATTCTATTATATAGTGCGTCTCTTAAATTCTATAGTATATTGCGTCTCTTAAATTCTATAGTATATTACGTCTCTTAAATTCTATAGTATATTGCGTCTCATTAATTCTATAATCTATTGCGTGTCTTTTATTCTATAGTATATTGCGTCTCTTAAATTCTATAATATATTGCGTCTAATTAATTCTATAGTATATTGCGTCTCTTCAATTCTGTAGTATATTGCATCTGATTAATTCTATAGTATATTGCGCCTCTTCAATTCTATAGTATATTGCGTCTCATTAATTTTATAGTATATTGCGTATCTTTAATTCTATAGTATATCTCGTCTCATTAATTCTATAAGATATCTCGTCTCATTAATTCTATAGTATATTGCGTCTCTTTAATTCTATAGCATATTGCGTATCTTTAATTCTATAGTATATTTCGTCTATTTAATTCTATAGTATATTGCGTATCTTTAATTCTATAGTTATTTTCGTCTTTTTAATTCTCTAGTATATTGCGTCTCATTCATTCCATAGTATATTGCGTTTCATTTAGTCCATAGTATATTGCGTCTCTTTAATGCTACACTATATTGCGTCTCTTTAATTCTATTGTATATTGCGTTTCATTAATTCTATAGTACATTAAGTCTCATTTATTCCTAAGTATATTGCGTCTCATGTATACTATAGTATATTGCGTCTCTTAAATTATTAAATATATTGTGTCTCATTAATTCTATACTATATTGTGTCTTAATAATTCTATAGTATATTGATTCTCTGAAATTCTATAGTATATTGCGTCTCTTAAATTCTATACTATATTGTGTCTTTTAAATTCTATAGTAAATGTCGTCTCATTAAATCTATAGTATATTGCGTCTCTTAAATGCTATAATATATTGCGTCTCATTAATTCTATAGTATATTGCGTCTTATTAATTTTATAGTATATTGCGTCTTTTAAATTCTATAGTATATTGTGTCTCATTAAGTCTAAAGTATATTGCGTCTCTTAAATTCTATAGTATATTGCGTCTCATTAATTCTATAGTATATTGCATCTCATTAATTCTATAGTATATTGCGTCTCATTAATTCTATAGTATATTGCGTATCTTTAATTCTATAGTATATTTCTTCTCATTAATTCTATAGTATATTGCGTCTCATAAATTATATAATATATTGCGTATCATTTATTCTATAGTATATTTCGTCTCATCATTTCTATAGTATATTGCGTCTCATTAATTCTATAGTATATTGCGTCTCATTAATTCTATAGTATATTGCGTCTCATTAATTCTATAGTATATTGCGTCTCTTAAATTCTATAGTATATTGGGTTAAATTAATCTTATAGTATATAGCGTCTCTTAAATTCTGTAGTATATTGCGTCTGATTAATTCTATAGTATATTGCGACTCATTAATTCATATAGTATATTGCGTCTCATTAGTTCTATAGTATATTGCGTCTCTTTAATTCTATAGCATATTACGTATCTTGAATTCTATAGTATATTTCCTCTCTTTGATTCTATAGTATATTGGTCTCATTAATTCTATAATCTATTGCGTGTCTTTTATTCTATAGTATATTGCGTCTCATTAATTCTATAGTATATTGCGTCTCATTAATTCTATAGTATATTGCGTCTAATTAATCTCATAGTTTATTGCGTCTCTTAAATTCTGTAGTATATTGCGTCTGATTAATTCTATAGTATATTGCGACTCATTAATTCATATAGTATATTGCGTCTCTTAAATTCTATAGTATATTGCGTCTCAATTATTCTAAAGTATATTGTGCCTCTGTAATTCTACTTCAACTTCCTTCATTTTAAGAAATTACTTTTTTTTTTACTAGTATGCGTGAGTCTTGATACCCAAGACGAAAGGCCACCATCGATCTTATTCATAACAGGACTCACATTGCATATATTATTAGACATTTTAAATAAATTTAAAATAAACTTTTTAATTTTAAATTAAATAAAATACAGAAAATGAACATAAATCTGCGCTGCTGATTCAATAAGTAGTCTCTCTCTCTCTCTTAGACAGCACCCAACAGTAGAACCTACAATCAAATAGACCCCACACTGTCTACCAAGCTCCACAACTTGGTCCATAGCCGAAATGTTACATCTTTGTACTTTTTTTACAAACACTTTAATGGAATGTGCTCTGAAGAACTTGCTGCGCTTGTGTCTTTTCTCGACGTAAATGTATCCAACCAACTCGACAATCAGCAAAATCCCACACCTTCACTGTAGAGGTCTTCAATTGCCGGAAAACCTTCTACTATTTTCGGTTCTTTCCTCGAACAGTTTGCTTTTGGAATTCTCTCTCTGCTCTCTGTTCGCCGACTGTACCGCCATGCAGAAATGTAAATGTAATGGTAACGAATATCTCGTTGCACAACCCTAACCCTAACCACTGAAATATGCCCCTTACGTCTCTGTAGCGATGTGCCTTGTTCGGGATGAATAAAAGTTTTTAAAAATTAACGAAAACGAAAAATATTTTAGAAAAAATGAAAGAGCAGGAAACAAATGTTAAAACAAACACCTTTTTTTATAATAGAGACAAATAGATATGTCCGGTAAAACAGAAATAGTCCACTTGATGACGGCTTCCAGTTTTGAAATTGGAAATTGACAAGCGGTGTTTATCAGAAAACAGTAACTGATCATCTTCGCCCTCTGAAATTTTAGTAGAAATTTTAATTTCGATAGTTTGAACACGTGGGAATCAGTCATGGGTAAAATTTGCGAAGAAGTAATTCCTTTGCTTTTGACACATTTTGTTAAGGGTGTTGGTCATCTAAAAAATATTTTCAAACCACAAAAACAAAATACAAACAAACATTCCAATGATAAAAATGTCTTATTTGATTATTTGTAATGAAAAAATAAAAATGCTCAATCATAAAAAAAACAGTTTGATAATAATAAAAATAACAAAAACAATTTATTGATTCCCCCACAAAAAAATCCTACCTAAAATATAATGGGTAAACACCGCTTGTCAATTTCTGAGAAACAGTCTACTCGAGGACGGCTTCTGGTTTTGACATCAGAAAACGGTGAACACTTTTATTACAGTTGAACTTTATGAAAGACAAGCAACGTTAAATAGCGGGGGTGAGGGCTAGATTTTTTATTTTGAGAGGTCCAACAGCAGTCAATTTTTCATACTTTCGGCTCCCTTTCGAGCACAATCAAGGGGAATCACTCACCGGTGCATCATCAAAATCGATTCTTTACACAGACTACTACGGTGTCACAGTAAAATATTTCCATTCTTTGGACGTCTATAGTCTCACGATAGTATTGTACCACTTTTCTTCAAACTGAAACATACTAATTTAAATACTGTGCTTAATGTTGCTTCAGAAAATATATATTTATCTCCAAAACGCCACAAAAGCATTAGTTATAATATACACAATCAAACATATATTATATAGGAGAAACCGCACATGAATTTAAAACAATCAGAAAAGCATAGTTAATAATATAAACCACACAGAATGTTCGTAATAATTCCATTCTGTGGACGTCCGGTGCGGACGGTGATATCATTGTAGGATCTTTGACTGAATAGATCCTACACTTTGATCCTAATCTGAACGACAAGAAAGTGTATTTTAGTTCAAGTTTCACGTTCGACACAACAGTGTCATCCGATGAAAGTTTAATAATTATTTTTTTTGCATTGCATTTCCGGCGATCGAGCGATCCAATCTTTTTAAAACGTAGTGGAGGGTGGTAACGTACGCACGAACATGAAATTGCTTAAGTGTAATATTGTTTAAAATATTCATGTAACTAAAATGTTATTTAAAAATTTTCAAAACATAATCTTGCAAAACTTTGAAAGAATTCGTTTTTGAGAAAATTTTAATGATTTGTAAAAAAATGTCTACGCGTATCATTCGACGAATAAACGTAGAACAAATGCGTGTCTGCTGTAATGTTTGGAGCATTCTAACTCCTATTATCATTTTGGTTGTTATTTTCACAACGTTTTGGCCGGCGTAATCTCCGATCTTCTTCAGGTGCATCTTTTTGAACTTGGGAATCTTTATATCGACCTTGGGAAATTTATACGGAATTTCAAACTGAACACTTTATTTACTCAACGGGAGTAGATTGTTCTTGTCTCGTCAGCCATGACCGAGTACAAATATTAATTAATTATTATGTTTTTCTTAGTTCTTATCGCCTGTAGTGAGGATTGAACCCTCAACCTCCAGAAAACTGTCACTTAAAACAGATTGTGAATCACCGCTGTCATCAATGGCTCCTTGCGCAACAGATAAATGCGTTTCGGGAGGTTGATGGTTCAATCCTCACAAGATAAATGAACATTTCTACCCTGTCATGGATGAGAACAATTTACCCCTTGTTAATTAAATAAAGGGTTAAACTCGAAATTCCGTATAGGTTCCCGAATAAATATTCCCAAGTTCGAAAAGATGGACCGGAACAAGGTCGGATGTTACATCGGCAAAAATCTTGTGAAAATAATAACCAAGTTGAAAATAGTGGTCTGAATCGTTTAATATTACAGATTATAAATCTTCATTTAAAAAAATTCCGAACAATGGACGTGTGTGTATTTTATATAAAATGGCATTTTTTGAATCAAAATGAAAAACAAACAAACGGTAAAGGAGAAAATGATTTAATTAAAATATGATCGGTTTGAATTGATAATCTTTTGCCAACAATCAACGATAACATTTTTAGAGACTTTGTAGACAAAAATTCAGTAAATCTATTGATGGTGTCTTTTCTGGCGCCAGGCTGTCTGCGGCGCATCTAATGACCAAAAGTGATAATCTCTCTCAGTTAAATATTCGGAAATATGAGTTGTAAGACTTCATATCCAAGTTCACGTCACAGTAATACGATGAACACATACTCGGACGCCACAGTTTATTGGATTCATTAAGTTCATGTGTAGCATATTTTATCGTTTTTTTCTACCTTATTTTTAGATAAACTTCTTTTTACTTTATTTTACAAATTTGTGTTTTTCGGCTTTATTCACTCTCAACATTTTCTTTCATATTTTCATTCATTTTGTGCCTTTCTTTATATTTTTTCATCTTAAGTGCTTTTTTTTCATTTGGTTCATTTTTACTTTTTGTAGAATTTCAATCGTTTTTCCTTTTGATTTCTTTCTTGTCTGTTTTGTCCTTGGTTTGTTTCCTTCCGTCTATTTTCCATCTTTTGTTTTCATAATTTTATGATATCCTTTCTTTTCATCGTTTTTTCTACCCTATTTTCATCGTTTTTAAAAATTCTATTACATCCTTTCTTTCCATTCTTTCTTTCATAATTTTGGTCTATCCTTTCTTTCCATTATTCCTTTTAATTTTTCCTTTTTTTTTTCATTGCTTTTTATAATTTTATTCTATTCTTTCATTTAATCCTTTCATTCTATCATTTCTTGATGTCTTTTCTTTCCATCCATTATTTTCATACTTTTATTCCATCCTTTATGTTCATCCTTTCTTTCCGCCATTTTAAAATCATTTCTTTCCACCTTTTTTCCATCATTTTACCATCTTTTCTCTCCATACTTTTATACAACCATTTATTTAAAACTTTTATTTCATCATTTGAAAACAATCTGTTCAGCCTATCCTTCCTTTCCATTTTTTCAGCCATTTATCTTTTTGTTTCGTCCTCCATTTTTATCCTTTCTTTCATCCTTCTCTTCCAACATTTCTTCTCGTCCTTTCTTTACATCATTTCATCGTTTTTTTTCTATTATTTAAATAATTTCATTCCTTTTCTTTTTTTCACTCAATACCTTTTTCTTTCTTTCCTTTTTCGATTACATTTCTCCTTCTTCTATTTATTTTCTTCTTTTATTCATTCTTACTTACATTCCTCATGTTTTTTTAATTTTCTTTCTCCTATTCTTCATTTCGGTATTTCTTTCACTAGCTTCTTTCTTTGTTTAGATACTTTTTCTTTTTACGCCAAACAGGTTTTTAGTCGAGTTTGCTTGTTAGTTTGTCACTAGGTTTCTTTCTGTGCAGGCTTGTGTCAACATCGCTACATTAATCGTCACCAAACTTAGTCAAAATACTAAGAACTGATGTAATTTAAGAATATCCAGGCCAAAGGTCAAGGTCACAGAAAAAGGTAAGTCACACTTTTAGCGGTAACTTCAGTTTTGTTCATCGTAAATATTCACTACTTGGCCTATTATTGTAACCAATTAAGTCCTGCGTCTTATATGTCATTGACTCTTATTGTTATATTATGAGGGGCCCTGTATGCCTAAAAGCGTGTAGGTCCACTAGTTTTGATTGTGAGAGGAGTGAACTTTGTTCGAGTTAAGTGAAGGTCGAAATGACATCCATTTTGGGACAATTAGATTTGTCTCAGAAGAAGTCATAACAGCTGGGGAAACCTGGCCGACTTCAAAAGTTGAGGTTCAATAAAGGTTAGGCCAGTGCTGGTTATGAGATGTATGACAGGACAAAGGAATGTGACGTCACTCCTTCTTCGTGAGAAACTAAGGTTTTTAAAAGAGTTACGGGTTTGGAAGCGAGCCGGACGGTCGACCTCTCTATGGGTCCTCAAATGAAAAGAGAAGGGCTTTGGAAGTGAGAGCGTCGTGTCGACGATGTAGTCGCTCGTTGTATGGTCTGGATCTCCTCGAGAGCCAGCAGAAATTCCTGTGCATAGTCGCATCCCCAAGCGAGAAGGATGAATGAGAATCGAGCGAACGAATGGATAAAATCCTTCCGCAACGAAGTCCAGAATAAAAGACTTGAATCTCTCTGAGGAAAAATTATCTCCGCGTTTGTCTTCTGCCTGTATATCAAGTTGTATCCACAGATCAAAGATCACCAACATCGATCACGGCCAGAGATACGCAATGGAAACCGACGGTACCAACGGCGATCACAACAAGACGACGAAAAGAATGTAAGGTAACTTTTATGTGTTGCACATTTTTTGGGTCCTAATCTGTTAAACTTCGAAAGACTAAAACCAGAAAGAAAACGAGAACAATACTTAATGTAAAGTGTTAAAAAGAAGAAAAGTGTTAAGAATAAGTTGTTTGAGATACAATGTTTAATGAACTGTGTTTAATGAGACATTTTTTTAAAAAGAACTATGTTTAAAAAGTAATGTGTAAATGGACTGACAGTTAACTATTAAAAACGCCTTAAAGAAATGTGTTTAAAAGTGCCTTAAAAGTGAGTGTTAAAGAAGTTTGAAAACGCTTCATATGATTTCTAGACTTTTCAGAAACTTTCGTATTGCCTTCGTATTTTGAGACGCGCTTAATAGACTTTCGTGGCGATGATTGTCATCAGTGATAACGTAACAAATGTCTGGTTGTTGGTGCCGTTATGTAACATTATTATTGTCATTGAAAAAAAAACATGCAAAATTTCGGCCTGATCAGATAAATAGTTTTTCAGTTATCAACGTTTCCATGGCATAACTTCGGGAATACTTCATCTATTATGGAGAAGTAAAGCTCATATAAGAAATTAACACATTCTTTTTTCTATATTACTTTTGGTTTCTTTTCATCTCATTAAATGTTTCTTATGACTTCTTTTCTTTGTTCTCACTTTCATTCGTGTCATTCCTTCTATTTCTTCCTTTCGATTTTGTTAATTTTTTTCCTTTCTTTCTTCTTTTCTTGCTTTCATTTTTAATCAAGAGATTTTTATTTCCTTCCTCGTTTTTTCTTTTTTTCTTTTCGAATCTTGTTTCTTTACTTCGCTCTATCATTAGTTTCTTTCTTTCTTTTTTCCATTCGTGTTTTTATCTTTTTCTTTATTTTACTTTCTCGTATTATTTCTATTATTCAGACTACTTTTCTCATCTTGGTTGTACTTTTGACAACGTTTCAGCCGATGTAACTCCGACCTCTTTCGGGACATCTTTTGGAACTTGAGAACCTTAATATCGAACCTTTTATTCAAGGGGGTACATTATCGTAATTGCTAATTTGTATTATTTGGACTACTATCCTCGTTTTGGTTGTACTTTTCATATTCTTTTCAAGCGTCGGAACCAATACGGAATTTCGAACTGAACCTTTTACTGGAGTAGATTGCTCTTGTTCTGTCAGTCATCGGCGGGTAGAAGTGTTAATTATTATGTTATTTTTAGTTATTATTGCGTGTAGTGAGGATTGCATCTTAGGCCTACAGATGAATGTCACTTAAAACTGATTGCTAGTCAACGCATTTAACCATTACGCCACGGGTTCGCGTGTTTTTAATTACTATTTATTTCGTATTCGTTTTCCACTCGTCAACAATTTTTTATTTGCTTTTTTTCATTTTCGATCCTCCTTCTTTCATTCTTTTTTCATCCTTCATGAAATTCAACGTATGGGACACAAGTGGGCAAGACAATTCCGGAGGTTTGAGAAATAGTTGCTACATTAAAAGTAGACAGCGGTTAATTTTTCTCTTCAATTTACATGAGTTTAATTTTGTAAAAGATTTCTATTTTCATAATTAAAGGAATAAAATATGAAACATTCGCCTGACCGCATCCAAACTTTGTTCTCCAGGTCAATGTGCCAATGTTGGATGTCACATCAAGAGTTACTTACCAAACTGCCCCTAATTGGCGTCGGAATTTGGTCAGGATTTGTCAGAATACGCCGATTGTTTTATGTGGTAACAAAGTTGACGTCAATGACAGAAAAGTACAGGCAAAGACAATCACTTTCCATAGAATTTGCAGAATTTGCAGGTAAGTCGTCTTTCTTTGGCATTCTTACCCGGAGGCTGTCATCAGTTTTTTTGTATTGACACAGAATCTTATATTCCTTTCTTCCTTCCTTCCTCCCTTCCATAATTCTTCTCTTTTTTTTTCCATTCTTTTTCTTTTCCTTTCTTTCTTCCTTCCTTCCCTCCTCCCTTCCTTCCACTCTTCCTTTTTGATCTTCACTTTTTGCCTTCCACCCTTTGTTAATTTCGTTCTTCCTTCTGACCTTCCTAGCTCCCTTCCATTCTTTCTTTTTTCCTCCCTTCTCCTTCTCTTTCTAATCCAACCTATCAAATTATCTATTTCTCCATTTTACATTCATTTACTTTTTTTTTCGACATCCATAGAAATTGGCGGATATGTGTCCTTAGAAAACGCAGAATTTCCCATTTTCTTTCTTCGCCAAGCTTAAATTTCAAAAGGAAACCATTAATGTCACGTAGATGCAACACAGCTTTACTAGCCCTGCCCCACCCCTTTTTCTATCTTTTTCTTAAATAAAAAATGACAAGAAATATATATATATATATATATATATATATATATATATATATATATATATATATATATATATATATATATATATATATATATTTCTTGTCATTTGTTATTTCTTTTCATATGAACATGTTTATTAATTTTCAATGAACAAATGTATTTCTGTATAATTTCACTTCCTGTTTTCTTCCGGGTTCCTGAGTGTATTCATATCCATTTCTCCGCCATGTCTATCTCTTCCCCTCCTCCCTTTCGCTTTCACTTTTTTTATCTCTGTATATATATATATATATATATATATATATATATATATATATATATATATTGGATTGAAGGCTATGTTTAAGCAAAACAGTCCGTCTACTTATATATATATATATATATATATATATATATATATATATATATATATATATATATATATATATATATATATATATAAGGAAAATGAAAAAAGAAAAGCCCAACATTATATTATTTATGTATTAATTAACGTTTCGTCTTTATTGTAGACTTCCTCAGGTTGAAGAAAAATGCAGAGAAAAATCATACTCATTAATTTTGATTTGCCTGAAAATGTTCAAGTTTCGGCTGTGGACGAAAAAGGCAAACATTAAAAAGAACGATTTAGGTTAACACGTTATCAGAAGAAGTTTACACAATTTTAAAAAAAGGAACTGGGGTGATAGCTGGGAGTTATTAATTTGTATTTCTATTTTTAGCTTAAGGAAAGTGTCTGGGTCAAATATGTTAAAACCGAGCGTAGCCGATAGTAAATATGAGAAGGGGGCGGAAGTCTGAACCTATTTTCATGTTTTGAATTAAAAAGGAAAGAAGAAAGAAAAATAATTATATAATTTTATTATGAATGTAAACACGTGGAGAGTTTTTCTATTTTGAAACGCGAATTCGGATTAAAAACGAAAGTTGTGGCAAAAAGAGAGAAGGAGAAAATAATACCTATTAGTTTATTTATTCAAGTGTGAATGCATTATTTATTACTAGTTATTTAATTACTATATTTTTGTCTCATTAATTAATCAATCATTTTTTTACAATGTATGCAAATATGTGTAAAAGAGAGTTGGAAATAATATAACTTGTTTATTTATTTATGTGTGAATGTATTTATTTATATTTCTTTATTTTATTATTTGTGTAATTTTAATTAATCAATAATTATTAAAATATGTATGATTATATAAGTGTATGTATATGCAATATGTGAATATATGTAATAAAAAGAGCAAGGAAATAATATTCATTAGTTTCGTCATTTATGTGTGAATGTATTTATTTCCATTTATTTAACTATTCGTGTCTTCTTAATTAATCAAAAATCATTAACATAATTATGAGCATAAAAAGTGTATGCATATGCAATATGTATATATACGTGTGTGAGAGAGATGTAAATGATATCTAACTAGTTTATTTATTTATGTGTGAGTCTCTTTATTTATTCAGATTTTTTAGTTATCTGTGTATTTTATTAATAGAATATGTACTATAAGATGGTTATCCAGGCTCTAATGTTAATTTTCGTTTCACCATGATGAGTTTTCTAATTAACGGAGTTAAATTATAGAAACCATTTCGTTGTTTGATGGTGTTGGAGTTTGTGATGAGTGCTGCTTCAAGGAGTCTGCGTCGAGATTTATTTCATATGAATTTAATGATTTTACCCGGTTCAAAACTAAATGAGTGGTCGTGTAGTGTATTGTATGTGTGTATATTCAACAAACATTGCTTATGTGTGTGTACTAGTTTACCGGCTTATCAGTTAGAGATTGTTTGTGTGAACTTGTGTGTATGTGAGTGCGGTGAGTGTGTATATAATGTCGTTGTGCGTACAGTGGTTAGTGAGTGTCTCTTGTTTGGTCTGCCATTAGCCTCTTGGCTTAGGGGACGAAGCCTATTTTGTGAGGGTCGTGATCACGTGCTCAGATTCTGAGAGAAAAACAGAAAAAAAGAAAAACGCTTCGTTTGTACTTTAATATTACGCGCGAATTTTTGGCAGTGAATATTTTTGTGCTATGATCGGTTGAAGGAAACTGTTGCTTTGAGCTTTTGTCCAATCGAGAGTCAATGCAGCTTCTTCCAACACATCAACCCCAGGATCTAGGCTACAAACATTTCTGAAATTTCTCTATAACGATCTCTATCCAGAATCATATAACAAAAAATAATAACACGTTCAAAATGAACAACAATAATAATAATAACAACAAAAATAATTAAAAATTGCTGATAATAACAACAATAATAGCAACAAAAATAACAATAATAACAATAATAACAGCAATAATAATACTTACAATAATAACACTTAAAATAAAAATAACAACAATAACATCAATAATAACTATAATTACAATAAATACAATGATAATAACAAAATAATAACAATAATAACAAAAATAATAACAATAATAACACCAATAATAAAAAGTACTACTACTACTAATAATAATAATAATCTTGAACATTCCAAACCCAACTTACTTTTTCTTGAATGTCTAAAGTCAGGGAAATTGACTTGATGTTCAAAAAAGAAAAATCCAACTAAAAACATCGAAAAGTTTAGACTACTTTGAAATAATAATAATAATAATAATAATAATAATAATAATAATAATAATAATAATACCGCTTTCCTCCCCCTCCCACGACACCTTCCCCTTCCCCCCCAAAAATATAAATAAAAAAATAAAAAAAATTAGGCCAGCCTAGGCTGACACCACACAAAATATTTGCAGAGGGTTAAGGAGGATGAGAATACCGAGGAGAGACAGCACAAACCAAACCTCCACTGGAAGTACGGAGAGTGCTGGTACATTGAGGAGGCTTATTGCTACCCAACCCCCAGAGAAGACCAATGATCCTCACCAGCGAGAAATCAATGGTAAACGGCTGTTGGGATACTGCAAGTTTATTTGCGGTGGCTATCGGAAAGAGGTTGAGAATACTGGAAATCTGGGAAAACTTGTTGTCACTCACACTCCAGTGTGTGCCACCGGTTGTTGTCGGTGAGCAATCACTAATGATGACCTGTGTGAGAATTCCTAGCGAGTACAAATAATAATAATAATAATAATAATAATAATAATAATAATAATAATAATAATAATAATAATAATAATAATGAGTGGTATTAATTACAGTACGAATGGCCGGTTGCTTTTTTTCGGTCGGAGATAAGGGTTATAAAAATTCCCTTGTCTCAATCGTTGCTGCAGTGACACAGACGAAAAGAATGCGAGGAAGATTCTTGGTTGGACCCAGCCGACCGGCATTGAGTTTCCCTTCGCCCCTTCAACCATTGCACACATCCGACACAACACTGGTGTGGGTTAGGGTTGGGAGAAGGACGATCAGTAGCGGGGAAAGAGTGCAAGGTCCTCTACAGTGCAATATGCGTACGGACACAAATACACACATACACAGATACATAAAAAAGGGGAAACACATACGTAGACACAAAGCATAAAACGCACACAATAAGAATAAGAATGCCAGTCCCCAAAAGATGATCTAGATATACACCCAATTTGAAAGAATTACATAGGAGATACATACACACGGCTGAAAGTATATATAATTAAACTAACTAGCCGCCTAAAACAAGGAGGTAACCCATGAGAGGATGGTCGCATGGCAACAGAACTTATACTACACTATCTCCCCAAAAAGAAATTAAAGTTTAGAACGATGAGCATTGAAAGATAGTAAATTCATCTGAAATAGATTGTAAATTGAATTTAGCGTAAAAAGATGGTACAATAATACACTTAATAGAAGTAATTGTATTGTTTCGGCTTCAGACGGACACATTACATCATCATTAGTAATATATATATATATATATATATATATATATATATATATATGAATATTCACTAATACGTCGAAATCGACGGTAGAGTCTACCATCATTTGTGTCTCAATTCTTGCAACTAATATAGATAATGTTCTAATTTTGTTGATCTCAACTATATATATATATATATATATATATATATATATATATATAGTCAACAATATTAGAACATTAAGTCTTAGTTAATCACCATCCCACACCGGTTTTTTTTTCGGGGCCCCCCTCAGAGATACACCGTTTTCTGTCATTGTTGACGCCATTCCCCATCGGGATGGGACAATCATTTTAGCTTGCCGATGATTCCACCGGGAACGAAGATTTACTAAAGATGTCTAAATCTTCCCTTTTGGATGAAACCGCGGTACATTGCTGAAATATGTAATATACAGTATCTAAATAAATTATATTAGCTCTCTTATATGATCGAGCACTTTATTGATTTCTTTTCATATATAACGTGAAACACTATATATATATATATATATATATATATATATATATATATATATATATATATATATATATATATATATATAATTTATTCGAAAACTATATGGTACATATTTCAGAATCGTACTGCGGTTTCATCCAGATCGGGAGACTTTTAAAATTGGCCAACAGCACAAGGAAAGAAGCTATTTGAGTAGAAGGCTCTCCGGCATCTGGGGACCTCCACAGTGAATGAATGAGATTTAGTTGATTGTCGAGTTAGTCTAGTGAATTTACGTATATATATATATATATATATATATATATATATATATATATATATAGATGACAGCTTATGAAAGCTAACTTACGGTATTCACTTCCTAAGTCTTTTTGTGAGAGCGTTAACCTTTTTACGTTAAACTTCGTATATATATATATATATATATATATATATATATATATATATATATATATATATATATTATATTCATTTATAGATCAAATCGTTACTCGCGTACACCTGTTTCACTGTACCCACAGATCTTCACCATGCGTCAGGTTCGAACTCACAGCCACATTGTACATATTCATTATTACTAAAATACAACAAAAATACATCAAATTATTTAAGCGATGAATCGGTCACGTATTTTAAGGCAAGTCTCGTAGCGCAGTTAATTAGTTTAGGAGTGAATCCTGTACATGCAAATATATAAACATATACGCGTAACTTACTTAGATTTTTAATGCGGTGGAGAAACGAACAGTAGATATATAATTGTTTTTGTTTTTGTTTAGTTGTGACTCTATACTCTCCGACCTTCCACGACACAGTCGCAGCCTCTCATTGAAGAAACCCTCTTAAATTATTGAAACGGAGTAAATCCACTAATGTTGAGCTTGAAACTTATCGGAACATATAATTTAAAACGAGGACAGCTTATTCTATTTTCTCAGAGAGAACAAAGGTCAACTGATTATCGTAGTTAATAATTCGCCGGGGAAGTGTGTTGGTGACAGACGGGTCAAAATATGAAATGTACAGCGAGAGAGAGAATTATGGTGTTCGCTGTGTTGACACGACTGCCACAATATAAACAAAATGGAGGGGAAAAGAAAAAGACTGATAATCCTCCCCTCTCTTAAAGAAATATTCGAAAGAATGATAGAGAGCGAGAGAGAGAGAGAGAGAGAGAGAGAGAGAGAGAGACTAAAGCTTACAACTGACTTTGTCTGCCACATATACTAAGTTCAAATTTTATTGTGACATAATATCCGCTTGCTTTCTTTTTTATATACGGCATAATTACGTTAAAACACGTGTTCTCGTTAAATCACCGAAGTTAAGCGACTTTGAGCCTAGTCAGTAGTAGATAAGGCGACCAGTTAGGAATACCAGGCGCTGTATGTTGGAGGACTGTGATCACTCTCTGCAAAAAGAAAACGTCGTCATCTACCTTGACCGGGATATACATTAAACTGGGGATCGCTTGTAAATTTAATATTCCTTAGAAACTTCCTCCTTTGGAGGGAGACGGCTCAATCTGAATAGGGTGAATGCCGCAACAGATACAGGTACCCTTTTTTTGCATTGAAGAAAACCCTACGATAACATATACCTTACAAGAATTTTTTTTACACCAGTGCCAAGTCGTGGCCTCTACCGAACCCAATAAAAGATTTACGACAGTCGCTTTCATCTCATGAGCAGAAAGGCAGCAGCTTCTGTACTATCTTTTAATGCTCAATTCAGTTTACTAGACTATTTCAGACTAATGTACTATTTCCTAATGCTCAATTCAGTTTACTAGACTATTTCAGACTAATGTACTATTTCCTAATGCTCAATTCAGTTTACTAGACTATTTCAGACTAATGTACTATTTCCTAATGCTCAATTCAGTTTACTAGACTATTTCAGACTAATGTACTATTTCCTAATGCTCAATTCAGTTTACTAGACTATTTCAGACTAATGTACTATTTCCTAATGCTCAATTCAGTTTACTAGACTATTTCAGACTAATGTACTATTTCCTAATGCTCAATTCAGTTTACTAGACTATTTCAGACTAATGTACTATTTCCTAATGCTCAATTCAGTTTACTAGACTATTTCAGACTAATGTACTATTTCCTAATGCTCAATTCAGTTTACTAGACTATTTCAGACTAATGTACTATTTCCTAATGCTCAATTCAGTTTACTAGACTATTTCAGACTAATGTACTATTTCCTAATGCTCAATTCAGTTTACTAGACTATTTCAGACTAATGTACTATTTCCTAATGCTCAATTCAGTTTACTAGACTATTTCAGACTAATGTACTATTTTCTAATGCTCAATTCACTTTACTAGACTATTTCAGACTAATGTACTATTTCCTAATGCTCAATTCAGTTTACTAGACTATTTCAGACTAATGTACTATTTCCTAATGCTCAATTCAGTTTACTAGACTATTTCAGACTAATGTACTATTTCCTAATGCTCAATTCAGTTTATTAGACTATTTCAGACTAATGTACTATTTCCTAATGCTCAATTCAGTTTACTAGACTATTTCAGACTAATGTACTATTTCCTAATGCTCAAGTCATGAGGATAGTGCAGTATCTGTTCTATTGTCATGATACCCTCCTGCCAAGCATTACCTCTTTCCTTTAGGAGGGAAAGAAGTGTACACTCCACCTAGGCATTACCGTGTCTTAGGGGGGGGGGGGGGCTAGTGTAGTGTATGTTCTTTCGTCATGACACTATCCCCCCGGGCATTACCCCCTCTTTTGAGAAGGTAGTGTAATATATGTTTATTCATCATGATACTATCTTCCCAGACATTACCTCTTTCTTTGTTAGGGTAAAGGAGAAGTGTAGTATCTGTCATCTCCTTTTTTGGAAAGGTCGCATATTTTTGCTAGTAGACATAATAGTAAATCGAAGACTAAGAAACAAAATATTTATCTGAAAAAGAAAAAGTGTTTAAATAACTGAACAGATTCGTAAACATAAAAAATTAAAATATTAAAAAAAAAACTTACGGTTTTAAAGTTTTTAATTTTCTAAATCTTCTGAGACAGTGACTCCCTCCCCTCCCAAATCGAACTTCAAAAGCCGCCATTGCTTCAGAATTAGTTTGCGATTTCGAGAGCCTCGCTTCGATCACATAGCCTCCTGCGACGAACCAACAGCGACCTCTGGTGGGAAAGGGCAGATTATAACAGTTATGGTTTCTATCTTCGAATAAGGATATTTTGAACGAATCTTTTTGGCAATCGGGCATATCTTCTCAGCCATTAATTTAATATTAGTTTCATTCTAGAAACTTCTTTTGAGAAAGAATAAAATTCGATAAGGCAAGTTCCAAATTTGGCTGAGTTTTCTCCGATGAGCCAATTCCGAACTTAATAAAATTGCTAGAACAAAATATTGTTTTCTTAATTGGTAGAAAAAAAAAACTTTTAAAAAAATATGTCAAGTATGGAGAACAAAATGGAAAAAAAAAATTGTTTCCGTATTTTTTTCATATCCCGAAATAAAGATGAAAAATAACCCAGTAAATATTGTAACCCTTTAAAAGCAGAGAACCGATGCATATTATTTCTTTCTTTTATGTTTTTTCTTGCTTTCTTCGATTTTCTGTTTTCTATTTTTTCTTTCATACTTTCATTCACTTTCTTTAATCATTCATTTTTTCCTCTCTTCCTTTTATTCATGCTTTTAATCTGTTTTGCGTTCATTTTTTCTTAATTTCCTTCTAAACTTGTTTTTTTCATTATTTCCTCTTTTCTTTTATTTCTTTAATTTTTCTTTCTTTTTCTTTCATTTTATTGTATTCATTCATTATTTCTTCTGTTCTTTTCTCTCTGTTTTCTTTCTTTTTTCTTCCATTTTTCATTTTCTTGCGTTTTTTTTTTATTTTAAACTCTTTTTTATTGTCTTTCAGTTTTCGTTGTATTCTTTCTTTCTCCTTTCATTTTCTTGTATTCATTCGTCATTTCTTCTGTGCCTTTTCGTTCTGCTTTCTTTTTTCTTCTATTTTTTATTTAATCAATGATTTTATTTCTTTCATTCTTCTTTCTTTCATGTTGATTTCATTTTCTATAATTTTGATACTTCTTTCTTTCCTTTACTTTCATTTTCGTGTTTTCTTCTGTTCTTTTTCTTTTTGCTTTCGTTTTTCTTTCATTTTTGTCCTTCACATTCATTTTATTGTGTTCTTAGATTTTATACTCCTTTTTCTTTCTTTTATTTTTCTTTCTTTCATTTTTCTTTCATTTTCTTTAAATTAAAAATTGTTTCTTTTTTCTTTTTATTTTCTTGCGTTATTTCATTATTTACTATGTACTTTTTCTTTCTTTACCTTTTCTTTCTTTTTCTTTCATTTACCTGTGTTCTTTCATTTTTCCTCTTTTCTTTTTCTTTCTTTCATTTTCTTGTATATTATTCATTATTTCTTCTATTCTTTTATGTATGTTTCTGTTCTTTCCTTTTCCTTTTCTTCCTTTCAATTTTTGTCCATTTTTATTCTGTCTTTCATTTTTCTTTCCTTCGTTCATTTTTCCTTTTCTCTCTTATTCTTTTCTATATTACAATATTTCGTTTATTTTCATCAATTCTTTATTGATTTCTCTTTTTCTCTTTCATTATTTCATGCTTTTGTTTTTGAATTCCTTCTTTATTCTTCTTTCAGTCAATCTTTTTTCTTTAATTTGATTATCATTTTGTATCCTTTAAAATATTAATTTTACTTTCTTTCTTTTGCTTTTGCTTTCTTTCAGTCGTTCCTTATTTATTTTTATTTTTATGTTCTCTTTTTCATTTTTACTTCTTCTCTTTTTGTTATGATGATCTACCCTATTCTGTCATTTTATGGACTCGACCTGACTTTATAAATAGAGTAGTTATGACCAATCACTAGAAATGAGATACGGCGCAGTGAGGAAGCAGCTTCTGTCAACCCATTACTTCTGTACTTTCTATATTTATTTACTTACGTCCTACGGCAACAGAATGTGGCACATGGCCGCAAGTGTTATATTTTCGATTACCAATGCGTGTATAAACCATTATACATTCGTGCCGTCGTCGTAAATACAGAGGAGAGACAGTCACAGAAAAACATCACAGCTACATTGTGCGCTTTGCCCCCGCCATCGGGGACAGAGGCCTAAGCAAATCTTTACTGCTTGAAATCTCGATAGCCAAAGAGACAGAAATACTTCGACCAGTAATCACATGGTTTTGCGATTTCTTTCTGTGGTCACATCGTACCCTTAAAAGTGTCAGCCAACCCAGGTTTCCCCCATAAATTTAATGGTATTCTTATCAGAGTCGCCTCTTATGCTTCAGTAGCAATACATCTTGTTTGGGGTAAATAACAATATATATATATATATATATATATATATATATATATATATATATATATATATATATATATATGCATTCCAATGACCACAGGAACCACCGATTCATAAACATTACTTTTATCTGTACCTTCAATTTATTATATCTGCGAATAACTGTTATCCATCTTTGTCTCACAATTATATCATATTATAATTCCATGATAAATGCCAGTATACTGAAATCATATGCCCTTAATAGGGTTAAGATGAAAATTAATATACACTAAATGTACAAAAGCAAGGAAATTCCCAAATTTTTACACTTTTATTGTCATTAAGGGTATGCGAGCACAACAGGGCTATGTATTTAACTTGTAGGAATTTTTCTTCAGCACACCTCACACACTTCATCCACTCATGCATAGAGATTTATACTGTAGTGATGTGATAATAAAATGGCTTGGTTGATATGTAGTCATACCCTTAATGACAATAAAAGTGTAAAAATTTGGGAATTTCCTTGCTTTTGTACATTTAGTGTATATGAATTTTCATCTTAACCCTATTAAGGGCATATGATTTCAGTATACTGGCATTTATCATGGAATGTCACTACTTTTGTAAAGGCTATCCCTCAAGAAAATGGTAATTTTTAAGTTTTTTAAAAATTTTCTGGAAAACTAAGGTATATGGTAAACTGAAATTAAAATGCCATCAACTAGACCCTAGAACCTCTATCTCTGCCAAAAATCAGCTTAATCCATCAAATAGTTGATGAGATACACGGTGGCACACACGTACGTACGTACACACGGATAACACAAAATCACTCCTGACCTTTCTGGATCTCTAGGTTGCCTTGACTAATGATGCTGAAATTTTACACACTTATAGAACCTATCAAATGAAAATTTTGTGCAAAGTTTTAAATAATTTGGTTTATTGGTTTTTGAGTTATGATTGATCAAAGAAATGAGATTTCTAGCATAGGTCGTTTTTGAAGTCTATTAAGGGATAGAGCGCTATCGCGCCTCCCTTGATTATATTTTATTTTTTATGTTTTTTCTTTCTAAATTAAGTACTTTTTCTACATCTTACGCGCGTTTCACAGGAAAGACAAGAGAAATACATAGTATCATCTTAACCTCGTTGATCATCAGAGAAATTCTTTATTCAATTATAGTAGGATAAACACACCATTCCAAAGACATGAGAAAGGAAGATTAGAAATTTTTTTAAAAGAGTTCTGGACAATAGTCACGGCAAGTCAAAATACATGAAACAACTCACATGAAAAATGGTGACAAAAATCCAGTGCCCACACACAAAAAACAACTTATTCCTAATACTTGAAACACTCTCTTTTACAACCTTTATATCTATTCACACACACTCACACACACACACACACACACACACACACACACACACACATATATGTATATATATATATATATATATATATATATATATATATATATATATATATATATATATATATATATATATATATATAGTAGAAACCCGTTGCAGGACTAGTATAAGCAATGAATATAGTATTAGTTTTAAATTTTAATGTTTTTTCATACTTTGAGGCAGGGATAAGTACGGTTTCAGTGGCATCCCCTAACTAGTAAAGTTTACAAAAAATAATAATGTGTCCATCTTACTTACCGTGTTATCAGGAATATATATTCAAAAATGTATTGCATTCCATTAATTAGTCCAGGATATTATCCTATATATATATATATATATATATTATAGTTGCATTCCAATGACCACACTCAAGCCCCCTCACTTTTTGACTGGTCCCCCCCACTTTACGGTCATCAATAATTAAGTTGATATGCATGTGTTTAATTTTATCTAATTAGCTTATCTATTAATTGATTGTTGGTCTTATATTGTCATCATTACAATATAAGACAAACAATCAATTTTATCTAAAATTTGGCGAAAACCAAGCGAAATGGGTGAGTTTTTGTTAAAGGTCCCTATTCTATAGGTATATTTACGGACTTTCATTTTCTTCTCCAAAAAAGCGACACCCGAAGCATAACACGTGAAACTTGAATTAAACTGATTTTGGCATTTCTTTAGTTTAGCTGTGAATCACAATTTATTTTCTTTCCTTTTTTGAAGATAGCGGCAGACAATCAACCGGAATAACAGAATTAGGAGTTTTTATACAAAATCTTCTTTTTTTCTTCTTTTCTTTTTTATATATAAAGTAGAGAGGATTTTTCTCATGTACATATTTGCTTAAGAGGAAAATAACCCCATCCATCACAGGCTACTAAACTCACCAATTCATTACGCTTATTCACTCGAGCGTGTTATAGTAAATTTTCATTATTTTTCACCAACAAACACTAAATATTACATTTGGCCCACCATCTACGACTCTCCGCCAAACCAACTCCATATAGGTTGTAGCAAAAACTTTTCTCCCTAACAATTCTGTACTGTCACTCCACCCATCGACATCGGGAACTAATAAACACAGTTTAATTTTCATAAAAGACTCTGTTCTTATTTATTATTTGCCTGGTATTAATTTATTACATAATATACCGCAATACGCAAAGACGTAATGACCGCTCCCGTTCACTCCGATGATTTTCCGCGAATATCCGATTACGTTATTTCTATTTCTACCTATAACTTCTATATTTATATTCATTCCGGAATTAATTTGATGGTAGCTCGGGATTATCATAATCCATAGTTTAGCCTTATCATCGACGAAGGAAATTCTGAGATGAATGCTTCCACATGCACACATTTGTTTGTGACAGACTGGATGATAGGCAGGATGATGTTGGTGTTACTCATGAACGTTTCAAAATTTTTGCGATCGACACTGTTACGGATGAGAGAACACCCGTTAAAAAACGATTTTGAGGGCAGAAAAATCTGTTGCAAAGCGGACCATTATTTGTATTTCCTCCACTCGCACATGGTGCATCCATTAACATACCGGTGATTTTTCGGATTGCATCGATACATTCTTTTTTCGCATTGTTGAAGATCCGCATAATATCCAAAGTTATTCATTCCATCCTCCCTCCAGTCCTTCTGTCCACAGAACAACCGATACAGTATCTTTTGAGCAAAGTCCAATGAACGCAATTTGAAGTGAAGAACAGAGAAACAATGCAAGTCTGCCTTGTTAATACGCTTCCAACGAGCTATTCCAATTCCAATACATACATTTATACTTTTATACTTAATACATTTAAACTTTTATACTTTTTACTTTTGTACTTTTATATGCACCTTGTCAGTTAATACTTTTAACTTTATGTATTCTCTATATTTGATAAACCAATTGATTCTTGAATTTTGTCATTTTTACTAGAAGTGACTTTCTGATATGTTTCAAATGAGCCATCAATCAGTGTCAGAAAATGTTATGTCTAGATTAAGTCCAAAAAGGTGTATTTGGCCCCAAATGACCAAATATGGTAATTTGGGTCCAGTCACCCCCCTCCAAATTGAAATTTCTTTTTGTTCCTTTTTTCACCAGAAGCGACTTGCTAATATGCTTCCAACAGAAGATCATTTTATGTCTAAATTATGTCAAAAAAGGTATTTTTGGTCAAATGCCCTAATATGATAGTTTGCGCCCAGACGCCAAAATTTGAATTTTTTAAATGTTTCTTCATCTATCACCAAGAGTATTCCATTCTGCTTCTAACGAGCCATCAACCATTACCAGACGATCATTTTAAACCAAAATATGCCCCAAACAGTGATTTTTCCCCAACATATCCAAATAAGATAATTTGAGCCCAGACGCCAAAAATTGAAATATTTTGAAGTTTTCCTTTTCTATCACCAAGAGAATTCCATTCCGCTTCTAACGAGCTCTCAACCACTATCGGACGATCATTTTTAGTCAAGATATTGAATTTATTCCCATATTTGGCATTCTGGGCGCAATGTGGGCAGGACACCCCCACTTTTTAGGAGAGCCGCCTCTACTTTTATAACTGCCCCGCGGCCCTGTATATATATATATATATATATATATATATATATATATATATATATATATATATATATATATATATATATACATGTGTTAGAAGTTCCCCACCAAATACTGCGCAATTATGCACGATGTAGAAGATATGCACCAATAGAAGTGTGTTTAATTAACTCCAATAAGAAAAGTGAAAACCCGAATAGTGAATTAATGAATTAATGAGAGTTCGTTTTTTTAAGGAATATGCAGATTAGTTATCTTCTTTAAAGTCGCTCGCATATCTGCAACTGAGTCTATCATGATGGGTGTTTTTACTTTTTAAATAGAAACGTGGGGTTTTAATAGTGTCAGTGCGACAAATAACTAAACGTTCTATGTATAGACACGCATACTTAACTTTTTATATGTAAAAAGATGCCGTTTTAAACTTAACGCACGAAACGATCGACCGACTGACCGACAGAACCCCAGATTAAGATGCGAGTACGTTTCTAATAAAAAAATACAAAATAAATAAATAAATAATAACAATAATAACAATGATAATAATTAATAATAAAATTAAATAAATAAAACCAGTGGCAAAGAGTTTCGAAATGCGTAGCGAAATTTAATTGGCTAAGCTTACAGCCAATTAGGAACGCGTGTGGGTTAACGGGTTGAATTGATGGCGCTAAACGGTGCTGGTCATTAGTATTGTTGACGCATCCTTTGGAACACACAGAACCCCATACACACACGCAGACACACCCACCTATATCAATACAATTACATAATTAGACAATCACACACACAGAGACGTGTCTGCATATATACAGACAACGTTCATAAAACATCGATGTATGTGCCAGGTACCCGTGCTTAGATTAGCAAGTGTCGAAGTCAGCCCTTTCTTGGTTGAATACATAGAGTACATAAATTAAGAAATTTGACCATAATGCATCACTAAACGCACATAAATAAGAACACGAAACAGTTGATTATTCGTTATCTTCTTTCAGTGTAAATTTTCTTTTTTAATGAAATCTTTTTTTTACTCAACCGGGTCACCATTTATCAAGGCCAGATGCCACTCGAGGATAAGTGTTAAAGAGATGGAATGATTGTCAGAATCAACCTCGAATATTTGTGGGGACGGTTCTAGATAGGGATCTGTTAATATTGGCGTTAGAGACGACCAAGAAAGCAGTCCCGCGCAATGTCTTTCACAGGCGGGAAGCCTTTGCGGAGGAGCTTTGTTCGTGGAAATTTCACCTGACGTTAAAAACACTGAAGAAGAAAAGGAAGTTATACTTCGTTGTGGTAGGAGGAACCAGAAATTTAAGCTCACTCCAGCAACTTCACATGGAAATAACGATAGAGTAGAGAGAGACTAGCACTAGATTATGAAGTCGATTCTGAATTCTGTCAAGACAACGAAGAGTGTGGCAGCAGGACTCCATCTTGGACGTATCTGACTCTTACGAAAGTAGAGGATTGCATCAGGAGTCAAGTACTTTTTCGAACGGGAAATCAGCCAACCATTTTTCAGGTGGTCCAAACAACAGATTGGATGTAAGCCTTCCATTTTACGTCTGTCAAACAAAACAGAAGTACCAGGATTTCTTATAATTTTTCTATAATTTTCTACCTATATAATTATACGTTAAGGCAATTTCATAGGCCATTTTATATCCGCACGTACGTTATCAATCTCATTCCGTTTTTTAAAAGATGGGATCGTCCGATCGCCAAAGATAGAATACAAAGAAAAAGTAATAAAAAAAAAAACATCTGATGCCGTTGTTGTGTGGAGCGAAAAACTCGAACTAAAGTACAGTGTTATTTACCTTCATGCAAGGATCAAAGTGTAGTATCTTTTCTGTCCAAATATGGTGTACTAATATAGTATCATCTGTGTGCGCGCCAGGCGTCGATACAATGGAAATATGTCACAAACTCCTACTATGATTTTTCAGATAGACAGACCCCATAACCAGATATATTCTGAAACTACATTGACTAGCGTACTCATATAAGTATGTTTCAGTTTAAACAATGTGGTAAAATAATATCGTGGGGTATGCGTTCGCTTCGGACGTCCATAGAATGCATGGCAGAAATATACAACAGATGAAGGATGCAGCTGTGGAATTTCCACGGGTCCTGCTAGTTAAATTAAATTACGCACATTTCTTCTAAAAACATGAAGTCGATAATGTTAACTGCAGAATTATCTAAATTATTTCCCATGTCTTTCTTGGATTTATTCTGACCAACGATGCTTATGATGTCAAATTGTCTATTTTTAAGCCCCCCCCCCCCGCTGGGAGTAGGTAATGAAATTGCAGTTTATCTAGATGTGCATTGCTGGAAATTGCTGAAAAACTGAACTAAAACTAAAACCCAGAAGCAAATAATGGAGCGATTTGTTGTTCTTTTAGAATCATCCTATTATTAGTTGGTTTGTTGGTTGTTTGCTTTTGGTAGAAGGTTTTATGTTTACAGTTCTTTATATCTTTTAATATGTATTCAAGGTGTTTGGTGCATTGTTTTATAAAGGAAAATTGTTGTTTTTGTTTTTGATGAACATGATTGAGTTTTGCAAACGGGAGTAAAAGGTGGAAAAATCAATAAAAAATAAAAATAACATCAGTGTTTGTGTTTGGTTTACGGCACAACAGCCATCTAGAGTTATTTAATGCCAACTAATGTTGTCAAATGAAGTCCCATTGTAGGTCAATTAATTTTATATTGTTGTGGGGGAGAAATTAAAAACTTGAGATTACATTTATTTGAACAGTCCAACTTCTTTAATGAAGTCTAGGATTTTTGGTTCGATTTGTGTCTTTAAACAGAATATTTAGAATTGTAGTATTTCCCATTATTAGAGGCCTTTTATATTATTAATGGATTAGAATGCTATATTAGAGTTAGGGTTAATGTCAGATGCCGTTTATATGATCAATGAACTAGAATGCTATATTAAGGGTTAGGGTTAGGGTTAGGGTTTGATGCCTTTCATAAGTCCATTCATAATATAAAAGGCCTCTAACATTAACCCTAACCCTTATTTAGCATTCTAGTCTATTAATAATAGAAAAGGCTAGAACAAACAAGGAAAAATGAAATAAGTTTCAAATTTAATGTTTTTATCTTTCTATAATAGCCATTTATATAAATAGGCATTTTGTCCGTCCGTCTGTGTGTCAGTCACAATTATTTTTAAACGTAGTTAATACATAGCGCAATTTGTCTAATTTCGCAGTGTCAGAGATCTTAACTACTTTTGGGATTGGAAAATATTGTATCAATAGTAAATAATAAATCCCCAACAAATAAAGCCGATGTCATGGCCGGATATCGAAATCGAAACCATGAGATGTCTAGCCGGACTTTCTACCAACTTAGATATTTACACTTTCTTATAAATAAGACAAGAGAAATACATAGTATCATCTTAACCTCGTTGATCATCAGAGAAATTCTTTATTCAATTATAGTAGGATAAACACATCATTCCAAAGACATGAGAAAGGAAGATTAGAAATTTTTTTAAAAGAGTTCTGGACAATAGTCACGGCAAGTCAAAATACATGAAACAACTCACATGAAAAATGGTGACAAAAATCCAGTGCCCACACACAAAAAAACAACTTATTCCTAATACTTGAAACACTCTCTTTTACAACCCTTATATCTATTCACACACACACACACACACACACACACACACACACACACATGCTCATAAAAATTAATTATAGCTTTGGTGTGACGTTATAGATTTATGATTTACTTCATGTTTCAAAACATGAATTTAAACATAAGCGATAACAAAAAATAATAAATAAATGGGTAAACTTAAATGATTTTAATTGTCTAAAATAATTTATTTAGCTTTAAATATTTATTGTATGTAGTTTTTCACAATTATATAATTCTATACAAGTAAATAAAAACACCCTCTCCCTCACAGACAGAGAGAGGGGGGGGGGTGATGCAGTAGTCTAGCAAAAATATGCGACCGGATGGAGCATATTTTTGCTAGTTTATTCAAATTTCAACAATTCTTCAAAAAGAGACATTCCTGATTTGATATACTTCGCGCAGACACTCACTTCTCTTGGACAGACGTGACTCCGTATAAACAACATATAAATTTCCAACCTTCAGCAAAGGTGGTTATTTTGTTTTATATAAAATGTTACTTTAAAAAAAGAAGAGGAAAATATAGAAATGTCTTTAAACTTCCGAAGAAGACATTTTAATCGCCGAAAAACTTAAAGTTTCCAAATAAAAAAATAAATTTTTCATTGTTTTGGAATTTTTACAACTTTCATTTATTCACATTATCAAAAGTTAAATTAATTTGGCGGCTGTTTGAAAAATTGCGAAAACACCACATAAGATTATTAGAAAACGACACGTTTCAAACTAATCTCATGATTTTGAATACTTGTGAACGCTCATGTTGCACTGATGCGCACAAGTAAAATACGTGATCCCCCCCCCCTCCATCACGTATACCAGGTGCTTTAATAAATTATCAAAAGTTAAATTAATTTGGCGACTGTTTGAAAAATTGCGAAAAAAATACATACACTTATAATTTTAGTAGTAAGGAATCTGACCCCAAAACAAATCAGATGTTAATGGAATTCAAATTCCAACAGGAAATAAAGTAGGTTAAAAAAACAATACATTTTTGGACTGTAATTACAGTTGGTATAGGAATTTTGTTTGAAAATTAATTCGCTGCAAATAAATAGAAGATGAATGTTTATATAAAAGGTTAACTCCAAAGGAATATTCATCGGGATCTGGCGGCCTCTGGTCGTTTTTACTAATGCGTCTGTTGGCAATCTATGACAAGCACAGACGTTCAGTCTTCTATCGCAATGTTGCGTTGGCGCATGTGAAACCGCCTACAGATGACAACCGTTCTCTGTCATTTGGAGCGATCGCTGATCACTGTTGACCTCGATGTCGGGATTGTTACGACCCATATTCGTAACTAATTATATTTTATATTTTGGACCTTTTTTGTAACTCCGTCAGTCTAGCTAACGATGTTTTGTTGGCTAGAGGAGTTGTCTGTCGGACGAGAATTGATAAACAAAAAACACGAAGCACTATACACGGTGAAGGAAACACTAACAAAGATTTATAAAACCGAAGAAAGTTTTATTTCGGAAATTGGTCATCGGAGGATAATAGATAAGCGCATTATTGTTTAAATGAAATGCGATGCAATGTATGTTGACATGAAATGGAAAAAATAATTGGCCAATGTGTTATTGTGTATGGAGAGAGATGATATAGGTTTCGGGAATATGTCGATATCCCACTTGTCCTTATTAAATCCCATGTTAGCAGACACAAAAGGATGAGTCCGTGTTCAAATCTGGTTAGCAAGGAAGTCTAAGTTTTCCTGAAAGGGGTTTCTCGACCGAGGCTAACGCTTCAAAATATTTTCTAACTTCTTATTAAAATTCTTTAAATTCCCGCATGTGGTTTGACTCGGGAATTGGCATACTGTACGATACAACCACTCCTATCCTTCTCTATTGTTTTGTTATATCCCTCTTTCCGGCCTGCTCCTTTGATTCAAGTAAGGGAAAGGATGCGCGAAGAAAGTGGAAGAAAGCGTTAAGCACGTCGTGGTCCATATTGTTCACGTACGCCGTAACTCTATCTTAGTAGTTGTGTCGGGGTCAAGGCTCGTTAGCTTACGCCCTCCTTTTCTCCAAGTAGTCAAGCGAGGAGACCGTATCATACGATTTTAATCGTAACAGGGTAAATTGAAATCTTTGAGGAATATAAAGTGCTCCAAATCTACAAAAGCAGACGATATCGACATCTTCGTGTTCGAAGCTGCATTCGGGTACAAACAACGACAGCAACAGAATCTACGAAAAGTCCATTTTAATTCAACGCGTGTTATTAAAGCCATGACGCTACAATACGAACAGTATGTTTCTGTTGGTAGTTAGACGACAGACAATCTATTGTATAAAACCATTATATTTAATGTTTATATGTGGATAAATCAATGTGTATGTAAATCCAACTCTTTCTTCAGAAGTTTTCTTTACCCTCCCCCCCCCAACATCCATGCGATATTCACAATAACAGACCACACGGCCTCGTCTACGGGAATTTTATACCCGAACACGTGGTCGCTAGAAATGTAACAGCTACAATATCAAATATTCGTAGTTTGAATTCTATGGAAAGCGTGAAGCGACAGACAGACGAACTTTTTGTATTTTATATAGAGAGAATATAATTTTTTTGCTAGGCTACTGCGTCACCCACTTCTATCTCGCTGTTTGCGAAAGGGTGTTACTATTTATTATGTCTAAAATTATATAATTGCGAAAAAACTACATACAATACATAGTTAAAGATAAATAAATTGTTTTGAACTATTAAAATAATTTCAACACTATTGATATCGTTTACCCATTTATTCATTTATTTTTTATTATCGCTTATGTTTGAATTCATGTTTTGAAACATGACGTAAATCATAAATCTATGAAATCACGTCAAAGCTATAATTATTTTGTTAAGGGAATGATACATTTATAAGAAAGTGCAAATAGTTCCGTTGGTAGAACGTCAGACTGAAGATTTCAAAGTTTGACACCCACTTTATTTAAAAAAAAAAATTATTATTTAGTATTAATGCAATATTTTACATTTTAAATGATGCTAAGATATTCATTTTAAAAAAATCTGACTGACGGACAGGCCGACACACACAAAGTGGCAATTATATTATAATTTATCTATTTAGATGCTCCCATCCGGTCGCATGTTTTTGCTCGGCTGGTAGATCCACTCAACACAACACGAACATTTTAAGAATTATATAATATTTATAAACATTATTTAATATTTGTAAACATTATTTAATATTTATAAACATTATTTAATATTTATAAACATTATTTAATATTTGTAAACATTATTTAATATTTATAAACATTATATAATATTTATAAACATTATTTAATATTTATAAACATTATTTAATATTTATAAACATTATATAATATTTATAAACATTATATAATATTTATAAACATTATATAATATTTATAAACATTATATAATATTTATAAACATTATTTAATATTTATAAACATTATTTAATATTTATAAACATTATTTAATATTTATAAACATTATTTAATATTTATAAACATTATATAATATTTATAAACATTATATAATATTTATAAACATTATATAATATTTATAAACATTATATAATATTTATAAACATTATTTAATATTTATAAACATTATATAATATTTATAAACATTATATAATATTTATAAACATTATATAATATTTATAAACATTATTTAATATTTATAAACATTATATAATATTTATAAACATTATATAATATTTATAAACATTATTTAATATTTATAAACATTATTTAATATTTATAAACATTATATAATATTTATAAACATTATATAATATTTATAAACATTATATAATATTTATAAACATTATATAATATTTATAAACATTATATAATATTTATAAACATTATTTAATATTTATAAACATTATATAATATTTATAAACATTATTTAATATTTATAAACATTATATAATATTTATAAACATTATTTAATATTTATAAACATTATATAATATTTATAAACATTATTTAATATTTATAAACATTATATAATATTTATAAACATTATTTAATATTTATAAACATTATATAATATTTATAAACATTATTTAATATTTATAAACATTATATAATATTTATAAACATTATTTAATATTTATAAACATTATATAATATTTATAAACATTATTTAATATTTATAAACATTATATAATATTTATAAACATTATATAATATTTATAAACATTATATAATATTTATAAACATTATTTAATATTTATAAACATTATATAATATTTATAAACATTATATAATATTTATAAACATTATATAATATTTATAAACATTATTTAATATTTATAAACATTATATAATATTTATAAACATTATATAATATTTATAAACATTATTTAATATTTATAAACATTATTTAATATTTATAAACATTATATAATATTTATAAACATTATATAATATTTATAAACATTATATAATATTTATAAACATTATTTAATATTTATAAACATTATATAATATTTATAAACATTATATAATATTTATAAACATTATTTAATATTTATAAACATTATTTAATATTTATAAACATTATATAATATTTATAAACATTATATAATATTTATAAACATTATATAATATTTATAAACATTATATAATATTTATAAACATTATATAATATTTATAAACATTATTTAATATTTATAAACATTATATAATATTTATAAACATTATTTAATATTTATAAACATTATATAATATTTATAAACATTATTTAATATTTATAAACATTATATAATATTTATAAACATTATTTAATATTTATAAACATTATATAATATTTATAAACATTATTTAATATTTATAAACATTATATAATATTTATAAACATTATTTAATATTTATAAACATTATATAATATTTATAAACATTATTTAATATTTATAAACATTATATAATATTTATAAACATTATATAATATTTATAAACATTATATAATATTTATAAACATTATTTAATATTTATAAACATTATATAATATTTATAAACATTATATAATATTTATAAACATTATATAATATTTATAAACATTATTTAATATTTATAAACATTATTTAATATTTATAAACATCATTTAATATTTATAAACATTATTTATTGTTTTTAAACAATAAATTGACGTACTATTACTTTGTCAAAACTTTGTAAAAAAATGAAACGGAAGATCAAAAGGTTACGGTTTCGATTTCTGGTCAGAGCATCTGCTTAATTTATTAGTAATTTATTATCTAAGCAAGTAGTTCAGATGTCTGATATTTGGAAATTAAATAAATTTCCCAATGTATTTATTACATTATTTAAAGAAAATGTGAATGACAAACATAGAGACACACAGACACGCAGAAAATGCCTTTTATATTATGAATGAACTAGAATGCTATATTAGGGTTAGGGTTAGAGTTTGATGCCTTTTATATTATTAATAGACTAGAATGCTATATAAGGGTAAGGGGTAATGCTAGAGTCTTTTTATATTATGAATGAACTAGAATGCTATATTAGGGTTAGGGTTAATGTTAGAGGCCGTTTATATTATGAATGGACTAGAATGCTATATTAGGGTTAGGGTTAATGTCAGATGCCGTTTATATGATGAATGAACTAGAATGCTATATTACGGGTTAGGGTTTGATGCCTTTTCTATTATTAATAGACTAGAATGCAGTGTTAGGGTTAATGTTAGATGTCTTTTATATTATGAATGGACTAGAATGCTATTTATGGGTAAGGGTTAGGTTTAGGGTTAGACACGTTTCATATTAGAATGGAAGAAAATGCTATATAAGGGTTAGAGTTATGGTTAAGATTTAGGTTAATGTAAAGGATGAAATGTTTTTCATAACATGAATGGATTAGAATGCTATATTTTTTGTAAGGGTATGGGTGAGGGTGGGATGCATTTTATATTATGAACATATTATAATGCTATATAAGGGTCATAAGCTGGGTTAGATGAGTTTTATTTTATGAATTGACCAGAATTCTATATTAGAGTTAAGGTAAAGGTTAAGGTTAGACACCTTTTATATTATAAACGGACTTGAATGCTTTAGTAGGTCTAGAGTATATGGTTAAAGTTAGCTAACTTTTATATTATGAACAGATTAGAATTCGATATTAGAGTTAGGGTATAGATGAACATCTTTTTATATTATAAATAAACCAGAAAGCTATATTAAGGTAAGGTCTCGTGTTAGATGGCTTTTATATAGTTAATCGACTAGAATGCAATATTGCGGTTAGGTTTAGGGTAAGATGCCTTTTATATTATAAATGGGCTATAATGCTATACTAAGGTAACCGTTAGTGTTAGACTTACATGCTTTTTCATAATGAATAGACTAAAATGCTGAATTAAGGTTAGGGTTATGGTTAAGGTTAGATGACTTTTAAAATAGGAATTGACAAGAATGCTATATTAGGTTTAGGATCATGGTTAGATGACTTTTATGTTATTAATGGAATAGAACGCTATATTTTGGTTAGGGTTAGAGTAATGTTTAGATGCTTTTTATATTATGCATAGACTAGAATTGTATATTAAAGTGAGGGTAAGGGTTTCATTCTTTTTATATTATGAAGGGACTAGAATGCTACATTAGGGTTAGTGTTAGGGGTACATGCCTTTTATATTATGAATGCACTAGAATGCTATATATAGGTTAGAGTAAGGATTTGATGCTTTTAATATTATGAAATTACTAAGATGCTATATTAGGGTTTAAGCTAGGGTGAGATGCTTTTTTATTATGAATAGATTAGAATGATATATTAGAGTAACGGTTAGGGTAACATGTCTTTTTATAATGGAAAGAAAAAAGGCTATATAAGGGGTAGGGTTACGGTTAGGGTTAAATGCTTTTTATATTATAAATTGACAAGAAAGATAAATTAAGGTTAGGGTTAGGGTTAGATTCTGAGTCGAAGGAAATTATTTTTGTAAAGACTTAATAGTTTAATGATCTACCGGTGAGAAGAAATTATTTTTGTAAAGACTTAATAGTTTAATTATCTACCGGTGAGAAGAAATTATTTTTGTAAAGACTTAATAGTTTAATGATCTACCGGTGAGAAGGAAATTATTTTTGTAAAGACTTAATAGTTTAATGATCTACCGGTGAGAAGAAATTATTTTTGTAAAGACTTAATAGTTTAATGATCTACCGGTGAGAAGGAAATTATTTTTGTAAAGACTTAATAGTTTAATGATCTACCGGTGAGAAGGAAATTATTTTTGTAACGACTTAATAGTTTAATGATCTACCGGTGAGAAGAAATTATTTTTGTAAAGACTTAATAGTTTAATGATCTACCGGTGAGAAGAAATTATTTTTGTAACGACTTAATAGTTTAATGATCTACCGGTGAGAAGGAAATTATTTTTGTAAAGACTTAATAGTTTAATGATCTACCGGTGAGAAGAAATTATTTTTGTAAAGACTTAATAGTTTAATGATCTACCGGTTAGAAGAAATTATTTTTGTAAAGACTTAATAGTTTAATGATCTACCGGTGAGGAGGAAATTATTTTTGTAAAGACTTAATAGTTTAATGATCTACCGGTGAGAAGGTAATTATTTTTGTAAAGACTTAATAGTTTAATGATCTACCGGTGAGAAGGAAATTATTTTTGTAACGACTTAATAGTTTAATGATCTACCGGTGAGAAGGAAATTATTTTTGTAAAGACTTAATAGTTTAATGATCTACCGGTGAGAAGGAAATTATTTTTGTAAAGACTTAATAGTTTAATGATCTACCGGTGAGAAGGAAAATATTTTTGTAAAGACTTAATAGTTTAATGATCTACCGGTGAGAAGGAAATTATTTTTGTAAAGACTTAATAGTTTAATGATCTACCGGTGAGAAGGAAATTATTTTTGTAAAAACTTAATAGTTTAATGATCTACCGGTGAGAAGGAAATTATTTTTGTAAAGACTTAATAGTTTAATGATCTACCGGTGAGAAGGAAATTATTTTTGTAAAGACTTAATAGTTTAATGATCTACCGGTGAGAAGGAAATTATTTTTTCAACGACTTTCTAGTTAAATGATCTACTGGGGAGATGGAAATTTTCTTTAGAAACGACTTCATAGTTAAATGATCCCCAGTGGAAGAGGAAATTATTTTTGAAACGACTTAATACTGAAATGATAAACTGGAGAAGCGGAAATTATTTTTGTAACGACTTCATAGTTAAATGATCTATTGGGAAAGAGGAAATTATATTCGTAACGACTTAATAGTTAGATGATCCACTGGGGAGAAGGAAATTATATTAAACTGCTTTACTTACTCAAGGTTTGAGAAGTGGGGACGATCCTTAAATGAAATGTTAGCTCTAGAAGGAGACTTCTTGATCTATGAGAGATAACAGAACTAACATGAATAAAAAAATAGGATAAAACAATAACTCAGATATGGCTCTGTATTTGAGGAGAGATCGACTCTTTTTTGGAGTTCATACATTAGATCTATTGCTCTTTCTGCTTATCGTAAGATTCGTTTTCTCTATCGCTCCAAACACTCTCTCACACTATTCTCTACCGCTACAAATTTACTATTGTCATATTTTGGCTTGTGAATCTGTCTCATTTAAGCTTTCTTGATAAGGTGCAGAAACGTGTGTGTAATTTAGTTGGCCCTACTCTTCTTCTTTGAACACCCTCTCTCACAGATGTGATGTTGCTAGTCTTTTCTATAAATACTATTATGGCAGGTTTTCTTCAGAATTATGCTATCTATTCTCCGCTTCTTTTGTTCCAGCTTGTTTGACTCGTTGGTCCAGTGGTCTCCATCGATTCGCTGTTCTGATACCTCATTGTTATACAGCTTCATATTCCAGTAGCTTTCCTTGTGGAAATCTCTTCCTGCTAACTGTTTTTCTCCTACCTATAACCTTGGTCTTTTTAAGACAATAGGCCAATAGGCATTTCTTGTCTTTGCGATAACCATATTTTTTCTTGTTAGCTCTTTAGATCAAGTGGCTTGATGCCTTGTCTCGAGCGATCCATTAAAAAAACATTGCTCCCCGTTTTCTCGACTGTACGAACATGCAGAAATATAAATGTAATGTGAACAAATACCTCCCAACTTATAAATCTGGCCCATAATAACAGTATCCCCTTACGCCCCAGTCGCACTATGCCTCGTTTGAGGTCAACAAAAAATACAAACATCGCAACACAATTCGCCATAGCCGGTGGACACTTAATTGGTCTGTTTTCAACCTCTCCATCTTTAAACAGCTTAGAACTCACCAGCACTTCTAAAAACAAGAACGGGTATACTCTCAGGATGCGTCCATTCAATCTGTTACATAATGGATGTATGTATGTGAAGAACGATTACATCAGCTTTTATGGATTTGGTATCTAGGTGGACAGTGCACAAACTTGACACAAAAATCTGGGGAACAAGTTCACTCTCAGACTAAAATAGAACTGAACTCAGAGATCAAGAAAATGTAAAACAGGTGCATTGTGACAGGTTCAGTGTCCTCATTTGAAGCAATTACGCCAGAATCGTGGAAATGACAAAAAAAGAATTTTTTTAGAGTCCGTCTTTTGTGGAGCGTGGGGCACGGATGCAAAATCGAGATGTAATTCACAAAAAGGAAAATGGGAATTTAATTCCTAAAAGAGTTGATAGCGACTGGTATGCTATTCCTTCATATCCCCGTAACTAAGTAAAATTAAGTTTAGAAGAACAATTTGGTCTCTCTCTCAAATTTAATGAATGTGTGACTTTTGTTCGTGTGACGAGAAAATCTCTCCCAAATAAAGACCAGTTTAAAATTCTTCACCGGGATCGCTTTATCCTCTCTGCATGAAAAGTTTTGATTACAGACACCAGACGATGATGGCTACGAAGTGCGGCCCATTACGACGATGACGACGGCGAAAGGCAGCGCACTGGACGATTTTGATGGTGGTGACAAAATGCAACGCATTGCGATGATGATGGCGACGGTGTCAGTATACAAAAGATAAAAGTATACGAGGAGATTGAAGTAAATGGCAATTGATTTTAAAAAGAACAGATTTTAATAAACGACAATGTTACAAATCTGCGCGTTTTCATTTATAACTCAAGTGCGACAGGTGCAAATAAAAAAAACATGTAAATGGTTTACAAAAAGGGAATAGGCAGAGTATGCATTACTAAGGCAGTATTTTTTATGCCAACACCCGAGTTTGAATCTCACGTAAGTCAAAAAGATTTTTTAAACTAAATACTTGTTTTATAAATTTAAAGAAATTAACATAACATAATTCAATAAAATATATGACATAAATATTTTTTTAAACTAAATGACCTTTTTTGATAACTCGCAAAAAGTTGGTATAAAGGATATTCGACATTAGTTCAAATCGAATTATCATTGCTTAAAAACATAATTTTTAATGTTTTTTGCCATCGTAGTTATTTACTCTCACATGCAAATATAAGTAGCCTATTTTTCCACAACATATCATCAATATTTTTCTCCGTACACGCTATATCGGTAGAAACTAGGTAAATATAGACATTGGTATACCCGGATTATGTACCAACGTGGCTCAATGGAACGGATATGAACCAATCTCCTAAAATAAAAAATGATATTCTACTATTTTTAGGCAATTACATGTTAACAACCTGAAAAAGAGGCGGCAAAAAAAATAAAAAAAATAACGAATTGTTTTTGATTATAGAATGACGTAAAGTGATCACCCACATCCGGGCCACCAAATGGTAATAATGACCAACTTTCAAACTACAAAATGATAATGATCACCCACAAACTAGCAATGATCACACACTTCCGGGCCATTAAATGGTAATGATCACCAGGAGGGGGCATGTGAAGGTTGTAATGGTTTAATAAGCGAAATTTGCGCAATGGATCTGACATGATTTGAACGCGGCACGCCGATGTCGTCATTCCACGGCGTTATCAACTTAACCACTGCCACCTCCCGTTTCGAGATGAAAATGCTATTTAAAACTGAAGCAAAGTCGCGTCTAAAAATAATTTAAAAAAATGTTTAAATAAAAAAATAAATAAATAACCAATTAAAAACAAACATCAACGACGATTAATATCTTCTGAACCTCCCGTCGACGACCAACCCTCACCGAAACGCAAATATGGCGACGAGGGAAGGAATTAGCGAAACCCTTCGTGGAATTCGAAAAATGCTGATATGATGAAACCAAGCACGATTCCATGGGCCTATTTTAAACACATGATTGATGGGGAAGCGGTTGAAACCGACGAGGATTTCGGTTATTTGTGTTGCGCCAAATTCGGCGAACGAAACAAGCAAAATAATGGCGCTTATCGTAATCTAATCGCCGGAGAAGGAGATGGACTCATCCAAGTTGCCCTTCTAAGTTTCAGACTAAAATAAAGAATCAAGAATAGTTGGAACCGAAACCAAATCGATTTTTGGCTTTGGTTTGGACATTTATGGGGGAAAATGTCGGATTACGCTTGCTTAGAAACTACTGAATAGGGCAAGCATAACAATGACGATTCTATTATCTTAGATTCTACTAGCATGACTATCCGGCGTCACCCGATGCATGGATAACAAAAGAGAAGACTCAAAAAAGTGCCTCCTTTTTCTATCCATACTTCTCTCCATATGCGGGATGATCACGTTGACACACTGAAATTAAGCGGCGTTCAGCCTGATTAGTACTAAATGGGTGACCACTTGGGAATACCAGACACTGTATTGTTTCCAGTCGTCCTGAATTTTTCCTTAGCAGTGCCGATTCAGGAGAGGTGTGGCTGTGGATTGCGCAACCCTTGCTTCAAAATTACACGCGCAGCCATCCTTACAGGGAGTATCCATTTCTCTCAAGACTGAATGAAGGATATCTCTCTCATCCTTCCATTGCCCCTTCTTTCACTCTCGCCTTCCCCTCCACCACTCTTACCTTCACTCCCCTTTTCGTTCCACGACTCTCCCCATCACTCTCCCCATCACTCTCCCCATCACTCTCCCCATCATTCTCCCCATAGATTTCCCCTTCTCCGACTGAGGACAGAACAGATACTATACTTTGATTTGAAAATTATTTTAGTCGGAGTTTCAAGCCAAAGTACGACGAAAAAAATCGCCGACTATTTTTGTTCCCGGTGACTGTAAAAAAATGAATGTTACAGCAAATATGTCTATATAATTTCCGAGACAATCCTGAAAAATATATCAGCGTTTTATAAAATAGATAATAATGTTAGAAAAAGATCGCTCGGATCACTCTTGACCTGAAAAATCGATTTCGAAATATGTTCCGTACATCCCTATTATCACAGAAGAGACATTGCTAGTATATCTCTATTATCACAGAAGAGACATTGCTAGTCTCTCTCTACTCTATCGTTATTTCTATGGAAGTTGCTCGACTGAGCTCCATCTGTTTTATTTTTGTTAGATATCCACAGCAAGAGCTCCTCTCTCTATAACAAGTGAAAACACTTTCCTTTCTTCTTCGTAAAGCGGAATTTCAATGGACAGAGATGCTTTGCAAGAAGTATGTGGGACATATTACTACGGGATTGCTTCCTTGCAGATTATAACATTATCTTCTTCAAATCCACTGTCAACAAATATTAACCGTCTCCATAACTTCACTATTTTATGAACGATGTTTTTGATAAAGGGAGAAGAATTTATGTTTTCTGGGTCAGTATCTATCCATCTACGCGTTGGCTAGTTGTTGACCTTAGAGTAGTATTTTTGTTTTTAGCTCTTTGCATCAACTGGCTTCATGCCTTGTCTAGAGCGATTTCCATTAAAAGATACTCCTATACTATTCTTCAACTTTTAACTTATCCGCGTGTGACTTTTGGACTTCATAACTTGTGACCCATTACATAAACACACACAGAAAGAAAGAGAAAGTAGAGACAGTTTTTGTGAGAGTGAAAGATAGATGTGAAATACGAAAGTGATCAACACGGTACACAACAAGAGAGAAGGAGATCAATTTGAATGAGGGTGACAGTGAAAGATACAAAGTTATCAAGAGATGGGTCTTTATTTACTTGACTCCCCCGAGGGCAGATCTAGATTTGTTGTTTTAGATTTGCTTTTAATCCACCTCCCCTAAACGTGCACTCTGTATTGAAAAAAAAACATGAAAAATTCCTTAGACTTGAAGACATAAAGATGAAGTGTAGTATGATAATATATACTACACTTTGCTCATAGCCAACAGACCAATGAACACATGGGCCACTTAATAAATTAATTGCAAATTACAGCTTATTAGAACAATTAAAATGGAAGTTTTTCAAACATAACTCAATCCCAAAACTGAGGAATATTTTAATATGTATTTTCTAGAATTAAAATATTGAGAAAAAAAGCTTTAAGGGGAATAAAACGCAGCTTTATTATAATTATAGATATTTGTAATTTCCGGTTAAGCCGAATTGATGGTCTTGGTTCCGACCATGGCATCATCGACTGCCACTCGAAAATAGGATAAACATTGTGATTAATGAAATATACATTTTCGTTTTCATAATCAAGTAAATTCCACAAAAATGATAATAAGCAGTTTCCAGTAATAGCTACTAATAGTTCAGATATAAAAGTAAAATTAGGGATAACTGTAACTGTTAAAAGTGAGAATTGACCCTTGCTAAATAATTTCTTACTAAAAGTATTGACTTTACCAATCTACAATTATTAAATATTAGTCCGTATGTACTCGTATAATATTAGTTAAAATATATTTGTTCAGGTTAATCTGGTTTGATGTTGTAAACAGGATTGTTCTGGATAGGGGTCATGAACAGGTTGCAGGATCGACCCTACCCGGAAGTAAGACTATAAAATACTCAGATATATGTAGCACTACGTGGGCACATACTTTTATCGCAACAGATTATCTAGATGACAGCTTCTCACGCAAGTAGTTGGAATAGTGTTGTGTAGATAACACGTAGCAGAAATTCATTTCCTCTCACTTTTCTCGTTGTCATCTTCTTCTTCTTCTTCTTCTTCTTCTTCTTCTTCTTCTTCTTCTTCTTCTTCTTAATAATAATAGCGAATATGAGCGCTGTCACGAATCCAAACGCTCTCCCGCGGACCAGAAAATAACAAGGAAAACTTGATCAGCTTATTCCTCACGTATCACGAGCAACTTCCTCTCTTTGACTAAATCTCGTGCAACATAGTCTTAAATGTAAATTTTAAAATTTAATGGAATTTTCCACTTTCTTTCTTAATTTTAACCTTACATCAAAAATTCTTATTTTAACTTTACTTTTATTATTATTATTATTATTATTATTATTATTATTATTATTATTATTATTATTATTATTATTATTGTATTCCTACTTTTGTCACTGAATGTTTTCCTTGTAGGCACTTCTACATGATCCTTCCTGGCCGAGAGAATGCCGCTGGCTAATAAGTTCTTTTATTTCTCGAAATAGGGTAACTCTTTCTAAGGGCTGATGAAGAACAGTGAACTTGTATTCAACTTGATCTTTTTCGAAATCACTGATCAGTGCTGGAGGCGTAGATTAAGAGAGAGGGAGAGAGAGATAGAGTGCACGATCGATAATGATTAATTATGTTTTTTGTCAGCTCCCCCTCATTTTACACGTCCAGATAATGTGTTCTCCCAAACGGACTCTCCTCTTCTCTCTCACACTCTCTCTATGAACCATGTGACATCATATCCGTTTTTATTATACCTTCACAGACACAAAATCTTCATCTCGAGTTCATCAACTTAACACCGGTTGACCTTTCAATTCCTGATATTCTCAACTAACTACTTTATATACTAGTGGTTTTACTGTCCCAATATAGAACACTGAGTTTTAGCTTTACGTGAAAATTCTAAAGTTGCATCTTACTTTAAAACACTCACCCCTAAATATAATGGAAATGTGTGTGTTTTTAGGCGGGGGGGGGGGCGTGTATGTTTGTGAGCATGTTTGTGTATGACAGAGATTGTAATATTTATATGTGAACGACGACAGATAGAAAACATCCTCATGCAAAAATTGAACGGAACATCCAAAAAAAAAAAAAAAAGCTTTTTGGGACTTTATTGTTCTTCTCAAATATACACTAAACACTATTCCTTACTCATCCTCCATAGTGGAATGGGAGCGCTGTCACGAAACCGACTGTTCTCTCTCTCTCTTTCTCTCTTTCGACAGCAAGAAAGATGAAGATGAAGATTTGATCAGCTTATTCGCCACTTATCACTAACGACTTCCTCTCGGTGACGTAGTATCTTCCCACAAAGTTCGAATTGTAAACTTCCAACTTCTAATGGAATTTTCCATTTGTTTACTTAGTTCTAAGCTTCTGTTTAAAATTCTGATTTAGACCATACTTTTAAACACTCACCTTAAATTTTGCTACGCATAGAAGCTATCACGTAAATAATGTGTATGTGTGTGGGGATGTATGTATGTGAGCATGTCTGTCTATGACAGAGATCATAATATTTGGATGTGAACGCAGACAGATAGACAGAGGCAGTAAAACACACACAAAAATATTCTAATGCAAACATTGAACGAAACATAAAAAAAGCAAAATAAAAGCACCCCACCCCCAAGGAAAAAGATGAACCTACAAAACAAGGGAAGAAGAAGAAGAAGAAAGAAAGAATATGTGAAGAAGTCAGCGAAGCCGCCAGAAGCGCCGAATCTATTCAAGATTTTCATCGGATTCATTTCCAAAGGCCTTTCGCTCTCCTGACCCACATTCTCTCAAGAGTATTTTTCTCGGGGTTTCTTTCGTATATGTTTTTTTTTACAAAAAAAGGAGACGTTGATAAAAGAGGAGGCAAAAATATATTATAAAAAAAACAAGAAATGGAATGGAAATATAACCTCCAGTTGAAGAAAAGAGAGAGAAAGAGAGAAATATATATATATAGAGAGAGGGGGATATAATTTTAATAGCCCGTAGGAAAACTTTAAGAACTCATTTTAAAGACGAAAAAGACTCCGAATTTTGCTATTTATAAGATAACTCGGACCCCGCCGATATATATATATATATATATATATATATATATATATATATATATATATATATATATATATATATATATATATATATATATCCATTCTGATGCTATGTTTTAGCTTCAAAGTTGGTGTTTACACACTGTGCTCGTGAAGAGACTTGGTATCAATAAAAATCCATATTGTCTCAGAAAGCATTGTACACAAAACTGTTGTTTATGTTAAATTCTTGGAACGTGTGTAATTGAACATGGCGTAAATTTGTTTACCTAAGATCTATAATATATATATATATATATATATATATATATATATATATATATATATATATATATATATATATATATATATATATAGTATACATTTTTATTTATACAAACATTTGTTTGTATAAATAAAAAATGAAAATAAAAAAATATGTTAAAAACAGCTCTACTTGTTATTGAGCACTTTTTATAAACACTGGAATTTAATTGGATAACAATCTAGGAAACAAAAATAATACACACACACACATATATATATATATATATATATACTTCTTTGTAGAATGGTAGGAAAAATCCCAGCAGAGTGCTCGATTAATTAAGAATTAAAGTTAAAAATTAAGAGCATAATATTTATTTATTCTGGTACAGAAAAATTAGTACAACATTCGTACCGTCGGTTTCAAGCACGGAAGGTCTTACCCATCCGGCTCTCTTCAGCTTCTGTTGTCATCTGTTTTGGAAATGTGAGGTCACATGACACTCTTGTTGGGACGCGTTATTTGCTCAGTGTGTTGTGTGTGTTTGTTTAAATTTGAATTTAGTGTAATAAGACCGTTGATATTTAAAACACGAGGGAATTCAAGATTAAAGGGAATAAAAAAGGGGGGGGGGTAAAAAATAAAAAAATATATATGAAAAAAAAAATATATATATAAATAAATATAAAAAACCTATATATATAAAAAAACATCTCAATACTAAGAATAAAAGAATAAAAAAAGAGAAAGAGTATAAAAAGGTATAATAAAGAATAAAAAAGGTATAATAAAGAATAAAAAAGGAATTAAAAAATAATAAGAAAATATAGAGAATAAAAATGTAGAGAATAAAGAGTGGGAGAGAAAGAAAGAATAAAAATAGAAAGAATAAAAATATAATAAATAAAAATAAAAATAAATTAAAAATGAATTTAAAGATTAAAAAATATTAATAATAATAAAAATAAAATTAAAAATTAAAAATTAAAAATTCAAGATTAAAAACAAAAATAAAGAAAGGGTTTCTCTGAAATTCCCGTGAGCCAAATTATGAATTTGTATCATTAGCCGTTATATTTTAGAAGGTATGCGTTCTAAAAAACGGTTAGTGTGTAAAAATCTTTTTCCAGATTGGAGTGATTTTAATGAAGAAATTCGGATCTAAGGGAGGTAACTTAGTTTGAAATATGAAATATTTGAGTTTGTTAAAATGGGTTTGTAGATTTAGATTAATAAATTAAATGATAAATAAATTAAATATTTTTGCATTATTGTATTTTGGTGAAAGTCGAAGTTTTTGCTCTTGGAATTTATGTGGATATAGGTTGATGAGGTATTTGTTCGTTTTTATTGTGTTTATATTAGTAGAGGGGGGGTAGTTAGACATTATGTGAATCGGTCAGACCAGTTTATAAGCAATGCTTGTCTCTTGTGGACACACCCCCTGAATATTTCATCGCGGACATTTAAACAGGCTGTATTCGGATCGATGATGGGCTTTTGAAATGTGGTATTTTTCAGCGTCACATAGAGGACATCTGTTTATGGCTGGAGAGAAGGATGGTTTTCTCTCAATTATTTTCCATTTGATGGTGAAGGGTGTATTTTCTTCTTTAAGCTGCCATATTCGGGTCGCGAGTGCCGTATTAGCCTTGTTTTTGTATCTGAAGGAGTTTCTGTGTGCGTATAGCCTTTGTTTGAAGTTTCCCTTCGTCATCCCAATATATTTTTCTGCATTACTGGTATTCTGGTCTGTGACGGTTGCTTCATATATGATTGAATTGATTTTGCAATTTCCCTCCAGGGGGCAGTTGTTTTTGTCTTGGCATGAGCAGCCTGCGTTTGTAATTGTTTTGGGTTCTGCAGAGATAATTTTTCTTATTGAAGGGGCAGTGGAATAGCTGACCTTAACAGAATTTCTGTTAAAAAGTTTGTGTAATTCATTTTTTTTATTCTTTATTATACCTTTTTATACTCTTTCTCTTTTTTTATTCTTTTATTCTTAGTATTGAGATGTTTTTTTATATATATAGGTTTTTTATATTTATTTATATATATATATATTTTTTCATATATATTTTTTTATTTTTTACCCCCCCCTTTTTTATTCCCTTTAATCTTGAATTCCCTCGTGTTTTAAATCTCAACGGTCTTATTACACTAAATTCAAATTTAAACAAACACACACAACACACTGAGCAAATAACGCGTCCCAACAAGAGTGTCATGTGACCTCACATTTCCAAAACAGATGACAACAGAAGCTGAAGAGAGCCGGATGGGTAAGACCTTCCGTGCTTGAAACCAACGGTACGAATGTTGTACTAATTTTTCTGTACCAGAATAAATAAATATATATATATATATATATATATATATATATATATATATATATATATATATATATATATATATATATATATATTCAAAAAAGGGGATAGCAGAAAAACAATTTTTTTCCTAAACTCTTGCTCAAACTTACTGTTAGGTTTTTAATTGAAAATTTCCATATTACTGTAGGATATTTACTTGTAAGGCAAAGAATAGGCATATCAATGGGTATAGACCCCGCTAAATTTTGGGCGAATCTTTACCTGACAAATTCAAGAATTGTTAACAGAAAAAAAAGCGTGACATAAACAAATAGACTACAAATAAATGTTACCAGATAATCACCCCCAAATCGAAAATTAAACTAAAATCGGGCAAATATTAATTCAACCGAACTGTATATTTGCATTAGCTGTATTTTTCTCGAGGCCTCACATGTCGCTTCTGCCGGTAATTTGTTTACAATTCTAACGTGAGGTATTTTACTTAAAAAGCTTTAAAATAAATTAAAACGCAAAAAACATATCTAGGTACGAAGAAAAGTAACTTTTCTTGCCTCTGGTAACAGTTATTTGTTGCCTATTTGTTCCCCCCTTTTTCTGCTATTCTTGATGTTTGCCCTTTACCTTCACTAGTATGAGGATCGATTTATGTCAGAATCGATCTGTCAAGACAGATGAAAAGCAAAAATACTTTTCAATAGAAACTTCAGATTTATTGATGATCTTTCAGACGATAATGGTGGGTATGTGTTTCTTCAAACATGGAAGGATATCCACCCCCTCCCCCAAACTTTCAATTGACACTCAAGCACAAAAGAAACATGGCTACATTTCTGGATGTTATAATTCACGAAGATGAATTTAGATATAAATTGTTTGACAAGCGAGATGTGTTGAATTTCTATATTGTTCGGATGCCATATTTAACGCCCACCTCAATATACCTTCATTCACTTTTTATGAATCGTTTTTTAGTGAGTTTCTCAGAATTGCCCGATGCTTTTCTAGTATTTATAATTCTGTTACATCAGCACATACGTTGTTTCAGAGAATGAAAAGGCAGGGTGAAAATTAACGGCAATTTCTTAGTCTTTAAGATAAACTTCAGATACGCAATCCAGGGACAGTAGATAAGTTTGGATTTGAAATATTACTGTTCAAGTCAATGCTTAAGTCGTGGAAATACAGTGGACAATAGAATTTGAGAGTTATGCCACATGGGTAGTAAGAAACGCTTACTCTTTCATGAACACCTGGTGTGGTTTGAGACAGCCTCGGTGCAATTAAGTAACAAACCATATTCCATATCTGTCAAGTGGCAACTTCATATGACTTAGCTTGAATTGCTAGCATTAATTGGTTCGCTTTTCATATAATTGTCAAACTTTATTAGAACAGATTTATAAATATGGGTATAGGATTCAATACGCATCAAATAGAGGCTACTGACCAAATGACCAGTAACAATCATGGAGATATGATTATATGTACAGGGTGATCCCTCCCACTTCACCAAAATGCCATCCACCCATAAAATCATTAATACAATTCATCATCCCTTTTGGTATGAATAAACTTCAGTTCACCCCGAACTTGTCAAACAAGTTCCAGCCACAGATGCCTAACTGTCTTTGTTTTATCCCCATTAAATGATCAGCTCCAAATGTGCATTCCTGCCAGCCCACCTGGACATGACTAATGTTTGCTGTGATATCTTCTTCAGATCAGAAATAGTCTGGAGATTATTTTGATCGACGTTGTTTTTGTGATAAACCTACAGATCAAAATGTGATAAATTACAGATCAAAATGTGATAAACCTACAGATCAAAATGTGAGCGTAAATCTCGGTGAGTCTAAAGCCCATTCAGGATCACATCTCTTACTAATAATACGACTACAAAAGTGTCTCCCCATGTTATTGAACGGCGATGAAACGAAGACTGTTTGAGATTCATAAATGAAACTTAGTGGACAAGTCAAGTAACGTTTATTTGTACCAAAATATGGTTGAATTGTAGACAGGATTGTTGATTTTATTAACCGTTCTGTGAGTGACCAAACGAGAACGCCCACCTCAATTCACAGCAGGGTTCCTGGGATCAGTGGAAATAAAACATTTGTACCATCAATCTCATGTTTTCATGGTGCCAAAACGACGCCAATCAATTGTGAGACAATTGAAGATGGCCGATGACAACGCAACAGATATATGTAGCCCCGACAGAATTCGAACGCGGCTAACCGGTTTCACAGTCCGCGCTAGTAACCACGACGAAGCAGCTATTTCTATTCCTACAAGTTAACACGTAACAAATAGTTATGATCGTGAACATTTCCAAATCCTGGGGAAATGTGCATGGAAATTATTCTTGCGAAAACAGGAACTCACGAAACGACAGCCGTGCACCCCCTCCATTTCTGAATTCTCTGGAGGCCATGAAAAAATGCGAGAAACAATAGAGGAATTCATTTCCAAGCGAAATCCAAGAAACGAAAGCGAGGCTGGATTTCAGCAGTCACGTTCGAGCGGGAAATAATATTCACGTTTTTCCTTTCTCCGATTTTCTGTGTCTTACGTTTTTCGGAGATAAAACAAGATTGCACAAGCCCACTTTTTCAGAGCTACAATAATGAACCCACTGATTGTTGATGAAAAGTAGCGTTTATATATATATATATGTTCATTTCGCAAGATAATCACATTGTTTAGTTACATGAGGCATAAAGATTCTGCAACAATTTTTTTAGGATGACAGAAAGTCAGACGGACAGACATATATATATATATATATATATATATATATATATATGCAAACATTATTAAATAACACAGAGTGGTTTTGTTTGATGCAACTTTTTTTTATTTTTTCAATTTTCCGAATTGTCCATCTAATGTGTCGGTCAAATTGATATAAATATGATCCATGGCTTTCTTGTTCCATTCTTTTTTCTTTTTTGCAAGTACTTTCGATTTGAATCGTCAAATCATCTTCAGGCGGTATTAGTTTTAGTGTCTTTACTGTTATGCTCATTTTTGAATTATAACGGCAAGTAGTTTATATTTGAAAACGCGCCTGTAAAGTTGAAATGTACATGAGAGCGTGATGGCGTTCTACACATAGGAGAGATTTAAAGTTTGACTGTTTAAACCGTTAAGAAATTGATGACGTATATATATATATATATATAGTAAATTATGAAAATATATTTATTGCAATTAAGCTACACAGAGGCGTCCGCGTTTTATCCTCGTAGGGAATGCAGGATAATCTCCTAATCCTAAAGTAATGAACGGATAATTATAAGTTTTGGAATATATATATATATATATATATGGCACTTCTGCCGTAT
>OY744532.1:52435874-52485874 GCA_963556195.1 Sepiola atlantica | reverse complement strand
ATGTCGGCAACGACACTCGTGCGCGTCCAAGCTATGCGACCTTTACCTTTACCTTTATATTGGCATATTTATACATACGGGATAATCTGTTCAACTAATAAAAAATGAAAAAAAAACCCAGTTATATACAAATAAATTTAATAGCTAAAAGAATTACTCTGCATCAAATTTTAAGTTATATAAAGTAATACATTTTAAATAGGATCGGGGTGTGCACGTGAGCGTCAATAATAGTTTAGTAAAATCCCAAACAATTAAACTTATTATAAATTATGGAATATGTATTCTAGGCAACAAGGTAAGCAACGTGGGCAAATTATTATTATTTTATTTTTGCAAATCTTACCATTTAAGGGATGCCAGTTAAACGTTATTATTTTATTTTTGCAAATCTTACCATTTAAGGGATGCCAGTTAAACGTTATTATTTTATTTTTGCAAATCTTACCATTTAAGGGATGCCAGTTAAACGTTATTATTTTATTTTTGCAAATCTTTCCATTTAAGGGATGCCAGTTAAACGTTATTATTTTATTTTTGCAAATCTTACCATTTAAGGGATGCCAGTTAAACGTTATTATTTTATTTTTGCAAATCTTACCATTTAAGGGATGCCAGTTAAACGTTATTATTTTATTTTTGCAAATCTTACCATTTAAGGGATGCTAGTTAAACATTATTATTTTGTTTTTGCAAATCTTACCATTTAAGGGATGCCAGTTAAACGTTATTATTTTATTTTTGCAAATCTTTCCATTTAAGGGATGCCAGTTAAACGTTATTATTTTATTTTTGCAAATCTTACCATTTAAGGGATGCCAGTTAAACGTTATTATTTTATTTTTGCAAATCTTACCATTTAAGGGATGCCAGTTAAACGTTATTATTTTATTTTTGCAAATCTTTCCATTTAAGGGATGCCAGTTAAACGTTATTATTTTATTTTTGCAAATCTTACCATTTAAGGGATGCCAGTTAAACGTTATTATTTTATTTTTGCAAATCTTACCATTTAAGGGATGCCAGTTAAACGTTATTATTTTATTTTTGCAAATCTTTCCATTTAAGGAATGCCAGTTAAACGTTATTATTTTATTTTTGCAAATCTTACCATTTAAGGGATGCCAGTTAAACGTTATTATTTTATTTTTGCAAATCTTACCATTTAAGGGATGCCAGTTAAACGTTATTATTTTATTTTTGCAAATCTTTCCATTTAAGGGATGCCAGTTAAACGTTATTATTTGATTTTTGCAAATCTTTCCATTTAAGGGATGCCAGTTAAACGTTATTATTTTATTTTTGCAAATCTTACCATTTAAGGGATGCCAGTTAAACGTTATTATTTTATTTTTGCAAATCTTACCATTTAAGGGATGCCAGTTAAACGTTATTATTTTATTTTTGCAAATCTTACCATTTAAGGGATGCCAGTTAAACGTTATTATTTTATTTTTGCAAATCTTTCCATTTAAGGGATGCCAGTTAAACGTTATTATTTTATTTTTGCAAATCTTACCATTTAAGGGATGCCAGTTAAACGTTATTATTTTATTTTTGCAAATCTTACCATTTAAGGGATGCCAGTTAAACGTTATTATTTTATTTTTGCAAATCTTTCCATTTAAGGGATGCCAGTTAAACGTTATTATTTTATTTTTGCAAATCTTACCATTTAAGGGATGCCAGTTAAACGTTATTATTTTATTTTTGCAAATCTTTCCATTTAAGGGATGCCAGTTAAACGTTATTATTTTATTTTTGCAAATCTTACCATTTAAGGGATGCCAGTTAAACGTTATTATTTTATTTTTGCAAATCTTACCATTTAAGGGATGCCAGTTAAACGTTATTATTTTATTTTTGCAAATCTTACCATTTAAGGGATGCCAGTTAAACGTTATTATTTTATTTTTGCAAATCTTTCCATTTAAGGGATGCCAGTTAAACGTTATTATTTGATTTTTGCAAATTTTTCCATTTAAGGGATGCCAGTTAAACGTTATTATTTTATTTTTGCAAATCTTACCATTTAAGGGATGCCAGTTAAACGTTATTATTTTATTTTTGCAAATCTTACCATTTAAGGGATGCCAGTTAAACGTTATTATTTTATTTTTGCAAATCTTACCATTTAAGGGATGCCAGTTAAACGTTATTATTTTATTTTTGCAAATCTTTCCATTTAAGGGATGCCAGTTAAACGTTATTATTTTATTTTTGCAAATCTTACCATTTAAGGGATGCCAGTTAAACGTTATTATTTTATTTTTGCAAATCTTACCATTTAAGGGATGCCAGTTAAACGTTATTATTTTATTTTTGCAAATCTTTCCATTTAAGGGATGCCAGTTAAACGTTATTATTTTATTTTTGCAAATCTTACCATTTAAGGGATGCCAGTTAAACGTTATTATTTTATTTTTGCAAATCTTACCATTTAAGGGATGCCAGTTAAACGTTATTATTTTATTTTTGCAAATCTTTCCATTTAAAGGAATGCCAGTTAAACGTTATTATTTTATTTTTGCAAATCTTACGATTTAAGGGATGCCAGTTAAACGTTATTATTTTATTTTTGCAAATCTTACCATTTAAGGGATGCCAGTTAAACGTTATTATTTTATTTTTGCAAATCTTACCATTTAAGGGATGCCAGTTAAACGTTATTATTTTATTTTTGCAAATCTTACCATTTAAGGGATGCCAGTTAAACGTTATTATTTTATTTTTGCAAATCTTACCATTTAAGGGATGCCAGTTAAACGTTATTATTTTATTTTTGCAAATCTTACCATTTAAGGGATGCCAGTTAAACGTTATTATTTTATTTTTGCAAATCTTACCATTTAAGGGATGCCAGTTAAACGTTATTATTTTATTTTTGCAAATCTTACCATTTAAGGGATGCCAGTTAAACGTTATTATTTTATTTTTGCAAATCTTACCATTTAAGGGATGCCAGTTAAACGTTATTATTTTATTTTTGCAAATCTTTCCATTTAAGGGATGCCAGTTAAACGTTATTATTTTATTTTTGCAAATCTTACCATTTAAGGGATGCCAGTTAAACGTTATTATTTTATTTTTGCAAATCTTACCATTTAAGGGATGCCAGTTAAACGTTATTATTTTATTTTTGCAAATCTTACCATTTAAGGGATGCCAGTTAAACGTTATTATTTTATTTTTGCAAATCTTACCATTTAAGGGATGCCAGTTAAACGTTATTATTTTATTTTTGCAAATCTTACCATTTAAGGGATGCCAGTTAAACGTTATTATTTTATTTTTGCAAATCTTACCATTTAAGGGATGCCAGTTAAACGTTATTATTTTATTTTTGCAAATCTTTCCATTTAAGGGATGCCAGTTAAACGTTATTATTTTATTTTTGCAAATCTTACCATTTAAGGGATGCCAGTTAAACGTTATTATTTTATTTTTGCAAATCTTTCCATTTAAGGGATGCCAGTTAAACGTTATTATTTTATTTTTGCAAATCTTACCATTTAAGGGATGCCAGTTAAACGTTATTATTATATTTTTACAAATCTTACCATTTAAGGGATGCCAGTTAAACGTTATTATTTTATTTTTGCAAATCTTACCATTTAAGGGATGCCAGTTAAACCGTCCCATACATCGAAAGAAAGAAAAAAAGTTTATATTAAAAAATAATGCTATTTATTGCTACTAGTGTATATATATATATATATATATATATATATATATATATATATATATATATATATATATATATATATACTAGCAGGTCTACCCGGCATTTCCCGGAGCTATAAAAAGACAACATAGAAGAGGTTTAAAAGTGTGTGTAACATCTTTATATTAAAACACCTATGCCTATCTATCTTTCTTTCTTTCCTTTTCCCCTTTTTCTCCCACTCCATCCTATTTCTCTATGTCTTGTTTTAATGTATTGAAAATAATAATAATGTATATCATTGACCTGAGCTGCCAATTTTAAAGTTATTGCTCCCAGGCAACACCGAGTTTCCTCCCCATCCACTTCCTCAAAAATATAATGAAATCAATATTTGTTTTCATTTATTCCCGGGCAACGCCGAGTTTTTTATTTCTTCTCCATCTTTAATAATATAATTTACCTATATTTATTTTAGTATATTCCCGGGCAACGCCGAGTTTTTTGTTTTTCTCTTTTGCTTTAAAGCTTATACCACATTTAAAATGTACTACTGTATTATTGCACACACCTGCTCTACATGGAATATTGAATATTGACTTCGGAGAAACGCAGGGTACCTCTTCTGCTATACAATAGCATAATAAAATACAGTGAAAGTCGTTTTCCCATGCAACGCGACGTTTAAAACCACCTGCTCTATGTAAGATAACGCACCTGCTCTATCTAGTCAATATTGAGTAATTTTGGTTAACTTATCCGACGTAGCAAATATAATACTGTATTAGTACTATTATGGCTCTCGGGGAACAGAAAAGTTCTTAATCCCGGGCAACGCTGCATTCAAACACACCTGCTCTATCTAGGATGTTGAACAGTTTTGGATTACTATATACCACTTACCAAATGTAAAACTGTACTCTTATATTGATTGCTCCTGTTTAAAGCGCCACTGAAACAAACATAAAATGAAAGATGCCTCCGGAGCACTATTAAAACTATCCTTTCCGAGTTTCTTTCCAAGTTTGAAGAGAAGCGTAAGCAACATTAAATGATTTTGAAAGAAAATGCCGAGCGGAACGAACCCATTGAAATTACAGTGTTTTCTTTCCAAATTATGGCTGAAAAACACGACCCCCTGGCAAAATCTGCCCCATAGCCGTCTAAGGGTGCACTTAGAGATTCGGAAATATTTCCATTATCTCCTCTGGTTCATTGTACATGTGAATACACTTTTACATTTTATGTAAATTCCTTAACTTTATTTTATAGAGCACACACACATTGAGTTATATATATATATATATATATATATATATATATATATATATATATATATATATATATATATATATATATATATATATACATACCTATTTAATAATACATATTTATAAGTTTAATTATCAGTGTAGATAACTATTATAACCCGAAACACTAGTCACCTTTAACTCCAAATAACGACGTCTTAAACAATGAGGCTAATCTGAATAACTATACGAAGTGATGAGAAATAAATCCCATTACGTCTAGCAGGCGGACAAAGATCGTCAGCCGTCATAACAGTGTTCAACATAGAGGAACATGCATTTATAGCTATGATTTGACGGCCTGTATTACTTTTCATTAGAGCGCCCGGTCGAAAGGGGTCTACAAATAATTATTTAATAAAAAATATTTCATTATCTACATACGTATACGTTTCATCCTTGCGGAATCGTCAGTGTAGTGCTAACTATTCAAGGCAGTCGCACGATTCGAACCCCGGAATAAAAGTCACCTTTAAGTCCAAAGCCCGACACCTCCTCTGCAGGAGACTAGATGCAAGGTCAGGTAAGGTTTAACAAGCCAGCGAACCTTGGTGAAGTGAACTCTGGTCTACAAAACATACCTGAGTAGCCCCGTCGGCATTCCACGTTAGCAATACACAATAGCATTAAACTAATCCCTTTGAAAATTAAAATATTTCATTTTTTGATTAAATTCGATCCATAGTCATTGAGCAGAAATTAAGCACAATTCCTTAAATTTAAATTTCTTCTGATGACTCTTAAGCTTAAGCCTGACATTTTTTTACCTATCTCTTCTACCAAACCAACTAACTACCTACCTACATATTTTATTCCTATTTTCTGGATTTATTTAGAGTTGTCCGGCTAGAGACATATTACCGGGTGAAAAATCATTAAAATAAATCGTAATTTTTACATGTTTAATTTTAAATAGGATTTATTAATTTAAATAAGATTTATTAATTTTTAATACGATTTATTAATTTTAAATAAGATTTATTAATTTTAAATAGGATTTATTAATTTTAAATAGGATTTATTTTAAATAAGATTTATTAATTTTAAATAGGATTTATTAATTTTAAATAGGATTTATTAATTTTAAATAAGATTTATTAATTTTAAATGAGATTTATTAATTTTAAATAAGATTTATTAATTTTAAATAAGATTTATTAATTTTAAATAAGATTTATTAATTTTAAATACGATTTATTAATTTTAAATAAGATTTATTAATTTTAAATAAGATTTATTAATTGTAAATACAATTTATTAATTTTAAATAAGATTTATTAATTTTAAATACGATTTATTAATTTTAAATAAGATTTATTAATTTTAAATAAGATTTATTAATTTTAAATACGATTTATTAATTTTAAATAAGATTTATTAATTTTAAATACGATTTATTAATTTTAAATAATATTTATTAATTTTAAATAGGATTTATTAATTTTAAATAGGATTTATTAATTTTAAATAAGATTTATTAATTTTAAATACGATTTATTAATTTTAAATAAGATTTATTAATTTTAAATAGGATTTATTAATTTTAAATAATATTTATTAATTTTAAATAAGATTTATTAATTTTAAATACGATTTATTAATTTTAAATACGATTTATTAATTTTAAATAGGATTTATTAATTTTAAATAAGATTTATTAATTTTAAATAAGATTTATTAATTTTAAATAATATTTATTAATTTTAAATAAGATTTATTAATTTTAAATAAGATTTATTAATTTTAAATAAGATTTATTAATTTTAAATAGGATTTATTTTAAATAAGATTTATTAATTTTAAATAAGATTTATTAATTTTAAATAAGATTTATTAATTTTAAATAGGATTTATTAATTTTAAATAAGATTTATTAATTTTAAATACGATTTATTAATTTTAAATAGGATTTATTTTAAATAAGATTTATTAATTTTAAATAAGATTTATTAATTTTAAATAAGATTTATTAATTTTAAATAAGATTTATTAATTTTAAATAGGATTTATTTATTTTAAATAAGATTTATTAATTTTAAATACGATTTATTAAAAATCGTTTTACCTTTTCTTGACACCACACGCACCCAAAAACACGAGATCTGCTTCTACAATGTGAACGAAATCATGATGAACAGTCTCTGGATTAGTATACTTACCTGACATAGAAGACATTGCCAAGGCTGCTGCAAAGAAAGTGGGCTCCCTCTACCGTGCTAGAAAACTTATCACACCTGACAGTATCCTATATCTCTACATAGCCACCATGCACCCATGCATGGAGTATTGCTGTCACATCTGGGCTAGGGCTCCATCCACTAATCTCTCCCTCTTAGACAAGACCCAGAAAGAGTCTCTTATCTAATAGGCCCCTCACTATCCACCAAGTTCCAGCCTCTGTCCCATCGCCGCAATGTTGCATCATTGTGCTGGTTTTACTTTAATGGCATGTGCTCCAAATAACTGGCTATACTAGTGCCCCCTAGATGTAAATACACTCGATCAACCCGACAATCAGCTAAATTCCATCCCTTCACAGTGGAGGTCCCCAAATGCTGGGGAGCCTTCTACTCCAATGGCTTATTTCCTGGAGCAGCCGGCCTATGGAACACCACCCCTGATCCCTGTTTTTCCGACTGTACCGACATGCAAAAATGTAAAACTAATGTGAACAAGTATCTCGCTGCACAACTCCCAATTTAGGACGAGCCCCTTAACTGTCACCCTAATTCTAGGTAGCCCCTTACGTCTACTTGCCTTGTTTGGGGTGAACTAAGTTTTTTAAAAAGCTCTTGTAGGTGCTATCATACCCCTTCAACCCTAACCCTAACCCTAACCCTTTCAATACCCTTTAAAATAATCCAAAGTTACTGAAATGTGGGAAATATTTATTAATTGATGTCTCATCCATCACAATCATGGTTTTTGATCACTCCTGCAGGAGAAACCCCTCCCTAGTTTCCGTGTTTACATACAGCGCCTGGTATTCTCAAATGGTCAACTATCTAGTACTTACCAGGCTGAACGTCTCTTAACTTCAGTGATCTAGCGGGAACCCGTGTGTCAACGGTATTATGCCGTATATGAAAAGGATATATATATATATATATATATATATATATATATATATATATATATATATATATATATATATATATATATATATATATATATCCACGAATAAGAAGAAAAAAGAGGAAAAACAAAGAAGGCCGATAAAGACAACAGATGAATAAGGAAGAGAAGTAGAAGAACAAGAACGACAACAAGAAGAACAAGAAGAAAAAAGAAGAAAAAGAAGATGAAAAAGAAGAAAAAGAAAGAGAAGAAAATAAAGAGTTAGCGGATAGAAAAATCGAATGAAATATAAGGAAATGATCATCAGGGTTGTTGATCACTCCTGGAGGAGGAATCCCTCCCTGGTTTCGCCCATCTTATTGATGATATTAATTCAGTTTTTTTGCCATTACTGCGAGTTGGCGACGCCATTTGTCCATAGCTAGGTGTCCTAATACAGCGCCTGGTATTCCCAAATGGTCACCCATCTAGTACTGACCAAGATCAACGTCGCTTAACTTCTTAATATTGTTCAAATTTCACAAATATCAGAGGTATATGAATTTTCACGAAGACTCCACCCCGTCTTTACTCTCCTTTGCGTGAAACTAAATAAAACTACATATAGTCTACATTACTTACCCTTAAGCCAAGAAGCTGTGTTCCAAAATCCATATTGATCGGTTTCTTAGTTTAGGAGTGAAGCCTATATATAGAAATATGTAAGCATAAACCTAAATTCATAGAAATATAGATTACACAATATATTATGCATATAAATATTTTTTCTTTACAGAAGTTTATTGCGTTACGCGAAGAAACCTTTATTTACTATATATATATAACAGTTTTTCATGGAAAACAACTGATGATCCCTTAAATAATGTTAAGACTAGTGTAAATTCTTGAAAGCAAACTAATATAGTAACTACAAAAAATAAATTGACTTACATGAATGATTTTCTACTGAACGACTTGGGGCTAAAATGTTTTTTTCCCCGTATATAGTATTAATGGTTGAGAAACTTCCGAGACTATATATATATATATATATATATATATATATATATATATATATATATATATATATATATATATATATAATGGAGTTTATGTATCTGTCTGTCTGAAGCCAAAACTATACTATTTAAAACTATTGTACTTATTATGAAATAGTATAGTATATACTATTTCAGACTAATGAACTATCTTTAAATTCAGGGGCATAGTGTAGTGTAGTATATGTTCTGTTGTCATGATACCATCCTCCCAGGCATTTTCTCCTCCTTTTTTGAGAGGTGTGGAGGTAGGGTAGTATCTGTTCTGTTTTCATAATACCATCCTCCCAGGCATTTCCTCCTCCTTTTTTGAGAGGTGTGGAGGTAGCGTAGTATATATTATTTGTCATGATACCATCCTACTAGGCATTACCTCCTCCTTTTTTGAGGTGTGGAGGTAGTGTAGTATCTGTTCTGTTTTTATGATACTATCCTCCAAGACATTTCCTCCTCCTTTTTTGAGAAGTGTGGAGGTAGTGTAGTATCTGTTCTGTTTTCATGATACCATCCTTCCAGGCATTACCTCCTCCTTTTTTGAGAGGTGTGGAGGTAGTGCAGTATCTGTTCTGTTGTTTCACATTATCATTCTTTATTTTCATTACGTTGTTAAGACAAGGTGTTTTGTTGTAAATTGAAGTTAAGCAAGGTATATCTCGGCCATTAGTAAATGGGTGATCATTTTGGAAAAAGAAACTGCTGGCTCATCCTTCCGGTCCTTCCGGAACTGACGTCATTGTGAGAGAATATTTTCACATTATCATTTTTTATTTTCATTACGTTGTTAAGACAAGGTGTTTTATTGTAAATTGTAGTTAAGCAAGGCATATCCCATGGGTGACCATTTTGGAAAAATAAATTGCTGACTCATCCTTCCGGTCCTTCCGGAAGTGACATCATTGTGAGAGGATTTTTTTTCATATTATCATTCTTTATTTTCATTACGTTAAGACAAGGTGTCTTGTTGTAAATTAAAGTTAATCCCGGCCATTACTAAATGGGTGACCATTTTGCAAGAATTAATTGCTGATTCATCCTTCGGGTCCTTCCGGAAGGGACGTCATTGTGAGAGGAGTTTTTCACATTATCATACTTTATTTCCATTACGTTGTTAAGACAAGGAGTTTTGTTGTAAATTGAAGTTAAGCAACAAATATCTCGGCCATTACTAAATAAATAATAATAAATAAATGTTGAAAAAAAACTTTTTACAAATGTTGGTAGCCTTAATCTTTTACATATATACTTTTCTCTCGTTGGAATTGCACTAATACTGCACTGCCCTCTTTTCTCTCTCTCCCTCTCCTGTATATATATATATATATATATATATATATATATATATATATATATATATATATATATATATATATATATATATATATATATATATATATCCATGCCTATCTATCTTTCTGTCTATGTAGCTGCTAGTTAGCTCAGTATGTTCACATCTATTCATCTTTAGGTGTTTCTATTAATCTATCTCTTTATCGTTCTTTTTTCTCCTTCAACTTGTCACTTAGATACGACGGTTGCCTCGAAACACTAATCACTCCCGCCGGTCTGTAATGCCAATTACCGTTTTTTAATTGGTTCTTTCTGAAGGACTGAAAATGCGCACAAGAAGATTAGGAATGCGACCGTTACAATCCTCTAGCCTTCCTTATTAAAAAAGCTTTTTTACCAAAGGGCTATCCTCTTTATCTCTTCACTTTCTCCGTCTTTCTCCCAAACAACAAGGATACTTTTTTTAAAAGGTCGTTTTTATTTTTTATTTTTTTGGATCTTTTTCTAATCAGACTTTGTTTAATTTCAAATCCTGTACTTTCCTATCTCTTGATTTGTTTCCTTTTTTGTGTGTAAATTTTTTTACTTTCTCATTCGTTCGTTCTTTTATGCATTCTTTAAATGGATCACTTTTTTCTTCGTTTCGTTATTGCTTTTTCGCTTTCCGCTAATAGAGGTTTCTTTCTTTCGCTTTTCTATATATGTGATCGCATTGGTAACGCGTTGGTCGGCCGGTCACAATACGATCACGTTTCGTTGGTCCGTCAAACCTAACTTTGAAATAGCATTTTTTGTTCTTTTGTAATACTAAAGTTTGAAATAGCATTTTTCTATGTCTGTCTTTTTAGCTGTTCACATGAAACTCCATTTTTCCGTATTTGCGATATTTTTATGTTCTCAAAATGTTAGAAATTGGTATCCAGAGATTTGCAGTCGTAACGTAGTCATGACGTAAGCAGTTCCACCTACGAAAGAGAAAAAAGTTGGATCTAGTTCCGATTTTTACCGAGGTATACAAAAAAAAGTTGGATCTAGTTCCGATTTTAACCGAAGTATACAAAAAAAAGTTGGATCTAGTTCCGATTTTTACCGAAGTATACAAAAAAAAAGTTGGATCTAGTTCATTTTTACCGAAGTATACAAAAAAAGTTGGATCTAGTTCCGATTTTTACCGAAGTATACAAAAAAAAAGTTGGATCTAGTTCCGATTTTAACCGAAGTATACAAAAAAAAAGTTGGATCTAGTTCCGATTTTTACCGAAGTATACAAAAAAAAAGTTGGATCTAGTTCCGATTTTAACCGAAGTATACAAAAAAAAAAGTTGGATCTAGTTCCGATTTTTACCGAAGTATACAAAAAAAAGTTGGATCTAGTTACGATTTTTACCGGAGTATACAAACAAAAAGTTGGATCTTGTTCCGATTTTAACCGAAGTATACAAAAAAAAAAGTTGGATCTAGTTCCGATTTTTACCGAAGTATACAAAAAAAAGTTGGATCTAGTTACGATTTTTACCGGAGTATACAAACAAAAAGTTGGATCTAGTTAGATTTTTTTTTTTAAGTATACAAATAAAAATGCGCTGTTACTTAGCAGACGACTATTTTTTAATCAATTACAAAAATCAAGTTCCGACATTTATGCAATTCTTTGGATACCCTTATTACTTTTTTAACTTTTCGTTTGGAATTTTTTTGATACCTTTTCATTTACATTTATTAAAAGGGTTAGGTTAGGGTTAGATTTGTGTTAGGGTAAAAAAAGCAGTTCGGTACGTATTGTACTGAACAACATCAGCGAATACGCTTAAATACATGATAACATCAACAATTTATTTCGTTAAATAACAAAAAAAAAGCCTAATAATACATTCGGTTTGTTCAGAGAAGTTCGTTAACATTCAGCAGTCTCCAAATCTCTCGTGAAACTCGGAATTGATGACGTAAGTACTGAAATTTTCTTGGATACCTATTCCTAAGTTGTACCCAAATTACAATTTAAATAAAGTTGTGTGACCACGTCTCGTGTGTCTTGATACTTTCACACTATTCTGTTTTAATTACTATTAATCGATTAAATAGCCTAAAGCACTATTTAAGAATAATTTATTTACGAAATCAATTCCACCAGAATGCATTTCGGTTTCTACGCAAACAGGTCAGCCTATTAAACGTTTTGTTAATTCCACTATTAACAAAAAAATAAGAGAATGAATTACTTCGTGTCCCTTCGAAATTTGAATGGAATTTGAAAGCTGTCGAATTTAAACTGCCTTTAAAATTCTTAGCAAATTTTCATTTAATTGAAAGGTAGAAATGAATGAGGAAATGAATGAATTAAGAAAATAAATTAAAAAATAAATTAATGAATGGAAAAGGAATTAACGAAGAAAGAAATGAAGTAAAACAGGAATGAAAACTATATACAATTAATAATTTGACAAATATGAATTGAAAATCCATTACCCTTAACCCTTGAATGCATGATTTGTTGCAGAAATTCTACATCCCTGATCTAATTTGCTTTTGAACCTTCAAGTAGAGCTGACTTCCGAAAAGGCCCGTATTGCGGCAAAACATATTCCTTGATTTTCACAAAACCAAATATAATTGGTAAAATGATAATTTAGGACAACTTTTCTATTTGTTGTTGTCAAACATGCTTAACAAAATTAGTTATAGTTTTATTGTTATAAAATATAATGTGGTTTAATCAATGATTTAATGACTAAACGCTATTTGCATAATAAAATTTAACTTTCAAAATCCTATTTAAAAATAATTTACTAACTTTTTCGTTCTTTTCTTAATTCCTTCCTTAATATATCTCTTCCTATATTCCCTCTTTAATTCATTCGTTAATTCATCTTTTCATTCATTCTTTCATTCATTCATTTAATTAATACTTCCATTACTTCTTTCCTTCCTTACACCCCTTCATTCTTTTCTTCCTTCATTCCGCCATTTATCCATCTCTTTATTCTTACCTTTATTCATTCCTTGCTTCTTTCATTCATTCCTTCTTTCATTTTTATGCCCACTTCTTTTATTCATTCCTTCATTCTTTCGTTCCTTTATCCTTTCTTTCTTCTATCCATTCCTTCATTTTTTTCTTTCTATCTTTTTTATTTTCCATCGTTCATTCCCCTTTTTCTCAATTAATTTCTTCTTTCATTCGTTTCTATCTTTATTTCTCCCTTCTTTCATTCTTTCCTTTTTTCATTCATTTACCCATCCTTTTCATTTCATCGTTCTTCTATTCATTCATTCTTTCATTCTTTCATTCATGTTTTACTTCATTTCTTTCTTCGTTAATTCCCTTTCAATTCATTCATTTATTTTGAAAATTTATTTCCTTAATTCATTCATTTCTTCTTTCATTCATTTCTACCTTTATTTATTCCTTCTTTAATACTTCCATTCCTTCATTCGTTCGTTTCCTCATTCATCTCTCCTCTCATTCCCTTCTCCCAACATGTCTTCATTCCTTGACAGTCACGGATTCCGGTCGGGTTCATAAAGAAACATCCCTGGGCGGTCCTTTTTTCATCTAACTTGCCAACAGCCACGTGTTAACTCATGTTTCAGTAAATTCCACGGGAAGTATCAACATAAGGGGGTAACCAAGATGACAAGTGAGAGGATAGAAAAGTGAAAAGAAAAAAGATAGAAATAAGAACAAAGAAAGAAGTACGAAATTCCAGAATGTTTTCATAAATATTTGGAAATTCCAAGTTACGTCTGCTGCTGCTGCTGCTGTTGTCGTTGTTGTTGTTACGTTGGACTGTATAGCGCGCACGAAGATCTTCTTCGTTGGTCGCAGATATTCGTTAACCTTAAAGATTGCAGTTTTTCTCCAACACGGAGAACAACAAGGCTCGGCGGTTGCATGCGAATTCGAGGAAGGTTGGCCCAGAAACCACAAATAAATGTCGCAGAAGCAACATTGTAAGTTTCACTCTATTGATTCTTAGCTCTTGACACATCTTTTCTTGCAACATGCAGAGGTAAACACGACTAGAGACGACGGATCTTGATGCTGACTCCTCCTGGATTTACACCAGAGGCCTGTTAGCCGGGTATGGTTGACACTACTACGTTGCCACTCCCCCTACCACAGTGAGTAAGGATTAGACTCTTGGAGGGAGAGGGCCTCTGATGCTGCTTTTGTTGTTGTTGAGCTTATTTGTCTTGTGTACACGAAGATCGTGCCTCGGGATTGTCTGGTCTGCACAAAGTCCTCCTCGTTGGCCCTAGCTATTCTATAGACTTGCAAAGTAGCAAGTTTTTACTCCCGACACCGAAAGCAGGAAGGCCTAGCGGTTACATACGAAGCCGGGCAAGGTTTAGTATATAGGTCACAAAGAAATGGTAGCTGCACATGCGTCGAAACAATGTTATTATCCGGATTCAATGGATTTACAGTTCCGTGCCTTACACGTCATTGCATGCTACAGACTCAGAAGCGGGGCCAACTAGAGGGCGACACATCCTGATGTTTGCTCTTGGATTTTCACCAGAGCCATGCCAGTCAGATAACTCTGACATTACCACCTTTCCACCGCCTCTACTTTTGGAATGGTTTGAATAAAGGTGTTATCTGCTGCTTTGAAACATCGAATAACCGGTAATACCACGTTATTTTATCTGCTGCTTTGAAACAGCGAATAACCGGTAATACCACGTTATTTTATCTGCTGCTTTGAAACAGCGAATAACCGGTAATACCACGTTATTTTATCTGCTGCTTTGAAACAGCGAATAACCGGTAATACCACGTTATTTTATCTGCTGCTTTGAAACAGCGAATAACCGGTAATACCACGTTATTTTATCTGCTGCTTTGAAACAGCGAATAACCGGTAATACCACGTTATTTTATCTGCTGCTTTGAAACAGCGAATAACCGGTAATACCACGTTATTTTATCTGCTGCTTTGAAACAGCGAATAACCGGTAATACCACGTTATTTTATCTGCTGCTTTGAAACAGCGAATAACCGGTAATACCACGTTATTTTATCTGCTGCTTTGAAACAGCGAATAACCGGTAATACCACGTTATTTTATCTGCTGCTTTGAAACAGCGAATAACCGGTAATACCACGTTATTTTATCTGCTGCTTTGAAACAGCGAATAACCGGTAATACCACGTTATTTTATCTGCTGCTTTGAAACAGCGAATAACCGGTAATACCACGTTATTTTATCTGCTGCTTTGAAACAGCGAATAACCGGTAATACCACGTTATTTTATCTGCTGCTTTGAAACAGCGAATAACCGGTAATACCACGTTATTTTATCTGCTGCTTTGAAACAGCGAATAACCGGTAATACCACGTTATTTTATCTGCTGCTTTGAAACAGCGAATAACCGGTAATACCACGTTATTTTATCTGCTGCTTTGAAACAGCGAATAACCGGTAATACCACGTTATTTTATCTGCTGCTTTGAAACAGCGAATAACCGGTAATACCACGTTATTTTATCTGCTGCTTTGAAACAGCGAATAACCGGTAATACCACGTTATTTTATCTGCTGCTTTGAAACAGCGAATAACCGGTAATACCACGTTATTTTATCTGTTGCTTTGAAACAGCGAATAACCGGTAATACCACGTTATTTTCTCGTATTCGCCAAGCGTCGGGCATTCCACCTTCCACTAAAAGTGGAAGTTTACGGTGAATACAAATTCACATGCGGTCCCCAGTCAGCATATATATCCTGGTTAAAAGAGAACCACAGTGAATTTTTTTTTCTTTCTCCCCCGTGTACCTAAAATTTAACGGAACTTTCATGAGCAAATTTTCTTTCACAAAACTCCCTATCTATGGACCACAACACCACCGGGATGCTTTTCAGCTGACTACAACATGGTCGTTTTCAAGTCCAATGCAAACAAATTCTTGTTGAGCCGTCTTCTTAAATCATCAAATTCTGCCCAGTTCCAACCATCGTGATTAGTCATCACGCTGTTGTCTCATCGTCCACCTGACAAGCCCTTATCTTCGTGTAGCATTTGAGCCTTGATAAGCAGTGATTCGTTAGTACAGGAAAACATTTCATCTCTGTGTATACGTGTATAAGTGTGTGTGTGCGTGTTATGTTTGTGTGTTCCCTATAGAAAGAAAGGTTAAAAGTGCATTCTTATGTAAAATTTACCGGGAAAGACAATGGAAGTATTCCGGAATCTCTAAGGGTTTACCTAAGCAGACTATATAGGGCATAACCTCCTTAAAACTTCAAATATATCCTATTTTTATGAAGTGGTTCACAATCTCTACGTTACTTTATATGTGCTCTAAGTGATTTATGGGGGCAGAACCCACTTAAAACTTCAAATACGTATATCTGATTTTAATGAAACTTAACTCATATGTATAAGACACTAATTTAGAGAGTTTTCCAGAACTTTATCAACTTCTTCCGACTGTATAAGCGAGAAGGGGGGGGGGGACAGTAAAAACAAAGATTGTATTATGGTGTTCTTGGGATAATTAAAAAGTACATAGTAGAGATCCTTATTTAATCCCGAGCAACGTAGGAAAGTTAGTTAAAAAAACTAATAATGTGCTCGATCGTAAGTTCTACAAGAGCTAACATATTAAAAAAAAAACTATACATTACAGTGTCTGTTGGGTGTGCCCGGGTTTCATCGATCTTATCATGCCGGATATGGGTACAAACTAGCTGGTAGTAACAGATAGATTCTTCCGACCTGTTAAGTGGGCGAATACCGAAAGAAAAGAAGGAATAAATCACTGTTTCAATTCAGGCGGTGCTAACTCTTTTTGGTTCCCATGGTTTGCACTACGTAGGAAGTACGTCACGAAGATTGGAGATCTGAGTCGAACAGCACGTGCTAACAAACATTCGCCAGACAAACTATTTACCGTCATACGTGCTGAACAATACATCAAATCTAAAAGTGCATTCTTACCGGGGAAGACAATGGAAGTGTTCCTGAATCTCTAAGTGTAGATCTAAGGGGGTATATAGGACATAACGTCCTTAAAACTTCAAATATATCTTATTTTTATGAAATTTAAATCGTGTGAAAGTGATGGACATATGACGAAAGAATGACAGGAACAGTACTGTGACGAATGGTTCTTTTTTTTTTAAATAAAAACCGCTCTAGACAAGACGTGAAGCCATATGATGTAAAGAGCTACACAATACTACTTCAAGGTAAACAAATTAGCCTACGATAGGTGTAAGATGGATAAATTCCGACCAAGAAAACAAAAATTCTTCCCCCTTTGTCAGAAACATCGCTCATGAAATGTGAGAACTAAAGGACAAAATAAATGACGCGAGAGTTACAAGGCTGCCGAAAGTAAACCACTTTTTACTCTCTGTATAACAAAAAATGGCACGCATCTTATAAGAAGTCTATAAAATATAATAAGTAATCTAAACGCGTCTAGTTAATGGTAGGATAGATGGAAGTTAATCAACGGCACCTATATCTCACACTTTTGAGGGCCTTGTGCCTGATTTGTAAATGGATTTAAAAAGAATTATTTGCGAATAAATACTTCGAAGTGTAGTATCTGTTCTGTCTTCGGTCGGGAAAATTATAATGTCAAATTATAATGTCAAATTATAATGTCAAATTATAATTCTGCAATCGTAAAAAACTGCATGTCCTCAAATCACTTGCGCACCTTGTAGTCGTAATATTTATGGACTTTCAACATTATTAGTTATGCTGTGCATAGAAGCTGTTTTCATTTCGCTTCTGCTCAGGTGGACGTAAATGATCGTTCGTAGAATACGGAAATTAAGCATAAACATCCTTGTGCTAGTCGCCCTTTCTCGTAACTAGTTCGTTTTTCAACTTCCTGTGGCCCACGTCTTAATCCGGTCAACCATAGCTCTATCCGCGTCTACTAAAAACACCTTTAAAACATTCACCGAAAAATCCTTTTCCTCTCAAGTTCTGAACGCCTACACGACTGACATCCCCTATACATAGCAAACCGATGAAAAGACACACGGCTATTATGATAATAAAGACTGAAATATATGAATTTCGGGTTGTCTTTATATAATACAATGTGTGTCCCCCCTATAACCCTTAGCTGTGTGATTTTACTGTCAATGTAGCTACGCCCCCAAGGCTTTTTATTCGGCGACGGGGTGTTTCCTTCTGCCGCTAATTTTTTGCAGGTAGTTCCAATCAACAATTATTTTATTTTTGACTGTCAAAAATATTTGTTTTCTCCAGCCATGCCAAGTGCATCTACGTGTGTTAAATGATTTTTCGGTATACCCGATTTGAATATTTAACATCAGATTTCCAGATCTCAATATTTTAGACTACTATGTATGGAGTGTATTTGAGAAAAAGGTTAATAGACACCTTAAAATGGCCTCTCCCTCTTCGACAGTGTCAATAACCTAATAGGCCCTGCACTGTCTACCAAGCTAAAAGCCCTTTTCCATCGCCTGTTTTACAAGTACTTCTGCGAAATGTGCTCTGACGAACTTACTGCACATGAACACTCTCAACGTGACTATCAGCAAAATCCTACCCCTTCACTGTAGAGATCCCGACGATGCCGGAAAACTTTCTACTCTAATAGCTTCTTTTCTTCGAACTGCACCTTGCGTTTAGAATGCTCTCTGCTCCCTGTTTCTCCGACTGTACCAGCGTGCAGAAATTAAATTAACTGTGAACAAACATCTTGTAGCACAATTTTAACTTAAGCTACCCTTAATAAATCTGGCCCCTATAAATCACAGTAGCTCCTTACGTTTATGACTTGTTTGTGTTGAACAAAAGTAACAAAATATATTTTTTAATGAACATAAAGCACCTGACCTTAGCAGATAGGCGATTCATCCCTCACATAAAGCCATTATCGAAGCTAAAAGAGACTTTAATGAATAAAATTACAAAACAATACATTTATTCTTGTGAACGTGCGTCTCTGTGCGTTCACTGCATAGGCCGTAATCGTCCGCTCGTTGTGCCGGTCAGAAGTCGTTGCTCAATTCTCGACATCGGTCGCGATGTTAATTACGTCAGTGCTACAACAGAAGGATTCCCCTTCCAAATAAAATTACAACTCTGGTTTAAAACAAGTAATAAGTAACAAAGTTTTATTTTTGGAGATTACAATGATACTCGTTTTCTTCTACTGAACAAGAGATTAGCAACCCAAAACTCTTAGCCCGACCAAATCAATACACAAGGTCTACCGAAGACAATATACCCAGAGCTCATATGTCCGTGAGAGGCAGACACCCCTCCAACTGATCGTGAGATTCCCAGAAAACCAACTACCTCTCCTGCCCATCTACTTGGGGATATATAGTTATTCTGCTCAAAAAAGCTAATCTGCTGCCAATCTATGAACATAAACACGCCTACTGTTTATGGGCTCCCGTATCTAACTGGACATCAATTTTTTCAAATACTTTTCTCTCAACATGAAACCCCGTTTAAAGAGACACTACTTTTTTCAAAGAGAAATCAAATTTTCGGTGGTCAAAACTCCAGACCAGACATATTTTTAATTTCTAGTGTGGTCTTTCTTCTCTTGGTGAAATATTTCATTCGCAGCAAGTCTGTTATTCGCATGTATTACGACTATGCAACCCACTTAACATGCAGCCGCTTACATACTAATCTGTAAAAACGTTTTTCAGTATCAAAAGATTATTATTAGTTTCTAAAAGTCATTTTTGAGTACGTATAATCTGTCCTCAAATACATTACGCACCCTATATATTGATAGAGAGACAGAGAGAGATACACAAAGAAAGAAAGAAAGGAAGAAAGAAAGAAAGAGAGGGAGAAAGGAAAAAAGAAAGGAAGGGAAAAAAGAGAAACATTACGGAAGAGAACATTAAAAGAAAGAAAGAAAGAAAAAGGGGGAGAAAAAAGGAAGAATACGTAAATGTAAGAGGAAAGAAAGAGATGAGGTGTGATAGGAGAGAAACAATGAGTAGGGCGTTGCCACGAAGACATGCTCATAAACAGCGGTATTTACCCCCGGGGGTGAATTTGACTATGTTTCAAATTGGCACGATTTTCTCCTTTAAAAGTAAAATCAAAGTCTCCTGTTGTGATTAAAAGAACTTTCTTAAAGTTCATCTCACAACAATCGTGTCTTCCATCTGTTGCTAACTCCAAAACAATCACACGCACACACTTTTCATACACACACATACAAATACACACACATGTATATATATATATATATATATATATATATATATATATATATATATATATATATATATATAATAAAGTACCGTATGTGTATATGTTTACACATTTTTATATGCACGATCCTCTACTAACTAAACAATCATGTGGGTTATATTTAGTTTAATTTAGTTTTTTTAAGGGGGGTTGTTTGTTTTGTTTAGTTTTACGGCATATCAACCTTTTTGGGTTATTTAATGCCGACTTTATATTTATATTGGTCAAAGGATTTTATGATTAAAGTTCATAATATTTTTAAATGTTTAACAGATTTGGATGCATTTCTCTGATATTTGTATATATTTTAAAATCGATTAATTAAATTTAAATATGTGTATATTTCCTGCAATAGATTAATTTTTTTCTAGAGAAGTTTGGTTTATTTAACTTAGAGATATTAGATTCTAATGGACAGAATGGACATCATGATTTCCACTCTGATGTCTTTAAATAGTTCCTTCATAGTACCAACAATAGTGTACTCTTTTCGTCGTCGCATGGTAGCAAAAGCAACACATTCTAACCTAAAGTGTTTTTCCATGTGTCTGTCACGTGACAAGTCGCACACCATGGTAGCTAATTCTACTGAAGCAGGAATGAATTTGAGGCTTTTGTGTGACCAATACGGAGTATAGAAGCCCTTCGTGGAAATCTGGTAGCTCGATTGTTTTTGAAATTTAAACAATAAATATTCCCTAAATCTCAATTTATTTGGAGTCTTTTAAAAGCTTTTAAGAGGGGCACAGCCTCCTATTTAAACACTCAAATATTTCAGATTCGGATTGAATTCGATAGATAATCAGTAGACACCAATGAAGCAAAATTAATTGAATTTCAATTTCTTCTTAATATTTTCTAGAATCAAAATAATTTAATGGATTTTGATCAAAATTGGAATATGGATTCTTGATATAAGGTTTAGTATCATTATATCTTTATTTTAATCTTCGTAATGAAACATGAAAGTAGTGCTAAACTATTTTGTTCGAGGTATTAATTTTACTCGTCCTAAGACGGGTATTCTTGTATATCTATATCTATCTTTTAGTATATATATATTTTCACCTTCCTTCTGATTAATTACACTCAGAAAAACCAGGATATATAACTTTGTACTTTGGCTGTCTAAGTGTTAACGAACTGGACCATCAATGTATAATCTTTTCAGTAGTGAATAAAACATGGTTACTGGAATCTAACCTTCTATTATTTATTTATACATGCTCTGGAGTTAAAATAATTAACATCTATTGAGCTTTACATTTGGAAGTCTGACTATTAATAATAATTACACACACACACACACACACACACACACACACACACATATATATATATATATATATATATATATATATATATATATATATATATATATATATATATATAGTAATCCGCAGACTATTAATGTCCCAAGATGCCGGAATGCTTTCTACTCCAATAGCTTCTTCCCTCAAACTGTTTGAATTCCCTCCCTGTTCCCAGTATCCCCGATTGTACAAAAATGCAGAAATGTAAATGTAATGTGAACAAACATCTCGCTGAGAAACTCCTCTATGAGTATAGCCCCTAATTCACTGTAATTCCGTACATCTCAGTCGTAATGTGCCTTCTTTAGAGTTAATATAAGTAAAAAGATATATATTTGAATTCAAAAATAATTTTAAATAAAAAATTACTTAATTATAACTTTTTCTTTAATACTTAATAACAAATCGATATTCATATAAAATAATCGATAACAACTGAAAATTTCAGCAAAATATAAGAAAAGGACAAATACAACTTTTTTATGATCCACAATTATTGATAAGGAATGAAAGAAAGAAAGAAAGAAAGAAAGAAAGAAGAAAACAACAAAAAAAGAAGAAAAAATGAAGACAAGACGGAAATAAAGAAGGAAAAAAGGAAGGAAAAGAAAGAAAGAAAGAAGGAAAAAAAGAAGAAAAGAAAAAAGAAGGAAAGAAAGATGAAAACAAGAAAAGAAAGAAGAAAACAAGAAAAGAAGAAAAAAGAAGACAAGACGGAAATAAAGAACAAATAAAAGAAAGAAAGACGGAAAGAAGGAAAAAAAGAAGGTAAGAAAGAAAAGAAAAAAAGAGGATAAGAAGGAAAAAAGAAGAAAAGAAAAAAGAAAAAAGAGGATAAGAAAGAAAGAAGAAAAAAAAAGAAAGAAAGAAGGAAAGAAGGTAGAAAACGGAAATTCATATAAATTAGTATTGTACGAATTCATAGATACTACACTTTGCTCTTCTCTAAAAAGTCAATTACATTAAGTCTGGCTGAAAAATGAACTATTATAGATTACTAGCATGAAGACCCGGTGTTACCTGGGATTATATGAGGAATCCCATCCTCTCCTGCCTTCATCCCATAAACATAAATTCGTATGAATCGGTATGATAGGACATTTGATCGACTCAATTCTGTTGTTGGCATATGTTCTGTCCACACTTAGGTGTTTACAAGAGAGACCACGTGAAGGTTACCAACATCGATACGTTAAAGTGATGTTATAGAACCGGCTAGATTCGAACTTGGCACCTTCAGGTTGTCAGTCCACATAAGTATCCACTTCACCACCACTATCCCCCAAAGGAATGTTAATCTAACGTGTATTTAAAACGCTACGATGTTTCGTTATGAACTTGTTACAGCAACGTCTTCTGTAACGTCTATGTAACTTTGACGCAACTTCATTGAATTGATCTATAACGATCTGAGTTCTGTTTTCGGTCGGCGCATATCACAACGAACAGACCAGTAGTTTGTTATGTTTGTTTCATTTTCGAATTGTTACAGGTTCGCGACCTACACGCCAACAAAGACCGCGTTTTACAAAAAGCCCCCGGAATTCCCAAATTGTCACCATACAAATACATGGTGTAGCATTATGGCCATTTCACAGTCAAAATGGCGCAAAATAGATCGTCTACATTTTTCCGACCTCACAAATGAGTAAGTAAATAGTAAGAGAATATTGTTCAGAAAATTAACATCTTCTATTCTGGTGTTGCTTCTCGCCCATCTCCCTCGGATCAGTCGAAATATGTAGCTGATCTAGAGATTGACCTGGGTTCAGTTGTGGATTGGGCTACGAAATGGCTTGTTTCGTTTAATCCTGTTAAGATTCATCTCGTATCTTTCAATCGTAGGCATGCCCCTTTTCTTCCTGGGATTCTCATGGATGACTCTGCTCTTAAGGAAAAATCGACTCCGAAACTTCTTGATCTTTCTCTTTCATCAAATCTTTCTTGCAGAAAGAGCAATGGATCTAATGTATGATTAGATCCATTGCTCTTTCTGCTTCTTCGTAAAGTCGGTTCTCTCTATCGCTCTAAACATTTTCTCACACCTGAGACTATTCTCTATTTCTACAAATCTACAATCAGACCATGAATGGAGTACTGTTGTCATATTTTGGCTGGGGAATCTCTGTCCCATTTGAGGGTTCTTGATAAGGTGCAGAAACGTATTTGTAATTTGATTAGCTCCACCCTTTCTTCTTCTCTGTACTCTCTGCTAGTCTCAGTCTTTTCTATAAATACTATTATGGCATGTGTTCTTCAGAATTATGTGATCTATTCCCCGAGTCTTTTGTTCCAGCTCGTTTGACTCGTTGGTCTAGTGATCTTTATCAATTCGCTGTTTTGATACCTCATTGTAATATAGCTTCCTGTTCCAAGAACCGCAGGCTTGTGGAACTCTCTCCCTGAAGACTGTTTTTCTCCTACTTATAACCTTGGTCTTTTCAAAATTAAGGCCAATAGGCATCTCCCATCTTTGCGATAACCATATTCGTTCTTGTTAGCTCCTTCCATCAAGTGGTTTATGCCTTGTCTGGAGCGATTTCCACAAAACAATTGTTTTGGACTAATTTCAAATCTACTATAAATTATTATAAAATAAATTCAGTTGGGGAAATTGGTCCAACACAATTTATTTTGGTTCACTTACTCATTTGTGAGGTCGGAAAAAAATCAGAAAAATGCAGCCGATTCATTGTCCGCCATTTTGGCTGTGAAACAACGAATTAACCCGCTTATCTTTTTCGGGCTAACAACACATTTGGTACCGGGCGTAAACAGCTGTCGTAAACGTTGGTCGTGGCAGTGCGTATAGAGTTGTTTACACTTTTTTCTTCCTAGAAGCCGTATCAGTAGTCATAGAAGTGACTGTAGAGTCTTCTTTCTTTTTTTTACATCAGCGATTTTAATAGTTGTTCGCAATGTCTTAATAACCACAGCACACATTCGTTTTGGGTTTTATATTGTCATTGATTAACTTTTACTTAAATTGTGCGATAAGACGCAATATTAGTCTATCATCCAGTTCATTTCCTACATGTAGAGTAAAAAGATCTCGGAGACCCCTCTGTCCTGTTCCACAAAAGCTAAGAGTTTCATTTTTGTCACGTACTTTTTTTAACGTTCTGTTCTCTTACGCCACTTCCTTTGACACGTTAACTTGATTTCTTAATTTTAATTTCGAAGCGGAAATTTTCGTTTTACATGATTCACACATCCCAAAAAACATCTTCTTCGATGAGTCAAGGGGGAGTCGAAAAAGAGAGCTGACAGTATACTTTCTGCTAGTATGTCGAACACAGACCCGTCATACTTTTATGTAGACCTCTAAACAGGTATGTTATTGTTTTTTTTAATTGATGATAAAATAACATTATATTTCGATATTTTTTGATAAGGAATGATAATTCGTATTATTTGGATTTTTCGGACTACTGTTCTTATCTTATATGTTATTCTCACAATGTTTCGGCCAAAGTAACCTCAAAACTTCTTCAGGTGTGGAACTCGGTACTCTGAGAACAATAGTCCGAATAATTCAAATCTACATATATAAAACTAAATATGTGTATTTGTGTGTTCCATATAGAAAGAAACTATATTCTTATGTAAAATTTACCGGCGAAAACAATGGAAGTGTTCCCGAATATCTAAGTGCACCTATAAGGGGCTATGAGGATATAACCCCCTTAACACTTAAAATATATCTTATTTTTATTAATTTAAATCATATATGTTACATTTTCTAATGAAGACAATGGAAGTGGTCGCGAATCTCTTAGTGTCTTTTTATGACCTAAAAAGGATATAGTAGCTGGACCTAATTTAAAACTTTAAATATAACCTATTTTTATGAAATTTATATCATATAGATGAAATTCCCCAAGGATGACAATGGAAATGGTCACGAATCTCTACGATATGTATCGAATATCGTCGTGCCTCCACCTAAACGAGGGCAGAACCCTCTTAAAACTTCAAATATGTATGTCCGATTTTAATGAAATTTAAACCATATATATAAGATATTAATAAGGTATTGATTCAGAACATTTGCTAACATTTCAGCTTCTTCCAACTTCATTAGGCAGCGAAACGGGAAGAGATGGGCAGTAAAAACAAAGAAAGTAATATGGTGTTATGAGCAAATGAAATAGAGTTCTTATTTCATCTCCTTGTAATAAAACGCCATATTATAGCGGGGTCATTATAAATAAGCACCTGGTTATTTTATGAACTTTATTGCACCAGATAGAGTCTTCGTTCTCCATCAAAGATAAATCAAATAATAGACAAAACAGTTCCTGACCTCTGACCACATATTCCCGTGTAAAACGTTTGCAGAGTGAGGTGAGGGGTCAAGAGTGAGGTGAGGGGTCAAGAGTGAGAAGTGTGACATCAGTGAGGCGATTAAAACAATCGCTTCATAAAAAGCAACAATCTTCCTCTGGGAACCAAATTAGGTATGCAATCACAACCATTTCGTATTGAGAAATTACTTTTTACTTGCATATCTATCTTTCTCGCACACTGTAGACTTCGCAACATATATATATATATATATATATATATGTATATGTATGTGTGTGTATATATATATATATATATATATATATATGGAACATAGATATATGTATATATATATATATATATATATATATGTAGTGTTTGTTATTGTTCTTTTTGTCTTGACATCCAAATAACTAAGGGGAGACAAGTACGACCTTCCTTTCAAAACATAACTACACCGGTTGGCCGTTAGGTGTCGCCTTTTCACCAACAGGTGGCGCTGGAAAGCGACACCAGAGTTATCTGCCCTTCGGACTATAAAAACCGTTACAAACGGAAATCACCCTCTTGTCTACTAAACCAGCTCCGGCAGAACGACGCTGACACTAGCGCTCCGTTTCACTCTTGTCAACAAGCTTTGACAGAACGACACTGGCGCTCCGCCTCTCTCTCTTTTTACCCGCTTCCCAGCAAGTAACAGGTCTTGTCAACAAAGTCTTTCTTTCCTTATGACCAGCGATTAAGAAATCCCATCAGAATGACTCGAAGGGGCATGGGGCAGGAAAGCACTGCCGACTGCTGTCTAACAGTAACTACACGCTATCTCCCTGTTCCTCCTCACCGTACACAGGACAAATTGTAAGCCTAACTTTTTTTTCTTTCTCCGTTCGTTCAAACGCCAAATTCCTACCCTTTCGTACCCGGCAAAAACAGGGGTACAGAGACGGCTCATTCTCCTTAAATTACGCGCACACAAAAACACGTGTGCTTTACAAGAAAAAACTTTAAAAGACAATTTTATACAAACAGTAAAATGAACATTTTCCTGTTCACAAAACCCAAGTTTTTCATTGAGGAATATACACAATTTAATTGAACCACGTTGAATAAATTGTTATGTTTATATGTATTTTTGAGTGCTGGCTTTCTCACTTTTTGTGTTGGTTATTGGCGTATTTTTACTCGTTCTTTCATGTTTAACGTTAAGAAGTCGTCAGAACCCCCACAAATTTGGTGACCCCGACGTGATTTTTTATTCATTAGAATTCCAGTAACTCAAACAACAAACAAAAAAAGAAAATACGAATTTATTTTCTATTTCAACAACAAGCAAAAAAGGGAAGCCGCCATCTTTTTCTCTAACCACGTGGAAATGGAAATTCAAACAACAAGAAAGAAAATACAAATTTATTTTTTCTGTTTTAACAACAAGCAAAAAAAGGAAGCCGCCATCTTTTTCTCTGACGACGTGGAAATGAAAATTCAAACAACAAAAATGAAAATACGAATTTTTCTTTCTTTCTTTTCGACAACAAAGAAAAGAAAAAGAAAGGAGAAGCAGCCATTCTTTCTCTACGTGGAAACTAACATTTAAACAAACTAAAACGAAAACAAAAAACGTCATTCCTCGTGTGAAACAAATTCCGTGTGCGAAACAAATTACGACTCAATTTTTTTTTTCCTTTCTACCCACGTGTTGGAAATATATATATAAAGGAAAAGAAAACTACAAAACAGACAACACACGATGACAAACACGAACAACATCACCTTTCAAGGCCTACCAACAATCTTCAACACAAAATGAACAACCACATTTTCCCGGACATTCATCAAGCACCAAACATTTCCGGACATCACTGACGACACTATGGAAGAAATCACACCAGTTCAAAAACGAGTACACTGCACAAGCACGACTATATACTCAACAACTGGACGTTCGTTGATCAACTGGAGAACACATCAACTCGAACGACGCGCACCAACACCAGTACAGACCCACTTGTACCTGGACCTGCTAACTCACTTGCAGACATTTGTGCATCTGATTTTGACCATAGTGTACCACCAATCTCAACAACTAGATGTTTGTTCATCAGTTCCACAACACGGACTAATTAACATTAACATCATCAACAACTGCACAGACCCACTTGTGCTTACTCACTCAACACCGCACAGACCCACTTGTTCTCACTCATCAACAACCGCACAGACCCACTTGTGCTCACTCATCAACAACCGCGCAGACCCACTTGTGCTCACTCATACACAACCGCACAGACCCACTTGCGCTCGCTCATCATCTTCAACCAACCGTGCAAATTCATGTGCACCACAGACCTTACCAACAATACCGATCACTTACACACTTGCCTTTGACCACAATGCACCACTGACAATTCAACGTTCGTTCATCAGCTTTGCATCACGCAGACTAATCAACATGAACAACGCCACCAACAAGTGCAAATTCGCTTGCACTCAACATTTTTCGACCACAGACTCACTTGCGCTCAAACTTGATGCAGACACAATTGCATGCAAACAACACGCAGATCCACATGCGTTACAAACACTCAATTCCGAAGACGCACTTGCGATCAATCATTAAATACAGATGGAAAAAACAGAAATATGTAGCGTGCACACTACTTTTTTCTAATCTTCAACAGCAAAACAGACATACCCACAAAGAATGCTTCTCATCTACAACAGTACATATTGAATAATATTTTCAATATTTTTCAATCTGAGGTTTTTTTTTATCGCATTGACATCCAAATAACTAAGGGGAGACAAGTACGACCTTCCTTTCAAAACATAACTACACCGGTTGGCCGTTAGGTGTCGCCTTTTCACCAATAGGTGGCGCTGGAAAGCGACACCAGAGTTATCTGCCCTTCGGACTATAAAAACCGTTGCAAACGGAAATCACCCTCTTGTCTACTAAACCAGCCCCGGCAGAACGACTCTGACACTAGCGCTCCGTTTCACTCTTGTCAACAAGCCTTGACAGAACGACACTGGCGCTCCGCTTCTCTCTCTTTTTACCCGCTTCCCAGCAAGTAACAGGTCTTGTCAACAAAGTCTTTCTTTCCTTACGACCAGCGATTAAGAAATCCCATCAGAATGACTCGAAGGGGCATGGGGCAGGAAAGCACTGCCGACTGCTGTCTAACAGTAACTACACGCTATCTCCCTGTTCCTCCTCACCGTACACAGGACAAATTGTAAGCCTAACCTTTTTTCTTTCTCTGTTCGTTCAAACGCCAAATTCCTACCCTTTCGTACCCGGCAAAAACAGGGGTACAGAGACGGCTCATTCTCCTTAAATTACGCGCACACTAAAACACGTGTGCTTTACAAGAAACAACTTTAAAAGACAATTTTATACAAACAGTAAACTGCTCAATTTCCTTAAATTACGCGCACGCTAAAAGACGTGTGCTTTACAAGAAACAACTTTAAAAGACAATTTTATACAAACAGTAAAATAAACATTTTCCTGTGCACAAAACTCAAGTTTTTCATTGTGGAATTTACACAATTTAATTGAACCACGTTGAATAAATTGTTATGTTTATATGTATTTTTGAGTGCTGGCTTTCTTACTTTTTGTGTTGGTTATTGGCGTATTTTTGTGTTGGTTATTGGCGTACTTTTTGTGTTGGTTATTGGCGTATTTTTACTGAAAGAACTTTCATGTTTAACGTTATCAAGTCGTCAGAACCCCCACAGATACATAGCTGTTTTCCCACTTCTTACGCGGTAAAGCACATTGCAATAAGTCACCCTTATTAATAAGACTAAATATGCTTTATTTTATATATATATTTTAAAATTAATTTTACGTAAATATAAATGGAATCCATTGAAACGTTTTTCATGTGATAAGCCGTTATCAGCATGGCTAATCTAGAAAAAGTGGAAAAATACTGAGTAAACAGCTATGTTTCTATCGCGAGCAAAAACAATAACAAAGCCTGCGTAACATTATGGCGATAAAAATCGTACATATTTCGGCGAGGTGTTTGTGGTCTGTATCTAGACTGCAAACAGGTTCGATCCTCACTAACGTTAGTTATGCTGATAACGACTGATAAGCCAAAAATACTTGCCAATGAATTTTTCTTATATGTATGTAAACTTTATAAAAATATTTGTTGTTGTTTATTATCTACGGACGTATACGTTTCATCTTTTTTCAATCAAGACTCTTCAGCGTAGAAGTTTGACTATTCACTACTGGTCACACGATTCGAAACCCTGGATTATAAGTATTTTTCAACTCCAACCCAACGTCTTAAACCTCGCGGCCAATATCTGAACGGCTGATAAACTGTGGTAGATTAAATACATTTATAAGCGGCGATGACGACACAGGCATTCTACTTATATTAAGGAATGATGCATTATAAAGCAAATGACGTCACGCTGTATTTGCACTACTACTAAAGTGCTCTACTAATAATTAAGGAGCGACAAATATGAAAATATTTGTTGTTGTTTATTATCTACGGACGTATACGTTTCATCTTTTTTCAATCAAGACTCTTCAGCGTAGAAGTTTGACTATTCACTACTGGTCACACGATTCGAAACCCTGGATTATAAGTATTTTTCAACTCCAACCCAACGTCTTAAACCTCGCGGCCAATATCTGAACGGCTGATAAAACTGTGGTAGATTAAATACATTTATAAGCGGCGATGACGACACAGGCATTCTACTTATATTAAGGAATGATGCATTATAAAGCAAATGACGTCACGCTGTATTTGCACTACTACTAAAGTGCTCTACTAATAATTAAGGATCGACAATATATGTAGTAAGCTATGAAAATATATTTATGGCAATTAAGCTACACAGAGGCTCCCGCGTTTCATCCCCAGGGGGAATCTTCAGGCTGAAATGCATACATATATATACATATATAAATATATGTGTGTATATATATATATATATATATATATATATATATATATATATATATATATATATATATATATATATATATATTTATATATGTATATATATGTATGCATTTCAGCCTGAAGATTCCCCCCTGGGGATGAAACGCGGGAGCCTCTGTGTAGCTTAATTGCCATAAATATATTTTCATAGCTTACTACATATATTTATATATATATGTATATATATATATATATATATATATATATATATACATATATTTATATACATATATATATTTATATATTTATTTCTTTATTTTTGTACAGAAAAATTAATACAACATTTATACCGTCAGTTTCAAGCACAGAAGGACTTAGCCATCAGGCTCTCTTCAGCTTCTGTTGTAATTTGTTTCGGAAATATGAAGTCACCTGTGAAGTTATATATTTATATATATATATATATATATATATATATATATATATATATATATATATATATATATATATTTATATATATATATGTATTGAATGTTTACTCTGTACTATATATATATATATATATATATATATATATATATATATATATATATACATATATAAATAAATACACAATATTTCAAATGACTATGTTATATTATTGACTCTTATTAAAACCACTCCCCCAACAGTCTTTTAAAATAGTGTATATATATAGCAAATTAAAAAAGAAAAAAAACAAGAGGGACGGGTCACTCTCGTACGTGTAGAAGAGAGAGAAAGACAGTCACACTGTCATACTTTGGGGATGGCGCACTAAACACGTTTTTACTGTTTGAAGTATCGTAAGGTAAAGAAACAAGAAAATCTCTACCCGTAAGTCACGTGGTTTCGCGACTTCGTGGTTGAGCCTTAAAAGTGTCACTCAAGCTTTTCCATTTAAACACGGCCTTCGTTGGGTTGTTAGATAAGTGAGGGGGGGGGGTAAGCCACGTAAACATAGCGGAAGTCGAAAACCACGTCAATTCCGCCCAGAGAAGTTCTGTCTCTTGAACCTGCACCAACCGACTAACAAGACGCGAGAATTGATCGTCCCACCAACCCTGGCGGAGACAATGGACACAGGTAGCCAAAGGCCTGCTTGCCTTATGTATTATGTTATTGTATCTCTCCCCAATTCATTTTGGTTATTCTCTTTCTCTCTCTTTTTCTCGTACACATGCAGTTAATGTCTGTCTCTTTGTCATGTGAATTAAACTCTGATAAAAACCAAAGCTGGCGTCCATGTGGTTATTCGATTATTTTTCTTTTCTAACACTTTCACAGTCCCTCCCTTTCTCTGACTCTCTCTCGCTCGTTCTCTTTACGTCACACACTCTTTCTTGGTCTCTCTATTTATCTCTTCCTTTCTATCTCTTTATCTCCCTTTGTCCCTCGCCCCTTTCCCATTTCTCAGATACATTCTCTTTTTTCCCTCGCAGTCTTTCTTTTTCTCAACTTCTCCATCTCCCTTCTTTATTTCCTCCTATCTTTCATTTCTAGTTCTCTCTCTTTCTCTCTTGCTCTTTTTTCAATCGTTCTTTTTTTTATAGTTGTGTATATTTCCTGCTCACACTCTCTTCTTCACAAACTCACTAGTCGCCCTTTCTCTTTCCCCATCGTTACTTGTATTTATTTTCCCTTCTCTCTCTCCATCTAGTCCTTTTCCCTCTTTCTGTATCTCTTTGTCTAGCTATGTTTACATCGTGTTCGCCCTCTCTCTCCCAGTTCTTACCCTCTCTCTCGCGCGCGCTCTCCTTCTCTATTTTCACCTGACTTACTGTTCAATATTTTCCCGAATAGCCCGCCCACCTATGGTTGTCTTTCCTCTGTCCGTGTATGAGCCTTCTCATGATACAACTGAAATAACCTCGCCTCTTCCAGTCAAAAGCAGACATCTAGAAGTCGCACCACGTGTCCGGCTTACTTCCGGTTAGCGCTATCTACCAGGAAAACTACGTGGTTACTAAAACAATTTTTCTTGCTCATCGTCCAACAGTTTCCACGGTCGAATCTATTCCGAGAGAACGAATTTCCGATCGAAACACCCGCGCTTAAAAGCGGGATAAAAGCGAAGAAAAGGAAAAAAGATAACCGACGTCTATTTTCGTTTAAACAGACGCCTTTATATAAACTTTATTATTGTGGTCTCATTTTTTTTAGTATTTATTCCTCACGAACAACATTGTTATTATTAGTGTTGCTAATATTAGAGTATTCGTTAATGGACCTAGAGAACGGAATTCAATCCTCAGTCGAGTCATACTAGGTTTCATTAATGCTGTGGTTTGTATGGTGTAAATGCTCCCTTTGATTTCAATGTATTGTAGTCTTTTCCTGGTTTATGGGAACTACGATTATTCGTATAACGGTATGTTCCGAAGTTCCTTCAGAACGGAGATAAATGCGTATTTTTGATATTCTACGCTAATCTTTATCCTGTAATAATTCAACGTTTCGGAGGCAACTAAGACAATACACTTAGTCTAACCATTTCTCGTTTGTGCAAGAGGTGCTTACCTTGGTATATAAAAATCAAGACAATGTTTTTTGTTATAAAAACAATGCTTTTTCCGTTCAATTTATCCACAAATTAACAAACTTACATCGAAACCATGCCCGTCTATTCACCCCGCATGATCTCACTGTCGCCTAGACTTTTTTCCCCTACTGACTAGTCTGCCTGTCTGTCAGTCTCCTTGCCCCCCCCCGGCACAAAGTTAACCTGTTAAATAAGATTTGTTTACGTCATTTTACTTCAGTTATGTCGCCAATGTTTGTGACCTAATTTTCAATCACTGCTTTTCAAACAATAACATTAACGTGTCGATCATGCTTTCGACCGACTGACTTTACAGGCAAAGGAATGTTTCTGCTTTGTCATTTTTTCTGTTCGAAATTAATAATTCATTCTCTTCTCTTTGTATTCTAATCTTAAATAACACAGTCGACGTCCAAGTTTCTAATACTCGCATCTTCCGTAGTAACATTACATAATATATTTCGATTCGGTCGTCGGGCAAGGTATTATTGTAAGCTCACTTTGTTTCATGCTTCGGCTTCACTACCTCAGCTCCTCTCAAAGGTACTGCATGGATAAAAGTCTCCAAGAAACGACGAACTGCCAAACACCAGGTTTATAATGATGGTCGATAAACGGGTAAATCATTTCTTTTCGAACTCCTTCACGTCACATACTTCGTTAAACATGATATGTACAAAACTTCATGAACTCGCAGCAGGATAGGCAGTAAAATGAGTGTTAAAATCTGGGAGAAACGGAATTCTTAACGTAAAGTTAGATTAAGTAGAATAAAGCGGAAAACGGAATTTTTAACGTAAAGTTAGATTAAGTAGAATAAAGCGGAAAACGGAATTCTTAACGTAAAGTTAGATTAAGTAGAATATGCGGAAAACGGAATTCTTAACGTAAAGTTAGATTAAGTAGAATAAAGCGGAAAACGGAATTCTTAACGTAAAGTTAGATTAAGTAGAATAAAGCGGAAAACGGAATTCTTAACGTAAAGTTAGATTAAGTAGAATAAAGCGGAAAACGGAATTCTTAACGTAAAGTTAGATTAAGTAGAATAAAGCGGAAAACGGAATTCTTAACGTAAAGTTAGATTAAGTAGAATAAAGCGGAAAACGGAATTCTTAACGTAAAGTTAGATTAAGTAGAATAAAGCGGAAAACGGAATTCTTAACGTAAAGTTAGATTAAGTAGAATAAAGAGGAAAACTCCACTAAGAATCTGAGAGGGAGAATTTGTGTCACAAGCAGGAAGTCTCGAGTGACAGGTAAAGAATAGGATAATCTAAGCTGTCTTTTTATCTAGCGGCCTAATCGAATTCAGACGTATTTTTGAAGCTCTTTCTGCGTTCATCCTCCCTGGGGAACGAGTGAGGGGGAAACTGCTTCTATGTAATATTAGGATAAGATATTAATCACTTTATTTATGTAAATAACTTTATAGATTAACTTTTTTATAAAAGAATTAACACGATAATAATATGAAAGCCTGGAGTAAAAGTAATTGTTACTTCAACAATTAAAACCACTATACGACTCTATTGTCACTACTAAACAAAGAGGTTGTATCCGCTGAAACGTTGTGAATACAACAGAACAGATGAAAATAGTAGTCTGAATATTCCAAATAATAAAAGATTCACAAATCCGGCTGGAAATCTCCCAAGTTTGTAAAAAAGCAGCCGCAGAAGGTTACATCGGCTGAAACGTTCTAAATATAAAGACCAAGACCAAATAGTAATCTCAATCAGCTAAATAATACAAATGTCCCCATGTTTGGAAAAACGTACCTGAAAAGGATCGGAAGTTACATCGGTCGAAACGTTGTGAATATAACAATCAATGTAAGAATAGTAGTCCGAATAATTTAAATAATACAGTTATTTATTGCCTAGCTGTTTTTTTACTGTGTCTTTTTTCTTGCGTTGAATCCTACTGGAGAAAATATTGGCACAAATGCCTCTACGAACAACTGTCGAAGGATACCAAGTAAGTGTAGATTCTCAGTCTTTTTTAATACGTGGCAGCTTGACGAGTTACAAGCGAATGCTCTCAACGAAGATAATAGCTAGGTTCCACATAACCCTACGAAACAACGTCACACATAAATATTAAAATTGACATTATACTGCAAAGAGTCGAATGTACGTCTACGTTACCAACTTATGTGGAAGCTTCTTAAAAATAAATGAGAGGATATATGTCTATTTCGTTCCTCTAAATAAGATAGGGTCCCAATTCGTAACACTTACTGGTTGATATTTTCTGTTTTTGGAAACTCCGAAATCTGCTATGAAAAAAAGAACATCACCGAAAACTCAGCTGAACACATCTTCAAAATGTGTTCGTCTATCAAAATTGTTAAATGTTCAACGGATTGAATACACACATACATGCATACATTCATACAATCATACATACATACGTACATACATACATTTATAATTGCATACGTTCACAACGTATACATACATATATTCATACATACATACATACATCCATACATACATACGTACATATATCCATACATTCATACATATATACATTATTATATACACATGTTCATACATACATACGTACATAGCTACGTACATACATAACTTTCAAACATACATAGATACGTACATAAATGCATACTTTTATTTATATATACACTTATATATATATTCATACATACATACATACATACATACATACATATATTCATACATACATACGTACATCAATCTATACATTCATAATACATATGCACATACATTCATATATACATACATTCATACATTTCTAAATCGATACGTACATACATACATACATTCATACACACGTACACACGTACATACACGCGTACGTACACACACATAATAGACACGTACATACATACGGACATATATTCATACATTCATACATAACTACGTACATACACACATCTATTACTACATACATATGTCAATACGGTCATACATTTATACGTACATACATACATACATTCATACATGGATTCATACATACATAGATTCATACAAACATACGTACACACATTAATTTATACATGAGTACATAGATACATCATCCATCCATCCATCAATCCATCCGTCTATCAATCCTACTATATACATACATACATACATACATACATACATGCATACATACATACGTACGTACGTACCTACGTACGTACATACGCACGTACATACATTCATACATAACTACGTACATACACACATTGATCCATACATAAATACATACGTCAATACATACATACATACATACATACACACATACATACATACATACATACATCGATACATAAATATATACATGCATTCATACATACACTAATTTATATGATACATAGATACGTACATATACACATATATACATACATGGATACGAACATGCAAACATACATTCACATATTCATTCATTCATACGTACATACATACATGCATACATAGATACATACACACATTCATTAATACATAGATACACACGTACATACATACATATATACCTACATAGATACAAACATATGGACATATATACAAACATACGTACATACATACAAACATAGATATAGCTGATGGCAGCCATGTGTCTTAGAGGTTTCGCTACCATTCTGTTCCTCGTCAACAATCGAGTCCACGGTTGGCGTTGCTACAAAGACGACATTAGAATCATTATTTTAACATAATTATTTCAACGCGATAATGTCGGCAGCTGATGTAAGCTGATGTAATATTCCTATTTCTACACTTGTAGGAATATATATATATATATATATATATATATTATATATATATATATATATATATATATATAGTAAGTTCTGAAAATATATGTATGGCAATTAAGCTACACAAAGGCTTCCGCGTTTCATCCCCGGGGGAATTTTCAGGCTAAAACGCGGGAGCCTCTGTGTAGCTTAATTGCCATACATATATTTTCATAACTTACTACCTAGCTCTACTTTCGTATCGAGCACTGTTCAAGTAAATAATGAAAATTGATATATAAAAAATTATATCTCCTTATAAAATTTTATGTGGATACATGAAATACTAATATATATATATATATATATATATATATATATATATATATATATATATATATATATATATATAGCCACTTGTGCATGCCATCTTACCATTTCTTCTTTTATCATAATCATCACTTGTCTTCATTCTCCTTGATCAGGTTGTATTCTTAACAATTTACTGGATGTGTTACTGCTCTATCTAGACCGCCATTTTTTTGTGGATATATGCATGGATATGTTTACCTTGACGTTTGTGTATGCAACTTTAAATTTGTTGTTGAGGGGTTCTTATTAGGCAGTTTTGGCTGCTGTGTCAGCCTTATCATTTCCTTAGATTCATACATTGCTTGAGATCCAACAAAATAGGTCATCCTCTCTCGGCCCCGTATTGGCCACACAAAAGCTAAGCATTCATTCCTGCTTTAGGAGTGCAATCATCGTATGCGACTTGTCCAGTCCGATACATAGTGAAACACTTTATGTTAGAATGTGTCGATTTTGTTCCCATGCGACAAAAATACTACAATGTTGGTACTATGAAATAATGATTTAATGATATTTGAATACAGTGGGGTTATACCGCCAAATGTATAAGTTCAATAAACCAAATTCTCAAATGGATTCAAAAACATTAATTACAGACTAACTGTTTTCTCACAACACATAGGAAAGAAATTGATCTATATACACGGTTGGACCTGTTAAACGTTTTAAAATATTATGAACCTCAACAAGCATAAATAGAAACGGCATTAGGAAAGAAATAAGGGCCAACGTTACATAGGTCTACGTTACTGTCCTTTAAGAGAAATAGGCGTGAGTATAAGCAATGCAAGTGAAACAATGAAAACACCTTTTCGTCCCAGTCTTCCTTCTGTTTGAACATGCTGGATAAATGCTGACAGAAAGAAGTAGGCAGTCGACTGTCGAGGGATACCAAGTAAATGCGGATTTTTTTGTCTTTTTTAGTACGTGGCAGGTGCACTGATCACGAAGGAATAGTGACATAGGGCGCGACCGGACTGTGTAGTATGGGTGTGATCTGCATTCGATAACACGGTATTTTTATGAACACATGTTTTGAATTGATTGTGACTTTTAGGACATATAGACCTCCTCATCGGAGGGGAGGTAATGTAACAATTCCTGTTATAGAACATTAATTGCAGGTGCCTCGGTTACGGAAGAGTGGTTCACGAGGCGAGATCGAAATGTGCAGTTATGATTGTGATCTGCATACGATAACAAGGTATGTTTATGAACCCGTGTATTTTAATTGGTTGCCACTTCTGAGACATTTTGACCTCCCTTATGAGGGAAGGTTATGTAACAATAGTAATCTGAAGAATCGAAATTTTCATAAGTTCGAGTAGAACATTCCCAAGTGTGAAACGAAGCACTTGAAGAAGCTCGGACGTTACATCGGCCGAAACATTTTGAATATAAAGACCAAAATATGAACAGTAAGTAATTTGAATAATCTAAATAATGCAAATATTTCCAAGTTCCACTAGAATGTCTTCAAGTTCGGAAAGATGCATTTGAAAAAGAACGGAAGTTGATCGGCAGAAACGTTGTAAATATATAACAACCGTTAGCAACTTCTGTTGAACTCATTCAGAAAGAAATAAGAGGGCCACGTTACGTATGACTACTTGGTGCAATTAAACGAGAAATAAGGGGCCTGCTACGTCACGTATGTATCTGGCAAGATTTGAATACAACCCAAACAATTATATTTGGAACCCCTTTTCGAGATAAGAGCCACTTTACACATAATGATTTGAATCGACAATTCACTACGAAGAGTTGAAGTTACGTTACCTTAAAAACTTGTGGAATCCTGAAGATACTTTTTATTTTGACCATACTGAGAAATTCAGTTTTATGATACGTAGATTTTTGACGAGTTAAAACAAAGATAATGGTTACGTGACACATATCCATGAGAAGCAATGTCACGCATAACCGTTCGAAATACATTACAGGCCTTTATATTTGTTGAAGGTACATCAATGTTACTAACTTATATATAAGCCCATCAGGCATGAAATAAAGGGCCACAATAGATATGTCTATTTCATGCTTTTAAAAATGGGGGTTGCTACTTTACACAAACAACAATTTATTTCGATTTTTAACAGGTAAGATTTTTGTTAGTTGATTATGTTTGATTGTAAAAAAACAACAACAAATACTTGAGGAAAAAATATCTCTTTTTTAAAGCTAATTAGGATATTTCATGACATTAATTCGTATTGCTGCCATCTTGCAAACGGGGTTATACACCGTTCAAGTCTAACAGTAAAAATACAAAACACGAAGTAAAATTGACATCTGAAAAGAAAAACTTGGCAGAAGGCCAGAATAATTCAGGGGCAGATAATTAGGAGATACGAAGTATTGTAAGAACGTATTATGACTCTTCAGGTTAGAAAAAAATATTTAACTAAAAGTTGTGATGGATTACAAAAAAAACAAAAAAAAAAACACAAAGAGTCGTAATCAATCAATATTTTTTCGGGTTTAATCATAGAGTTCGATTTAGAGTTCAAAATCAATCAATAAAAATCTATAAGTCGGCGAAAACAAATAAGTTTCCTTTGTTGTCACAAGGTTCGAGCTAATTAATTATTTGACGAGAAAATATATCCGTTCTTTTTTTAATGGATTGGGTAAATTCTCATGTTATTATTTTTTTCACCTAAGGGAAATAATCAACACGATATACGTCTGTCTGTTTATCTGTGATTGTGTGTGTCTGTCTGTACATCTATAGGAATACAACTCGTTCACCGTTTTTTCTGACACTTGTTATTCAAAGTGAGTATAATGAGCTATTTCGGTTTATGTGAGGCCGCACAACCAGAAACCCAACTACATCATTTCAAAACTAGATTTTTATGAAATTTGAAAGGCGATGATAAAGAGCTATGTATTATTATGTTTCGGATTTTTTTTAGATGAGGATTGATAATTTGTATTATTGTTCTTATCATTGATGCTATTTTTTACAACTTTTGACCGATGTAACCGCCGAATTTTTCAGGTGTGTCATGTAGAATTCGGGAATCTTGATTTCGAACTCGAGAATCTATACGCAATTTCAAACGGAACCCTTTATTTAATACACCTCCAAGAAGACTGTCACTTAGAACTGATTATTACTTAGCACTTATATCCGTTGCGCCACATGTCGTCGCGATTGAAGGTTACATCCTCAGTGCGGACGATACTAAGAATCCACTTACGAATTACTTAAGACTTCTACTTGGTCGTGACTTCCGAAACGAGAGAAGGCTACCTCTGTGGATTAAATGTCGCATCGATTCCTAAGTTAGACATACAGATTCTCGAGTTAGACAAGATACACCTGAAGAAGGTCAAAGGTTACATCGGTCGAAACGTTGGGACAACAAGATCCATAATGAGAACAGTAGTCCGAATAATCTAAATAATATGATCTTTGTGTTTTCTAAAAACTATTGGACATATTTCATGAAATTTGGGAAAAAGATAGTAAATGTAATGTAAAGAGTTATGCTTAATTTTTGAAGAGGGTAAAGCGAATACAACACTTTTAAAATAAATCGAACACTGCATTAAAACAAAACTATTGAGCACACTTTTATCACATTTGCAACATAGTAGTGTTGGGACGATTAATCGGAATCGGAATCGGGAATCGAAAAAATCGGAATTTTCGGAGGTATCAGAATCGGTATCGGAATTGCAAAAAAATATGCCTATTTTCAGATGACAAAAAAATATGCCTATTTTCAGATGACAAAAAAATATGCCTATTTTCAGATGACAAAAAATATGCCTATTTTCAGATGACAAAAAAATATTCCTATTTTCAGATGACAAAAAAATATGCCTATTTTCAGATGACAAAAAAATATGCCTATTTTCAGATGACAAAAACGATTATTTTAATTGTTTCTTTTTTGTTAGTTTTTGTTCAAAACAAAATGTTCATTGCTGGTAAAATAAAAAAAATATTTATTGATTTTAAACACCAGAAAAGCAAGTGTATTTTGACATTTGCAAAAATGTATGAACATTCAATGGGGTTTTAAGGTAATCCGAAAATAAAAAAAAACAAAACAACAACTCTATAGCTAAATATATAGAGATTTAGAAAGAATCGAAATCGGTAATTGTATTGGAATCGGGAAAAATATTGGAACCATTCAATCACTAGTACATATATAGTAGATATAAACGGGAGTATAATGAGCTATGTTTGATTTATCTTTAAGGGAGGGGGGGGCAAAGGCCGCGGAAGGCAAAACTTGAAAAAACATGAAACCATTGATTTAAAAACTACTGCACATATTGTTTTCGATATGACATAGATAGTAGATGTAAAAGGGAGCATAATGAGTTTGTGTTTTTATTTTTGAGGGAAGCAAATAAGACACCCACGTTTAATATAAACGATTAATAAACGTAGATAGTTCTGATATTTGAACTGTATATAGAGTGCAATGAGTTATGATTGATTTATTTTTAGGGGAGCGAAATGGCGCAGAACTACGAACTTACTCATATATTTCAAAACTACTGAACATCTGTACGATAAAGGAAAGTAGTTGCCTCTTGATAGAATGCTTCATATTTACAGTTTAAACTTGCGTTTTCTCACAATAGATGCGTTTTCTCTTTTCATAGATCTATTTACATTTTTAGATTTTGGATGCTTTTTATTCTGGGATTCTTTTCTACCATATGATAACTTATGTGATTTATTGCCACAGTTATGCCACTTTAAAAAAAATACTTTTCATATATTTGACCCAAGGCAAACATGCGACTGGGGTCCATAACTGAGGGCAGACATATGAAGACCACAATAATAATTACCGAGAAAAGTTTTAGTAAAAATTACTTTGTAATGTCCAGTAATTAGCAACTATACATATTATTAGGAAGCAGCTTACAAAAATTTCCATCAAATCAAATGTAAAAAAATACAAAAAATATAAAAGAACTAAATTCACAAAAAATCACTTTACATTTTCGATATTTCAAAAATTATGAGTCAATTTGTTTATATTAACTTATTGATTACAGAAAATATAATGACATTCAGAAAGCAAATTCAACATTTTTCAAAATCAAATACTTTATGAACAAAATAATGTTCATAGAAATAATTTTGATAATTTTTGCAAAATTTGTTATGTTTACAGAAGATGAAAATGATGCTTATTTCTTCATGATACGATAGTACACATTATATAGAGTCTTAATGAAATCAACTTACATTAACAAGAACATTAAACCAATAAAATATATGTAAAAGGGGGCAAATATAAAATATATCTGATAACTGCTTAGAACATTATGCATTAAATAAAATAAGATTCTACTTTTTGAGGCGATTACGTGTAAACACCATGAAAAACTTAGCAGAAAAAAAACAGTAAAAGGAGCAAAGGAATCAGAATACGTCTACTCAAGATTTAAAAATGACTGGAGGGATTTTTATTACATTTGGAAAAGAATAGATGTAAAGGGAGTTTAATGGGTCATGTTTTATTCTAGTTATTTAGGGTAACAAAAGGGGAAGAACTCCGACGAGAAAATAAATGTAAACGTGGATTTAAAAGTACTGGCAGAATAAGATAGTGTTATTGTGAGGTCCCTATTGCGATACTGTGAATAATTATAATGGTGGTTATAACAGAGTCGCTATGTCTAATCCAGAAGCAGTTTTTGGCAACCCATTACTTCTGTACTTTCTGTAAATACACACTCTTGTTAAATCTACCTCCTGGTTGTCTGATTTCTTTTCGGTCAAAGCAGATATAAAAGGGAGTGTCTTGAAGTATTTTGAATTTATCGTTTAGGGGAGCAAAGGGAAAGTAAGCCACAACTTGAAAATATATGTACTCATAGATTCAAACATTATTTGACATATATTTTTATAAAATTTAGAACATAGATAGTAGACATACACGAGGGTATGATGAACGATGTTGGGTTCATTTTTGCAGGAGAGTAATTCGGGTTGAACGATCCCTGGATACCAAATGTACCCATTGATTTAAAAAGTACTGGACAGATTTTTATGGAATTTGGAAGATAGTAGATGTAAAAGAGAGTGTTTAAATAAGAAAAAGTAACACAGTGTAATTAGACGCAAGTCCAGAAAAAAAATAGAAAGAAAAACAGAAAAACAGAAAGAAACAAGCAAAGAACTGGAGATAGGAAAGTGAAGAAAAAGAAAGATAGTGGAATAAAACGCAAAGATAAGAGAGAAAAAAAGAAACAAAAAGAAACAAAAAGAGAAAGAAATATAGTGTAATTAGATGCAAGTCGAGAAAACAAGAAAAAAAGAAACGATTAAAATTAAGTGAAGAAAAAAATGATAGCGACGTTTAAAGTAAACTTGCTTTCTTCATACTTTCTTTTTCTTATTCTTTTTCTTCGTATTTTATTCTATCTATTTTTTTTAGGACAGAAGATGTTTTCTTTGCAATGTTGTCAATGAAGCGCGTAACATCGCTTCATTACACATCTATTATTTAATGGGCGTCTGCGCATGTGCAAACGGAAGCCGCTGCGCCTAAACACTTACCCATTACAACAACAATAACAACAAAGACGACATGTTTTTTTTTTCTAAATAGAAAAAACGATGAAGCTAAAAAGAAAGGAGAGAACAAAAATAACTCCCTGGAATCAATGCATATTTTCCTCCCGACACGATCACGTACAAGATCTGTCACAACTTCACAGGTTCGACACAAACAAGACGAACGTATGCCTAACTCTTTAAAATGAACATAAACGACCAATGTCCTTTAAAATTAGGAAACATGTCACGATTTTTAAAGTTAATGTGGGGTTCTGGTAGTAGCACGGTACCAAATTGAAAGGTGAATTTCGAACGCTAAAACCGACACCATCGAAAAATAGTCTCAAATCCACGGTCTACTTTTTTTCTTTATGTACATTAATTATTAATTATAATTAATTTCTAAGAAGACACTTTTCTTTTTAATTTTCCTTTATTAAAAAGTAAGGGGAATAGAAAACATTTTCATTTAACTATTGTTTATCAATGAAAGAAAATGTAGACCGTAGATTTGAGACCATTAAATTAATTAAAATGATACTTAAACTCGACTAGACTAGTCTTTTCTTTTTTAAAGATCTGTGCCTTGTCGTAATTTATAGCATTTCATTGTAATAATATAATCACGTTTAACTTAAGTATTTTAATGAACAGTAGTCCGAATAGTCCAAACAATATAATACAAATCATTGTTCTTACATTTCAATATACATTTCGAATAGCTATATCGATGGTAAGGTTTAAATGGATACAAAGCGTTACATTTATTTTCTTTAAGATATGAACTGAAAATCATTTGTTGAATTAATGTGACATCAAATGTCACTGTATGATATATATCTCATTGTCTACATATGTTCGGCCCAAACAAGGCATATTGCCACTGGACCATTAGGAGCTAGTGTGATAGAGGACGGATTTATACGAAGGCTAACTAAGTTGGCTAGCAACATATTTGTTCACATTATATTTAATTTTTTGCATGTCAGTATGTTCAGGGAAACATGGAACATGGAGGGTATGCGTGCCTTCCTGAAAAAATGCTATTTGTGTTCATTCGAATTAAAATAACTAGCAAATCTATGCTCCCTCCGGTCGCACATTTTGACTAGTTGTTTTATTTAATTGCTCGGTAAAATATGTTTTTGTTTTTTTTACAAAAAAAGAAAATCAACCCATCCTTTATTTTAATAAATAAAACACGGAATAATAAAAACAGTTTGGAAACAAAATTTACCCTTTACGGTGTAAAATGTAAAACAAAAAAATCCTAAACTCACTTAAGGTTGGAACAAGATAATAATATTTGAAGTTTATCGAATCGAAAAAAAACGTGTACCTAAAATAGAATTAACAATTACAAAAATAAAATACAGTTTTTTTAATTTCTCAGTAAAATGTGTTTGGTTTTTCTTAAAAAAAATAATACATTTTTAAACAATTATTTTTTAAATTAAATAATTTATTCGATAAATGTGTGCTTTAAAAACTTAATTTCTAATAATATTAAAAAAATACAAACCCAAAACGTTTTAATAAAAAATCAAAGTAAATATATCATTTTTGAGCGATTCGTATGATAAATCCGAGAGAATGTGTTGTTTACATGTTATTAATAAAAAAAGGCCCCTGTCTTGTGCCCCTCTCTCTCTCTTTCTTAAAATATAACTTTCTGTGCGTTCGAAAGACATATACTACATTAGCCCCCCCACCCCACCCTCACAAAAGGAAGAGGTATTGCCTGGGAGGATGGTATAATGACAACAGAACAAGTACTACAATACCTCCCGCCTCAAAAAATAAAAAGGAGAATGTCATCCTTGGCAGGGTAGTATTATGACCACAGAACAAATACTACCCCCCCCCTAAAAAAAAAGGAATATGTAATGCCTGCAAAGATGGTATCATGTCAACAGTACAGATAATACACTACTTTCACACACCTCAAAAGAAGAGGAGAAAATGCCTGGGGGATGGTATCATGGCAACAGAACAAATACTACACTAACTTCACACCTTTCAAAAAAAGAAGGGGTTATCATGACAGCATAACACATACTATACTACCTCAACACCTCTCAAAAAATTTAAATGTTATGTGAACAAATATATTGCTGACCAACTTAGTTAGCCTTCGTATAAATCAGTCCTCTATCACAATAGCTCCTAATGTTTCAGTGGCAATATGCCTTGTTTAGGCTGAACATATGTAGACAATGGGATACCCAAGTCTATCATAAAGTGACATTTAATGTTTCAGTGGCAATATGCCTTGTTTGGGCTGAACATATGTAGACAATGGGATACCCAAGTCTATCATAAAGTGACATTTAATGTTTCAGTGGCAATATGCCTTGTTTGGGCTGAACATATGTAGACAATGGGATATCCAAGTCTATCATAAAGTGACATTTAATGTTTCAGTGGCAATATGCCTTGTTTGGGCTGAACATATGTAGACAATGGGGGACCCAAGTCTATCATAAAGTGACATTTGATGTTTCAGTGGCAATATACCTTGTTTGGGCCGAACATATGTAGACAATGGGGGACCCAAGTCTATCATAAAGTGACATTTGATGTTTCAGTGGCAATATGCCTTGTTTGGGCTGAACATATGTAGACAATGGGGGACCCAAGTCTATCATAAAGTGACATTTGATGTTTCAGTGGCAATATGCCTTGTTTGGGCCGAACATATGTACACAATGGGGGACCCAAGTCTATCATAAAGTGACATTTGATGTTTCAGTGGCAATATGCCTTGTTTGGGCTGAACATATGTAGACAATGGGGGACCCAAGTCTATCATAAAGTGACATTTGATGTTTCAGTGGCAATATGCCTTGTTTGGGCTGAACATATGTAGACAATGGGGGACCCAAGTCTATCATAAAGTGACATTTGATGTTTCAGTGGCAATATGCCTTGTTTGGGCTGAACATATGTAGACAATGGGGGACCCAAGTCTATCATAAAGTGACATTTGATGTTTCAGTGGCAATATGCCTTGTTTGGGCCGAACATATGTACACAATGGGGGACCCAAGTCTATCATAAAGTGACATTTGATGTTTCAGTGGCAATATGCCTTGTTTGGGCTGAACATATGTAGACAATGGGGGACCCAAGTCTATCATAAAGTGACATTTGATGTTTCAGTGGCAATATGCCTTGTTTGGGCTGAACATATGTAGACAATGGGGGACCCAAGTCTATCATAAAGTGACATTTGATGTTTCAGTGGCAATATGCCTTGTTTGGGCCGAACATATGTAGACAATTGGGGACCCAAGTCTATCATAAAGTGACATTTGATGTTTCAGTGGCAATATGCCTTGTTTGGGCTGAACATATGTAGACAATGGGGGACCCAAGTCTATCATAAAGTGACATTTGATGTTTCAGTGGCAATATGCCTTGTTTGGGCTGAACATATGTAGACAATGGGGGACCCAAGTCTATCATAAAGTGACATTTGATGTTTCAGTGGCAATATGCCTTGTTTGGGCTGAACATATGTAGACAATGGGGGACCCAAGTCTATCATAAAGTGACATTTGCTGTTTCAGTGGCAATATGCCTTGTTTGGGCCGAACATATGTAGACAATGGGGGACCCAAGTCTATCATAAAGTGACATTTAATGTTTCAGTGGCAATATGCCTTTTTTGGGCTGAACATATGTAGACAATGGGGGACCCAAGTCTATCATAAAGTGACATTTAATGGTTCAGTGGCAATATGCCTTGTTTGGGCTGAACATATGTAGACAATGGGATATCCAAGTCTATCATAAAGGGACATTTGATGTCACATTAATCCAACAAATCATTTTCAGTTCATATAAGAAAATAAATTTAACGCTTTAAATAGTATAGCTTGGGAGGATGATATCATGAAAACAGAAAAGATACTACACTACCACTACACCTCTCAAAAAGGAGGAAGTAATGCCTAGGATGATGGTATCATGAAACAGAACAGATACTACACTACCTCAACACCTCTCTAAAAAGAGGGGGTAATACCTGGGAGGATGATTTCATGACAACAGAACAAGTACAACACTACCTCCATACCTCCTAAAAAAGGAGGAAGAAATGTCTGGGAGGATGGTATCATGACAACAGAACAGATACTACACAACCCCTACAACTCTCAGAAAAGAAGGAGGTAATACCTAGGAGGATGGTAACATGACAACAGAACATATACTAAACTACGGCCACATCTTTCAAAAAAGTAGGATGATAGTATCATGGGATGATAGTATCATGACAACAGAACAAATACTACACTACCTCTACACCTGTCAAAAGAGGAAGAGGTAATGCCTAGGACGATGGTATCATGACAACAGAACATATACTACACTACACTATGCTCCTGAATTGAGCATTTACAGATAGTACATTAGTCTGAAATAGTATATACTATACTATTTCATAATAAGTACAATAGTATTTAATAGTATAGTTTTGGCTTCAGACAGACAGACAGACAGACAGACAGACACAGTATCTCTAGTATTAATATATATATATATATATATATATATATATATATATATATATATATATATATATATATATATTATTAAATTAACCAAATTGTCCGCTCCTCGACAATCTATAGGCGTTATTTCTCATCTCGTCCGAAGCCATTAATGCTAGCCTCATTGATTACAGGGTACGGAGATTAAGTAAAATGTTACTCGTTTTCCGAGTTCGAATAGTAAATTTAAATCAAGGGAGGCGCGAGAGCGCTCTATCCCTTAATAGACTTCAAAAACGGCCTATGCTAGAAATCTCATTTATTTGATCAATCATAACTCAAAAACCAATAAACCAAATTAGTTAAAACTTTGCACAACATTTTTGTGTGATAGAATTTCAGCATTATTAGTCAAGGCAACCCAGAGCTCCAGAAAGGTCAGGCATGCTTTTGTGTTATCTGTGTATACGTACGTACGTACGTACGTATGTGCCACCCTGTATCTCATCAACTATTTAATGGATTCAGCAGATTTTTGGCAGAGATAGAGGTTCTAGGGTGTAGTTGATAGCATTTTAATTTCAGTTTACCATATACCTTAGTTTTCCAGAAAATTAAAAAAACACTTTAAAATGACCATTGTATTGCGGCATAGCCTTTACAAAAGTAGTGACATTCCATGATAAATGCCAGTATACTGAAATCATATGCCCTTAATAGGGTTAAGATAAAAATTCATATACACTAAATGTACAAAAGCAAGGAAATTCCCAAATTTTTACACTTTTATTGCCATTAATTAAGAGTATGACTACATATCAACCAAAACATTTCATTATCACATCACTACAGTATAAATCTCTATGCATGAGTGGATGAAGTGTGTGAGGTGCGCTGAAGAAAAATTCCTACCATTAAAATACATAGCCCTGTTGTGCTCGCATACCTTTAATGACAATAAAAGTGTAAAAATTTGGGAATTTCCTTGCTTTTGTACATTTAGTGTATATTAATTTTCATCTTAACCCTATTAAGGGCATATGATTTCAGTATACTGGCATTTATCATGAAATATATATATATAAATACATATATATATATTATTTACTATTTAATGTATATACACATGTAATACTATAAGGTAATACACATTATATATATATATTTATATATATATATATATATATATATATATATATATATATA